>CM076581.1:1579472200-1580079413 GCA_034641835.2 Pinus albicaulis
ATTGCATCTTTCATGGTATATATGCTTCATTTCTGTTTATAATATTTCATGCTTTAAATTTTACTTCTGTCTTTCATGTTTTATGTTATTGTTAACTGATCAGTGTTCTTGTTTCGGGTTATAAATAGGCAGCCCGGGCATTTGCATAACTTTTTGACTAATGACATGGAATTAATATTGTTCTGCTGCTAATTTACTTTTCTTAGTTTCTGTTTAATTTCAGTACTGCTTTGTTTATTTCAGTCTTGCACATTTGTTTCAGTAGTTATATTTAGATATATCAAATTGTTCATGTCATTTTCAGTTACCTCCGAAAGCCACAGCTGGACTGATGGTGAGGGATTTAAGTATGAATGTATAGTTTGATATTAGTTTACTTTCTGCAAATTAGATATATTAAATTGCTCATGATATCTTCAGTTACCTCCGAAAGCCACAACTTCACTGATGGTGAGGGATTGAATTATGAATGTGTAGTTTGATATTAGTTTACTTTCTGCAAGTTAGATATATTAAATTGCTCATGACATCTTCAGTTACCTCCAAAAGCCACAGCTGGACTGATGGTGAGGGATTGAATTATGAATGTGTAGTTTGATATTAGTTTAATTTCTGCAAGTTAGATATCAGGTTACTCAAGTTGTTTATGGTTACCTCCGAAAATCATAGCTGGACTAATGATGAGGGATCAGAAGATAAGTTGATGTAATTTGATTTAGATTTACTTTGTTGCAATTTTTGGATTTCTTTCAGCATAGTTTCTTTTGTGTTTAGACAGCAGCAAGGATAGTTTGGTTTTCATGCTCAATAGTTCACTATTTGATTTACTAGACTAGCAGCACATTTTCATTTCAGCAGCACATTTTCATTTCCTTTCAAGTTTTGTCATTGTATGTTTCAAATTCCTTTTTAAGTTTCAAGTTGGTAAATCATTATAGAGGATATCATTTCCTTGAACAATCATAACCATACTTGTTTTTATTTTAGAATGTCCATCTCACATTAGAAAACCAAAAACTACAAAAAGTTAAGAAATAGGTTATCTTGCACATATAGTGCGCCGCACTTCATCAACTTACGAATCCCGGATTGATAAATTAATGTAGTAATTTAGGACACACTAAATTGACCAAACAGTACTTATCCCTGATCGTTCTATTTGCCTGGTTCCTTGCAACTGCCCTGGGTGAGGTAAGATCTCTGATGGCTTGTGAGACTTCTGAAAAGTCGGAAGAGGTGGTACTATCTCTCAGCACTTTTATCCCGGCTTTGCTCTTGTCCAATTGACCATACGGCGTGAATGGTTCTAGCAGTTGCTCTTCCCCTATGACTTCTGCCTCACTGGAGGCTGTTTTCTGCTTTTTGCGAAGGGCAGAACCTGCTTCTGAGGTACCTGCTTCTTCCCCGCCTTGCCCTTTATTGACGTCCTCCTCTTCCCCTGTGGCAGATGAATCTGTCTCCATATGCGAAACCAAAGGCCAAGTTTCAAGGTTAGCCCTCCATTCCATGAAAGGCCTTGATTCATTTATATAAGGTGTCGACTTGTTCCTCTTCCTTCTGTTTGAGATAATTTCCCGAGGATCATAGGCCCAACCCTTACCCAGCCTTAGGTCCAGGCCTTGCAACATTTTCTCGAAAATGGGAAGGGCATGTCTCGAATTCACAACAAAAGGTCCGATTGTGATGGGAAGTCTCAGGATGAAACCCTTCTTTGCAGGGACAAAATGGAGTTGGTCGGCCTTGAGGGTCTGCCGAATGTACTCCAGCGCATATACTTATCGAACAGGAAACACAGGCAGCTGGTAAGGGGAAACCGCGGCTCCATAGACCCGAATCTTAGTGTAGTTGTCAAATAGATACCAGTCCCCAGTGTTCTGGGATTTTCCGGCTTGTAGCCAGCTCTTCATCTCAGGAAAAACTCTAGGTGAGGGTGAATCGTGGATAATAGTATAGGCAATGGACATGAAACTATTTACAAAACTGGAATATCCCTCCCCCTTAGGTAATTGGCGTATAGAACAATTCCAGTCAAAAACTGGTCGGGGTTGGGAATTCACGTCATATACCCTATCTAAACCCAAACTCTCAAACTTATCAGCGTGCTGATGTAAGAAAAGATAGAAGACCATTGAACAGAAACGGAAGTGGTTGGCTTCTGAAAGCTCCCGGAACTGGGTCCTAATGTTAGCCACAAGGAAACCAGGGATATCTAACACTACCCCCCTTTGAGACATTAACCACAAGAAATAAACACATACCCTGGTGATTTCCCCCAAAGCGCTTACACCTAGAAGACCAGCGATGAGGGCGAGGATGGGCTGCACTTCCTCTTTGAACAGGCTCAGCGGGAAACGGTCAGCAGCGGGAAGTGAAGCAGCTTGGTTGATGGTGATGGAGGAAATGAAGTCGTTTTGGCGCTCCAATGGTAGTTTGGTGAACTGGGAGGTTAAAGCCACTTCACTGAAACTGATATATGTGTCGCTGGTGGGAAAGCGAAGGGCTAGCCTGATGAGGTTGTGGGAAAGCGCAAATATCTTATTCCCTTGAGGGGAGGTAAACATGCCCCGCTGCTCATCATAAGCGTCTCTGAGCCAGAAAATAAAATCAACCATATAATAGACTTGGGGAGTAATTTGATGGTATAAACCAGATACAATCACCCAGTACCAGTCTCTATTCTCAACATGTCGTCTAAAAAGTTGGGGTTTGATGCTACTGATATGAAAAGGGTATTGGGGGTCATGGATTCCAGTTTGCAGGTCGATGAAAGGCTCAAACCTGGGAGGGTTTCTGGTTTCTCGTACCTGAGGGGTTTCTGGTTCGGCTTTCTTGGGTGTGCCCCTTCCCATGCTTGACATATAAAACCTTTAAAAGACGAAAGGAAAGCAGAGAGTAAATGGGGGGTGGAATACCTGTGCAACATGGAAATATACTTAGGAAAACGACGCGGGGGTGTTGATAGCGACTGGGTAGACCTTGGCTCCGATTCCCACTTAGTTTATATCGTAGCTGGAAGACCTGCAACTTTTACTGGATTAAACTACGGTAAGACTGTTATTTTATGACTGAGCGTTCTGAGGTAAAAAAGCAGATGGGTAAAATAAACGGGGGGGGGGGGGGAAGTGTCGTAAGGACACTGATAGTGGAGCACGCGGTGCATAGGGATTGGGCGTCAGCTGGGGACAGGTGAACACCGCGTGCCGGGTTTAATACTGGTACGGGCCTTTGTACCAGTTAGCTTAGAGACATACCTTACCTTTTTGCTGCAATGAACCATACGATTCTCGAAACCTCTTATTCGTGAGCCGGGTTAAATATACTGCATACCAGTCTTTAGGGCCCACGTTCCGATTTGCCACGTCACCGAAATCCCAATGGCTTTGACCTGCCACGTCGCTCTTTACCTTGGGCCCACCCGTGATGCTTCAATATAATTCCGTGGGGGTGTGGGTCTATCCTCCCTTCCACCTCCTACCCCCCGCGGAAACTTCCACATGGGGAATTCCTCACGTGCCCATGTGAGACGCGACCAATGTTTAAATTATTTCTCTTTGCATCCAATGCCCCGTATCTTTGCGCTATTTGAGGTACTGTTCCCCCTTTTCGCCTTGTGTTTTGACCTTTCTCGTGCACATGTTTTGTTTTGAGCACAATACTTGTTTCATCATCGTTTCTCACCAATTAACTTTTTTAAATGTTTCACCATTTGCCACATCATTCAATACCTGTCTATCCCAAAGTTAACTCGGAAGACTGACTATTGTTAATTGATGATCAACATTGGCTCCACCTGGGGACGACACGTTCATCCTCGAACGTGTCGAGAACTTTGCAGACCACCTGTTTATCTTCTGTGAACACCATTCCTCTTCATGATTCATAACCACACACCCTATTTAAACAAAGATGAAAACAAGAACTAATATACAATATGATACATCATGCCCTCTTGGCCTGACTCAGAACTTGAAATAAGGCTTGAGAAACTGACCATTCACAGGGGCGTCAAGCAGATCTCCCTATAAATTTTCCAATCTGAAGGTATTGTTGCCTCCTTGTTCTGCAATTTTAAATGGGCCGAACCAGAGGGGATCGAATTTACCATGTTTACCTTTCTCAGCCCTTCTAACGTCCCACCTGAGTACTAGATCTCCAATCTGTAATTTTCTGTCCTTGGCACGTTGGTCAAAGAGATCTTTCATTTTCTCCTGGTATTCAACTAATCTTTTATTCACCTGGCTCCGCGTTTATTTTAGCTCCACCAGCTGGTTGATTCTCCTGGTTACACTGTCTAGTTCCTCCTGAATTTCTTGCATGAATCGAGCCACCGGTAATGCTAGTTGCATAGGGAACACTGCTGCCCTCCCATATACTAGCTCGTATGGGGACTTCCCGGTTGCTCTCTTGCTGGTGATCCTGTTAGCCCATAGAGAAAATTTTAACTGGGAATCCCAATTCTTCTGGTTTTCGCTTATGGCCTTCTTTAGTGCCCTCACCAGCGTTTTATTTGATGACTCTGCTATGCCGTTTTCCTGTGGGTAATAGGCTGTTGAGTGGCCTAGTGTGATGTTGTACTGTTGACAGAAGTTGACGAACTTTGCAGATTTAAAGGCCTGTGCATTATTAGTCACAATATTAGCAGGACAACCAAATATAGATATGATGTTTTCTTCTATGAATTTCATCACCACGGTGTCTGTTGCATTCCTAGCAGGTATAGCTTCTACCCACTTTGTGAAATAATTCGTGGCGGTTAAGATCCACTTATGCTGACCGTTGGATGGGGGGTGTATCTCTCCAACGAAGTCAATTCCCCACTGCTGGAATGGCTCATCTACGTGGACAGGTATCATGGGGAGAGGTGCTAGCTTCTGTCTCTCGGCAAACTTTTGGCACTTCTCACAGCCTCTCACTCGGGTAAACACATCCCCAAATAGTTTAGGCCAGAAGAAACCAACCTTCAGGATCTTGTGAGCAGTAGCCCTCCAACTGTAATGGCCCTCGCAGATTCCTTCGTGAAACTCAGCCATTATACCTTCTACCTCTTCCTCTGTCAGGCATAGGAGCAGGATGCTTGAGGGGTCCCTCCAATACAGCCGGCTGTTTGCCACCATGTACTTCTGTGACTTCAACCTCAGTGCTCTGTATTTAGCTTTTTCACAACTAGGTGGGCAACTTAATGTTAGCAGATATTCCACTATTTCTTTGTACCACTAGTTGGTGAGGTATTTAATGTGCGTTTTCTAGGAAGCTATCTCTACTCCCTGTGGCCCTTCTTCCCCTTCAGATGCCTCGTTTTCCACCATGGAAATATTTATACCCAAAGCCTGGAAATTTGACTCAGATAAGATTTTGGCTAACCCCTGCCCCTTTATTAATTTAGTGGGGCGGATGTCCATCTCATACTCCTGTATTTTGGCTATCCATTTCCCTCTTTTACCTTCACTATCTCCTTGAACCAGAATATATTTGATAGCTGTTGTGGGCACAAATGCGGTGATATGGGACTGGAGAATATACATACGAAAAGCTTTGAGAGATTTCACCAGCGCATATGCCTGCTTTTCCAATATGTCATATTTCAGCTCCGCATCACGAAGCACATGACTGAAAAAGGCAATAGGCTGCTCATACCCATATTCATTTTTCTGCAACAGAACCCCTACTACTGTATGAGGTGATGCGAAGGAAAAGATCATAAAAGGTTTGGTATAATCTGGCCCGACTAACATAGGGGCTTCAGCAAATGCATTCTTAATCTTGGCAAAAGCTTATCTTGATTCTTGTGACCACTTAACCTCGTTGTTATTTTTTAACATGTCAGTAATATGCCTAACTATCTCAGCATAGTTAGGAATGAACCTTCTTAGGAAATTTATACGACCTAGGAATACCTGAACTTCCTTCTTATTTCTGGGGAGTGAAATTCCGTTTATGACTTCCACTCTCTTAGGATCTATCTTTACTCCGTCTATGGTAACAATATGTCCCAAGAGCTTGCCCTCCTCCAGTGCAAACAAATACTTTTGTGGATTGAGGGAGAGGCCATACTTTCTACACTTATCAAAAGTTCTGCGCAAGTGTTCAATGTGTTCTGCATCATCTTTTGAAAATACAGTAATGTCATCCAGGTAAACCACCACAAACTTATCCTGCTCCCCGATAAAAGAAATATCCATGGCCCTCTGGAAAGTGGCCCCCACGTTGATCAACCCAAAAGGCATTCTGGCATACATAAACGTCCCCCATGGGGTGGTAAAAGCAATCTTCTTTTGGTCTTCTGGCAGCACAACCACCTGATTGTACCTAGAGAATCCATCCATCATCGACATTCGAGATGCTCCTACCACTTTCTGCAGGATATGATCCATCTTCGGCAGTGGATAATTATCCTTCAAAGATGCTCTATTAAGATTCCTGAAATCAACACACAGCCTTATTTCTCCATTTTTCTTTCGCACAGGGACTAGATTTGCTACCCACTCAGAATATCTCAAGGGTACAATGATTTTGGCCTTCAGTAATTTCTTAATGTCTTTCTCAATAGAGGGTAGCAGCAGGGGATTTATCTGTCTTAGTTTCTGCTTATGAGGTTTAGCATCTGTCTTCAGTGGAATTTTGTGCTGCATAATGTTAATATCAAAAGTTTTTAGGTCTTGATAAGACCATGCAAACACATCTTTATAGGACTAAAATAACTTCTGGTAAAGCTGTTTATATTCATCCGGGACCTTCTTGGACAGCCTCACGATCTTGGGGTCAACCTCGGTGCCAAGATTCAGATCTTCTACCTGATTCTCCTCCACAACTTTGTTCAGCTGTAAGGGAACATAATTCTTGTTAAACAGCCTTTCCAAAGGCACTAATCCTCGAGGAATGACATTCCCTTTCAACTGCAGAAATTTGTGGCCAGCTACCTTTTCTTCCCACTTATTTCCTGGGGTAACCTCTGTCTCTTCCTCTTCACAACTATCAATCTCCATGTTGGAAAATTCTCCAACTGTTTCCAAGAATCTCTTCACTTGCTCTTCATCTTAAAATACTTGCTAGTGTTTGATATTGTCAGGGATTGATGGCCGATAACATATCTCAATTTCGTACCTCAAGAGAGGGTTCTGGGGTGGAAGAAAAGTACTAGTAGCAACTGCAAGAGATTCTGCCATTCTATTCTGCTCCTGGGGCATGAACTGGATATTGAATGCCAAGAAGAAATTCTCCACCAGATCCCAAACTTCATTCCTATAAGACCTTAGCCTAGGATGTTTGGCTTGACACTGATTTCTCACCTGTCTGACCACCAGTTCTGAATCTCCCAGAACTTTTAGACTTCTTATGTTCATACTCCTGGCTGTCTGCAGCCCTAGTAGAAGTGCTTCATACTTAGCCACATTGTTTGTGGCTTCATACTCCAGTTTTAAAGATAAGGGGACCCATTGGCCTGCAGGAGAAATCAATAGCACTCCAGCCCCATTACCTTCCCTGGAGTTAGCCCCATCAAAATGAAGTGTCCAGATTTCTGATTCGGGGCTTTCTATGGACTGTTCTGTCTTGATCTGGAAAAATGATGGTTCATGTGCATACTCCTGATCTTCCTCCAGCATCAAACATGAGAAATCCCCCTCCCTGCTATAAACTGGAGAATTAACTGAATCATCTGCCTTGGTAACTGTCTTGACAATTCTGGTTTCCCGGTACAGCCTCCTCTCTTGACCACCAAATACAGGGATAGTGGCATAGGTCAGGTCCAATTTGATCGATCCCCCAATTTTGGTTCCCCAACACCTTGACAGTAGCATGCCGAAGCAAGCTGGGATGTCAGCTACGACTATATCCATTACTACACTTTTTGCTGGGATCTGAGCCAGGTTAACCACCAAGTCTTTTATCATGCCCAGACACTTAACTCTGTTGGAGTCAAATGAATAAAGATCTTTGTATGGGCGGGTGATCTGTAGTCCTAGTTGCTCCATGACCGAGAGGGGTAGAAGATTATGAGAGGCTCCTGAATCCAACATGCAGTTATGCAGCAGCAGGTCATGTATTACTAAAGACACATAAAAAGGGGGAGTGGCAGCATCCAATTCTTCGACATGTGGGCCAAAAAAAACCATAGGTATTTCTTCCTGAAGGTTCAGGCTGTCTGGAATGTTTATTACTTCTGGAGGAAGCATAAAGGATGTGACCTGGGACTGATATGCAGGCTGCTTTAACAACTCGGTCAAAGGGACTGGGATTTTCACTTTCTCAAGTTCCTTCTGTAGACTGAAAGAAGAGGAGGACTTATCTACTGATACTTCTTTTGATTCTCTATCTTTGGAGTCTTTGTTCTGAGGGGAAGGTTTGACTTCTTTTAAGACTAGCTTGACATCGGGGGGTGTAGCCACTTGTGAAGATGAATGAATTTGATCAACAGGCTGTAAATATCGGTTAAGAGGACTCTTACCTTTGTCCGAAGTCTTCTGTGGAGTTGCTTCCTTCCGAGCAGGTGTTTCTTCTTGGGGTGTGTCCTCCTCCTGGTCCTGAGTGCGAGTTCTCTTTCTGGAAGATCTGAGGTCATATCTCCTATTGAATTGGGCTTGCATGAAATCAACGAACTGCTTGCAGTAGTCATCAATCTCAGGATCTTCGGTATCTTCATTAGCTTTCACCTCTTTGTGTGATGGCACCTCCACTTCGTCACTTTCATCTAAAGGGAATTCAACGTCATCGCTGTTTGAGAAAGCAAGGTATGCCTCCTCTTGCTCGTGAGCGGTGTCTTCAGTAGAACCCTTTACTTGCCCTTTCAGGTATAGGGGTGTGGAACCTGATCTTGCTGCTCCTTCTATCCCCTTTGCAGTATCTGCAAGGGTGGCTTTCTGTATTGGGGGTTAAAGCCTCTGTTAGGAGCATTTTGGAAATTCTTGGTGGATGAATTCTTTGCCTCCATTTCAAGCTTCACCAGCTTGCTTGAGAGATTCTTGATCATCTTGTTCATTTCCTCAATCCTGTCATTAGCCGAATCTCTATCTTGGTTTGAGGTGGATACCTCTTCTTTTCCCCTTCTTCTCGTATCCTGCTCAGATTTTCCTTTGGGTTTACCAGTGGAGGAGAAGTTCACCTCAAGCTCCAGTCTATCTGTCTGAGCATCATCCAGAGTGGTTGGCTTTCTTTCTCTCAGGGAGAAGCCGAAATCAGAGTCAAAGGCTGCCACAAACACCACCTTGGCAGCAGTCTGGTGTGGTTTCATTTCGGTGGGAAGGCTCAGGTACAACTTGTTAAATCTCTTAATAAACTTAACCACCCCTTCATTGTGTCTTTTCTTGAGTGTATTAAACTCAGTCAGACAATGTCCGTGGTCTTTCTTCTCTCCCCATTTCTTGAGAAAAGTTTCTTCCATTGCTTCCCATGTGTTTATAGAACGGTCTCCCAATGTCTTGAACCATTTTCTGGCTTCACCGTCAAGGGATTGCACAAATAGTCTTAGGACTACGTCAAGATGTTCCACGTTGAAATTTTCTACAAAGGAGCAGAAGACCTCGAGGTGTTTTTGAGCTTTGATTTCGTTCTCTCCATTGAAACGAGGCAGGATCTTTAGGTAATCCTGTGGCAGGTCATTCAGTACTTGGGGTAATGCCAGGGGGGCATATTTATTCAGCAGGAAGCCCAGAACATTTGCCATTGGAGGAGGAGCTGGGGGTAACAAAAGGACTCGATGTGTAAGTGGAGGAGGAGGAGGAAGTGAGGTGTGGATGATGATGGGAATATAGTGAACAGCAGCTTGGGATGATGGAGACAAAGGTGGAGTATTAACAGTAGATACCTTAGTGACTTCTTTTACTTCTTCGGCCTCTGGAGTGGGGTGAAATGTATAATGGGTGGTGTCTATGGATTCAGCCTCATCTTTAACTTGGATGTTTCCAGGAGGTAACCTATCTGAGTAGCAATCGGTTTCCCCCACAGCGGAGTCAGAATCTTGTACTTGGGCCACCTGAGAAGAAGAAGAAGGAAAGTCTTCTAGAGAGAATTGAGGAATCTCAGTATGGATAAATTGTCTCTCCCTCCAATTTCTTCTATGTAAAATTATTTCTGGGTCAGACACAGAGGGAGTATTTGGCTGGGACGTATCTGACCTAAGGTGTGGTTTCCGAGGAGCCAGGACTGCAATTAGATTTATCTGAAAAACGGATGTGGAGTCGCCAAGGTGAGATGTATACAGCTCTCAACTCTCCATGCTCACCTAATTGAAGAGTGAATAGGGTTTTTCGAGGCCCAGGGATTTCAGTTATTCTTAATTTCATTCCCCGGCAACAGCGCCAAAAAGATGTTGTCGATCCTAGAGACAATCTTGAGCTGTGAAAGACCAGTGCCTAGGACATCTTATATAGCAGAGAGCAAGTGCAATATATTATGACCGGGATAACTAGCAGAGCTGAGCTCTCATGCTATTCCTTTGTAAATAGGAAAATTTAACTTGTTACCATTTTTTGGTCATCTAACTCTTGTCATTAGACCATTATTCATATAAGACAGTTTTTAAGTAGCTTCTTTCCTGTATTAATTAAGAAACCCCAAAAGAATAATTAATTAAACATAATTTAATTATTATTCCCGGTCATGTTTAACCAAAAACAAAAATTAATGAGATAAACCATAGTATATCTTGTTATTTTCTGAGAATAATTATTTAAATACTATTCCTTGTAAATACTTATTAGTCAACTTCTCATTAATCAATAAATCATTATTTGGTTATATGTACTTCATAAGATAAATAAATCATTATTTATTTATTTATGCCTAATGAGGATTTATTGATGTACCCTTTCCACTCAACAAATAATAATAAAATATTCCATAGAGGTGGATCTAGATTTGGTTAACATTATTTTAATCATGCACCAAGATCTAGAATGACCCAATATTTTGTTATAAATAGGAGGGATTTTCCCCTTCATTCTTCACCTTTTGTTGCATATGAATCACTACGGATCTATACATCGGTCTCATTCTGCCATTGTTGCTCCCATTGAAATACCTTCCGACAGGTTTTCTACATCTGCAAAAACTTAGATACGAAGTGCGAGACTACGAAACCCGCTCATTGAGAGATCTGGATACACCTTCTTGTTCTCCCGGTGCCTGTAATATAAAAATTCATTCCGTCCGTGTTCTTGTCTTGTACGCTGGATGCATGGAGCAAACTCTTCTTCTTTTATGTATCTTCCATTTATAGATACGTTTGTTGCAGCACTTCAACTACTAATTGCAGATGCGAAGATGTTTTGCAGCCATTATTGTTGGGAGCTGTAGTTGTACGTAGCTAAAGTGGTTCTTTTCGTACGCTTCGACAAAATTCATACTAACAAATGGCGACTCTGGACAGTACGACATTTGTCGTTTTCATATTCACTGTATCATTTTACTTGAGCCTAGGAGCTATTTTGTTGCTTAGTTTTTCTCCTCATGTCATTTTTCTCCCATAAAACACTACGCCTCCATTCTATTGGTGTGTTTGCAGCCCTGTTAGCGAATCAACGCTTTGTTATACACAGTGACAATTTTCGAAAATACACAGCAAAATAACCCGGAACGGGGGGAGTACGCCTTTATTTAAGAGCTTGCGACACAGGCCCCGCACACAACTTTGTGTTTCGACCTCAGCAAAATCGGTCGAACACACGACACCTTTTTTCATTTTTACGTAATTTTTACCGAGTTCTAACTGTGACCTCTTGTGATTTCCGACCTAAATATCGGCCAGCCTTGACAAGGATACGATGTGTTTTACTCATCCCAATTAGAACCCCGACCCCGCAGGGCACAAGCCTCCTTTGTGGAATAGTTCATTCATTTCGGTAGTCGGTTTAGAGCTTGACCCTTTCTTTTCCAGATACGCAGCCTCACTTCAGATCCCATCGAAATACGACCTCTTTCCTTTCAAATCCTCTTGTCGTTTGTTTGGACCTCCTCTAAGGCCTACTGCCTTGCCCCAGTTTGCTGATTTCCCTTTCCAGCCATATACGTACTTGGGCACAGTACGCACCACTGTCTGCTTATCCTCCAGATCTCTGTCACTGACTCTGCGTCTGGCCAAACTTCCTTTGTGTGTGTTTTTATAGTTTTCCTTTCTTTTAAGCATAGTTTTGAAAACCCACTTTCTTGGTTTGGTAGATGCATATGTGGTGTTATTTTTGTATTTATTTCAGCATTTTTATTCTTGTTCTTGTGGGTTTGTTTTCAGCTCGTTGCCTTTTTTATCTCCCATTGTGGAAAGGGTTTCAAAATTAAAATTAACGCACACCACTATGTTCTCGTGAGCACTTTGGTTTACATAACGGCAAAAAAAGACTCTAAAAATCTGATGTCAGCACGCCTGCCTTGTCGACATTAACGATTGTCCCTTTATTGCTTGTGGTTTCCTTCTTCACACATCATCATTAGCACAAAACACTAGAACTTCTTGGCCGCTTCATCCTGGAAGTTTTAGGTTGATAGGCTTTTGCTATTGCGTAAGGTAAGTAAAACCGGTCACACCTTCAAAGTCACTTGCTCCGACTCCTCTCCTGATTCCTTGGTCCCCTTCTCCTTCTAGTTTTCACACACACCTTTAACAACGTATACATGAATAGGCACCTAATGCTAGCAGTTCTCACCGGCCCCGATCGGCCTGCTTCTGGCCAGGCCGTCACGGCCACTGTCGGCCACCACCAATAACTGCGCGTGCATTGCGAGCCTCGGCCTCCCCCCGATTTCCATCGGTTGGTTAATGACATTCACCCTGTGCTACAGCCGCTATGCCCACCACCAAGCCTAGGCCTGGTTCCAGGGCACCGCCAGCGAAAACCAGCAATCACGTCCGGTCTTTCCACATGTGGTGTTATCGCTCGTACGAAGTGACTCACATCTGGTCTTCGTTTGTTCACGCGCACGCGCTCGTGAGCATGTCGAACGAGCCGCCGCCCTTACGTTGAAGACTCTTCACCCCGAACGCCTTTCGTCGCCCGGCTCCCTCTCCGATGGGCTGCTTTGATGTGAACTCTTCGACTTCATTTCGACGGTCCTCTTCCACCGCCTTCTTCATGTTCGGGGACGACGAAGAAGCAGGCTTGTGTCGGGGCCTCACTTTGAAGATCGAGTTTACATGGAGCTGATTTCATCGCTTTCCTCCCATCTCCCCTTAAAACGAAGATGTATATCACTGTCAATACGGAAAAACCGCCACTCCAAATAGCTTTAAAATATGGCTGATCACTTCTCAGTACGGTTATGTTTATACCGTTCTCACAACATCCCCGAGCCGGTGGCGCTAACGCCCGGGGGGGCATCTCATTCCGCGTGATGTTGTTGGATCTCTTTCCCACCCTCTTGCTCACCCTCTCTGGGCCTTGGCCTCCTGGGGAGAAGGCAGCCTCTGCTTGCTACGCCCCTCCCGTATGTATCCGAGATGCGACGCCTCCTCCTTTTGCCCAACCTCCGCTTACCCTCTGATGTTGCCCCAACCCAACCACGCACGCCATCCCGCGGCACAGTGCTCCAACTCCCCTCCGACATATGCGCTCGCACTCCCTTGCCTCTCCCCACACGCGACCCTTACAACAACCCCTCGGGACGATGGTGCACGGTGCGTTTATTCCCCCGCCTTCTCCAAAGACGGAAACAACAGGCTCCCGCCACCCCTAGGTAACCGAGAGACCCAATTCTGGTAGTAGACCCCTAACACTGGCAACCGACCCTGCGAACGTCCCGCCCGAGCTGGGCAGACGCTCGCTGAAAACAATGCTGTTCGTGGCTGGGCGGTCTGATCACCTACCTCACGGTGTCCTCTCTTACCCCGAGATGCGACCGGTCTCGAGTCCTCAGCCACATTCATAGGACACGTCTCCCCTCACGCTCTCCCTAATGTGGCCACCACCCACGTTGTGTTCGACGGTCTTTCCTCACGCAAGGATTCGTGGCTACCCAACCCCCAGCCGACCATCGACCACACCATCATCCATTGGTTCCTCGACGCTGCGGTCCTTATGATGCGCTCCGATTAGTCCCCTTACTGACAAACCTTCACCTTCAGCTGGGTCTCATAGTGCCCAAGCCTCCCTGTCGATACCCTTTCAAACCTCCCATCTTGAATTTCTCTGAAACCTCTTTAGAAGAGCACCAGTGGCCCATACATCCACCAGCTGTAGTTGAGTCCCTTAAAATTATCCATTACGCAATCACATGCAGTGAGCACCGCCCAGTAAATACGGTGTAGTAGATGATTTGGCACAATCCCCTGCCATTTCACAGAACTCCTCCCGGTCGTGCCCGCCTTCCCCAACGAGCTCTGCCTATCCTGCCGTGAGGGCGGCTGGCCCCGGTCACTGGCCGGTGACCAAATGATTATTTTCGACAACTGCTCGTCGGACCACCCTCCTCTTCCTCCTTCACGTTGGCACCAAGTCTGGGTCTAATCCAGGCATGCCCAGCAATAAATTGTATAATTGATGACATATATTGATGTCATGCCGGTTTAAACAACTCGGATCACAAGTTGTTGCCAAATCACCCTTAGGGTGTGGGATGGTCATGCCTCCATTATTATTTCATTGCATGCTTCATCACTCCTGTGGGTAAGAGCATTTTGGGTGATGTCGAAGTCATTATTGCTTATCTGAATAACATGTTAGTGACTTCTCTGCATGTCTGTTTAACCATCATGATCATAACAGAATATCTCCCTAATGGAAAATGAATATGATAAACCATTCATCATAAAAAATTAGCAAATGTCCATACAACCTCAAGGGCAGCCATCTCTTCATGTGTAAACTTAAACGTGATTCTTTGACAGTGTCTCCCAAGAGGCGTCTATAAGGAATTCACCATGGCAGAACTTTCCTCTTCCTCCCCCTCTACATTCTTTTAGAATCCCCGCTTGTCGAATGTTTGTGATCGTCTGGTCTCATTTGCTGTCAGCAGCTGTCTCGGCCACAACCGCACCCTCCTCCCCGCCCTCGCAACCCGCTCCTAGCCATCCATCTCGACCCGACCGGACCTATCTTACGACCTCCCCTCGGTGGTGCCGAACCTCTTCTGTCCTCCGGGCCTGGGTCCCCACAGCCGCCCAACCATCTTGGCCGCCTGCAGTCATTACCTGTTTCGGACAGATCGCCTGGCTCCCCCTCCCGGTGTATTCCGTCCTAGTGCGTACCTTTCTCCCCTAACTTGACCTTGGGTATTCCGGTTTGGTGCCTTCGGCCCCCCGGCCGCACACAGTGCCCCAAACCTTACATGGCTTTGACTTTCGGTTCATGGTCCCCTCGCTTCCTCCATAGCCACCGCCTTTTGACACCTCACAGGGACCCCTTCTCCTGGTGGGTGGCTCCAAGGAAGAAATACAAAGCCCGCAGAAACAACCAAGGGCAACTCACCACGACCAACGGCTCCTTCCTCACCCAAACCTTGCTTATCGTGTCGACGTGGTCATGCCACCATAGCGTACGAGTTACCTTATCAGCTAAATGGCTTCGCGTTCCCCAACCCTCGGTCACCAAACTCCCACTCCTTCTTCGGCAATCCCCAGGCATGAGACTCGCACCAACAAAGCCTTGTGCTTTGTACGGTATCATAGCCACTACTCCCATTATTGTCCTCCCCCGACATTACCGCGCCTCCCATGAGGTGATCGCAGTGAGGTTGAACAAATCAATCCCAACACTACCATTCTCGCCGCACGATATAACTTCGGCCCGACACAGGATCCCCCGCTCCGATCCACATCCCCCACAGTGTTAGATGGGAGTCTCTGATCACCATTCTTTACCTGTCCTCTCTTGCCACGACACCGAGCCTATAGCCGTCTGCAGGCGCCCCGTGTGTCCGTTGATACAAAGATCACTCCCACTTGTGTCTCCCAGCGTTGTTCTCCATGACCCAGGGTCCTCGCCATGTTTACGGTAGCTCTCGCCGCCACCTGTGGCTTGTGGTCATCTGCCCTTTCCCCACCATTCTTTGCTCGATGACTTGTACCCTCTTGTTGCCGTCATTTCCTTTCATCTCATTTATTGTCTTGTCTTTATTTTACGGGACTGATCACACCCTTTTATCGGTTGCGGCCAGCGGTGCAATCACTTTCTCCCGGGGAATCTTCCTCGGCGGTGGGGCCATCTTCACCCCCTTGTGACCTGCGTTCTGTCCTAACGAGGCCATCGTGAATTACTACCAACAGTGAATAGATATGATCGTTCGTGGCTTCAATAGCCGATGCCTTGTTGCGCCATCACATCATACGCACGTTCGTTTGGATTCCTGCTTCTTGTAATGCAACTAAATGGTGTTTATCGTGTGCACTGTACTGTCTTCATTGGGAGCGCTATTTACGAGTGAAAGTCTTAATACGTGCGTTTGAAACCATCACTTTCAACCATGTGCAGAGACCAAAATCACTACGTGGATGGTAACCTGGCCATGTTCTGGGTGTGCCACACACAAGTCATAAAGACAATAACATTCAATCGCTTCACATCAAAGAACGATGCATATATAACACGTATGCATGAACCTACATGGTGGGTCATCCTGCATTGCTCCCGGCCTTCTTCGCATGTTCCATGGGGCATATACGCCCCCATACATGTAACACGGCGTGCCTGTGTTCCCTGGCCCAGGGGCACCGCCCGCCCCCATGTATATCCGTGCGACATGCCCGCGGCATGTGCAAACAAAAATCACGCCGGGGCACGCGCGCACACACGCACGTGCAAGGGGGCTGCCCTTTCTGCACGTGGGGAGCATATCGCCCTATGTCGTGACCAATGACATGCTGATCATGGATCTGTGAAAATGTTCCCCAATACCTGCATACATACAACACGTGGGCGCGTGGGGGGTGTGGATAGGAACACCATGCTACAATCGCTCCCCGGCCACGCAAAAAACAACACCAAACCCCTTATCTCGGTGTGGGTTTACTTGTTCCTGGACAGTGCATACTTGCTAATACACACGTCACAGGTCGTCTTTGCCCAAAAGAAGATGGAGCGACCCATAGAATGAAGGAGGGGCACATTTACGGGGGGTTTTAGGCCCTCAAGCGCAAATGTAATCCGTAATGCAGAAGCGAGGATTGAGCCCTCTGCACTCAGCCCGGCCAAGATATTCCGAATCACTTGATGCGATTTTGTCGCTAAATTACGTATGGTTATTCTCGCTCTCCATTCACCATGACAACAATAACAAATAAGAATGATTGCGGAGGAAAACAACCTCGTTAAAGGGGAACCACATTTCTTCACACCATTCTTCGCGACCACCGTGGCTTGGATGGGCAAACAATCGCTTTGTTGGATAGATCCCTTCAAAACTCTCAAATAGGTTTTCATGGTTTTGGTGATTTGTTCGCCACCGGACACCGTTTTCCCACGAAGGATCGCTACGCTCGCTAAGTAATTTCCTCTTCGACACTTGTGCTTAAGGGCTGCCTGCTTCCTTACTTGTCCCATGTTGGTGATTTGTCGGTACCCACCTTGTACTCATGCTTCAACCCCATTGAAACGCTTTGTTAATAATAGCGACACTATCTGATAACCATATGGAAACATCAAAGTTGATCATCGTGCATTATTGAGTCTATCTGCATCTTTTACCTTTACAACCCTCCATTCTTTTTGTGGTTCTCTCTTGTGTCGCATCTCGCGCGCGACCTTGACCTTGTCCCCAACTCCCTTTAAATGTTGTTCGTTGTTGCCATGTCATTCATACCCTTTATGCTCTAACAAAGTAAATCATTAACCACTCCACCCTTGTTCCCATGTCATCATTGATGTCCGGTTTATCTAGTCGCTCTGTTGTGCTATTCTCTCGTGCCAGATTTGGGGATCTCTCATTGCCTCACCTACAGCGGGCCTCCTTACGACGAGCCTCTTTACTTATTCAGAAGCAAGGTCTAGAGGCGGTGTGCCTTGGTTCCCGACTTCCACTTTTGTTAGGTGCCTCGGATCGAAGACGGGGGGATTTGCCTCCTTTGACTTGATTGCTTCTCGACTCCTTTCGACATGATCGAGATTCGTATCTTTGAGCCGGTCGATGACCAGTGACTCTTGATGATTCTAGGGCGTGTGTGAGGATGTCTCGACCCTCATGTGAGGGTGGCAGCACTGCCAGGCCTTCCCGCCCGATGACCTCTTCATTGTGACCTTTGATGCTCCAGTTTGATGATGTTTGGCCTTGGCCGCACGGCCTCTATGATTTGCATGTCGGTCGAATTTTAGCGGGCCGCACCCCCATTCTTGTTGTTGGGTTGTATTGTCTCATGCTAGAGATGATGTTGTACTAGTCACGGCTGTTGTCGATTTTGACATGTATGTGAAGACTATTCATTGTATTTTTATCCCCGGCTCTTGATTATGCCGGTGTACTCTGTGGTTCGGTCCTTGTTCCACTGGACACACTGCTGACACGCACGTACGGCGGGCATAGTCTGCCTCTTGCCCGCCTTGACACCAGTACCCTCTCATAACGAGAGACTTGTTGCACTGTAGTCTCGTCTCCTCGAAATCTAGTCATGTTTACTATCTACCTCATATTTCTCTCTCTGACATGCCCTTTTGTTGTCTAGTGATTGTCTTCTTACAACGTACTACTTCGGTCATCCCAATTTGCTCCACGACACTGTGTTATTTGAGAGACATCTGTTACACCATTTTTTGGTCATCTAACTCTTCATCATTAGATGGACCCAAGTACACCATGTAAGACCGAGTTTCTGATAAAACTTCTTTCACTATGTTAATTAGGAAACCCCCAAAAGGAATAATTAATTAAATAATAATTTAATTATTATTCCCGGAGTCTCATTTAACCCAAACAAAAGAAATTATTGAGATAAACCCATGGTCCTCTTATTGTTTTCACAGAATAGTGTTAAATACTATTCCTTGTTAAAATATGACCAAATCAACCACCATTAATCAACTAAATCATTATTTATTTGATTATATCCCAACCACTTCCTTAAAAAGATAAATAAATCATTTTATTTATTTATTTGTCACTAATCAAGGTTGACCCAAGTCAAACACCTTTCCTCCAACAAATAATAATAAAATATTCCATAGAAGGTGGATCTAGATTTGGTTAACATTATTTTAATCATGCTGCCAAGATCTGGGAGCTATTTGTGTTTTGTTATAAATAGGAAGGTTTTCCCCTTCATTCTTCACCTTTTGTTGCATACTAGATCACTGCGGATCTATACACTCGGTCTCATTTTTTACCATTGTTGCTCCCATTGAGCTCTACCTTCTACATTGGGTTTTCTACATCTACAAGAGAAAGCTTAGATGCGAAGTGCGAGGACTACAAGAACCCATCCCATTGAGGAGATGGATACACCTTCTTTGACTTACCACTCCCAGGTGCCTGTAATATAAAAATTCATTCAAAAGTACGTGTTCTTGTCTTGTCTGTTGGATGCCTGGGAGCAAACTCTCTTTACTTTCTTTCTTAATATCTTTCCATTTATAGATACGACTTTGTTTACGGCCTTTAACTACTAATTGAGATGAAGATGTTTCTAACGACCATTATTGTTGTTAGAACTGTGGTTATGCGCTAGTGGTTCTTTTAAATGCTTCGACAAAAGAATTCATACTAACATAACCAGAATGGGACAAAACTTCCAGTTAATAACGAAGAAAGCAATATTGCGAGGAGGCAAGATATGAAACTCGAACACGAAAGTACAGCCAGACAACATCATTAACTACAAAAGAGGTGGATTCTAAACACTTCAGAATTGGTAATCATAGAGCATCTATTGTGGGAATAGAGAGGATACTAAATGCTATTAAAGACAACATCCAAAAACATATACACCAGGCATGTAGTGGGCTTGGTAAAATAAGAATCACACCAGACAACATTTGTAAATGAAATCTCATTAGCAGTCAATATAAGCAAAGGAAATCTCTTCAAGATGGTGGAAATGAAACAAATGTCACACTTGAGCCATATTTAAAAAGTGCACCAATTAAGCTTATGACATAGTATCAACAATGATAAATTTACATCAGAAACAATGGGCTATAATTCGAGAATGAGCACAAGATAAATGGACATAAAGGAATTAATGGTTAAACTACGACACATAAGAAAAAAAGTACACCTTGTAAGTACAAGACGAATCACTCATGACCATCAAAACTCTTTTCTCATTGAGAACAGCAGGCTCTTCACATTTGTATTACAACTTTCTGGCTACAAAACATTCTTTTACGTTAATTCTTCAAAAAATTTGGAACATGACTATTTACTCTTTAGATCTTTCTTATATAGACATCTTCATGGTGAGAAGATATTTTGGAAAAATATATTCTTTGCGTGATCGAGAATTGTTAAAGGTCCTTATCAAAATAACAAATTTACGATGAGGAATAAAGGCCTCATCTCATGGACAGTCGAACTCAAACCATTTTTAAACAAAATAATGGCTGTGATCTGGTAAAAAGTAAAATGTTGAAGTAGAACACAAACCCACTTGAAACTTGAAAAGTAGCTATTAAATAAAAATAAAAAACACCAGGCCAATCATGGTCATGGTGTTTCACGGATACCCCGAAGGAGTTGAGCGATTCAGATCTTTGAGTGATGCAGAACATTGCAGATGATGGCGATACGTGACGGTGCATCTTCCGCAGCTGCTCTGCTTTGATAGTTGGGCGTGCAATTGTTCCCACCCAAGCATAGGCCTTGGTGAGATCGGCCAGAAACTGCATCGGAGGAGCACATGCTTTATGAGATGAATAAGGGCAAATTCTTGGTAGAGGATGAACAATTGTTTTCGGCCTTTAACGAAGCCGGTTTATGCAGCAGAATACTCTAAATAGGTCTTTTTCTTCTGTTAGGCGTGTCTTATAATCGTAACGGTGGCGCGGAAGGAGTGGTTGGGTCCCAACAATGGCCGGTCCAATTGTAGTAATCTCACTATCCCCGTCAAGCGGCCACGTTAACTGCCACCTATTTCAGAGCTCTAAGTTGTGTCTAAGGCGCCTCCCTTGTCAATGATTTTTTCACATTCCAAAAACTTCCATGAATCGACTTGGTACCTTGCGTGCTTCTCTCATGATTCCGGTCCCTTCGAGTAAATGTCGTTTAAGCGTGCGAGCTCTGTCGGACAGGTTGGGAATGCATATCATGAAATTTCTTCTTTGAGACCAAATTGTAAACGGTTATTTTGCTCTATAGTTTTAAAGCTTCATGTTCACATCACTACCGAGATTATGTGAGCCAAAATTATACCTCTTTCTGCTTCCTTTTGGGGTGAATTTTATTCATGCGGTTTTGAGGTGGGTGATGGTTTTCTTCCTTTGATAAACTCTTGTCTTCACTGCCCGCCGACCTCTTTCTTGCGGTGTCTCTATTCATACGCTATTTTCATCGGAAGTTTTCCAAATACGGTGATCCTGCGCGCGGTGGATACTCTTGTTTCTAATATATCATTAACGCTCTCCTTGCATTCAATTGCTACTTAGCAGACTTGTCTCTGAGTATGGGCATTTGTACTTGAGAGCACGCGGTATCATCATGTGTTCTACAATTCCGTCCTTTCTCTCTTTTGAGTGGCAATTGTTTCGGTCATTTTTTTCTTTAGCTCCTCCTCTCTTATTAGTGTGTGCTTGGGTTCGACTTTTCCTTCTCTGCTTGTGCCCAGTTACGTACATGCCCCTGGTGCGGAGAGGCCGATATGTAGACCTTCTGCTTTCCAATGATGCGGCCTCATCTTTGCAATCGTTCTGTCAAACGCGCTGCGCAGAGTTTTGTTTCTCCCGTATCCTTTCCTTGATTAACTCTTAGAGGCTGCCCGAACATGATTTCACAGTGAGAGTTTGCCTTTTATTCATTTTTAGGGTTGCCTCACCATTCTGTTACTTTTGTCTGAAGCTGTAGTACAATGGTGGCCCACTGCATCACCTCGTCCTTGACCGCCTCTCCCGACTTGGGCTGAGTTGTGATTCTTTGCCTTGGCCATATCAGTACGTATTCGCTTTGTTAACTAGTGGTACCTTGTTAGGATTTAGATAGCCTCGACCACCAAATAATACGGTGTTACTGTGTCCACATTCATAATTGAGCTTTGGTGTGATATTTCTCCATATCACTTCCAGCTCGCTTTGTACTTATCCACCTGATCGTTCTGTTTGCTGATTTCCTTTGTTGCCACAGGTGATGGATGCGATGGCTTGTGGGCTTCGAGTCGGAAAAGTGGTACTATCTCTCCTTGCTTTTATCTGACCTTTGCTCTTGTCCAATTGACCATACGGCGTGAATGGTTCTAGCAATTGCTCTTCCCCTATGACTTCTGCCTCACTGGAGGCTGTTTTCTGCTTTTTGCGAAGGGGAGAACCTGCTCCTGAGGTACCTGCTTCTTCCCCGCCTTGCCCTTTATTGACGTCCTCCTCTTCCCCTGTGGCAGATGAATCTGTCTCCATCTGCGAAACCAAAGGCCAAGTTTCAAGGTTAGCCCTCCATTCCATGAAAGGCCTTGATTCATGTATATAAGGTGTGGACTTGTTCCTCTTCCTTCTGTTTGAGATAATTTCCCGAGGATCATAGGCCCAACCCTTACCCAGCCTTAGGTCCAGGCCTTGCAACATTTTCTCGACAATGGGAAGGGCATGTCTCGAATTCACAACAAAAGGGCCGATTGTGATGGGAAGTCTCAGAATGAAACCCTTCTTTGCAGGGAAAAAATGGAGTTGGTTGGCCTTGAGGGTCTGCCGAATGTACTCCAGTGCATATACTCGTCGAACAAGAAACACAGGCAGCCGGTAAGGGGAAACCTCGGCTCCGTAGACCCGAATCTCAGTGTAGTTGTCAAATAGATACCAGTCCCTAGTGTTCTGGGATTTTTCGGCTTGTAGCCAGCTCTTCATCTCAGGAAAAACTCTAGGTGAGGGTGAATCGTGGATAATAGTATAGGCAATGGACATGAAATTATTTACAAAACTGGAATAACCCTCCCCCTTAGGTAATTGGCGTACAGAAAAATTCCAGTCAAAAACTGGTTGGGGTTGGGAATTCACGTCATATACCCTATCTAAACCCAAACTCTCAAACTTATCAGCGTGCTGATGTAAGAAAAGATAGAAGACCATTGAACAAAAACGGAAGTGACTGGCTTCTTAAAGCTCCTGGAACTGGGTCCTAATGTTAGCCACAAGGAAACCAGGGATATCTAACACTACCCCCCTTTGAGACATCAACCACAAGAAATAAACACATACCCTGGTGATTTCCCCCAAAGCGCCTACACCTAGAAGACCAGCGATGAGGGCGAGGATGGGCTGCACTTCCTCTTTGAACAGGCTCAGCGGGAAAGGGTCAGCAGCGGGAAGTGAAGCAGCTTGGTTGATGGTGATGGAGGAAATGAAGTTGTTTTGGCGCTCCGATGGCATTTTGGTGAACTGGGAGGTTAAAGCCACTTCACTGAAACTGATATATGTGTTGCTGGTGGGAAAGCAGAGGGCTAGCCTGATGAGGTCGTGGGAAAGCGAAAATATCTTATTCCCTTGAGGGGAGCTAAACGTGCCCTGCTGCTCATCATAAGCATATTTGAGCCAGCAAATAAAATCAACCACAGAATAGACTTGGGGAGTAATTTGATGGTATAAACCAGATACAATCACCCGGTACCGGTCTCTATTCTCAACATGTCGTCTAAAAAGCTGGGGTTTGATGCTACTGATATGAAAAGGGTATTGGGGGTCATGGATTCCAGCTTGCAGGTCGATGAAAGGCTCAAACCCGGGAGGGTTTCTGGTTTCTCGTACCTGAGGGGTTTCTGGTTCGGCTTTCTTGGGTGTGCCCCTTCCCATGATTGACATATAAAACCTTTAAAAGACGAAAGGAAATCAGAGAGTAAATGGGGGACGGAATACCTGTGCAACAGGGAAATATACTCAGGAAAACGACGTGGGGGTGTTGATAGTGACTGGGTAGACCTTGGCTCTGATTCCCACTTAGTTTATACCGTAGCTGGAAGACCTGCGACTTTTACTGGAGTAAACTACGGTAATACTGTTATTTTACGACTGAGTGTTCTGAGGTAAAAAGGTGGATGGGTAAAATAAACGGGGGGGAAGTGTCGTAAGGACACTGACAGTGGGGCACGCGGCGCGTAGGGATTGGGCGTCAGCTGGGGACAGGTGAACACCGCGTGCCGGGTTTAATACTGGTACGGGCCTCTGTACCAGTTAGCCTAGAGACATACCTTAGCTTTTTACTGCAATGAACCATACGATTCTCGAAACCTCTTATTCGTGAGCTGGGTTAAATATACTGCGTACCAGTCTTTAGGGCCCACGTTCTGATCTGCCACGTCACCGAAATCCCAATGGCTTTGACCTGCCACGTCGCTCTTTACCTTGGGCCCACCCGTGATGCTTCAATATAATTCCGCGGGGGTGTGGGTCTATCCTCCCTTCCGCCTCCTACCCCCCGCGGAAACTTCCATATGGGGAATTCCTCACGTGCCCATGTGAGACGCGGCCAATTTTTAAATTATTTCGCTTTGCATCTAATGCCCCGTATCTTTGTGCTATTTGAGGTACCGTTCCCCCTTTTCTTCTTGTGTTTTGACCTTTCTCGTGCACATGTTTTGTTTTGAGCGCAATACTTGTCTCATCATCGTTTCTCACCAATTAATTTTTTTAAATGTTTCACCATTTGCCATATCATTCAATACCTGTCTATCCCAAAGTTAACTCGGAAGACTGACTATTGTTAATCGATGATCAACATCCAGTTTGAAGCTGAAAAAGTGAACAAATTCATCGAGTGCATTCAACACATCCGCCAACAGGTTCATGAAATATTCGACAGAGCCAATGCTAAGTACAAGAAATGACATGATTAACATCGGGTGCCACACAACTTCCAGGTGGCAAAAAAGTGTGGCTACATTTGCTGAAAAAGCGCCTCACTAAACCCCACCGAAAGCTTTGCCCGCTTCGATATGGGTCATACACCATCAAAATGGCTATATGGAACAATTCCTTCGTGCTCAGTATTCCATCATTCCTTTGTCTGCACCCAGTATTCAATGTGGACTGCCTTTTCCCCTACTTCCCACCTCTACTAGACACCTTTGACATTGCAGAACAACTCACACCAACAGAGTTAAACCTAGACTACATGCAATATGCCACCACATATTGTATCATGGACATGGAAATAAAGAACACTCGCCAATACTGTATCGAGTTGTCAAAGTTGGCCAACTCCTGCACCAAGGCAAGTGGTTCACCAGGGACCAAGTTCAGCAAAAGTTTCCTCATCTCATGGAGGAATTCAACACAATGGGGACCATTGATTCCTAAGGGGGGAGGAATGATCCAGGTGGATATCGGTGGCCACCCGCCTATTCCACTTGGGGCCCCACCATTGTCTCTTTCAAATTTTCAGTTTCAGCACAACTTACTATTTTTAGCAGTTTTTCAGGTCTTGAACTTCCGAAGCCATTTTGAGGCCCTAAACGATGTTTTTTTGGGAAAATTGGGAGCAACATGGGTTTGTGAATCTATTTTTCTCACATCAAAAGTTGTATTCCTTGTATAGATATTTCTAACGAGGTATGGTGCACGTCAAACGAAGATCGTATGCCAAAGTTACGTCCTGGGGAAGTTGAAACACCAATTTACCCAAACAGGGTCCATAGTTTTGGTGCTTCATCTCCTAGGGTTAGGGTTTTCCATTGTTTATAAATAATAAATAGGCCCTCGAGCCTCATTGTAACATAGTTCAGAGGCCTGTAGCTTCCACATCTCTTCTCAGAGATAAGCTACCAACACCCTATCTAGTTTATCTCCATTCTATCTGTAAGCAAATTTCAGTTCTTTGATATTAATGAAATGAAGTGTTATTTCCGATGCATCTTTGTATTTATGGTTATATGTGTATTATGTTGCATTCCTGCATAAATCCGGATCATGGATCTTCTTCTCTATAGCCTCTTCATTATCTCCTTCATCAATTTTGTAGAAAACCTGTTGATCTTGTGTGTATCTTAAAGTTTTCCTTATTATTGTATTATGGTACAACTCTTTTCAAGTACACCATATTTGGCTGCAAGCCCTCTTGGATATCTCTCAAAGATCAAACTAGGTTTATATCCAATGGCTTCAATGTTATTGACTTACATATAGGTTCTAACCATATTTTTGCCCACCTTACTAGGTGTTTCTAAAACCCCTTTATTGTCATGGAGATATCCGAAGTATGTCTCAGAAGTATGGCTTATTTTGCTAAAGGCAAGGCCACCTCTTTGTTCATAAGGGTCGTGGAACAAAAATACACCCATGCCCTTCTCAAGCAGTAGGTGTGGAGCCATGTACAGGTGCAATGATCATATGCTAAGGCTGCACCATGCACTTATCTAGAAGAACCAATAAGCCAGGGAGCAATTTGTTACGCTGTAAAGCATCCCTCTTTGAATTTTTTTTTCTCAAACTGCCACATGTATCATTGTGCACCATTTATTTTGATGTTATACTATTGAAATAATGTCTACCTTAGGATCAAATATTGTTATTATTAATCAGTTACAAAGGAAAACTGCTTTAAAAATAATCGACTTCATCCTTGCTCGGTTATATGATCACATCGAAAATCTGCGGATGACCTAGCAACCGTAAAGCTGCCTACTTGAGCATCCAAAGGCATCGAGTTGTGCTGAACAGGGCGTCTCAAAGTTTAAGGAAATATCTCTTTATCAAGATTGCAATGCCCCTCCATGCTTTCACAAAGATACGAATTAATTGGAACTCGTTTACAAACTCGACATTTTCCCAACTAAGCTTGAATTTCCTTTATGTTAATCAAACTGTACATGTGAAATATATTTGATTGCATGTAAGTGTCTCTACGACGGTGTTAACGCTTATTGACTATCGTGAATTTTTATGGAAGAAGTTTGAGGAAGAAAAGCGAAATCTGAAACAGATAAAATTGTTCTCACTGTAGGAACAACTGCATCCAACGAGGTATTGACATTCTGTCTAGTTGATCTTGGAGAAGCCTTTCTAATACCCACGCTATATTACCTAGGGTAAACTCATTTTTATGTATAGTGTTAATGAAATATGATTTTAGTACTGCTAGGGTGCTGTAAAATTATGAATATATGTCAGCACAAAATATTTCTCTTCAATGCACTATAACAACTTTAAAATCACAAAAAGTTTTGAATTTTTCCTTCACTAATCCTTATGTGCTAGAAGAATTACTGGACAAATATTTTTGTTAGTGCAATTTTGATAGAGATCTAAAATGGCACAAATGAGTAAAGCTCAACCCTGTCCACTTCAACAAGGATAACGATTTCAAAATAACGGTACCTTCCCTTTAAGGCAACCTATCAGTAGCCTTGGGCTTGAAATATACAAGTGAAGGGTATTTTGATAACAATTCCTTCTAACCCATTAGGAACCACCATGGAGGCTACCACTCAAGTTGCTTTCATCTCTGGAATTCACAAGCATTGCAGAGATTTTTGGCCACTTAAAATATTTCTGATAGAGAGTGTTTTCAGATTATTTACAGTCTGTCGAAATACCTAGAACTACCAGCGTTCCGAGTTGGATTAATTTACACCTACAATGATACTTTGGTTACGACTTCTAGTAGAATGTCCAGTTTTTCCTTGGTTTCTTCACAGACACAACAACTGATTGCTTCAATGCTATCTGACATGGAATTTGCAAGAAAATATTTAGCAGAGAATAATAGGAGGTTACAGAAAATATACGAAATGTTCTTCTCCGGACTACGTGTGGTTGCCATCAATTTCCTAGATAGAAACGCCGATTTATTCTGTTGGGTGGATCTCAGACATCTTCTGCAATCCTGCAACCAAGAAGGAGAGATTAGTCTATGGAAGATAATCTTAAAAGAGATTGGGTTGAATGTTTCTCCCTGTTATTTTTGTCATTGTAGTGAGTTCGGGTGGTTCAAGTTTTTTCTTTGCCAATATGAGCGATCAGATGGTGCAAGGATCATTGAATCATATTTTGTTCTTTATGCATTAAAGGAGATAAAATGAGTGATATAATGTGGAGAGAACATATCATAAAAATCAATTTCATGCACATGGCGTTAACCATAAATTTCGTTTTGATCAAACATACTCGCTCATTGAGTATGATTGTTCGCTGAGGTCGATGGAGCTCCATTCCAAAGAATTTCCATGGCCCAAAGAAGCAACCAGACTTGATGTAACAATGCCATTTAGAAGTTGCGGTTTAGAACTCATAGGAAGAAGTGTAGGAGAGGATAACCGTTTTTGCATATGATATTGATACAATCCCAATCTGATAGGTTAAAATTGGTTGTCAAGGAGAACCACATTTCACTAACTTCGTCAAGAATGGTGTGCAGGGAAAGGGAAAATTTCAGGGAACGATAGGTTACATTATCTACAGTCCCAAGAAATTGAAGGTGGTGTCATTACTGGATCTGATTGACGAGGACGAGGTGAAGGACCGCACACTTCCTTCAGTTATGCGTTTTTTTGATCACATCCCAATGGCAGCCGAGTTTAAATACATCTCCAAATCAAAAGCTGCCGCAAAAGCAAGTAAGAAACGCCCCAGTTATGGTCAAAAATACAAATAGAAAACTAAACAACAATAGTTAATTTCTTGTGTGAATTGCAATTTTTTTTTAATGTTTATTTTTAATTGTTTAATTAATAAATTAAATTCTATATGTTTTGTGAATTTTAGTTTAAATTTTATACTTGTTAAATTAAATTATAGTATGCTTATGTGGATTTGAGAAGTATATATTTTATTAATAGTGTTAATAAATATAATGTGTATAATTCAAAGCTTACTATAATGACTAAATTTTATGCAAAAATGAAATCACTTGAAAATTTCATATTTTACTAGTTTATTAGTTTTTATAGTTTTAGCAATATTCGCATGGGGCGATTTTTATGGAGACCCTCTCCATCATATATGTTTTAGGTAATATATACGGTATTAAGAGCATACATTTTTGTATATATATTATATATATTTTTCATTTTAGAATATAGTTTTATTAATTTAAAAGTGGTATGTTTTTTATTTTTTTTTAATTATATTTATTTTTTCAGTTTTATTTAATATTTAATTAAAAATAGTTATAGTTATAAATTTAGATTAATTTGTTTTAATAAATTAAATATTTAAAAAAATTATAATATCAATTTTATTTATACATTAAAGAATATATATATATTTAAATAATTAAAAATTATAAAGCTTAATTAAAAGGTTTATATTATATTTTAAGTATGTTTATTTTAAAAGTTTATATTCTATTTTATATTTAATGGTAATGAAAAAAAATAACGCACTAATAAATATATTTTATGTTCACATAGATTTAGATGATAAAATTGTAATAGTTTCACTTTAAGTTTAATATCATTACAATTCTAATCCCTCTTGGCAGATAATTACAAAGTTTGGTTTCAAAATAAGGAGTGGTTATATGACGATGCGGGTATCTCTTCCTTGGTCTGTTTCCTCTTTTATTTTAAAATTTGGCTTTAAATGTTTAAGTTACATTGAGTGGAGGCCTCCCAACAATTTTCACTACAAGATGATATATGAAGAATTTAGGACCAATGCTCTCCCAACTTGCTATGAGCACAAGAGCCTCTATTTGGCTAAACCTCTCAACCAATGTACAATAAATGATTAGGCTTACAAATAATTCATAATTATAATTAAGTATGATTTTATTATTTTTTGTATTGTTGAAATATATATTAATTAAATGAAAATATGAAAACCAATTGTATTTTTGATATTCTCTTGGTATTTTAAATATTTATATGTATTTGTGATCTATTTTTTTGAAGTATTTATATTTTTCAAGTATATATTGGGAGATAAGTCGTTACTCTTTATGGTTTTGATCTAAATTTTTTTTTCCTATTGAAAATCTGTTTTTTGGTACTTTGACACTTATGGTTCTTAGAGAAGAAATGGTTATACTAATCAAATAACTCATTTTCTAAACTTGTTATGGTTCTTAGAGAAGAAATGATTATACTAATCAAACACCCAATTTTCTAAACTTCTTGAATGATGATGTTTCATCTTAGGACCATTGTTGGAGTAGAGAGTACTTCAAGAAAGTACCTCACCTTATGGGTCAACTTTACCATAGTGCCTAGGAATACATAAACCAAAAAAACATTGTGCAAAAGAACCGATACTTATCTAAAAATGATATTAACATATATAGTTGCAACCAAATTATGTAACTGAATAGCCCAATCCTGTAATACATATTCCTTTGATAAATGTGATAATATATTTTTTAAATTGAAATTGTTATTGAGTGCCTTAAGGTGTTTATATATTCTCATAGTAACCCATTAATCTTCATATATTTTTATTGCTGTCACATAAATTAATGTTCATTTCTTTTGAGTAGTCATTGAGGATGTTCTTGTCTTTTTAATGCTACAATGTAAATTTATGTTCATTTATTTTCAATGATATGAGGTAAAGATTATAATTACACATTGAGGTTTATGTTGGATTATTTAAATTATGTAATTAGTTTTTTTTGGTTGAAAATTTTGAAAAATGAAAAATTTATAATTACACAAGAGGAAAAAAATGAAATTATTTATGTGTTTATCAAAAGATTTTGTAAGTTATATAATTAAATACCTAAGTTATACCATAGATGAGTTGTTATTCTTTGTGGTTTTGATGTAATCTCTTTTTTCCAATTGAAAATCTGTTTTTTGATACTTCGATACTTATGGTTCTTATAGAAGAAAGGGTTATACTAATCAAACACCTAATTTTATAAACTTCTTGAATGATGATATTTCATGTTAGGACCAAAGAATTGATACTTATCTAAACATGATATTAACATATGTAATTGTAACCAAATTATGTAACTGAATAGCCCAATCCTGTTGTTCACTCTCTCTAGTTGTAATTATCATGCATGATTCATGTGAGAGCATTTCCTCTATACTAATCTTTCCTATCTGCATGATTCATGTGAGAAAATTTCCTCTATACTACTCTTTCCTATGTTATTGCTTTATAATGTTTCCTTTGCAACATATAGTACAATTGTTAGTATAACTCTTATAAAATAAGCATTGTTGAAAATAATTTCAAGAGTACTATATTTTCTTTATTTCACTTAACGCACCATCCGAGCATGTTTACTTGGAATTGTCACTTTGATTTTATGAAACAATGTTGTATGTAGGATTTGTCAAAAAAATGACTTACTTCATTACATTGTCACACGTGATGCCCCTTATTCTCCAACACAATACCCCATTTGATGGATTCAAAAGTTCAATGCCAATGGTCAACGATATTGATTGAGGGCGTGAGGAGCTCTAGTGTAGTATCGTGTCTTGTGGAGAGGTATCTAGGAAAGGATGCAACTTACAAAACTCGCCTGGTCACATTTTAATTCAGGTCGCAATGCTGGTACTTTTTTGGGGTTGAAAATTGCGATCATTAGACCACAGGACACGAACCAGGTAATATGAGAGCGCAATGGGCCACCAAGTCGCATTGAAGTAGAGGTTACTCACTCAGCTTTGCCTTCGTTATCCTCCATACGCCACTTGTGCGATTATGTGAATAGGGCTCATTTTTTGGTGTAATCACTCTAGCTTAAAGCAATGGAAAACACACGCCATATTGAAATGCGCAACCTAAAAAACTGTCGATACCCAAATGCATCAGTGAAATTTTTATGTCGTGTTTTCCTCATATGGGAAACACTTTTTCAATGTGGTTGTTGCGTCTTTAACACATCATTCATGTGGCTTTAGAAGCATCATTTTTAGCACGCTCTCATCGCTTGTTTCAATAACCACATTATATTTCCTTGTGTATCCTTTCCATGCTATTAAAATAAAGCTTTCTCCCGGTATGTGAATACAGCTCCATCCATGAGAGTCCATGAACAGAAGGTCCCCATACTTTATACTCTGTGATTACCTCTTGTGCGCAGTTCATTTTAGCATTATTAGCAGTAATTATTCTTGCACTCTTTACACCATAAAAAAACTACCTGAACCTTTGTAAGTGGAGCAGAAATAACACCAGATTTTTGTTTTGAATAGGCAATGACCAAAGCTCAATATCTTTGCTCCACAGTCCTCTGACAATGAGTCAAATCCTTTGGTGTACTGCATGCTGCATTTGTATTCTCTTGAAACAATGTGTGAAGAAGTTCAATAGTTTCATGTGTCCCCCTCATGACCAAAATGCTACTACTTTCTCTGTCAAGTATGTGCACCAACCTGGGGCCCTCTTTATAATCATAGGATAGTGTTGCAGCTGCCAATGAATCCATACTATCATGGACATCCAGGGTTCCCTGAACTACTAGTTGAGGAGTCTTGTTTAGTTAAAGTATTGCCAAGTCTTTGTATAACACAATAAGCCTAATGTATTTTATCTCATCTTCCTTTGGATAGAGTGTTCCTCTTGGTATAATATTATATATTTTATTAAATTTACTCGAATAGGATGTCATACAAAGAGATATGATGGATCCAGTCTTCATAATATCTCTTGCTGATATCAATTTTTGTTGGGGCTTATGCCTTTCCTGCTTTTAATTAGCCATACATCTAATTAATTTGCATACTCCATTCAAAATTTTTGATTGTGCCCACTGTGTTGCATCCACTCGACCTGCAAAGCACAATGTAGAAACCCAAAAACCTTTTATATCGTTTTATAATTCAAAAGAAACCCAAAACCTAGGACACACCTGATATAATACCACACATTAGTGACATTTAAAGGATTTAACCTTACATGAACAACATAATTTCTCTTTGGGAAATTGGATGCTTATGCATATGAGTATCTAAAGGGATGATGAAATGACCAAAGTTGTTGAGAAAATAGTTAATAGTCAATGGGAGATGAGCTAGATAATGCCAACAAAAGTGATTTATCCCCTTGCTCCTAGTGAGTAAAGTCTAGGGTTACAAGGATGCAAGGGAAAGATCTCACTCTTAAAAACCCTAATGCACATGGGATGGGTAAATAATCATGAACCTAGGGGAATATGAAAATAAATGATTCTTTCCATGATGCCATGTAATTCCAACGAGAATGTGCCCTTAGAGGTATATGAATTAGGTTAAAACCGTGAGGGGAACCTTTATTTTGATAATTTAGGGTTTCTTACAAACCCTAAAATGGTCAACATAAGGGAAGCTAGATGAAATTTTTATTCGCCAACACACAATACCTCTAATGATTGCAATGAAAATTACGGAAAGATAAGTTTCGAAGTCCCAGGAGACTCATAACACATCAATGAAGCTACAAACCTTCAAAACCCTAATGAAATTATAAGGTCAATATTTGAGACAACACATGATGTGTGGATTCAATATGTGAAGTGTGAATGGGCACATCAACAGGGTTTGATAGGAAGGGTTGCGGGGAGAGTAACCAATTGAAGACCTTATCAAAACCCTAATAGCCTGGGGAGAGAAGAGGGGGACCCAAAATTTTGGATATGCCCAAAACAATTTGGGTGTTGTTGTAGCAGCTACAACAAGGTCTATGAATGCAATTTATGAGCTAGAGAAGACTTCAAATAAATTTCATTTTAATGAATTCTAACTATAGTAAGGAGTAAGCAGTTTCAAGCAAAGAAACAAATGTAATATTCAACACAAGAAACATGAACTACTCTTTGAATTCAAATCAATGAAATTGTAGAATACACAATTATTGGACCTCCTCATCCATGAGGGGTATTTTTATTTTTAAATGTAACATACTTTGCTTCAAAGTTCAAGCTCAAAAATACTCCACCCACGAACTAGAATGCAATGTTTATTTTCATTTTGTAAAAGGATTTTTTTAAAGAAAAGGAAGAAATTTTCCTTTTTCACCAAACAATCCAAACAAGAAACTTTGAAATAATTGATCAAATACAATAAAGAAAGGCACCCTAAGATATGAATAAAAATTCATGCTTAAGATATTATAAACCTTTCAAAAGCAAATGAATACCAATTACGTCAAAGCAGAAAATAATGTAAATTTCACACAAAAACCAAGAAATGCGAAATGGCGTCAAGGAGGATATCCAATATGTAAAGTATGATTGTAAAGAAACAACAAAAAAACTAAAAAACTAAAAAAAATACATATCCAAGACCAATTTGGAAAAAAACCCTAAAGAATTCGTATTTTTCAGGCAGTGTCACAAGTTGGAAGTACAATATAGAGTGAAAATAGGGCAGTGTCGTAGTTTTAAGAGTTAGATGTAGATTGCTAGTGACTCAGAAAGTAGAAAACAAAATAAAAGCAATGATTCAAGAAATGAAACAAATCTTGGAGAGTAGATCTAAAGATCGTTCCCCAGTGTAGTAGCCAATTTTGTTTCAGGAAAAATCACTCTTTTGGATAAGAGATATCTCCCTAGATTCAATACCCATATCTAGAATAAAACAAATAGGAACATGTAACTTTCCCTAAGTCCAATACAAACAAATCATTAGTGAAAATGAGAGTGTGATGAACTGATACCTTTTATCGAAGGTTTTCCTCACTAGTTGTTTAGAATGTTGTAGCTTCCAGCTTTGTGCTCAATTCTCCCGAAACAAAGACCTGTAAGGAACACAAACACACAAACAACAAATCAGATATAATTAAAAAATGATTTGATAAAGCTTATAGATATGATCAACGAAATATATACCAAATATTTCCAAACAAACAGATAATAATTGTGGGAAAGGAAAATTAGCTAAATTAAATGAGAAAGAAGAAGTTACAACCTGATGTTGCCTCAATGTTGTAGGTCTCCTTCCATCTATCCTACGTCTTAATACCTTACCTTCAAAAGTATTAAGACTGCAGGCTAAATACTTTAACAAAATTTCACCAAAGTCAAATCCTTTATGAGATTAACCAACAAGCCCTCTCAATGAGAGATGGTTATAGTCATAGGCTTGGAAGAGGATAAGAGGATGATAAGGGAAGGAGGTTAAGATCCAACAATTTGGGGATGTGATCCAAATCCAAGTTGATCGAGATAGATGCCATCCACAAGGCTTATCTTCTAGAAGCCTCTCATTTTTTTTTTACCTTCATTAAAACAATGTCACACCCTGTAGTGAAGCAATTTGTGATAATGTCGCAGCCTGTCAGCTATAAATCTTGTGACAACAAGTAATGTCATAGGCTATCAATTTGCAACACGTGGCATCCTTTTGAATTATGGGTTTTGAAGGAATTTGAACAAGTTTTTGATGTTTTAGGCAAAGAATTTTCCTCCATATTCTTAAGGGATTAATGGCAATTATGCTTCGAATGATGAAGGATAGGGGTACAACATCAATTTCCATGAATGTGCTAAAATAATGTGTAATACATAGGTGAGGAACTATTATTAGCCAAGGAAATCAACTCATTATGATTTAGTAAGATATAAGTGATAATTCATAAAATAAATCAATAGTGGCCTTCTTGAAATTTAGTGTGAATCTATTATATCTTGTACCACTGCACCCTTATGGTTTGTGTACCATATCTCATATCCACATAAATAGTTGATATTTTTGGTGATTTATTATGCGGATTTAATGTCAATTTGGGGTTAAATTTCCTTCTCTTTATTTTCCATAAAATAAAATGCTCCTCATGTTATTATTACTTCAGTGGAAGAATGAACATTAGTGTGAACCACATTCCTTTTCTTGCATGTGCTTGGCATTTCCTCAAACAACGCCATCATAAGAAGTGTGAGTTTAGTAACTAGAAGAATAAAGACATTGATTTTCATTTTCACAAGAAATGGCATCATAATTTTTTTCTTATTCTTATGGAAGACTTTAATAGAATATGTAAATAATATTTTGTGGAATGATTGATTAATTAAAGGATGGTTACTAAAATGTAATGTAGGGTTGTTTTGGAATTATAGAAGTATTTTGGAATAATTGTATGCATACATTGAATACTCACAATACTCAAAGGGAGAGAACAACCATAGATACATGATGGAGAGTAAGGTGGAGAAAAGGCATACTAAAGCTTTTAGATTTGAAACCATAAATGAATTTGAATATTGAATTGATTTCAAATCAATTGCAATATGGACCACAAAGTGATTCTTCATTTATAAAACACAGGTGGATTGTTTAAAATCCTTAAAAACATAAGGCATTTCATTTTCAAATCCATGATTTTAATAGGTAGTTACAATTTTCTAGGTTGAATGAAAGTGTAAGGAAAGAGTGACAAATATGAATATATGACTAGACTTAGGGATCTCTAACTCAACACCAATTTTTAGTGATCCAAAGAGAATATTCTCCCTTCTTGAATTGATTAACATTGATGAGATTTAGTACCTAAGGAATGATTGACTAATCCATTAAATGTTTGGGACCATTATAAAGGAAAATTACCCAAAATAAAAAAATATGAAATAATACAATTTGGAGTCTAATGTTCAATTCTACATATAAATTGTTCATTGCATTAATTTTATTATATCATATAAATTTATATGGCTATAAAGACAAGTTGATAAACTTTAACTAAGTTGTCACATTGCTTTTAGTATAGTGCATTGATTTCTATATTAAGATAGTGGATAAATTTGATTCTTTTGTTTGATGTAATGATTTTAGTGCTTAATAATAAAGATTCCAGTTTTTTTTTTTTTTTTTAAATTTTATAAATATTTATTTTGGTATGAATATAAAGAACCATCTATTGATTTGATAAATGAATATATAATTTATAATGGTGTTCTAAGATAACAAATTTCAATTTTTAGTTTTATAAATATTTTTTTTGATATGAATATAAAGAACTATCTATTGATTTGATACATGAATATTAATTTATAATGATGTTCTCAGATGACAAATTTCTTATTGATATCTAGTGAAAAAATACTTTAAAAATATGAGTGTTGTGTATGAATCACATTTTTTTATGGTGGAAATAGATCCAACACTATCAAGAACCCTTGAAGCACCCAAAACCTTGAAACTTGACAACTATAACTAGGATCTCACCAGAATTTCCATTATTTTTTAGAAAGAATTGTTACATTGTTTGAGTACTATTTATAATTATTATACAACATTAAACAGAATTATATTTTTTATCAATAAAAAAATAAATAAGATATAGAGTAACTAAATTGCATCAAATCACTAATAATTAAGCTAAAAAAAATAGAAAATGTTGTAATGCATTATTTACAATTAATAATTGTAGAATGGCATTAAATATATTTCATTTTATCATAAAAACATTTAATCATAATTCAAAAAAACCATTTACATTGATATTTTATTAATATACTACTTTTGAATGTAATTAGTCACTTAACTTTGTATTAAAAATTGTAATTTTGAATTTAGTCATTTAATTAGGAATTATAATTTTGAAGTAAATACACCTTTAATAATTATAATAACTTTATTGAAAATTGTAATTACTGAACCTATAGATTACTGGAAATTTCTAAACAAGTTCCAATGCTTTAGAGTAAGTTATGTAATTGAAATATTAAAAAAGAAAAATTATTATTTCTTTTATTAAGAAAAAATAATTTTCCATAATATAAATAAATAATAATAAAAAATATTTTATAAAATAATTAGCAATTAGATCTTACACTCGCTATTTAAATTCAAATTCATTCAAATACAATTAAATGAAAAAAAATGCATGCAATAAAGAGTCATTTAGATTTCGAAATCACTATACACTTTCTAAATCTCATGTTATTGGCATGGAAGCCCATTAAATATATTTTTAAGATGTAATGACAAGAAGTTGATTTCAGTTTCAAAAAACTAATTACAACTGAATTATGAAAATAAACAGTTTAGAAACCAAGAGAAAACTGTTCTAAGTGCAAATGAATTCTTATATATTTTAGAAGCAAAGAGAAAACTGTTCTGAAAATGAATTCTTATAGTTTTCTTTCTAAATGATTGATTGTTTATTTTAGAATATTTCAGAAATACAAGAGAGTAAAGTTATACAGTTAGCTTCACTTGTTTCTACCACTTATGTATACCAGATTTGTGCATATCTCCTACAATGTTGGGGCCTAACATTGTAGGGGATACTAACAATAATTATTCTGGACCATAAATCAATGAAATCCATGGTTCTTGCACCTGTGCCCTGCTCCAAGAAAGTTTCTGAACGAAGCCTTTTGGTTGGATTGTTGAGTTTGTTGGGTAGGATTTTCGTTACACCAGCGTTCAGATCTGACAGAATGTTTCGGTCTCACTGTGAGTTGCGCTCCATATTTCATGTCTGCAAAATCAAGACTTTCAAATGAAAGCTGCTAACCTATCCATAAATTGAACAAATACAAATTTGTGTTAGAATTTAAGTCGATTGCAGAGGAAAGGTTAAACAATTAATGTCTTTTTTTATGGTTAAATTTTGAGATATTCTAGAAATCTCCAGAGGCCAGAGTTGGAGATGAGATTTGTTTTCATATTGTTTATATTTTTCTACACTACTAGCATATGGATGACGTCTCAGAAATTTCTGAACTGGAATGACGTCTCAGAAATTTCTGAACTGGAATGAGACTATTTGCAAATCAATTCCAAACACCAAAAGTCTAGTATTTTAGTAATAAAATTTGCTTTTATATTGCTGGTATCTTTCTACACTTTACAGAAATCTCATGACTCATATCCAAAATTTGACCGAACTCCAACAAAAGTGTCCCAGATGAAATATTCAGTAGAGAATGTCCCAGCTACCGATAAATAATTAGTATCTCTAGCTAAGGTAGTGAGGGCTGAGTGAAGAAACTGAGAAATGTGAAGTTCTGGATTTGTAAATCAAGAGGGCTACATTCCTCAGTATGTCTCCCTGGGCCTTTACCACTAGTGGAAGAGCTTCCAAATCTTCATACCTCAATCCATCCACAAAGGATGAGATCAAATCTTCATACTTCAAACAAATCTTCATAAATCGGAGATTGGGCATTTCTATTGTTGCAGGCAAATAAAAAATTTAAACAACAGGCAACTTGCAATATTGAATTCCTTACTAAGGATGCTCGTTTAGGACGACCACTAAAAAAACAGGAAAGCTCTGCGTTGCTTTTCCTTTTACACTACATGTATCGATTCGCCAACTCGAATAAAAGCCAAGAATAAACTGTTGGCCACCCATCGAACTGAACTTGTTTTTATTTTTTTATTTCCTTCGGATTCACTGGTGGCACCATGGCAGGCAGGTCCATCTTAGGGATACCTTTAGCTGAACTAACTTGACACATGATATCGTTTATTCAAAATGGTTTCGGTGGAATATGAAGAGGGCCACCAAAAGAGGGGCATTCTGGTAGGGCATGGTAGTTTTTTTTGTTTTGTTTTAGCCTCTCTTTTTTTTAGTCCCTGCCGCCTGCGGCATGGCAGGGACTATTGTAATCGCTTTGGGGTGTTTTATTAGTCACTGCAGGGAAATGCGATCGAGCCATTTACCTTAATATAAAGTTTTAAAGACAGATTTTTGGCTGCCGTCGGTAAGAACCAATCAACAAAGACAGATTTTTGGCTGCCGTCGGTAAGAACCAATCAACAATTTGAAGGTCTTATTTGGCCTCATATCGAGGCCAGACCTAGGTTAAATGTAACTTGATTCCCCTTATTTGGCCTCATATCGAGGCCAGACCTAGGTTAAATGTAACTTGATTCCCCTTGTTTCTAATTTTTCTAGTTCCTATTGACTAATGCTAGCATTAGTTAGTAAGCATATAATGTTTCGACAATTTCCGCAAAGAATTTTTATTAAAATCTGCATGCATGTTCAAGTTGTCTTGTGATCTGCCACGGGTTTTGCTTAGTGGCACAGGTTTTGCTTTCCCAGGTTTGCAAGGAGCAGGGCAGCAGTCGAAGAATTGGACCAGAAAATGGCTTGCAAAGAGCAGGGCAGCGGTCGAAGAAAACGGAAGGAAGTGTCTGGAACGCTCCATGGAGTGGTAGGTCTTCCTAACGCAACAACCCCGAACAAAGGGGGGATAGCTATGACCTGGAACGAAGATCGGTTTTGTAGGGAATCAGCTGATGGAGATGCACGACTAAGGGCGATGAACAATGGCAATGGCGTTAGCAAGGGCGCAGGAAAAGCATTACCCCTACAAAGCAACAACAGGAACGAGTTCTGTATGGCAGAGATGGAAAGCATGCATCAGGAGCTACAACGAGCAAGGTAGTAAACTTCTTGTAGTTCTTGTAGCTATTTAAATGCTCATCTATAATATTGTGCAACTGCTCATATGCATGTCATACCTATTGTGTACGTGCTGACCAGCTAGAACAGGGTCAGGCCATGGAGAAAAACTTGATTTCAATGGCTCGTGAAGTCCAGAAACTTTGGGCCGAGCTTGCAAATGCTGATAAGAGCGAGCGTGCTGCAGAAAACCCTGGTAAAACAGAATATTGATTTAAGTTCACTTAGATATTTTGTTAAAAGTTCACTTAGTTCAGACAAAACCAGTACATGCTAATGTTGTAAATTGAATCGATTGACCAAATTTGCATAATTACCTGGGATTCATTTGTTCATATTGTTTCAAATTTTGTCGCCTTTATTTGTAAGACTCTTGAATTTTCCATTGGAATGCAGGAAGGCAGGGAGGACAGTTAATCCAGTGGAGCCATATTAATTGTGGTGATTGGGCAACATTCAATAAGCTTTCCACACGATCACCTTCAGCGGCAAGAAACTGCAACCTGGTTGTGAATTTGACAAGATTTTTGAACGCTTGTGGAGACCATTCAGTTTAAGAACTCAAAATTTACAGACAATCTTGAAAACCATGACATTCGGTGAAATTATATATTTACAGTTTTTTATTTTTTTTGGCTTTCAGAATTAAAAATTTGATAGCACAACATTATTTTCATAGGCACTCCGAAGCTTCAAGATACATACAGGGGAGTGCTGATAAAAAGGGTTGTCAGTTGGGCACCAGATACGAAGCCAACAGTCTGGAGGTTGTGTCTCTCTCTGGTGGAGCATTCTTGTTTGATTTTTGTCGTCTAACTCTAAGAGACATCTATTTTCTAGATTCCGAAAACCCAGTTCTCCTTCCCAGCCAGTTCCGTCCCATATTCTTATTGCTGTATTTCTGTCTTTTCGGAGAAATAAACAGGCAATGTCTAGGAATATATTCTTCTGCTGTTTATCGAGACCGTAATAGCTCATTTTGGACCTGCTTCGGATATCTGTGTGAAGCACCCCTGAGATTTTGCGCAATTGGCTCTCCAATACTTCAACTGTTTTTCACCGTGCAGATCCGCCCCAAGCACAAAGCTTCTAAATTCTGCTTCAGCAACCGATCCTATGCCTATGATCGACCTACCTTTCGGTCATTTTTGCTTTTTCTCATTGGATTTTTTCTTTCTTTCCTCTTTTCTTTGTGAACGCGGATGCGGTGTGTGTTCCAGCACCATTTTTCATGGCTCTCGGACATTATTGGAGATAGAATCAACCATGAGCCAGGGGAACCAGAAGCCGCCATGAGCCAGTAGCCAGGCACCTTTTGCCAGAGGCCTGCAACCTGTAAACAGAAGCCTCTCACAAACCGGCGGGGGTGAAGGGATAACTAACTTATTTCCGGGCCGAAAAAGTGGATGCAGCCGGAAACCGAAGTCGTGAGCAAGCGCGTGTACTGCATGCAGGTGGCTATTCCATAGCTGTCCGAATGCCGCCACGGATGTAGCTTGATGATTCCTGAAGTCGAGTTTTTTGCATGCAGTTTTGAGCATGCCCAAGTATAATAATCAATGACGGGTATCAAGAAGCCGTCAAACCTTTAATACTAAATTTTTGAATAAGTAATATTTTTGAATTTATTTATTATGTTTACGTGAATTAAGGCTTACTGACATAATATCTTATTTAGTATATATTAACTTAGATGCCGAGTACTTCTGGACCTGCACTATACCCTTGGAAAGAACTACCACTGAGGAATTGTCGACTTAGAATTATGTTGAGCATAATAATGAACAATACAAAAGTTATCCGTTGACATATGCAATGCCCATCCTATGCAGAAACTCGTGATTGATGATGTTCGAGCTTCATGGAACACCTAATACTTAGGAGGCAGTGACTTCTTTTCACGAGAGCAATCAGCAGAATGGTAGGCTTTTCTTTGTAGGCTTTTCTCTTCATTAACTTTAAGATGTCAACAAAATAATTCTATTTACATTGATAATACTCATATAAATTTTATTTAGAATTCTCTTCATTGACTTTAATATGTCGATGAAATAAATTTATTTACATGGATAATATTCATATAAATTCTATTAATATTTTGCCAGAGTCATCTAATATTGGAATGTTGTAGTATAATGAGATTATGAGTTGTTCTTCTAAATTTTATAAAAAATAATAATAATAATAAATCGAAACACTAAAGTCAACTATAGCCAAATCCATAGATTGATCAAATAGATCGTATACCAACTCCTCAAAATTTATCGGGAATTATTCACATGAAAATGTCTTATGGCCCGTCCATCTGCTATTTTATAGGTGTTATGTATCTATAGTTTTCCAGAGGATTTTTTTTTTCCGTGAATTTTTTTTTTATTTTTAATGTAATGTGAAGTATCATAGCTTCTGGGGAATGCAATCAACTTGATGTGCTTCATTTGTTTATAGCGTACGCCATAAAAAAAACAGCATTTATTTCAGATTATTGGTAAAGTAAGAAAGAATATATTATCAGAATTTATTTCAGATTATTGGTAAAGTAAGAAAGAATATATTATCTCTTGTGCAGTCCATCTCTTATCATGGATTCTCCATTTTACTTCAGAGTTGAAGAAAATTAGGCAAGATTTAATGGAATTAATTTATTTATAGTGTAAGCTATAAAAAACACAAAATTTATTTCAAATTATTGTCTTATTTTAATGGTACACGCAATTCACTCTATGCATTTGAAACTTAAATGATGCAAAATATGTGTGTTGTTTTGAGCATTTTCAAACTTAAATGACGCAAATGTATGTGGGAATCATTTTAAGCATTTTCAAACTCAAATGATGCAATCATTTCTACTTAAGGACCCACGCTGACTAAATTTCTAGGAAAGTAAGTTGATATACCGAGGTGAATGCAATGAGCTTATCTATGCTCTAGTAAATTCCAGAATCCACATGTGCTCCAATATTTTCTTTTGTTCTAGCTTCTTTTCCTAATTGAATGAAGTTGTAGGTTTAGTCCACCACTAGACAAAGCAACTTGTAGGTTTTGTGTTTTTACCTTGCAGCGTGTTTTTCGTTTGATGCCCCGCCACTAGAGTAAACAGAAACGAAGATTCTTTGAATTGAATTATAAACTAATTGCTCTCTTTATAGAGAGTATTGTTGCATATGGATTTCATAATTTTTGTTCATGGAATGTGTTTTTAACCGAGAGCTTTTGCTTGGGATGGATGGATAAGAGAACCTCGTCGTTTCAATTGCAAATTGTCCCTCCCTGTGTTCTGCAGAATATTTGGTTGTGGAGGATAAAGAGTATACATTAACTTTTTGACTTGATGTCTCTATAAAAACTTGCCATGTGTTTCGTATCTTCGTAGTCATATTGACTATAAATGATATATTTTAAACCATTAAGCATCGTCATTAATCATTATTAATCCGAATAACTTATCCAAGAATGTCATTAATGAGTAAATGCATTATAGAAACATCAATAAACCATGAGCTGTCAATCACTATCTATCTATCCCTATATCTATTTTAATTTCTACAGCATCCAGTGAACTTCACTTTAATCACGTTCAAAGGGGTTAATTCAAACATTAACAATTCATCAAAGCCGCAATGGTCTTATTTTTATTAGTCCGAAGATAGTTTTCATTTTCTGCGTGGATCATTTTCAATCACTCGCTCTGCATGCATGCTTGCCGCATGACTGCCATTCATTAAGCTGGGGCCTCAACGGTCGGGGAACCTTGAATACAGCAGGTAGTCAGAATGCTCCAGAATGACTCTTACTGAATTAAGCACCCGCTGCAGCTTAACGGGATCGATTCGGGGCAGAGGAGGATACAAAAGCATAAGTTTACAAACTATCCATGAATTTACAATCTGTGCTTGCAGTTTGTAAAATTTGATTTTTTGTTTTTGTTTACAGCACTAAAGGCAGGGACTAGCTGCCTTTAGCAGCAATCCTTGTTTAATTTAGTTTTCAGCTTTTGGGTAGCTAAAAAAAAATATTGGACCTCAAATAACTATACTGTTATAATTTTCATTTAAAAATACAAAGTTGGTTACCAAAGTTTTTTCTCAATTGTTTATTTTATATATTTTCTAATCCTACATCAAACTAATTTCACATCATGAGAGATTTTCCATGTGTTTATGCACTTGGCATAAAATTATAATTTTATATAAAAGTGGGTTAGTAACTAATTTTTTTGTCAAAATTTTATTTGATGTCATTTTTATCCCATATCAAATTAATTTTACTTATTATGAAAGATCCTTATCTATTTATAGACCATTTGCATAAAATACAACAAATGGAAGAGTTGCTATAGGCATACATGTATGTGTTTTGGGAGCCTAAAGGGCTACCACCCAAGAGGGAAGTGGAACAAGAGATGTAGTTATTAATGAACTCCCCATTTGCAAACCTTCGATTATACATGTAGTCGGTCAAAGAAGCAAGTGAGGTGAAGAAACATTTGCAACAAATACTAGAACATGGTGTCATTCAACCAAGTACATAAGCAAGTGGGTCACCCATCATCATTGTGCCAAAGAAATATGGAACTTAGCAAATGTGTATAGATTACAAGGATTTAAACAAAATTATGTTCAAGAATAGGTATCCCCCGCCTTGAATAGATGATCAGTTGGAATAGTTGCAACAAACAAAATATTTCACCAACTTGGAATTAAAGTATGGATATCACTAGGTTCAAGTCAAAAAAGAAGATATTTGGAATATTACCTTGAGAACTAGGCAAGGTTTGTATGAGTGGAACCAGTCATGCCATTTGGCCTATGCAATGCACCAACTACGTTTATGAGGCTGATGAATGATATGCTACACCCTTTTATAGATTCATTTGTTATTTTATATTTGGATGATATATTGGTATATAGTTCTAACTTGGAGGAGCACATCTCATATTTGACACAGGAGCTAGAGACATTATAGAAGCACCAACTGCTAGAAAAACTCAAGAATTGTGAACTTGCACAACAATCTTTGGTGTATTTGAGGTATGTGATAGGTTAAGGAGAGCTAAAAAATAGACCTTGCAAAAATGGAGGCCATCATGAAATGGTTAGTGCCTACTAATGTTTCTGAGGTTAGGAGTTTCATTGGGGCGACACAATACCTGAGGAAATTCATAGGCTCATTTTCAGTGGTAGCAGCACCAGTCCATGCTATATGAGAAAGTGGAAAAAATTTCTAGTGGGGAAAGGGTTAGTAGAGGGCATTTGAGTAGCTAAAGAAGAAGACCAGTCAACCACCAATTTTGGCATTACTGAACTTGCAACATCCCTTCAAAGTGGAGACATATGTGAGTCGGTATGTTATGGGAGCAGTCTTGATGCTAGGATGAAGGCCTATATGTTACCATTTTGAAGTATTTCATGGGGTAGTTCTTAACTACGCTACCCATGATAAGGATCTTTATGCCCTGGTATAATCTATGAAGAAGTGGAAACACTATCTGATTGGAAAGGAGATAGTAATCCACAAATATCAGTAGCCACTATGGTACCTCCTAGTGCAGAGTAAGCTACAACAAACCAAACGTTACAAGTAGATGAGGTTTTTACATCGGTTTCATTTAGTGATCAAGTATAAGAAGGGCGAAACACAAATAAGTCAGACAAAATGCTTTCAATGCCACCCACACCAAATATTACAAGTTTGGGAACTTTGATGCACATGGAGCAATTCACCAAAAAATGATCACCTAGCCATTTTTAACTAGGTGGATCGAAATACACAATGTAAGACCAATTTTACCATAGTAAAATTGCTTTCACTATAGGAAATAATTTGATAAACCAGATTTTATTAAATTATCTATGGTTAAAACTAGAAACCCCATGAGGAATAATTAAATAAATCATTATTTATTTGATTTTCCTCTAGGAATAATTAATTAAATCATTATTTAGTTAATATTCCTGGTCACATTTGACCCAATCAAGACAAATCATTAAATAAATTATTATCTATTTGTTTTTTCTCTAGAATTTATTAATTAAATCATTATTTAATTAATATTCCTTGTTAAATATTCCTAGGATTTATGGTGAAGACTAATTTCTACATTTCTCAAGATGGTATTAACACTCATAACTCTAGTCTTGAATCTTATTTGGATTTATATTATCCTATATCATCTACGTGTCATGAATCTTTTTGTCGTGATCTGCTTGATCAATCTGCTCCACCACCTAGATTTTCACGCTCTCTTTATTTTCAAGTTGTTGGTCCAAATTATGATCAAGTTCAAGGTAGTCACATTACACAGGTAGAGGAGCGGGAAGGTGAAAATTATTTCAATCCTTCTTATCTTATTCAAAATCCTTCGCGTGAAGATGGTGTTTCCTCATTGTTGGCTAATATTGAATTTGGTAATCTTGGTAGTCAATCAAATGTGATCAGTTTTCATAATCAATCTCAAGTCTTGGGCAACAATCATTCCGATTATGATGGCTCTGTTGATTTATATGATCATGAATGCCCAGGTGCATCAGTTGGTCTTTCGTTTTCTCATGGAGATTTTAATTTAAATCTATAATCTGATTCGGTCAAAGAAGATGTTCTTATCGAAACTTCCTCTTCATCTCAATATCCCTTGTGCTCTATTATTTACAATGCATATATTTGTGATGAAGGTGCTTCATGCTTTTCGAGTTCTCCATCTGATGATTTAAATTCCCAATTGACACAAGGTAGTGATATTATCCATGACATAAAAGGAAATAATCGAATCATTGAGTATTATTTTCATCCCTTATCATCTCTTGTTTTTCATGAATACAACTCTTCAAATAATATTGCTCATGAAATTTCCACGATTCATACATCTCCATATTTTTTATCAAGAAAATATTTTAATTTGAATAATCTAGTTGTTGAAGTTGTAAAATCCAGTCAAATTAGTGACATAGATGGATGTCATCTAGCTAGCAGTGGTCCCACTGAGATCAGAGGAAGAAACTATCTTCACACCATGCATGATCTAATTCAATATTCAAAATGTGATTTTGCAATCCTTGAAATTTCAGGTGTTATCAACCTATTTTACCACCCCTACATCAGTGACCCCTAGCTCGCACTGCTTGATGAGTTTTCCTTAGCTGGAAGGGCTTATTTTCCCAGTTTTGACCTAGAGTCATGGGATAGCAGGCTTATTCCCACGACCTAGGGGCTTGAGCTGCTACAAGGGCCTCTTGTGCCTGCGACTTAGGCCGTAATCCACCAGTTTGGAGCCTGCGATCCAAGGAACCTTCCAGATTCACCGATTCCCTAAGAGATGAGCTCGATTACTCACCCATTCGAGCTGGTTAGGACTGATTCATTAGAAGTTTCCTTAACTTCTCATCATCCTAAGTGTCGACATTCATCCTCCATAGACATGTCATTCACCTATTTATGTTGGATCAATTGATAGGGTCAGGCTAATTCTAGTTCTAGAGATAGTGATTTTTGGAGAGCTATGCTGTTGCTGAGATCTTGAAACCCCATTTCTATCTTGTCATTATCTTGAGAGCTTGTGAGGTCTTATGCTATAGGCGGGTGCTCTTCATATTATCGTATAGTAGGGAAAGTTTGCCGAATTGCAAAGAGGAGGAGCTCAAAGTAAGGTATTTAAGCAACATTTTTTTTATATTAATGAAGATCCATGTTCCCTTCTTGTATATCATTGTATCTTGTAATCGTTTTAAGTTATCATTTATCTAACGATCATCCAAGGAAGATCCCTTGACATATTTGTATGTTTGTGATTGTGTGCAAGTATTGATATCGAAGGCATATCAGATGGATCGCTCGTGTTGAGCACAATAGATCGACATCGAACTCAAGATCTTTCCCTGACCTACAAGGAGGAAAGGTATCTTCTTCTTCCTCATAGTATTAAACGATTGCATGACTACCTGTAAATCATGAAGGATTGGGAACATTGAATGTATTCTTGACTGTGCTTGTGTCTTTCTAGTGATCTAACAGATATTAGGTCATGGGGAAACAACTCCTTGCATTTTTGTCTACAACAGAAGTGATGCTTTCATAGCTCAGTTGGTTAGAGCACTCGTTTTTATGGTGAACCTCTCTAGCCCAACAATGAAGTGTTTTGTGTCCACATCCCACCACCACACAATGCATGAAAAAATACATTCTTGGCGCGTCATGTTTAGAACCCTAAAGAACTTCATAAATCCACAATCTCTCAAGGCATTGATGGTTGGCCCGTGAGCCATGGCTTGAATCTAATTCTTAGAATGTTTCCACTCCCTCCATTCCCACACCATGGTTTCCCCTACACCTACATCACATAAATCAATCATTGTCATTTTTACAAGGAAACACAGAAAACACAAAGCTCTTAAAGAAAAATTTAAAAATTCCCTATTTTGTCCCTGGGCCGCGACCTTGACACATGTAGCCCACAACCTGAGCCACTGGCTACCCTTGGAAAGCCCGCAACCGAGCTTTCTAAGCCGCCCGCTACCCGTGGAAAGCCTGTGGGTAGGGATGTTTTCCATCTACTATCATATTCCATTACTTTGTAAACTCAGTGACTCGACCTCTACGTGCATAAATGATTGAGAGGGAAGAAATTTACCACTTAATTTCTTGAGATGAAAACTTGCTCCTCTTTGCTCCTCCTTGCTCCTTCTTTATCTTGCCCTCAAACCCTTGGAAGCTCACTCCTTTCTCACAAACATCACAATGAGTCAATAGAGAGGTATGAGTTTATTTTATAACACTTTTCGACATCTTTTGGGCATATTCCAAAATATTCCTTTTTTAATATTTGGGTCTAAGTGGGTTTTTGATATTTATGATCTATTTTGAGTCTACCTTTTGCAGGAGGACTTGGGAGTCACTTTTGATTTTATCTTGTGAGGATAATGTTTTACTGGCATATAGGGGTAGATCATTTTCACCAAATTTTCATTTTAACCGTTAACACTATTTATGCCTTAGGTCCAACCCCATCAAGCTACGAATTTTTCCACTTCCTGTATGCATGTCGTAATTTGGCATTATATCTTACTCATTCATGGATACCCTAGTTAGTGCCCTCTTGCCGAATTGGTGTCCATGCAATAATTTTTTATCTCTCTCAGAATTCCTTCTTCTGACCCGCCATGACTTCGAATTTGAGTCTCATTTCCTCTTCTTCATCTCTTTTCTAGCCATACCCCAGGAGGATTCCACATTTTTATCCCTTGTCTTTGCACTTTTATCAGCCTACTTCTGTAAGTTTGAGCCTTCGTTTCTCTCATCCATCGTCATCATCTACTTAGCCTACCATTCGCATTCACTTGGTGTGTTACCATGTCTTGGAGGAACCGCTGCGATGAGTGGTCCTATTAGTTAGCCTTGTGTCCACCTTATGTCATGAGAAGTTCCACCATTACCAGAACCTGTTGCTACCTTTTATACCACTCATTTCTCCAGGAGGATTTTTTTTAAGCTCTTTTCAGAATCCTTAACTTAGAAAATATTTCTGAGTGAACTAGTATACTTCATGCTTGTAAAAGTACCTAAATTGTCCTCTACCCAGTATAATTTTAACCCTTTTCCAGACTAGGATAGACTAGTTACGAAAAAGGAATACTCTAGTCCACTATAGCTAGGAGGTTCCCCCTTGTATACTTATATTTATTTTTCGGGCTTAGGGGACATATTTACAAAAAATGAACTTATAAAAAGAGAAGGCAGGGAACATCTATCTTCAATTTTCATCCATTGGAAGCATAAGTTGCATCACCCTTGAACATGACACATGTATATATCATTATCTTACAGTTGGGTTTTAGCTTTCCTAAGAGTCGTACCATCCATATGAGTCTTTTTACTCCTCCGACTGGTTACTCTTTTAGTAATATTGAGCATGCCTTGTGTTAGAAAATTAAATATTACAGAGCAATGAAACACATAAAATATGCGGAAAACACAAGCACATAAAACCAGAGAGACACAGATATACGTGGTTCACCCAGTTTGGGCTACGTCTACCCTGAACAGCCAATCCTTCCTTTCTATTATCCAGCAAAATGAAGAGACACAACCTACAGCAGATCCGTTGTAATATCCTCTATTCTCTCTCACAGTCTTCCTATCTGTTTCTCGCTCCGAGAATACACATACAATACACAGCTGCAATACAATACCCCCATACAAAGCGAGGGGTTTCCTTCTAGGGAAAAAATCCCTAACCTAAACATAACTTCTACCGTTAGATCATCCGCCTAATGAACGACCCAGATTAACTAGAAATTACTATACTTTTACAAGGCAATTTTACATCTGTTTTTAGCTTCAGGGGCGCTGCCTTCGAAACCCCCCACCAGGGGTGGGCTCCATAAATTCGCAGCCGCCCCCCCTGGGCCCCCCAGGCAACGTTTAATTTCGGGCGGCATTGCCATCCCATTAAGGTACAAGGGTCCAACACTATGATACAAAATAAACAAGATAATCAAGCTCCACACCCAACAATCTCCCACTTGGAGACTGATTGTAGCAACTCCACCGCTACTTCATTTGTTGGACAATGACTCCTCTTTGGACCTGGTTGTTTCTCATCTTCATTGTCATCCTTGAAGACTAATTGAAACTGAGCATGTTCTTAGTTTCTCCCTGGTTACAACTTTTGTTAGCATATCTGCAGGATTTTGGCTAGTGTGTATCTTTTCCAGCTTCAACTCTCCATCTTCCAATACTGACCGTATGAAATGGTACTTGAGATGTATGTGTTTAGTCCTGGAATGAAATGTTGATTTCTTTGCAAGATGAATGGCACTTTGGCTATCACTGTATAACGTGCCCATATCATGCTTCTTACCCAATTCACCCATAAACCTTTGTAACCAAATCATTTCTTTACTAGCCTCTGTAGCAGCAACATACTCTGCTTCTATTATTGAAAGTGCAACAACACTTTGGATTTTTGAAACCCAACTGACAGTTGTTCCACCTACAGTAAATACATATCCTGTAGTGCTCCTCCTGTTATCTCTGTCACCTGCCATATCTGCATCAACATATCCCTGTAGATCAATGTTTGAACCACCAAAGCATAATGCTTGATTTGTGGTACCTCTCAAATATCTGAGAATCCATTTCACTGCCATCCAATGTTCTTTTCTGGATTGTTCATGTACTTGCTTACAACTCCCACTGCATGTGCAATATCAGGCCTTGTGCAGACCATTGCATGCATTAAGCTTCCAACTGCTGATGCATATGGAACTTTAGACATGTAGTCCATTTCTTCTTGGGTCTTGGGGCACATCTCCTTACTAAGTTTGAAATGGCTAGCAAAAGGTGTACTAATTGGTTTTGCATTTTGCATATTAAATCTTTTCAACACCTTTTGTATGTACTCATTCTGAGACAGTGTTAATTTGCGATTTTCCCTGTCTCTAGTTATTCTCATACCAAGGATTTGTTTTGCAGCTCCCAAATCCTTCATTGCAAAGGAATTTGCCAATTTTCTTTTGAGAACATTTATTTCCTGCATGTTAGACCCTGCAACAAGCATGTCATCTACATACAATAACAATATAATATAGCTGCCATCATTTTACCTTTTTAGATAAACACAATGATCAGAGTGACATCTAGTATAACCTTGTTCAGACATAAACTTGTCAAATTTTAGATACCACTGCCTTGGAGCCTGTTTTAAGCCATACAAGCTCTTCTTTAACCTGCACACTAATTTTCCTTTCCCTTTGACCTCATATCCTTCTGGTTGCTACATGTATATCTCTTCCTCCAAATATCCATGGAGAAATGTTGTCTTTACATCTAACTGTTCAAGATGTAAATCTTCCGCTGCTACAAGACTTAAGATAGTTCTGATTGAATTCATCTTAACAACAGGAGAAAATATTTCATCAAAATCCATACCTTTCTTTTGTGCAAACCCCTTCACCACAAGTCTAGCTTTGTACCTCTGTTTTCCTCCATCTTCTTCCTTTAGCCTGTAAACCCATTTATTCTGCAATGTAGTTTTACCTGCAGGCAACTTGACTAAGTCCCAAGTTTGGTTATGCATTAAGGAGTCCATCTCTTCTTCCATGGCTAGCTCCCACTTCTTCCTGCTTTCAACCTGCATTGCTTCTTCATAACATTCAGGTTCACCAGAATCAGTCAACAATAAATAATATAATGAAGGAGAGTATCGTTCAGGGGGTCTACTTATCCCGGTAGATCTTCTAACACCACTTTCAGGTGTTTGAGGTGCCTGTTGCTGTTGTGGTGGTTGCTGCTGCTGTGGTTGTTGATTATTATTATTTTCAGGCACCTTTATTTTTTCAGTTATCTCATCAAGAACCGTGTATTCCTTGCTTTCTTTTTCATGTTTCTTTTCCTGCAACTGATTCTTATACAAGACCTTTTCATTGAATATTACATCTCTGCTCCTAATGATTTTGTGATTTTCATAATCATATAAGCGATAACCAAAATCATTGACACCATATCCAATAAAGGTACATTTCTTTGATTTTGCCTCAAGCTTTGTTCTATTTTCTTTATTAATATGGACAAAGGCCTCACAACCAAAAGACTTTAAAAAAGAGTAGTTTACCTTTTTACCTGTCCATGCTTCCTCTGGAATACCACCATCCAAGGAACTTGAAGGCCCTCTGTTTATTAGATAAATAGTAGTATCTACAACATCTACCCAAAATTGTAAAGGCAATACTGCATGCAATCTCATGCACCTTGCACGCTCCATGATTGTTCTGTTCATCCTTTCTGACACACCATTTTCTTGTGGTGTTCTTGGAACTGTCTTCTCTCTACGAATTCCATGCTCTGAACAAAACCTATCAAAATATTTTCTGCAATATTCACCTCCATTGTCTGATTTGAGACACTTCAACTTCTTTCTTGTCTCAATCTCAACCAAATCTTTCCATTTCTTGAAAGTATCAAATACATCAGATTTATTCTGAATACAATAAATCCAAGTTTTTCTAGTTGCATCATCAATAAAAGTAACATAATAACGAGAGCTACCAAGAGATGATACCTGAGTAGGTCCCCATACATCTATATGCACAAGCTCTAATTTTTCGCTCTTCTTTTCTTTCCGAACTCTGAGAAATCTGACTCTCTTTTGTTTTCCATAAATGCAATTCTCACAAAAATCCAAATCAACATTCTTCAAACCCGACAACAAATTTCTTGAGTGAAGAATCTTCATCCCCTTCTCACTCATGTGTCCGAGCCTATGATGCCATAATGCTACATCTGCTCCTTTGGAAGTTAAAGCATTAACAGAGTTAGAAATACCATTGCATAAATACAATGTACCAACCTTTTCACATTTTTCTATTACCAGCGCTCCTTTGGTGACCTTCCAAGTTTTATCTGTGAAAGTTGTCACACAACCTTCACTGCCTAACTGCCCTGTTGAAATCAGATTTTTCTTCAGATCTGGAACATGCCTTACCTCCTTTAATAGCCATTGGTTTCCATTCTGTTGTTTTACAAGAACCTTACCCATTCCAAAAATTTTACAGGGTTTATCATCACCCAAACGAACTTGTCCAAAATCTCCTTGAACATAGTCATGAAAATATTTCTTATCAGGTGTGGCATGGAATGAAGCCCCTGAATCTACAACCTAAGAATCAGTAACATTTTCGAAAGAAAGAATCAAAGCATCTTGTAACACATCACCTGTCACATTTGCTTCATGATTGTTTTCTTGCTGTGTGTCTCCTTCTTTTCCCTTCCGAGATCTACAGTCTTTCTTTAGGTGTCCTTTCTTTCTGCAATTCCAGCACACTATCCCTAATCTAGACTTGGATCTGCCTTTCCTTGATTTACTGCGATATCCCGAGCTCTTTCCTCTTTCCATTCTTCTTCCCCTAGACTCTGCACTCAAAGCATTACCTGATGTCTCACCGGAGCTTTTCCGTCGCATTTCCTCGCTAAGGATAGCACCAACAACATCATCAAACTTTAAAGTACTAGATCCAGAGACATAGTTACTAATGGCCATTACTAAACCATTCCAACTCTCTAGAAATGAGCACAAGAATAACAGAGCTCTAACTTCATCATCAAAGTTTACCCCTACAGAACTTAACTGACTAGTAACTGTATTAAAATCATTTAAATGGTCTGCAACAGATCCACCTTCCAACATCTTCATATTAAATAAACATTTCATAAGAAATACCTTATTTGAGGCCAAGGGTTTTTCATATAGTTTCGCCAATGCCTTAATCAAACCCTCTGTTGTCGTTTCCTTCGAAATATTGAAGGCTACCGACGCCGCGAGGCACAACCGTATTGTTTTGAGTGCCTTTCTATCAAGAATATCCCATTCTGCGTCTGTCATAGTCATCGGCTTCTTTGTTTTTCCGCTCAATGGTAGGTACAGATCTTTCTGATACAGATAATCTTCCATCTGCATCTTCCACAGCGGGAAGTTTTGGCCGTTAAATTTCTCGACCCTAAATTTACCATCTTCTGCCATTGCTCCCACTCGAACCAGGAACCCTTCTTTCCTGCGAGTTTATCAGCCAAATAGACCTTCGGCTCTGATACCAGTTGTTAGAAAACACATATACGTAGCAATGCAACACATAAAATATGTGAAAAACACAAGCACACAAAACACATAAAACCAGAGAGACACAGATATATGTGGTTCACCCAGTTTGGGCTACGTCCACCCCGAACAGCCAGTCCTTCCTTTCTATTATCCAGCAAAATGAAGAGACACAACCTACAGCAAATCCGCTATAATATCCTATGTTCTCTTTCACAACCTCCCTATCTGTTTCTCGCTCCGAGAATACACATACAATACACAGCCGCAATACAATACCCTCATACAAAGCGAGGGGTTGCCTTCTAGGGAAAAAAACCCTAAACTAAACATAACTTCTACTGTCAGATCATCCGCCTAATGAACAGCCCAGCTTGACTAGAAATTACTATACTTTTACAAGGCAATTTAACATCTTCTTTTAGCTTCGTGGGCCTCCATAAAGTCGCAGCTGCCCCCCTTGGACCCCCTAGGCAGCGTTTAATTTCAGGCAGTGTTTCCGTCCCATTAAGGTACACGGGTCCAACATTGTGATACAAAATAGACAAGATAATCAGGCTCCACACCCAACACCTTGATGCCTCCTGCATTGTTGCAAGATATCACATGGTGCTCATTCAACCATTCTACCAGGGCACTCTTATGTTTTGTTGTTATGTGTTCAAGGGAATTTTCAGCCTATGTCGGCCATCTGCAGTAGCCTATTGATCATTTTGAGATACCGTTTTGAGATGGCCATCCCCATGTCAGTTATACTTCATCACTTCATGACTTCATCCATACATCACATCATCCTGGTTTGTTCCATGTCGATTGATGGGGGATACATTAAGGCCTGTCTTCAACGGATCTTCTCGTGTCAACTTCAGCTCATATTCCAAGAGCTTGATCTAGGAACCGGTAGTACCTTGGAGCTTGCAGTTCTCAGTGCAGGCTTCCTTGCAATGGATAGTGGGTTTACATCATTGGCTCCTAATTGGTCGAGTTTACTGGTGTTTTGCATCAGCTCATTCATTCGCACTTAGTGGACTGTGCTAGGTACCTTGGGTTCCAACTTCCTCATTGGTGGATTACATCGCATTTGTTACTGGATTACCTCATTGGACAGTAATTAGGCGGTCTCTACCATTGCTCAACTTCAGAACATCTATTTGCATGTGTAGATTCATACCATCAAATTTATGTTGAAGACCCTGGATTAGGGCCATCCCACTCTTATATGCCACCCTTCCAAGGTTGTGTTGGAGGTATGTATCATTTATGTACTTTGAGGGCTATCTGGGACACTTCTTCGTCTATCATGTGTCCATAGTCCCATTGATGTATACTATGACATAGATCCATGATTTTTTTAGTGGCTATTCTCTTTCCATTGAGTCACATAGATCCACGATTGTTTTTAGTGGATATTCTCTTTCCATTGAGTCACATGGATCCACCGTGTATCTCTGTTGTGACCATGTCTTATTCATTTATGTCATGGATCCACAGTGTATGTTTGGCGACCATGTTCAGTATTTTATTATCATCGAGCATGGGTATGCCCACCTAGGGGATGTTATCTTCACAGTTGAGACCTCTACTTTAGTGTTTTTCGATCCATGATCTTGGCTCCATTTCCCCACTGCCACTAAGACCTATGATTTTTCTTATAATGTATTGCAGCCATCAGCTACCCATTATGACCTCATACATTAGGGGGCATATGTTATATGTCTCTGACCTACGAGGAGGCAAGGTAGATTCTTATTTATCATAGTGTTAAAATATTGCATGACTTCTTGTAAATCATGAAGGATTGGGAACATTGAATGTATTCTTGATTGTGCTTGTGTCTTTCCGGTGATCGATGACACTAGTGTTGAGCAGTGGAAAAGGTATGAATTCACTATGCGTTTTCACATTCTTTTACTTTAAACATAATTCTTTTTACTTTAGAAAGGTGACTTATTACAAGAATTGTGGTAGAATTGTAAATATTTATGTTTATTGTAAAATGTAATTTTAAGCTACCTTTTATTGCTAAAAATAGGAATCAGGAAAGGTGAACAGCTATACCAGAGGCGAGGCTAAAGTAAGTGCAATTGCTGTCCCTCCAGCGTTAGACCAAATCCTGCCAAAGACAAGGAAATCTGAACGCATTGCTAAGAAAAGGCAGGGGACAGCTCGACTTCGGTCAAAGGAAATCAAGTGATAGCTAAAGAAAGAAGAGAAGTGAATCCCTCAGGATCCTTCGATCCTGAGGGATCGTTGTTCAAACCTTATCTCGATCCTTGTCTTGTCCGCGAGTTTGTTATATAAGTCAATGCCTTTAGAGATTGTAGGAGTCGGTTCATTTGATTAAAAACATTCCTTTTGTAATTCTGCATTTTATTGACTCTCGTGATCAGAGAGCGATCACTGTAACACTTTTATGTTCAATTAATACAAAGGCGAGTTTCATTTCATCTTTCAAGCTCTAAAGTAACGTAGCAATATTTCACTGGTGCTAAGGGCCCGGCCCTGGTGGAATCATTCTGCTGTTTGTATTTCTATCCTTTGATTATTGTCGTGTGATAATTGCGTTTGGTTTCATAACGATTACAGAGTTACCTAATTACTGTTGAATTGAGTACTGGATTGATGTGTGCGTTAATGGATTGCATTTTTGTTCTATTTTAGCAAAGATCATGATTACTATCTTAGTCCTCTTGCTATCATTTATAAAGCTTTGATGTTCTATACTTAGCTCTGTTTGCTGTACCATTGGATAATTGTTCATTTCGATTGATTACCTAATAGCGTTTGCTATCGACAGGGTTGAAGTTCAAGAAGATTTGTTATCTGATTTTGATAAGTTTATGTTTGTTGTTCATTTCTAATTCGTTTCAGATTTCAGAGATATTGCTTATTTCTAGTTTGCTGTAGGAATATAGATTACAAATTGTTGTTCCTTTCCAATTCTTGCTTTTAAAATAAATTCTTCTTAGTTTATTTTCAACAGCAAGTAGTTCAATTTCGATTTCACTTTGATTGTTTAAATAACAGGATTGTCAACTGTAGAGAACATTGGTTATTTCTTCCAAGTTCCCAGATTGATTACCTTGTCCTAGTTTGATTTCAATTGCATCGATTTCTAAAGGAATGAGTTATTGCTAATGTATCCTTGATTGATGCTTTGCAGAGTGAGTAGTTAAGATTTCAAAGTATTTGCATTCATGTTATTGTAATTAGATTTCTTTACAAGCATCTGTTTACTCTTGTATCTAGAATACTATACTACATCTCTCACAACATTACTCTTAGCTAAATTGCAGTCTCAAACAGAGTACACTCTTGAAACAAAAATTCGTTCCTGGATTGATAATTAATGTAGGATAAATAGGTGTTTTAAAGATACCTTTTATACCTCAACATTTTGGCGCCATTGGCGGGGAGGGTGTATGCCATTTCGAAGGAGTGATGCACATTTGATTTTTTTCTTCTTGCGAAGAATTGGGTATTAAAGACAGAAGGTAAGAACCTGTGCACCGAGAAAGGAAAATACTTGCTCACAGCCCACTTCACAACAGAATTAGGTAAAACTTCTTTCTTTAGGTAGGAATGTAGGCTTTTTTTCTTGAATGAATAAACCAGCTAAACAAAACAAAATTCCTCCTAAGCCCGAAAAACCTAAGGGACCGGTGACCCTTGGGCAAACAACTTTCATTGACGAAATCCTTAAGAAGACTGAATCCCAGCCATTAGTAGGACCTAGGAAAATTATCTCTAGAAAGCCTACTAGTTCCCTTCAGGCCACAGAGTCACCATCTGAAGCCTTTGCTAAGATACATAGTCAAATAGTGGGAATTGAGCAATATTCCCAAAAAATTGAGAATCCTTGCCTAATTTCTCCATAAGAAGGGAACTTTAGCAATCTCCGCGAAGGAGAAGGGGAAACAAGAGAAACAAAAGAACCAAAATCCCCTCTTGAAATAGTCCAAACAGTGAGCAGTCCAGATAAGGGAAGTGTTGTCAAACTCACTCAAAATAAAGGACCTGAATCTCCTCAAACAGTAGGCCAGCAAGGAATACTTATTGTTCCAGATCAAGGGAGTGCTGTCAAGGCCATTCCTACTCCTTCCAGTCAGCCTCGAAATTTCCTTGAGATCCCAGAAGGATATTGGCACATATTTGATCAAATGGCCCAAAACCAGAACCAACAAATACCCCAGAAAACTTCCACACTACAATTTCCTATAGGGGATGTTGCAGTTAATGCACCTATGAAAGTCATTCCTCTTCAACATATTCCTACATTTCATGGCTTGACATCGGAAGATCTAGATGCATTTCTGTTTGAATTCGATGTGTTATGTAGGGGGTATGACTATACCACTGATCCCCAAAAATTAAAACTATTTCCTTCCACATTAAAAGGAGCAGCCTTACGATGGTTTATGGGGCTAGATGGGGGTGTTATAACTGATTGGGATCAGATGAAAGCTACGTTTCTAAAGAAATATCAGGATTATTACAGGTCTTGGGAACTAAAAGATGAAATATTTCAAGTGACAGCAAAACCCAATGAAACTCTGGAAGAATATGTGGAACAGCTCCAATACAATCTCCAAACATCTCCTTATGCATATTTACCTTTACCTGATAATGTGCTGAAGACTACATTAATTAGGGGGAAGAATGATCAATGGGTTGAAACATTGAATATTATTGAAAAAGGTGATATATATCAAGAAATCTATGCTAACATTATTGATTTATGTATCAGGAGTTCGAGGGGCAATACAAGGCTAAAATCAGCAAAATGTGACATGATCACAAGGGATAATAAGACCTCCAGTGAAGGTGTAACTTGTGAAGAGATTGGCAATATGCTGGAAGATTTTAAAATAGATATTCTAGGAACTTTGACAACGCAGTTCAACATTATGCAAGCCAAACAAAAGCAAGCAGAAGCAGAAAAAAATTTGGCAGTATTCTCTCCCAGATGCAGGAAGAAACACAACCATAAAGAGTTCCCGCTGGATATAATCAAATTTTGTGCCATTTTCACAAAAGACCACCCCACAGAAGGATTTCCCTCGCTTCCGGGGATAAAAGAAGTCTATAAAGAGGCAGAAGAAGAATCAGAAGTGTTATGCTTACTTAATCAGCGCCGACAATGGCAGCCTCGAAAATCAGGTATGCCAACTGATCCATTTTCTTCTTTTCAGCCTCCTCAATATAATGCTCAGCAGTATAATGGAATGTGGCAAAATCAACCACCTTCTCCTAATTGTTCACAACAGCCATTTCCTACATCATCATGGCCAAATCAAACAAACCAAACTAATTGGCCAAATTTTCCTTTCTGCACACTGTTTTGGCAAAACAATGCTTATCCAACACAATGGCCCCCCTCTACTTCGCAGAGTCAAGCCTGGAAGTCAAACTAGCAAAGACCTACAAATCAGCTAGCTTGAAAAATTCCCCTCTCTCAACCTACACTGCCAACTCCCTATACGTTACCACAAAACCCCCAGACCAACTTGAGACCATAACTCCCAGCCCATCCCAACCCAAACCCAAACAATAGGCCAGTTCAGTCTATCCAAATAAGGGAACCACCATAACTAGAAACCGAACTAAGGGAGTGTAATGACCTTCAATTGAGGTATGGGCGTATAGTAGAAACAGAGAGAGACAAAAATTTTCATACTGAAGATCCGTTACCTGTATAACAAACATTGCAAAAAGAGAAGGTGGTTCAACAACAAAATCAATATCAAATTCCACAACAAGAAAACCCCTCTTCTCCACCATTCCCAGAACGATTAATCATGCCTCGCCCATTAGATTATCCTAATTTTGATCTTCTAGGAGAATTAAAAAAATTGTGTATAAAAATCCCTCTCCTCCAAGCTATCCAAGACATCCCTATTTATGCAAAAACCATTAAGGAACTGTGTATAAAGAAGCCAAAGAGGAGAACAACCACCAACCCAACTGTCCAAATAGTCGGTACTCTATTTGACTTATTACTAGGAATGGAAACACCTGTAAAATATGAAGACCCAAGAAATCCTATAGTGACGGTGCAAATCAATGGACAATTGTTCCCAAATGTCTTAGTTGATTTGGGAGCTACAATCAATATCTTAACAACCACGACCTGTCAAAAACTTGGCTTTGCATCATTAGAACCAACAACAACCTTATTAGAATTGGTTGACCGATCAGTAGTCAAAACATAAGGTACACTACAAGATGTAATGGTATCCGTAGATTCCTGGGAATACCCTACTAACTTCCTGGTTACCAACCCAAAGAACCGGCTAGATGGACACCCGTTAATCTTAGGAAGACCTTGGTTGGCAATTGCCAATGCTTATATTGGCTGCCGACAAGGCAACATGACAATAACAAGGGGAAACTATGTCAAGAATTTAGCTTTATATCCCCTAGCCCAACCAAGCCTATCAATAATCAAAACAAGAAAGCAACCTGTATCATATCTTATGGAAAATATGAGATCACCTCTAACTATAGAAGATGCCCTCGATTTTAAAGACCAGACAGAGGATGATATCATTAATAGTTTTATTAACAAACTACAAATTAGATCCCATCTACAATGTCACATGATCAAGGCAGCATTTGATAATAAAGAAGAAGAAGATCCTCTAAAAGACATCCCTGATCAAGTAATACCCACTACTTCTGTGTACAATAGTAAGATTCTAGAAATTGAGCTAGGAAAAACTCTAAACATTAACAAAAATCTGACTACTGAACAAGAAGATAAGTTGGTCCAATTACTACAGAAATATAAAATAGCCTTTGCATGGGATTATCCAGACATGAAGGGAATTGACCCCCAATGATGTACACACCACATCTATACTGAAAAGGATGCGAGACCCATTCTCCAACCCCAAAGAAGACTAAACCCTCACCTTAAAGATATTGTGAAAGCTGAATTACAAAAACTATTGGATGTTAATTTCATTTACCCAATATCTGATAGCAAGTGGGTCTCTCCATTAGTAGTGGTACCAAAGAAGAACGGGAAGTGGAGAATATGTGTAGATTACCGAGAACTCAACAAGGCAACCTAGAAATACCACTTTCCCCTTCCTTTCATTGAACAGGTATTAGACACATTGGCAGGAAAGAAATTCTTTTCTTTTCTCGATGGCTTCAGTGGGTACAATCAAATCCAGATTGCCCCTGAAGACCACGACAAAACTACTTTTATCTATCCTTGGGGGACATTTTCCTATCAAGTCTTACCCTTTGGCCTATGCAATGCCCTAGATACATTTCAAAGGGCCATTCTCAGCATCTTTTCATATTTAATAAATGAAGGGCTCGAAGTATATATGGATGACTTCACACCTTACGGAGATGATTTTGAGCCAGCATTAGAAAATTTAGAAAAGGTGTTGCAAAGATGTATTAACACTAGGCTTTGTTTAAGCCATGAAAAGTGTCATATGATGATGACCGAAGGACTTATCTTAGGACATTATATTTCAACAGCTGGAATTCAGGTGGATCCAACCAAAATTCAGATAATTTTGTTAATACCTACACCCACCACACAAACAAAGGTACGTAGCTTTCTTGGATTTTCCGGTTATTATAGAAGATTCATAGAACACTATTCTCGAATAGCTGCACCTTTATATGCACTAACATGAAATGTTGATTTTGTTTGAACAAATAAATGTGACCATGCTTTCAAGGATCTGAAAAAGCTTGTATCAATAGCCCCAGTGATGAGGGGCCCAAATTGGAATTTGCCATTCCAAATTTCATCTGATGCCTCAGACACAGCGATTGGAGCAGTGCTTGGGTAGGAAGAGGATAAAAAACCAAATGCAATCTATTATATCAGCAAAAATCTATCTCCTACTGAACTAAACTATACTGTGACTTAGAAGGAATTTTTAGTTGTAGTTCATGCTATAAATAAATTTAGACATTATATAACTGGGTATCCTGTAGTTTTATATACTGATCACTCTGCCATTAAATTTTTAGCAAATAAACCTGTCACAAATGGAAGAGTGACAAGATGGTCGATTTTATTGCAGGAATTCGATATTACAATTAACGATCGACCTGGAAAAGAGAACCCTGTAGCTGATTTCCTGTCCCGAATGCCAAAGCCAACAGATGCAGTAGCAGTCGAAGACCACTTCCCAGATGAACATTTGTTCACTGTTACTGTTAGAACCCCATGGTATGCTGATATAGCAAATTATTTGGCAATAGGTAAATTACCTAAACATCTAACCCTTAATGAACGAAAGCAGATGATACAGCGTAGTACCTGATTCTCTTGGATTGGGGGCTACCTATTTCATACAGGGTCAGATATGCAAATCAGGAGATGTGTCTGAGAGGACGAAGTATTTGATATTTTGAAAGCATGCCATGATGGGCCGTGTGGTGGACATTTTGCAGATCGAAGAACTGCCCACAAGGTTTTATAGACAGGCTACTATTGGCCTACCATTTTTAAAGATGCTACAAAATTTGTGCAGGCCTGTGATAGCTGCCAAAGGGCGGGTTGCCCTGGACAGTCCGACGAAATGCCTTTGAACCCACAATTAGTAATTGAACCATTTGAACGCTAGGCACTCAATTTTGTTGGCCCCATTAACCCCCCATCGAACCAAAGAACATACATCCTAGTTGCAACCGAGTATGTCACTAAATGGGTTGAAGCAGAGGCACTTTCGAAAGCTACAGAGGACTCTGTAATACAATTCCTTTTCCAAATATTTGTGCGATACAGCCTCCCAAGGGACATAATCACAGATGGAGGACCGCATTTTGTAGGTAATAAACTCGCTGAAACATTATAGAATTACCACATTCAGCACAAAATTACAACCCCATACCACCCACAGGAAAACGGCCAGGTAGAGGGCACGAATAAAGTAATCGAATCTATATTGACAAAAACAGTTGCCTCACACAGATGTGACTGGGCCTACAGATTGCCAGAAGCCTTGTGGGCATACCAAACAACATGGAGAGCTACTACGAGATATTAACCATATCAATTTGTATTTGCAAAAGAGCCCATATTTCCAATAGAGTTCGAAATTCAGACATTAAGAACAACCCAAAAGGTGGGTCTAGATTTAAATGAAGCCTAGGCCAAAAGATTGCAGAAAATCAATGAGTTAGATGAAATTAGGCTCTCTACTCTTTAGCACATAGCATTAATTCAACAAAAAAGAGCGAAAATGGCATGATGCCCTCATCAAAGAAAAAATCTTCCACGAAGGAGATTGGGCACTCCTATATGACTCCAGGTTTCAGAATTTTCCAGGGAAACTCCAGACACGATGGCTTGGACCTTACGAGATACAAAAAGTGCATGATAATGGCACCATTACATTAACCACCATTGATGGATCTGGAAATTCCTTCAAAGTAAACAGTCATCGAGTATGACTTTACCATAAACCGCTTACTCGAGAATCCTTCTACCAACAATTACGGGAAGATTCTACCATGCAAATTCTTGCTGAAGGGGATAACCCCTCCTCGGCACCCATTCATTAAATCATTTCTTTCCTTTGAAAATTGTACATAAATTTTGATCATTTATTTTTCTTGTTTTTTGTATGGAATTATGTTTCTTCAAACTCTTTTTATTTCGCTTATTGTGAGTTTTTGTTGTTCCTTTCCAAAGGAACAACATTTTTGGTGTTCCTTTCGAAAGGAATAGCAGCTTTGCTCAAAGTGTTTTTTTTGTTCTTTTTGAAAGGAACAGTAGTTGTGCTGTTTATTTTCATTGTTTCACAGATTGTTTTGTTGTTCCTTTCGAAAGAAATAACAGTTTCACAGATTCTTTTTGCTGCTCCTTCCGAAAGGAACAACACTTTTCGCAGATTGTTTTTGTTGTTCATTTCCAGAGGAACAACATTTCTGCAGATTGTTTCTGTTGTTCCTTTCCAAAGGAACATCACTTTTTGAGTGTATTACTTTTTTTGTTTTAGACCAGCATTTTGAGGATTTCTAATGACTCTTCTAAAGACAAACATACTATTTATACAAAATCACACAAATTAAAGCTTACTGGAATCAGAAAATCAAAAGAAATTGTCATTTTTTTTAAGAAATTGTTTGTTGATGATAAGAAAAAGGAAAAAATGACATAATAAATAATATGACTTTTTTGTCTTACTATCACTAAAATTAATATGATCGATTATCTTTATCATGTTGGTTCTTCCCCAAATCTTTATAACTTTCTTTGATTTTTACTTATTGAGTAGGAATAAGGGCATATTCTTTTCTATTGAGATGTTTAGACTTCTTCCACCATCCCTACTCTTAAGGAGTGTTGAGCCATCCTTTATATATAAGTAGGAAAGTGCTATATGAAAAAGAAGAAAAAATATCTATATATTTCACTAACAATTTTATGATATGGAAGATGGTGGATAGGGGGTCTCATCAAGATCCAGCCTACCATGATCATAAGGAAGCAAGTGAAGTGGAATTCCCATCATGCCCACCACACCAGGGATATGGTCCAATGGACAATTGAAAAAAAACTAAGAATTCCTTGGAATAGGAGGTCTCATCACGAGCCGGCCTACCCACTTTTCACTTCTTCCCGGTGAATGTCATTGTGATTCATCTGGTTCCCAAGCCAGCACAATGGCCTATGTTATGACATTAAACAACACTTCCCTAGGCATAAATAAAGGGCAATGGTTCCAAGGGTGAGAAAGCAACTTTGTCAAGGTTATGGACACCTGTGGGCAACAGAGCTCTGCTGATGGTATTGGAGTCACATTTTTACAAATAAATAGTAATATTAAACCCTTTTTCCTATATCTCTATCTAAATGTCAAATGAAAGTATGAATCCTAAACCCTTGATTTCGAACCTATTATACATGAAAATCATCATAAATCGATCACATTAGTTTGAGTGGGTAATAAACGCATTAGTACTTGTGTTCACATTAGTTGTCCCTTTTCCTTATCTTTAAATCATTACAAACGTTTCTATATCTATTTACGATTTAATCACATGCATCGATTTCAGTAAATGCAATAATTTGATTGATTGTGTCATAAGTATGCATGCTTTTTTCTACTGTACAACTGTTGTGCAGTACTTTCCTCTCTTATTTGACAGTTGAGGACGACCTATCATCCTCCAGGGGGGGCGGATGCCTCTTAATCACTGCATGCAGATCAAATCCCTATATTTTTTACCTGTACGCAAATCAAATCCCTACATTCTAGGGAATAACAAAAACGTAACGATATTATTCCAATTTACCGTGTTGTGTTGTTCCATTACATTACTGTGTGTTTGGAAAGAAGTAATAGTGTGCAAATAAGATGGGAGGTTGACCAATTCGTAGCAAGCCGCAAGTGATAGTTGTTTCTGATGCTGCATGAGATATTCTGGAAAAATTGGGATGGATTACATACTTCACAAGGCTGCAACAACCCCATGAAACAGTGGCTACCGAGTTTCTACAGAATTTGTAGGAAGGATACTCCATGGTTAGAGGAAGACAGATAGCAGTAACAGATGAAATAATTGTAGAGGTGTCTAGTCTACCAGTGCAAGGAACCGTATGGACTCATAAGAAGGTCAGGCTTTAAGAAGCCATGAATATTTTCCAGGAAGAAGGAAAAACATTGATCATCAAAGGCAAAGGAGTTCACCCAGCATCATTGGGAGAACCATGGACGGAATTGGCAAAGGTAGTGCAGGCCTATATAACATGTGATGGAAGGAAAGACGTGGTAAGACCTCGCCACCTTAAGTTATTGGTAGGATTAAAGAAAAAATGCACTGTAAATTTTCCTACATTTTTAAATTCCTTGCTGCATGATGTTGCCCGTAGTATAAGAAAATCTCAACACACAGACATGGTGGTAAGCCACCATTGCCTAATCAGATTAATAGTAAGTCATAGTCTTGCCCAACAACAAACCAGTTGGAAAGAATTGATATTTTTGATTGATGAAGGATTATCCTTACCTGCCCCAAGACGAAAGAGAATGGCTAGCTCGGCAGCTGAGCCATCAAAACGTAGACATTCCTCCCGTTCAAAAATAAGTAGGGGAATGATAGAAGTCCTTCCAGGTAGCAATAGCTAGCCCTTGGAATTGCCCAGCTCGGAGGATGAACAACCTCCACAATTGGAAGGAGGAAGTCCCCGTACTCATGAGGATGAAGAATAAATGAGTCACCACACCAGTGGTGAGAAACAAAGCAGCGCAGGAGAAGGAAACGATGAAGAAGAGGAAATTGAGGAAGGAGAAGGAAGTCCTCATACTAGTGTAGAGGGAAAAATCCGCTACTCTGATGAGGAAGAAGGTAGTTACCATACCTGTGAAGAGGACGAAGATAATCACAGTAGTGAAAGAGAAGGAACACAGCCTCTCGAAAACACCACTGAAAGTTCACAGCGAAGCCCTTTGCAAGAAGACCAATTGGCCCAAATTTTGGCCAATATGAGTGAATATGTGCAACCCCACAACCCTCTAGACCTTAATGTTGATATCAACCAATTGCAGGAGCAATATGTTGTCAATAAAGAAACGGCTGAGGGAATGCCGGATGAAACAGAAGGATCAAACCCTAACGAAATGGTAGAATCAACTGGGGTTGCTTCCCCTGAGAAGTATGGACAGGAAAAGGAGAACACTGAAGTAGTGTTCCAAACTGAAAATTCTCAGGGAATTGCAGAGTCAATTGAGGGTATTACCATTGTAGAATTCAGTCGGGGGCATATGAACATTGAAGAATTTCCCCAAGAAGAAAACAGAGAAGCAAGTCCAACTGAAGGCACGGCTGATGAGGAGAAAACCCCCATTGAGAAATTGGGTTCAGAAAAAGGAACAGTCGTTCCATCAAGGAAATGGAAGAAAGCAACCAAGCTTGAAAAACTTCAGAAGGATTGACTGAAGCTTCAGAGACTAGTGGAAAAACTTAGGCAGACCATTAGGGTTCTTAAAATGAAACAAATAACCAAACAAACCCCAAAGAAAAGAAGCATACTCACCAAATGAGCCTCGAAAAAGAGGAAAGTGGCCACTAAAACAAAGCCCCAAGTTGTAGAAACTATGGCTGAGCCTAATCATGAAGATATGGAACAGCGGGCAGCTGTTCCAAACGTAGTTGTTCCAGATGGAGCAACCTCAAGTGAAAATGCACAAGCCTGTAGTCAAAACACTTTTAGTGATCCCACACTAGCCAGACTCCAAGAGGAGTTGGCACAGGCTCGACAGGAAAGGGAAAAACTTGAAGAAAACATTGTTCCTAGAAGAAAATACCAAGAGTTGCAGCAGCAGATGAAGATCATCCATGTAGCAGAGGTTGAAGCCCGTGAGAAGTATCGAAAGGCAGATTGGAAGGCTGAAAAGGTAATGAATCAATTAAAATTATCCCATAATCGAATGGACACTCTTTTCTCATTATAAACAGATGTTTTAGCTTGTAGATTCCCTGCCAAGAATTATGCTTTATTTTTATTAGAGAGATATTTACAGTTAAAGATTAAAGCAGTTAGGGCAGGAAATTCTATAGAGTAAAACACTATAGATGATTTTGTAACATGCTACAAACTCTATGGGGTAAAGGTACAACGTCTCCTGTGTAAGTTCTATTTGCATAATCTCATATCGGAAAATGATAGTGAGACAAATCCCAGCCCTTTTGTGGGTGACATCCAATACCAAGCATTTATTTCCTTTTCTTCTAATCAATTAAAATGGCTCAAAGCCTATAATGTTTTTCAAATGCAGGAAAATGAGTTAGACTTGTGGGTTAGGAGTGAATCTAAGCACCCGTTACAATTATGGGCTAGGCAGAAGAATTTGATGACAAGAGAAGGTGTTATCCAAGCATTGGGGCTAGTCCATAAAGAAATTTTCTTGAATGGGATAGAGTATTTCCTATCTATTAGAAACCAGGCCTACATAGCAGCTAAGCTCCGATGGGGAATTTCCAATCGGAATGTTCAAAATAGAGAACCATTTAACTATAAAAAAAAATTATTAGCTGCAGACCGCTTGGTTCTCTATAGCAACCTCATTTTGAGGGAAGGCCCATTCTGGCTAGGGTGTAGGTTTCGAAGCCCCATTTCATGGTATCCCGCTACAGATTATAAAGCTATTTATGAAATACTCGAAGGACAGACAGTGCATGTCTTCGAAGCATTATCTGCAATGCATGGTTTTAGGCCTTTTGATGAAAAACCTTCTCCAGCTTATTCTTTAACTGCTTTGCATGTAAACTATGGTTTTCATGAGGACATGAAAAAGGGTAAGCAGGGAAGTATGTTGAGCAGTGGAAAAGGTATGAATTCACTATGTGTTTTCCCATTCTTTTACTTTAAACATAATTATTTTTACTTTAGAAAGGTGACTTATTACAAGAATTGTGGTAGAATTGTAAATATTTATGTTTATTGTAAAATGTAACTAAAAATTGTCTTTTATTGCTAAAAACAGGAATCAGGTGAGGTGAACAGCTATACCAAAGGCGAGGCTAAAGCAAGAGCAACCACTGTTCCTCCAGCATTAGACCAAATCCTGCCAAAGACAAGGAAATCCGAACGCATTGCTAAGAAAAGGCAGGGTGCAGCTCGGCTTCGATCAAAGGAAATCAAGTGACAGGTAAAGAAAGTAGAGAAGCGAATCCTTCAGGATCCTTCGATCCTAAGGGATCTCTGTTCAAACCTCATCTCATTCCTTGTCTTGTTCGTCGAGTTTGTTATATAAGGCAATGCCTTTAGCAATTGTAGGGAGTCGGGTCATTTGATTAAAAACATTCATTTTGTAATATTACGTTTTATTGACTCTCGTGTTCAGAGAGAGGTCACTGTAACACTTTTATGTTCGATTAATACAAAGGCGCGTTTCATTTCATCTTTCAAGCTCTGAAGTAACCCAGCAGTGTTTCACTGGTGCTAAGGGCCCAGCCCTGGTGGAATTTCTCTGTTGTTTGTATTTCTATCCTTTGATTACTGTCATGTGATAATTGCATTTGGTTTCATTACGATTACAGAGTTATTTGATTACTGTTGAATTGAGTACTGGATTGTTGTGTGCGCTAATGGATTGCATTGCTGTTCTATTTTAGCAGGGATCGTGATTACTGTCTTATTCATCTTGCTATCGCTTCTAAAGCTTTGGTGTTCCATACTTAACTTCGTTTGTTGTTCCATTAGATTATGGTTCATTTCGATTGACCACTTAATAGCATTTGTTGTCGATAGGGTTGAAGTTTAAGAATACTTGTTATCTGGTTTTATTAAGTTCATATTTGTTGTTCAATTACTATTTGATGTTCATTTCTAATTCATTAGGTTCATATTGCAGAGAGATTGTTTACAGTTGTTGTGTACTCATATAGATTATGAATTGCTATTCCTTTCCAATTCTTGCTTTTAGAAGAAGTTCTTCTTAATTATTTTCAACAACAAGTAGTTTCAATTTCGATTTCACTTTGATTGTTTAGAGAGCAGGACTGTCAACTGTAGAGAACATTGGCTATTGCCTCCAAGTTCCCAGATTGATTGCCTTGTCTCAGTGTGATTTCAGTTGCATCAATTTCTAAGGGAATGAGTTATTGCTACTGTATCCTTGATTGATGCTTTGCAGAGTGAGTAGTTAATATTTCAGAGTATTTGCATCCATGTTATTGTAATTAGATTTCTTTACAAGCATCTGTTTACTCTTGTATCTAGAATACTATACTACATCTCTCACAGCATTACTCTTAGCTAAATTATAGTCTCAACAAACGAGTACACTCTGAAACAAAAGTTTATTCCTGCATTGGATAATTTATGTAGGATAGATAGTGCAAAATATACCTTTATACCTCAATAACTAGGTCACGAGGCAACAATTCCTTGTGGTTTTGTCTGCAACACCAGAGACTTGTCTGGAATTCAAGGCACTTCAACATCAATTGATGGTTATGTGAGGATCTCACGACTCTGGTAAGCCCCCCAAAATAAGTTAGATATGGCTTTTCTCACACAATCCTTCTCTTTGCATGGTTTCACTCTATGTCAATTTATTTTTGAAATATGTTTGGTATTTTGGATGTAATCTTTTGAACTTTTGAGATTCGATTTCTGATCGGTTTCGATATTCTATTTCAGAAGATTCATATCCATGCAAGGCTCTTGTACTTAACTCAAGTTTGGGATGTATTTCTCTCATAAAGTTAATGAATTGTGAAGTTGATCATTTCAAAGATCGTCTTTGGCTGAAGGAATCATTCCTATCAAATTTGTTTCTTAATAGTTGGCTCCTTGTTTTCCTTGTGAATGTTATATTGCAAATATTTCCTTTCATTGCACCTAAAATCCTTGTGAGTGATAATGAATGCACGAGTTATCTGGAAAATCAAATTATTCTTCACTCATCGTACCCTGACTGGTTTCATGTGTTTGTTGCACTGGAATTCATTTTCACTTCTTTCGATGATTACAATACTAGTGCAGTATGTTACTGGTTACAAGGAAACTGATTGTCATATTTATCATGCGAGGAAGATGATTCATTTTCTCAAGGAATTAGTGAAGATGTTCAAATTTATCCATCTTTGAATCGAGAATATCATGCCATAAAAAATTCATCTGATCATAATATTAACAGTCATTTGTTGTATAATTTTCCCACCAGTATGACAGATGATAGTTGTTTCACGTAAGTTATTCTTGATGGTTTTCCTTGCTATTTAGATATTTTTCAAGTAGTTGAGGCACTTCCCCCTTCGCTCATGGTTATGTCGGGTCTTCACTATCTTGGAATACCTGCTAAATATGATAAGATCCATTTTCCCTCTAAGGATTCTCATTTTGATCCCTCACTTTTAATTGAAAAATCATTTTTACAAAGTTTTTTGGGTTTTCGAGAGGATTGTTTCAAATTTAACAATCCAATCAATGAATGGTTGGAGAAATCTTACATGGAAAGCTCCATTGAAAATAACAGGTTTCGACCTTTTATCACACTTTCTAAAGAGTATGGTTCAGGTGAAGATACATTCGAAAGAAAATTCCAAGGTTTGTTTAGCTTTAGTCTTCATCGAAAAGGTATGAATGTGAACTCATTAGAAGTAGTGGTTGTGACACATATTTCCGCCAATAATAAAGACCTTTATTTTTTTGTGCAAGCTCTTCAATTTCTTATCTTTTCTGTTGCACATTGTTTTATCTCATTTTTAATTGTTCATATATTTGTGATTGTAGCTCAGGAAAAACTATGATGGCTGCATCGAAAATTTCATTATACGTAACCCAAATAATCTAACTTGTTAGGTTAGGAGTAGGTTTAGTTGCATGTTAGTTTTCTTTGCACATTCATCTTGCACTCATTTTCTATTGTTTCTCTTGTGTTTTCTAAATTTTGTCCTGCGTCCTCATTTTGATTAGCCTCTTTCTTTTTTTGTCCTCCTAGTTTTGTTTCCTTATTGTGTTTTGTCTTTTGGGCTTGGTTTAATGATACTTTGAATGAAGGGTGTCCATTTGGTCTCGAAAGACAATGTGGAGAAATATTAAAGGACTTTGTGATACTACAAAGTTTGGCTAATTGTCTGTCCTCCTTCCTTGTCTTTGTTACACCTTTTGGTCGATGATGTTCCGATGGAAAATATGATCCTTGCATAAGAAAATCCTTGTGTTGAACCATTATGTCCATGTATTTTCTAGAAACCTCATTCCTACACTTGAGTCTTTATGTTTCAGTGTTTTCAAGCTAATCCAATCAAGTAGAGAAAGACAAGCGGAGAATGTAAACAAGAAAACCAATATTAGTGGTTTTATATATGCTTCTCTAAAGGGACAACCTCTTCTTCTATCAATAAGTCAGGATCCCTCTTTTTCTTAAGAAATAAATAAGCGTTGATGCATAGTCCGACATAAAATAAAAAAATAAAGGCGAAAGAAGAAAAAAGCTTCATGTGCAGAAAGGTGAAGCAAGAAACTCCATTAGGGTACTATCTAGGTCCGATAGGAGCGGAGCAATGTTTGTGTCCCTGAAGTGACTCCACAGTGGTACTTTCTAGGTCTGCTAGCAGCGGATCAACACCAGAGATGAAAACCTACACTTTGAAAATATAATCTCACAAACTTCATTACCCTTTCATGATTCGAAACATTGTGTGATCGTTGACCATATGTTTGTGTTTAACCAAGTAAATGAGTGAAGGGCACTATGTTTATGCACATGGTAAGTGGGGAAGCCATGGTAACATGAATGATGAATCAATAATCCCTAAATAACTAGACCTTGCACGAAATAATTGAGCAAGGGAGAGAAGTTGGAGTTATACCAGTGTGTCACCAAGTTTTGTCACTGCGACAAACACCCTTCAAAATTTTACCTACACTTGAATTTTGGATCCTATTGTGGACCTTGCGATCGGTCACTCTATGGTCACTTCTTGATCGATCGAAGTCACTTGCTCACACAAGCTTAGTTCACAACAAGCTCATGAGTGCATTATTTTACACAAGCTTGAGCAAGCATGGCTTGGTCCATGAAGACAATTCCTATTCAATTTTAAACCCATGTCGATATTCAGTGTTCACTTTCATTTACAGTCCCTCACTTTACGCTGCATTTGTACTTCTATTTTGGAAAGTCTTACAAACTGTCACTTTTGCGCACCTCCACTTTCGCAAGTTACATTTCCATGCTTCTGACTATCGCTTTCACTTGATTTCACTTTAATTAGCGTAGTTTTCATGTTATCCTCGTTCTAGCATGTGTTTCTTTTATTGTCGTTCATGTATCGCAAGTGTTGTTCACACTTTAGTTTTCATATAGTAAATGACGCCTATTAACATGTGGAGTTTCACCCAATATACAAAGCTATTTTTGGTGTCTTTCAAGGGGTAATATTTTCGTTAATGATTTTTAATTACGATACAAACATGTATCACACTCATTCCCAAATTTTCAAGAATTTTCACACAAATGTCGTCATGGTCGTCGCAAAGTGTATCTTTGGTATCACACTTGTCGTAAGTTGTTGCAAAGATGTCACACTGAGGGAAGTATGTTGTTCATGTGCTCTGGATGATCAATGTTGTGTTGTCAAGTGCTCTAAGTGTATGACCAAAATCAAATATTTTCACTGTTCACATCAGTTCCATAGATGACACTTAGTCAAATTTGGAAACATTCTCGACCGGACAACCTAGCCTCATCCAACCCTCCTAAAATGTGCATTTCAAAGTCTCAGCCCTCAAGCTGCAACCCTACCTCTTGGCACTACGTAATTCATAGTTCTCGCCTTTCAGGACTGTGCTTTGTTGAATCACAATTCTCAAGCCCAACCCTTAAGCTCCAAAATTGCTCCATCCATCTCTCCAGCCAGTGCTAAACTGCGCATTGCGCAATAATAGTCCTCAAGCCTATCCCTTGAGCTCTTGAACTACAAAATTACACAATCACCTATCCTCCTCTACTTTCTAGAACTATGCAGTGGTAAAAATTATTGCTCAAGCCCTTAGCCTGGTTCCCTGAGCTCCCCAACTGCGTAATCGTTTTGCTCAGTCCAAACCTAAGCTGCACATTACAAAGTCTCAAGTCTCAATCTATGACCTTGACTACCTGAGTCCCTCAACTGCATATTCCCTTTGTATAGGCCTCAAGAACTGTGCATTGTGCAGTCTCAAGCCTCAAGCCTCCAGTCTGAGTGCTTGAGTCCCTTTTTTGTGCAATCATTTAACCCTAGCCATCCTGAATTGCCTATTGCGCACTCTCAAGCCTCAATCCCAGACCTTGGCCCTCTGAAACTGCGCAATCCCTGAGTTAGTCACTCAACCAGTGACCACATCTAGCCCTAACGAGTGATTTCATGAAGCATCTTAGGCTAGGGTATTATGAGACTAATGTCGTCTTGTCATGGGTGGTTTATAGTCGCAGGTATCATATTATGTCATGACAGGATGATGATGAAGCAGATGGAGAAGGAGACTATTATCACACATAAATTTTCAATTTTTGATTGATAAGGTCATTAACCTAGGTTTCATTTTGTCTCATAAAGTTGGTTCATGAAATTGATGAGAAACTCATGAATGGTCCTTATCCTAAGTCTAGAATACTCCATTGGTCATGCCATCTCAGTCAAATCTATCAAATTACACCTTAGGCTCACATGCATTGTTTTAAATTGAGGTAGTGGCCACCTGTCTATTTTTTCATGATTCTGTAGCGAATATAGCTGCAAATAGGTAAATTTTACTACGGAATCACTTGACCAGTCCATAGTGAATCTGCCAAGGTTATAATTGAATATGCTGTGGAATCATGTTTTTCTGCACCAATAAAGGGTATGATGAGCTGTCAATTTTCTAGTGGTTTAGGGTAAAGGTGAGGTCATATAATCGGTTATTACAGTCATCCAAGCATGAAATCGTAAGTACCATCCATCATTACCTTTCACCCCTTCTATTTGTCATTATTCTATCCACATTCGAATTTCGTTTTTTAAACTCGTCTCCAAAGCACCTCTCTGTCATCCTCCCTTCTAACTTTTCATGCATCAACCGATTATCATCTTTGAAGAGTCTAGTCCCACCACAAGCAGCTTGTTGTTTAGTATTTTTCCCTGCAGGTGTCACAGTTCAAGAAGGCAATGTGGTTATAAAAGAAGATGTTCATGAAGAAGAACACAAACAAAGGAGGCTCCTATGTGAGATATGAAGCCATGGACCTCAAGCTACTCAATGAATACCCCAGCTTTGTATAAGCCTTCAACAACGTTGGATGCCTAATATTCTGTCAAAAACTCGAAGGTTTTCATGCTTATGTATCAAGGGATTTTACAGTAAATTTCATAGGCACAACTTCGAAGGTGGGGGTTCTAAGTTTTACAGTGTCACCTAAGACAATTTCTCAAGCCACATAGATACCAATGGAGGGCGGAGAGTAGTTCAAAGCCACTAAGTTCAAGATGTATAATTGTGATGAATTTATAAAACCAGAACACATTGGAGCAGACACGGCATCCATAATTCCAAGGAGCTACATGAAAGAGAACTACTCCAAGTTGTTGTTTGTGATTCAAAATTACTTTACTTGTGAGGGGAGATTTCATATGGTAAACTTGTACCATTTTGGGCTTTTATTTCACTTAACTGGTAAGCAGTCTCTTGATATGTAGAAATTTTAATATAATTATGTATTTCCGGATTCTCTTGATCTAACAATTATATGCCACTGTTAAATACATAATTCTTCTACTTAAATCTTTGCGGAAATTTAATCGCCAATTGCAAACACATGAAGAAAGATAAATCACATATAACACATATGTTTTTACCTGGAAAGCATAAAGCTAAAAACCCCACTATCATATATTATGTATATATCATGGATCATGAAACAATCTCATACAAAACTCTAATCCAAGATCTCTCAGTACAATATACAATCGTCTCACAGTGTCATAAAAAAATTGCAATATTCATGCACTAATTTATTGCCTCTTGACATCCTACCTCCACTATGCAATCCCTGCTAATCACAATCCCTGAATGAATTCGATCATGCCTTGCCTTGACTGTGCAATCCTCATTGGCATCTCTAATGTGTTTTTGGTTTCACTTGTGCACCCACTATATTCACAACTGATAGTCAAACTTGCCCTTTCACCTATCTCTCAACTGGGTCTCCACTAGATCTGACATGCATGTAGTTAACAGTAGTAAATAGTAAGTTGCATGTGAGATCACTCCATGTGAATTAATTTAATATTTAATTCATTGATCTCTCACTAGTGTATCTTTAGTTACAACTAGCACAACTGAGTTTAACTCACTTAACTGAGTTAAACTACTTTACAACTCATATAACTACACATCCAACTCTATTACAACTTTGTATCACTCAGTTACAACGAAGTCCACTAGCATGTCTCACCAACCAACCTTTGAACTCGAAATTCCTTCAGTTAACTAAAATCAAGTGCTTCAAGAGAATAGTTTATTATTTATTGTCTAATTATTGTTATGGGCTAAAAATAATCGACATGCATTCTATTTTTAGACATGCATTCCAAGAAACAACTTCGCACATGCATTCCATATATAGACGCCCATCCATCCATATAATTTGCTCAACCATATCTAAATATATCACTGCTAAAAATAGACTTTGATCCAAATTCTAAAAATAGACATATCACCTAAAAATAGCCTGCGGGCCCCACCTATTGTAGATGCTTAATTTTCACTAGGATCATCATCTTGTTGAATCACAACACTCCCTCTCGATAAGAAAGGGATTATCCTTGACCCTAATATTGTATCTATGGTATTCGAATTTGATCCTGGTGAGTGCCTTCATCAGAATATCTGCATATTGATCTTCCGTAGGAATGAACTGAAGCAACTTGATCTTCCGCTGCACACAATCTCTGACATGATGATACCGGATATCTATATGCTTAGATATATCATGAAACAAAATTTTAATCGAGAGTTCAATGCAACTCTAATTATCACAATGAATCACTGTAGGATCTAAATGAGAACCAAACAAACCGACCAGGATCTTCCTCATCCAGATAGCCTAACATGCAGCTTGACATGCTGCCATGTATTCCGCTTCCATTGAAATGAGTGCCATGTATCTCTGTTTCCTGTTGTACCAAGAAACAACTGTAGATCTGAAATTAAAAACCCCTCCTGATGTGCTCTTTCTGTTTGTTGGGCTGCCTGCTCAATCTACATCCATGAAGCCATGCAACTTCCGACTCATCCGTCTATCTGTACCATAAGCCATACTCAGATGTGCCCCTGAGATATCTCAGGACATGCTTGTATGCCTTCCAAAAGATCTTGGTAGGCTTAACCATCGCTTGACTAAGCTGGTTCACCACATAGCATATGTTTGGTCTTGTATTAACTAAATACATGAGTGAACCCACCAACTGTCGATAGACATTAGCATCCACTACCTCTCTAGATGTAGCGTCCTCTTTCCTCCAGTTTCAAGGAAGAGGAGTATCCATGGGTTTGTAGCCCTCCATGTGAAACATACCAGAGTATCTCCCTTGCATACTTGCCTTAAGACACAAATAGTTCACCTTCTCGCTGCCATATTTCCAATCCAAGGAAATAGTGAAGGAGGCCCATATCCTTCATCTCAAACTCCTTTGCAAGGTCCTCGTTGCATGAGTGTATCAGCTGCTCATCACCAGTAAGTATTAAATCATCAACATAAAGAACAATGATTAAAATCTTACCCTCCATCACAATCTGGTATAGGCTTTCATCCGCCTCACTCTTGGTGAATCCAAGTCTAGTGAAATAGCTACTGATCCGAGTGTACCAAGAACGGGGTGCTTGCTTCAGCCCATACAACACTCTTTTGAGTCTGCACACATGCGACCCGTTGCTGAAGATCTCAAATCCTTCAGGCTTCTCAATGTACACTTCTTCCTCAATGATCCCATTAAGGAGCACAGTCTTTACATCCATGTGATGAATGTGCCAACCCATCTACATTGAGAGAGAAAGGATGGTCCTTATGGAAGAATACCATGCGACAGGTGAAAAGGTTTATTCATAATCAATCCCCTCGATCTGTGAGAAGCCCTGGGCCACAAATATTGCCTTATACTTCTCAACACTCCCATCAACAACTTGCTTTACCTTGTAGATCCATCTTGAACCTACCATTGATTTATCAACCGACCTTGGAAAAATTTCCCAAGCACTGTTTCTGAAAATGGAGTCATATCCCTCCACCATTGCATCTACCCACTTGGGCTCCTGCATTTCTTCCTGAAATCAAGATGGCTTGATCACAATAGTTTTTCTCATGAGATCCATGTATCCAGTGAAACGGTACGGAGACTATCTCTGTTTGCGCTGTGAAGTAGGGACTCCTACATTCTGTGCTGCATCAAGGTTCAGCCTCTCAGCTTCTATGGTATGCTTTCTACTAGTTCTGATGTTTGGTTCTGTGTGAGTAGACTCCTCCACTCCATGAACCTACTCCTGTGGCTGATACACATCTAGAGACTCATCTTTGGGAACAATAATTTCCTCCTCTGCATGCAAGTCTAGATCCCTCTCAAGCGACAACTTCATGGCTTTCTCCTCATTGAATTTTATATCCCATCGCACCACAGTCATTCGACTATTTGGAAAATACACACGATAGTTATGGGTGTTTCTGTGTACCCCACAAATATCCCAACTTCAGTAGTTGGCTCCAAGCCTCGGCGTTCTTGGTCACATGCACATAAATAGATGAGCCAAAATATTAAAGTGAGAAACACCTTTCTTACCAGAAAACGCCTCTTCGGGTGTACTCATGCCAAGTACTTTATGAGGACAACGGTTTTGCGCATAAAATCAGAAAACAGATGCTTCCGCCACAAGTGCATTGGTAGGCCCCGATCATGCAACATAGTCAGGCAAGACTGCGATCGTTCTTCCTCTCCGCGACCCCATTTTGTTGTGGGTTATGAGGCGCTATGAGTTCTCTTCGAATTCCTTCTTTGCTACAGAAGTCTTTGAATTCGTTCGAGATATATTCACCACCATTATCGCTCCGCAGAGCCTTCACTTCATTAGGGGAATTTTGAGGTCTAAAATGAGTCTCCTAAGGAAATTATAAAATAATAGTGGAAATAATAAAATAAGATTTGATTACATCATCAAATTTTAGAGGGAAAAAATAAAAACTACTTTTTCAACTCATATTTTCAACTTAATCTAGAGTTTTTACTCAAATTTTCGAGCGTATAGCGCTGGGATGCAAAATTCTGTGGATTCCTCATCCAAGGAGTACCCAGAGCCACAATTTCTCATTAGATTTTTTGAAGCATATTAAAAATGAAAGTGAAATACATGAAAAACATGATTTCAATCACATTTTTTCATGTATTTCTCTTCGTTTTGCAGGGTCCATCGAAAGTATACAACATGGGTACTCCTTGAATGAGGAATTAAATTTTGCATACAACAAGTACTCCCACTCAAAATTTGAGTAAAAACTTAGGGAGATAAGTTGAAAAAACGAGTTGAAAAAGTAGTTTTATTATTTTATTATTTTTAAATATTTTTACCCTTTTATTTAAAAAATGGTAAATCATCCCCCATGGTTGACATCATCATCTTGAATCCTATTGGTTGTTATAAAGTTTATTTTTGCTGTACATTTTTCTTAGGAGGCCCATTTTAGACCTCAAAATTCCCCTAATGGCTTCCCCCCGACTTTCTCCACCACGTTTAAACTCATAGAAATTTGAGAATGTTTGATCCTTCTTTTGCATGAAGAAGATCCAACATCTACGAGAATAGTCATAAAAAAAAATAACATAATACCTGTGTTTTTCTGTTGAAGCAACCGCGAATGGCCCACACACGTCTGTGTGAACTCTCTCCAGGATCACCGAAGCACAGTTCTCCTTTTCATAAAAGGTGGTCTTAACAAACTTACCCATAGTACATCCATTGCACTGATCTATCTGCACAAGTGTACCCTTGGGAAGTCTAGTAGAAATCTACTGCAAAATTTTTAGGGCGCTATTGTGAAGATGGCCCAATCTCCTGTGCCATAATTTTCCCTCATCCTAACTCACCACTTCTTCTTCTTTGCCCACCATTGCAGCGAAGCCTTCTACCTCCATCTTGTAGATATTCTTGACTCAAATCCCTATCCTCTTGGTTTGACCCATTGTTTTATGTTGCAGGAAATCTTTTCCATCGCTGAAAACAACGTCATAACCTCCGTCCTCCAACATTGTGACTGAGACCAAGTTTTTCTTCAGACCTGGAACATGCATAACATCTTTAAACATAAATGGTTTACATGAATCCCTCTCAAAGGTAATGGTACCAATGTCTGTCGCACTATATCATCCATCGTCACCCATCTCTATATGCATTTGGATTTCTTTCTCCTCCAAGTCACTGAAAATATCCTTATCTCCCGTCATGTGGAAGGAAGCACCACTATCAAGATACCACACCGATCCCATTGCACTTGAAACCAATCATGCGATCAAAGAGAAATCAAGTTCAAATTGTGAGGCAAGGGCCTCACCAGTTTTAGCTCCACCTTGGACAAATCCAACTTATTTCCTTTAGTCTTAGATTTTGAATGGGATTTCTTCCCATTCCCTTTCCTTGCTTTGGCAATCAAAGCACAGTCCTCTTCATCATCATGCTTTGATGAAGATTCATCTCTGGTGTTCTGCCTGAACTCCTCCTGCACTAGATCCGATCATAGTCGTTCGCAATTCAGCTATTTTTCCCATTCGTTGAGAGAGTCTTGATAACTGTGCCAACTCTTAAGAAGTCCCAAGAGAGCCAAACTCACCAAATCATCATCAGCAACCGTGATTCCCACACTCCCCAGTTCATCTCGACATTGGACAAAATTTGTGAGATACTTAGGAATATTGTATCCCTTCTCCATCTTGATCTTTTTGAGTTTATCCTTCAATGCCAATTTTCTATGGTCCCTGCTGCTTTGGAAAAGATCTGTAAAATCCTTCCACGTTGCAAATGGAGTGGCTTTCCCATGAAGGCTTGAGACAATATGGTCTCTCACACCTTCCAACATAATCCTTCTCGTCTTTGCTACTTACTTTTTCCAGGCGTCAGGTAATGAAACATTCGTCGAAGTGGACTTAGGAACGTCACTGTCGATGAATTCCTTCAAGCCATTATCTTCAAGCACTACTTCCATCCTATCCTTCCATGAAATGTAGTTCAAGCTGCCCTTGAGTGCATACTCTAACCGCAAACCATTGAAAGCTATTTCGATGTTTACTCAACTGTCGCACCAAGAAATTCTTGCAGCAAATTCGAATTGCTTCCACCAACAAACTCAACTACTACTTCAATATTGAAATCTTCTTTGCTTCGATACCATGTAGAAATTTCAATAAAATTATGTATTTCCAGATTCTCCTAATCTAACAATTATATGCCACTATTAAATACAAAATCCTTCTACTTAAATCTTTGGTGAAATTTAATCGCCAATTGCAAACACATGAAGAAAGATCAATCACACATAACACAAATTTTTTTACCAGAAAAACATAACGCTAAAAGCCCCACTATCATATATTATGTATATATCATGGATCATGAAACAATCTCATACAAAACTCTAAACTAAGAGATCTCAGTACAATATACAATCGTCTCACACTATCATACAAAAATTGGCATATTCATGCACCAATTTATTGCCTCCTGGCAGCCTGCCTCCACTGCGCAATCCCTGCTAATCACAATCACTGAATGAATTCGATATTGCCTTGCCTTGACTGTGCAATCCTCATTGGCATCTCCAATGTGTGTTTGGTTTCACTTGTGCACCCACTATAGTGACAACTGATAGTCAAACTATCCCTTTCACCTATCTCTCAACTGGGTCTCCACTGGATCTAACATGCATGTAGTTAACAGTAGTAAATAGTAAGTTACATGTGAGATCACTCCATGTGAATTAATTTAATATTTAATTCACTAATCTCTCACTAGTGTATCTTTAGTTACAACTAATTACAACTAGCACAACTGAGTTTAATTCACTTAACTGAGTTAAAATACTTTGCGAATCACATAACTACACATCCAACTTCGTTACAAATTTGTATCACTCAGTTACAACGAAGTCCACTAGAATGTCTCACCAACCAACCTTTGAACTTGAAATTCCTCCAGTTAACTGGTTTTCCACATCAATTAACTGAAATCAAGTGCTTCAAGAGAGTAGATTATTATTTATTGTTTAATTGTTGTTAAGGGTTAACAATAATCGACATGCATTCCACGAAACAACTTCGCACATGCATTCGAAATATAGATGCCCATCCATCCATATAATTTTCTCAACCATCTATAAATATATTACTGCTAAAAATAGACTTTGATCCAAATTCTAAAAATAGACATATCACCTAAAAATAGCTTGTGGGCCCCAACTAGTGTAGGTGCTTAATTTTCACTATGAACATCATCTTGTTGAATCTCAACATGATCTTCCCTTTTTCTTGTTTAGGATTTTAGGGAAGATGTCAGATAAGGTTCAAGCTAGGGTAGAAAGCAGTGACACCTCAATCTTCCACCATGGTTTGATTAAACTCCTGGTGCTAGAGAATTTGAAGAAACTAAACAGAGACTAGTCTACCTTTATTTTCCTTAGTGGTTATGAGGTTAATTCAGTGACACCCAAGAAAACCCTAAAGTCAAGAGCTACTCCTTCAAATAAAAATAACAAATCTGCAGCTAAGACAAAGGGTGTCAATGAAGAAGATATAGAGCCAATGGTTATTGAAATAGAGCCTGTACAAGAGGCATAAATCCCACATCCTTCACCTACAAGCAGCAAACAAAATATCAGTAAGAAAGGCCATAGAAGGATAACCAGAAGTCAAACAAGTGGGAAGGGAAACCTTGAAGACATCCTTCAAGCTATAGATATTGAGGAGACTCCAGTGGTCAGAGCTTAAGATATTAAAGGTGAAAAGAAGAAAAATAAAGGTATGAGTGATAAAAAGCTTGATTTTGCAGGAGAAGATGCAAGTTTCATTTTTCAGCCAAGGAAACCACTCACTAGGCTGCAACTTGCAAACAATGTCATGGAAAATAAGAAGACAGGGGATAATGACAAAGGAAAGTAGCCTATCACAAAAGATATTATTGATTTGTCTCCATCAACATAGGAGATCATTGTGCAAAGGAAAGGTAGAGAGAAAATGGTTGAGGAAACTAAAGTGCAGGTACTAAAAGAGCAGTTGAGAGAGGCCAGAGAATAGGTCATTGAGACCAAATTAGAGTTGCAGGAAGCCAAGGTAGAAAAAAATCTGATGGAATATTTCAAAGAAAAATTAAAGGAGCAGCTAAATCAATATGATGAATCATTAACCAATGCCAAGAAGCTGCTAAAAAGGACACTTCCATTGAGAAGGGTAATGAAGCACACCAGAAACATAAATTTATGGTTACAGTCTGAAAGGAAGAAGCTCAAAGGCCAGGTCAAAGAGCTAGAGGATCAAATGGAGATGATACAGTTAGAGTCAAAGAAAAGAGGCCTTAAAATCACAGTTATAAATTAACTAGATTCAACCTCTTACTGCTAAAGGTGAAGTTCCCAAAACTCGAAGAGTAGATCTAATACATTTTTGACATTTTTGCAGCATTTAGAAATCAGTATCTCCAAATCTAAAGGAAAAATTTTGAAGAAAAGGGAAAATTTTAGGTTTTCTTCCAATTAGGCAATTTCGTAGCGAACCCCAGGCTTGAAGCCTAGATTTCGCTACGAAATCGCTGTAGGTGACTTTTTTCTCAAAATAATGGATAAAGTCAAAAGTAAGGTGGGAAATTTTTTTTATGTAGCTCATTTGGTTCAAAAACATCTCCAAATCAGAAAATAGGGCTAACAAATGACATAGGTTGGTGAAGTGAATTTGCTACAAAATATTGCTACGAAATTGCCTTGATTCCCCTGTTTCTGCAACAAGCAACATTTCATAGAAATTTTGTGTTTTGAGGCTTTATTGGAGGTCAACTAGCCATGTGGAGAGTTTAAAGAGTATCAGTGGAATATTCTGGTGGACGTTTGGTCTTCGACAAGGCTATCTAGTTCACCAACTCATCATGAAGGCAGTCATCAAATATCATGACACCATTTCCTTAAAAATAGGATGATTAGTTTCTAAGTCTAGTGGGGGTATTTATGCCTTGATTCAATTGAGAACTTAACTATTTTTTACGTAATTATGCAGTATTTTCAGTTAATGAATGTAATAAACAAGTGGAAGAGTCCTAGTAGATCTCTAAGTCATAAAGCCAATAGGTGTCATTATCATTACCATGTATTTTTCTTCTTGTTAAGATAGGTGTCAATAAAAGTAGTTCAATGATCTAGCCATGTAGGAAGATCCAATGTAAGGCGAATAAAGCCAATTAATAGGCATAATTTCAAATAATTCAGGGTTGGAGGATGCTCTTCTACACTACTACTATTGTAAAAAAATTCTGATCAGTAATATACAGTGGTTGTGTCTTTCTTCTTCACCTGAGGTTCATTTGGTGTTTTCATGAGCATTTATCCTATTTATATTACTATTTTTCTTTCAATATATTAATGTTTAATTACTCAAAATTCATGTACATCATACTCTGAATTCCTTTAAGCTTTAAGTTATTGTATATCTTTGTGTGTTGTCCTTTCATTGAAACATATACATGCCTCAGCTTCCATAAGGAGAACCATGTCACCAAATTTCCTAGCACTGACTCCATAAGCCCAATGGTAGTAAACCATATACATTTTTCACCTGCATACAAACACATTCAACACACTACTAAAAAGTTATCCATATGATTGAATCATATTTGAACAAATCATAGTTACTTTTGAGAGAGCCCTCTCAGGTTGAAAAGGCTAATTTTCAGTCAAAAGTTGGTTTGAAAGAGTTACTCTAGGTTGTCTTGTGGAGTAGCCCATATGTACCAACTTAGTGATATCAGAGACCATGCTAGAAGACACCTAAGGATCTGAGGAAATAAGATGATCATCAGGAAAAAGGATGAAGGAACACTGGATTACAACAGAAAACCAATTATCGGGACCACGTGAAGACTCCATATGATTCACAACCCTTTGGAGTGTAGATATGAAGAACAAAGCATATTTATAATGAAGACAAAGAAACAAGAAGGAAAAATTGGCACTACGACATCATCATGTAGTCCATGTCATCAGTGTCATGTCCAGTCATAAGTCACCATATGCCACATCATTTTGTGGATTATGTAAATTTCTATTCGAAGGTGTATTGTAAAGTGGAAGTGCAAAGGACATGTACAAAATATGAAGAGTTATGTAAATTCAAAAGGTCATAGGAATCAAAAAATTCATTAGGGTAGTCAAAGAGTCATAAGGGAGGTGAAGCATCACCCCATTGGTTATATATACACCCTCATTGTATGAGCAAAGGACTTTTCACCTTGGCTCCTCCCGTGAGGCATTAGAGAGATAAGCTAGTTATTTTGGGGAGCTAGTACTAGCTCTAACGATCCATTATTGGAGGTAGTGGTGTTCATTTCATACATGTGTCTTGGGAATTTTACTTAATATATGAACCCTGAAGGCCAACACGTTCTTCATGCATGGATTATGAATATTCGTAAGATTCTTCTGTGAATGATTGTAATTCATTTTTTTTTTCACATGTTCTAAAGTAGTTGAACTATTTCAGTTATTTTAGTGCTTATCATATTGAGAATGTTTTGTAATGGTTTCTATGTCTGTCGCATATTCGTGGACTATTCCGTTGGATGTTAGAAAAATATTCCATGTTTGTTTTGGTTGCAATGACCGTCACATCTTTGTGGACTATTATGTTGGATGTTAGATAGATCCTTCTTGTTTATGTGTGTCTTTAATAGGGTGGTACTATTACCTCTCTCTTAGGGGATCATTTTTCTTCCCCTCTACAGTAGAAGAATATTCACACGCCTACAACCAAACAATCATCAATCATACTCACTTTTCGAAGGCACATATGTATTCATCTCTCTTACTGATAGTTAGGGCCAAGGAAAACCTTTAAGAAAACGGTAACTTGGTCGTATTTCAGATGGGGCTCATATCCCAAATCATGTGAGGTCTAATTGGGACAAAATATCGTGGAGGCCTGCTTGGTTGACATATTTCTAGCACCCTTCAACAAATGGCGCTATAAGGAAGGCCAAATGACAAGTCGTGCCTATTAATTCTATTTTGAATGTCTTATCTTAAATGGTTCATCCTAAAATCATACACCTGTGGCATTTTTCTAACCTATCCCTTGGTAAAATTTCAATCCCCAATGAGCCTCTTTATCACTTCTCTCAATTTAAGTTTGATGGTGAGGATGGAACATCCATAACCGAGAACATTTAAGGTTTTCTTCAATTTTTTGAATTTCATGAAATCGATGATGAATATTTTTCTTGTGTGATTTTCTTCCTCACCCTTGAAGGTCATGCTAATCGATGGTGTCATACCTTACCGTCTGCTTCCTTCCATTATTTTCATCATTTCCTCCAGGATCTTTATCTATCCTTCAATAGGTATGATTAATGATATGATCTTAAAATAATTAATCAGTTAAGAATGAAGCCTAATGAATCAGTTGAGGATTTATCTGATCGATTTCTTCACCTTTGTTGTGAATTTCCTCAAGAAGATACATATTGGGATTTATTGAAGTTAAATTTTGAGTGTTTGGTTCATATATCTTTGTAGGGTGAACCCAAACCACCTGATGTTTCTTCTTCCCCAAATCTCGTAATTCGTGAGAAACCCCTAATTTCATAGAAGGAACCTACTATTATTTTTGTTCCTTGTCTTCCCCCTTTTCCAGTTCCAATGAGGGTGCCTCCATGTGAGGATAATAAAGTTGGGAAATATTCACATAAAATTCCTATCTGTATTCTCGTCCTCCTTCTGCTTTTCATGATTCAGATTCAATAGAGGAAATCTCGGATTGTCTCATGAAAGCTATGGTGAAGACTAATTTCTCCATTCCTAAAGATGGTATTAACACTCATAACTCTAGTATTGAATCTAATTTGGATTTCTGTTATCCTATATCATCTACATGTCATGACTCTTTGTGTCCTGATCTGCTTGATCAATCTACTCCACCAGCTAGCTTTTCACGCTCTCTTGATTTTGAATTTTTTGGTCCAAATTGTGATAAGGTTAAAGGTAGTCACATTACACAGGTAGAGGAGTAGGAAGGTGAATATTCTTTCAACCCTTATTCTCTTTTTCAAAATACTCCATGTGAAGATGGTGTTTCCTCATTCTTAGCTCATATTGAATTTGGTAATCTTGGTAGTCAATCAAATGCGATTAGTTTTCAGAGTCAATTTGAATTATTGGGAAACAGTCATTTTGATGATGATGACTTTGTTGATCTATGCGATCACGAATTCCGAGGTGCATAAGATGATATTTCAATTTCTCATGGAGATTTTAATTTAAATCTATAATCTGATTCGGTCAAAAAATATATTCTTATAAAAATTCCTCTCCATCTCAATATCCCTTGTGCTCTACTATTTGTAGTGCATCTATTTGCAATGAAGGTGATTCATTCTTTTCAAGTTATCCATCTAATGAGTTAACTTCCCAATTGAAACAAGGTAGTGAGATTATCCTTGACATGAAAGGAAATAATCTAAAAATTGATTATTCTTTCCATCCCTCATCATATCTTATTTTGAATGAAGACAAATTTTCAAATCAACTTGCTCATGAAATTTCCCCAATTCATACATCTCCATATTTGCGATTAGAAAAAGCTTTTAATTTGAGAAATATGGTTGTTGAAGTTGTAAAATCCGGTCAAATTAGTGAAATAGATGTCTGCCATCTGGTTAGTAGTGGTCCCATTTATATCAGCGGAAGAAACTATCTTCACACCATCCATGATTCGATTCAATCTTCAAAATGCAATTTTTTAATCCTTGAAAGTTCTAAGTCAGATCTGATTTCTCTCGCACATTCATTCTCTCTGCATGGTTTCACTTGATGTAAATTTATTTTTGAAAGATTTTTGGTATTTCAGATATAATCTATCAAAATTTTGAGATTTGATTTCTGATCAAATTCAAGATTCTATTTCCTATGATTCATCTCCATGCAAGGCTCTTGTAATTAACTTAAGTTTGGGATGTGTTTCTCTCGTAAATTCGAGGAATTGTGAAGTTAATCATTTCAAAGAATATCTATGGCTAAAGGAATCATGCATATCATATTTGTTTCTTAATAGTTAGCTCCTCATTTTTCTTGTGAATGTTATTTTGAAAATATTTTCTTTCATCGCACCTGAAATCCTCCTGATTGATAATGAATGTACTAGTTATCTAGTGAATCAAATTCTTCTTCACTCATTGTATCCTAACTGGTTTCATGTGTTTGTTGTACTGGCATTCATTTTTACTTATTTTGATGATTATGATGCTAGTGTAGTATGTTACCGGTTACAAGGAAACGAGTTATCATATCTATCATGTGAGGAAGATAATTCATTTTCTCAAGGCATTCATAAAAATGTTCAAATTTAACCATCTTTGAATCGAGAATATCATGCCATAAAAAATCCATATGATCATAATATTAACTGTCATTCATTGTATCATTTTCCCACCAGTATGACAGATGAAAATTGTTTCACATCAATTATTCTTGATGGTTTACCTGACTATTTGGATATTTGTCAAGTAGTTGAGGAACTTCAGCCTTTTCTGATGGTTATGTTAGGTCCTCATTGTCTTGGCATACCTTCTTAATATGATCAGATCCATTTTCCCTCTCAATATTCTCATCTTGATCCTGCGTTTGTAATTGAAAAATAATTGTTATAAATTTTTCCAGGTTTTCAAGAGGATTGTTAGAAGTAGTGGTTGTGACACATATTTCTACCACCAAGAAAGGCCTTCCTTTTGTTGTGAAATTTCTTTAAGCTCTTATCTTTTCGGTTGCACATTTTTTTATCTCAGTTTTAATCGATCAAACCTTTGTGATTGTAGGCCGGGAACAACTACGGTGGCTACATTGGAAATTTCATTATACGTAACCTCGATTGTCTAACATGTTATTTTAGGAGTATGTTTAGTTGCATGTTATTTTCCTTTTCACATTCATCTTGCACTCATTTCCATTTTTTTTCTTGTGTTTTCTAACTTTTGTCCTGCATCCTATTTTCAGTGAACCTCTTTCTGTTTATTTTCTCCTAGTCTTGTTTTCTTATTGTGCTTTGTCTTTTGCACTTGGTTTAATGATAATTTTCATAAAGGGTGTCCTATTTGGGCTCGAAATATAGTGTGGAGAAATATAAAAGGACTTTGTGACACTGAAACATTTGGCTAATTGTCTATCCTCCTTCCTTTTCTTGGTTACACCTTTTGGTCGATGATGTTCTGATGGAAAATATGATACTTGCATAAGGAAAGCCTTGTGTTGAACCATGATCTCCATGTCTATTCTAGAAACCTCATTCATACACTCATATCTTTATGTTTTGGTGCTTTTAGGTTGATAAAATCAAGTAGAGAAATAAAATGAGAAAACCAATATCAGAGGTTTTTTATATGCTTTTCTGAAGGGACAACCTCTTCTGCTCTCAATAATTCGGGATCCCTACTCTGCCCAAGAAATAAATAAGTGATAATGAACATTCATACATAAAATAAACAAAGAAAGGTGAAAGGTGAAATAAATAACCTCTTCTCCATCAGGGTACTATTTAGGCCTGCTTGTAGTAGAGAAATGTTTGTGTCCTTGAATTGACTCTGTCGAGGTATTTTCTAGGCCTGCTAGCAGCAGAACAACACTAGAGATGCAAAGCTACAATATGAAAATCTAAAGCTCGCAAACTTCATTACCCTTATCTGATTCGAAACATTATGTGATAGTTGACCATATGTTTGTGTTTAATCGAGTAAATGACTAAAGGGGACTATTTTTATGAACATGGTAAGTGGGGAAGACATGGTAACCTAAATGACGAATCAATACTCCTTGAAGAACTAGACCATGCATGAAATAATTGACCAAGGCAGAGAAGCTATAGTTCTACCAATGTGTCACCAAGTGTTGTCACTGCGACAAATCGTCCTAAAATTTTTACCTACACTTGAATTCTAGAGCCTATCGTGGATCTTGTGATCGGTCATTCTATGGTCACTTCTTGACTGATCGAAGTCACTTGCTCACGCATGCTCAGTTCGCAAAAATTTCATGAGCGTGTTATTTTACGCAAGCTTGAAAAAGCATGGCACGATCCATCAAGACAGTTCCTATGTAATTTTCAACCCATGTCCACTATCAGTGTGCACTGCCACTGACAGTCCCTCACTTTTGGCTATGTTTGTACTTCTATTTTGGTGAGTCTTTCAAATTTTCTCTTTTGCAGACCTCCACTTTCGTAAGATGTTTTCATGCTTCTGACTGTCACTTTCACTTTCTTTCACTTAAATTAGTGTCGTTTTCATGTTAACTTCACTCTGGCATGTGTTGCTTTCACTATTGTCAGTGTATCACAACTATCGTTCATACTTTCCTCATCATATAGTAAATGACATATTTTATCATGTGGAGATTCACCCAATGTACAAAAGTTAGTTTTGGTGGTTCTTCCTCTTCTGAATCTTAATTTGTTGTAGAGTTTTATTCTTCCTCCTTTAGCTCAAACTATATCTTCTCAGGTTCCTTTGGTAGGACTTCATGTTTAACAACATCTTTCACTTCTCTAAACACCACATCTTGGCTGTACACAACCTTCCTTGTTTCTGGGTTCCAAAGCTTGTAACCCTTTAAACCATCCTTATACCCAATAAAGATGCACCTTTCAGATTTATTATCCAACTTGGTCCTTTTCTCCTTTGTAACATGTACATATGCATCACAGCTAAATATCCTCAGATGTGAAAGAGAGGTTTTATTAATAGTCCATACCTCATGTGGAGTCTTATCCTCCAACATTGATGAAGGTGATCTATTAACCAGGTAGCATGCAATCCCCACAGCCTCTACCAAAAATTATTTTCCTAACCCAGTACCATTGAGCATACTTCTTTCATTTTCCATCAACGTCCTGTTCATTCTTTCTGCAACTTCATTTTCATGAGGTGTGTATGGAGTAGTCCTATATCATGCTATAGCACACTTCTTACAGAAATTTTCAAATTCCTTCTTGCATAACTCTCCACCATTATCTATCCTCGACACCTTTATCTTCTTCTCTGACTAGTTTTCTACTAGAACCTTAAATTCTTTAAATATGTTAAAGCCTTCAGATTTCTTCCTTAGGAAATATATCCATGTATTCCTTGAGAATTCATATATAAATGACGTATAGTACACAGACTTACCCAATGATGGAACCGACATAGGTCCAAACACATCATTGTGCAAAAGCTCTAATATCTTGTTCTCCCTCTTGGCACCAGAAGGGAAACTCACCCGATTATGCTTCCCATCTACACAATGTTTACAGAAATCGAAATCCAGAGATAAATTAGACATACCTTCTACCATACCATTACCATGTAGTATTTGAAGGCCCTTCTGTCCAATATGTCTAAGCCTTTGATGTCATAGCATGGTCTTTTCTCCAGAGAGCACTAGAATTTCTGCTCCACTTTTAGGAACAAAAAAACTGTTGCACCCATCAATAACAATAGTGCTATCAAAAGCTTGTACAGAGTTCCAAGCTAAACTCCCCGTATCAATACCAGTGCTCCTCGAACCATCTTGCAGGTATATTTCTCGAACATTGTTTTTGCACCTGCATCATCCATCTTTCTTACAAAAATTAGATTTATGACCAATATAATAATATGTAGAACACCAGGAAGTTTTCTAATCCTTCCACCTTGCAACTTCGACTTGACCTTTCTGTGTTCGATGATTTTGACCTTCCTATCATCCCCTAAGAATACTCACAGAACCACTCCCTATGGGGAGTGAAGTGAAAGGATGCACCTGAGTCAATCAACCATGCCTCATGATCTACATGTGTATTTGAAGAAGAAGCCAATTACACACCCCAACCTTCGTCTGAGGTGGTTTTCATCTCTGAAAAAGGAGCATCATTAGATCCCTTTCCTTTCTCGGGAGCTTTATATCTAAAATCCTTTTTCCCTTCCTTTCCACATTTTCAGTACACCTTTACAGGTTTTCCTAGATATTAACATCTCCCTCTAGATTTAGATCTCTCACTCGAGGATGCAATTTTGTTTATGTTCTGGGACCGTCCTCATGCAGACAAGGCATATCCATTTTGTACCTTCATATTTTTCTGTCTCATCTCCTCCGATAGAAAGGATGAGATTATTTCATCAGACTTCAACGTAGTTGTATTGCTACCTATTGCAACAACCAGACTGTCCCATGAATCTGGTATAGAACAAAGAAAATTGATGCACTTATCCTCATATGAGATTTTAAAATCAACATATAAAAATTGTATTACCATAGTATTGAAGGTGTTCAGATGCTCTCTCACCAAGTCTCCATCCTTCATCCTCGGGTTATAAATATTTTTCCGTAGGAGAAATTTGTTCACCAGAGACTTAGATTGGTACAAAGTCATTCATTAGATAACTTTTGAGGTATAAAATGGACCTCCTAAGAAAAATGTACAACCAAAATAAACTTTATAAGAACCAATAGGATCAAGATGATGATGTCAACCATAAGGGATTTTTCACCATTTTTGGGGTAAAAAGTACAAATATTAAAAATAATTAAATAATAAAACTACTAATTCAACTTGTATTTTCAACTTATCTCCTAAGTTTTTACTCAAATTTCGAGCGGGAGTACTCATTGGATGAAAAATTTAATTCCTCATCGAAGGAGTACCCATGTTACATACTTTTGATGGACCCTACTACAAGAAAAATGAGAAATACATGAAAAAACGTGATTGCAATCACATTTTTCATGTCGCGGGGTTCCCGCTCGAAATTTGAGTAAACCCATAGGGAGATAAGTTGAAAATACGAGTTGGAAAAATAGTTTTTTATTTTTTCCCTCTAAATTTTGATGATGTAATCTAACTTTATTTTATTATTTCCACCATTATTATAATTTCCTTAGGAGGTCCATATTAGAACTCAAAATTCCCCTAATGAATTTTTCCCACAAGGCCTTCATCGTAGCTTCCCCAGATACATTCAACAATACTGAATCTGAGATACACAACCATATTGTTCTCTTTAATTTCTAATCCAACTTCACCCAGTCTTCATCTGTCATTTTCATTGGTTTAGTACCTGGACCTACTGCGATCCACTGATCTTTATCCACCAGTAGATCCTCCATCTTGATCTTCCACAACTAAAAAATATGATCATTAAATTTCTCGACCTCTATCTCTCCACTGCTCGCCACATTCTTTCACTGTAAGAATCGATCCCGCACATCTCCCATTGAACAGGGTCCACCACAGGCCTCAGCAGCAAATGCGTCCCATTGAATCTGAAACAACTCTAATACCAAATGTAGTTTTTAGCCCTGTACAAAAATTATCTGAAAATTAACTCTTAAAACATAAAATAAATAATAGCGAGAGCATAAAACATAAAAGAAATATACAAAGATTTTCCCTTGGATCCCAAAACTGGGACTACCAACTTGATTTTTCATTATATTCATTTCAATGTTACAATACATATATATACATGTCGAATCATTCATAAACCCCAATCCATTAACTCTATATTAGAACATAACCATAGTTCCCTTGATCATATCTACAAAATACCATGGACAAAAAACCATCATGCCCAAAAACATGTGCTAAACCCATGCACAAAACCATAAGTAGGTTTTCCCACGTAATGTAGGGTCCAAAAAAAACTTCCTAGGGCATTGCCCTGGACCCCTTGCAAGGGGGTTATCACCCCCTGTGAACCCTCTGACAAGAGGGGTTGCAACCGCCCTATGACCCCCCTGTTGCACCCGACGCAACGAACAGGGGTCGACCGCCCCCCCTCTTACCCCCCGCTTTGCACATGAAGATAGTTGTGGAAAGAATATAAAACAAACCCAACAATATGTGTGTTAATGATTTATACTTATCATGAAAACATGTATCACACTCATTCCTAAAGTTTCAAGAGCTTTCACACAAGTGTCGTCATGATCGTCGCAAAGTGTATCTTTTGTGTCACACTTGTCGTAAGTTGTTTGAAAGTTGTCACACTGAGGGTAGTTTGTTGTTCATGTGTTATGTATGATCTATGTTGTGTCATCAAGTGTTCTAAGTGTGTGATCACAATCAAGTCTTGTCACTGTTCATATCAATTTCTCGGATCCCACACTTAGTAAAATTTGGAAAACTTCTCGACTAGACAACCTAGCCTCATCCATCCCTCCTAAATTGCACATTACACAGTCTCAGCCCTCAAGCTGCAACCCTGCCTCTACGCATTGTTCCACTAGTTCTAGCCCTAACAAGTGATTTCATGAAGCATCTTAGGCTAGGGGATTATTATATTCATGTCGTCTTGTCATGGGTGGATTGTAGTCGCAAGTATTCTATTATGTCATGATAGGATGCTAATGAAGGAGATGGAGAAGGAGACCATGATAGAAGACACCTAAGGAGTTGAGAAGATAAGATGATCATTAGGCAAGAAGACGAAGGAAAATTGGATGACAACATAATACCAAAGATCATGACCACATGAAGAATTCGTATGATTCACAACCTTATGGAGGGAATATATGAAGAACACAACATATCTCTAATGAATACAAAGCATCAAGAAGGCAATCTTGGCACTGCCACATCATCGTGCAATCCATATCATCAGTTTCATGTACGGTCATGAGTCACCATATGCCACATCATTTTGTGGAATATGTAAATTTCTATTTGAAAATGTATTGTAAAGTGGAATTCCAAAGGACGTGTACATAATATGAAGAGTCATGTAAAGTTGAAAAGTGACAGGAATTCAAGCAGTCATGAAGATAGTCAAAGAGTCTCAAGGGAGGTGAAGCATCACCCCATTGGTTAAATATACACCCTCATTGTATGATCGAAGGAAGTTTCACCTTAGATCATCTCGCAAGACATTAGGGAGACAATATAGTTCTCTTGGGGAGCAAGTAGTGGCTCCAACACTCCCATATTGGAGCTAGTGGTTTTTGTTGCATACATGCGTGTTGGGAATTTTAATTAATATCTAAATCTTGATGAAAAACACATTCTTCATGCATGGATTATGAATATTTGTAAGATATTTTGTGAATGTTTGTAATTCATGTTTGTTTTTACCCGTGCTAATGTAGTTGAACTATTTTAGTTATTTTAGTGCTTATGATATTGAGAATGTGTTGTGATGGTTGCTATGGCTGTCATATCTTCGAGGATGATTATGATGGATGTTAGACAGATCTTCCATGTTTGTGTTTGTTGTAATGATCGTCACATATTTGTGGAATTTTTCGCTGGATGTTAGACGGGTCCTTGTTGTTTGTGTATGTATTTATTAGGGTGGTACTATTACCTCTCTCTTGGTGGCTCACTTTTCTTCTCCTCCGCAGTAGAATAACCTTGACACACCTACAACCAAACACTCACCAGGCACACTCACTTACTTTTTGAAGGCACATATGGATTCCTCTATCTTGCCGTTAGTTAGGACCGAGGAAAAACTATAAGAAAATGGTAACCGAGTTGTATACCGGATGGGGATCCTATCCCAAACATTGTGAGTTATAATTGGGACCACATATTGGGGATACCCCTTTGTTTGATGGATTTCCAACACTCGTAAATAGGATGATGATATTCTTTCTCTTACTAGTCGGACAATGAGGAGAAAAGGTTTGAGTAGAAAGGTTGAAGAGTAATCCTAACAACCAAAGAAAAAGAAATAATTGACTAAGGTCAAGTGTTTTCCTATCATAATATGGGGAAAAATACTTCATAATGTCTAGAGAGGAAGAAGGGAGGAAGGGCATGTAGTCAATTGTAGTTGTGTTAGCAGAAGCTTAAGATTTTTCTCGGAAGTTTGAAACTAAGTTCACACTTGTTTCCTACCTTACCTCAAGCACATTACTAGTGGGTGTGTGGGTACAAGATAATGGAGCCACAAGATACATGACATGAGCACATTTATAGTTCGACAACTTGATAAGTGTGGGACTCAGAATTGCATGTAGTGTTTGGTGATCATGCCAAACATGTAGTAAAAGATGTTGTAACAATGGAATTTATACTTAAGTTACGAGTCACGTTGGAAGTGAAAAACATGCTATGGGTTCTAGAATTCAGGTGGATTCTACTATGATTATCTATGTTTGAAGAAGAAGGGGTTCTATGTAGCATTCCTAGCTGGGAAGGTATTGATTAGACCTAGAGGATATTACTCTAATGAGGGACTTGTCACCGGAGTTAGAGATATAAAATTGTATAGGATAAAGGGATATCCTATTGGAGTGATGGAAAGAAGCATAAAAATTATGGAGGGAAAAGAGTGGGAATCTTTGAAGGTTGAGTTACTCATATGGAGTCAACCTTTAGGTTCAGGTGAGGAGGAGAAATTGACAAATTCCTCCAAATATATCAAAAATGTATTTTAGCATGAGATGAAGTTATGGTATGCTCAAGATATGGAGACTTCTTGGCAGTAGGCCAAAAATATCAAGGAAGTATTCTATTTTAGGGGGAGTAGCCATGGCAGTAGATGTAACTCTATGATCATAGTCAGTTTTAGGGGATAGAAGTACTTCCCTCGATAAAAAGGAGTGTTGATGTTTGTAGCTTTGGTAGTGATCCAAGTCGATAGTGGTGGCCACCTAGCTATTATACTCAGACACCTACCATTGTTTCTTTCAGTTTTTTATTTTCCTTAAGTGTAGCACAGTTTACTATTTTTGGAATTTTTTCGGGTCCTTAACTTCCAAAGACATTTTGAGGCCCTAAATGATGTTTTTTTTTGAAAAACGAGACCAACATGGGACCTTGAGAAATTTTGGTCACTCTAAATTTGTAAGCCTCAAACAAATATTTCTAACGAGGTATTGTGTGCTTCAAACAGAGATCGTATCACAAAGTTACATCCCAGGGAAGTTGATGTACCAATTTACATAAACGGAGCCCATAGTTTTGGCGCTTCATCTCCTAGGGTTAGGTTTTTGGATGTTTAGGGTTTTCCATTATTTCTCACTGATAAATAAGCCTTTGAGCCTCATTGTAACATAATTCAAAGGCATGTAGCCGCAACATCTCTTCTCAGAGATAAGCTACCATTTCTCAAGCTAGTTTATTTTCCATTATATCTGTAAACATTTTTCAATATTTGATGTTAAATGAAGTGTTATTCCAGCTGCATCTCTATGTTTATGTTTATTTATGTATTTTATTTGCGTTCCCCGCATAATGTTGGATCAAAATACCGCGGTTTTTCTCTTTCTCGATCCTTCTTTTCATGTCCCCAACGAGGTCAGGGTATAAGGAGTTAGGCTCGATCTGGTTGAAACTTTGCAATATAAGCCTCGCATACCCCGATGGCCGCCCATGGGGGGCGAAAATAAATACGAGGGAGTAGGAGATCCTATCAAAATATTGCACGAGGAGGCCCTAGAGAAATAAAGGAACACGATTATGGATAACTTTTCCTAGATCCTTCAACGACTACACACCGACAACATACCTTCATCCATTAGCCACTATGGAGGTGCCAGACATTTTAAGGTACAAGTAAACTTTGAAATTCCATATTTGAGGACCAAATAGATGTAGACACCATAGATAGATCGTTGAATCTATTAGAAGGATATTTCTCGGTTCATGACTTTTCCAATCGGGAAAATATTACTTTTGCACTCTTCAAAGCCGCCCCCCATGTCAAGGATTGGTGGTAAACCTACTGTGAGCAAAAGGATGAGAGGGAAACCTCCATGTTCTCAGTTGCACCCACTTAGAATTATTTGTGAGATTCCATCAAGGAACAATATTATCTCTTGGGGAGATATGATGACAAGTACATGCAATAGACTATGCTGTGGAAGCAAAGGGATCAAATGAGCTGACGAATTTGTTCCATACCCTATGCACAAAGTTGAGTATAAAATATTCGGAGAAAAATTTGGTGTTGAAGTACCATAGTTGTCTACATTGATACATTCACTGGGAATAAATGGAGTTCCTCGACATCTCCTCGCTTGGTGCAACATACCGGTATGTTTCCAAGATTGAGCAGAAATTCAAACAGAAGAAGCGAGACTTTGGATCTGGAAATTAGAAGCAAGGTAAAGGCACCTACAAACCACAAAACAAAGTACAAATCCAAGGCGAGGCAGCCCAGGACAACCCACCAAGGCTGAAAGCAAAGAAAAACACCTCAAAACCAAATAAGGATACAAGAAAGTGGTGTGAATTCCATATGAGCTCCACTCACAACACACATGAGTGTCGGTCCAATCAGTCACTGGTGGTCGAGCTGAAGGCTTCCAAATTAGATGCATGTTCAGACTCTGAGTGATAACCTGACAAGGGGAATGAAAAAGTGAAGTATATTATCAATGTGAAGTCCAATGCCAAAGTTCCCACCACCAAGATCCAAAAGGAGGAACTCGAAGATTCAGAGGAGGGGGAATGCCTCTTCCATTCCCAGATGTGGGTGAAGGGTTCCCTGTTGCAGTTCATTTTAGACAACGGGAGGCAAAATAACCTCGTTTCAACAGAGGTCGTGAATTTTCTAGGCCCATCGACCACAAAATACCCACAGTTGTATACCATCAGGTGGCTTCACCAAGGACAAGATCTCGTCGTTAGCTAGCAGTGTCGCCTTCCCTACAGCATCAAGCCCTTCATAGATGAGGTATTATGTGATATTTCTCCTCTTGATGTTTTTGATGTATTATTAGGCCAACCATAATTGTTGAAGTGACATGTTGTGTATCATTCTAGGTCTCGTGCTATTATTTTTACTTTGGGCAATAAGTTGTACATGATATCAGAGGTAGCACCGCCTACTGTCATCTCATTGATCATTGCAAAACAATGCAGTAAGCTTATTTCCAAAACCGGGAAATTTTTTTTCCTTAGGATCCGTCCACAGGAAAAGAATAATATTGTAACCATAACCCAAAGATAGGGCTCCTCCACACAGAAACAACAGATGGACAAGATCATCAAGTAGTACGGAGACATATTAACCTCACTCGCAGGGGTCACTCCCCATTGTTAGGTCAAGAATTCCATTGATTTGATCCTAGGTGTGCTGCTACCCAATGGACCGATCTATCGACGCTCTATTCTAAAGAATGATGAAATCAAGAATTAGATTAAGGAGCTACTGTAGAAAGGTCACATTCGATCGAGTTCATCACCCCATGGGAGCTCGATCGTTTTGGTGCAAAATAAGGATGGGACTTGGAGACTCTTTATTGATTGTTGGGCAGTGAACAAGATCACTGTCTAGAAAAGGTATCTGATCCCATGGATTGATGACCTTCTAGACCAAATTAGCAGGGCCAAGTATTTTAGAAAGATCGACTTGAAGTTCAGGTATCACCAGGTACCAATCAAACCCTCTGATGTGTGGAATATTTCCTTCAAATCCAAGGAGGGCCTTTTTGAATGGTTTTTCATGACTTTTAGGATGACGAATGCTCCTGCAACCTTCATGAGGTTAATGAACGATATCATGTGACCATTCACCAACTCATTCATGGTGGTGTATTTGGATGACATCCTCATCTTCAACCAGTGTTGGGAAGATCACCTCCACCACATTCAACAGGCCCTCCAAACACTGTGGCAACACAAGTTGTGTGCCAAGACCCAGGTTCATTATCTGGGATGCATTATTAATCGGTGGGGGGTGCATGTGGATCTAGCCAAGATGCAGGTCATTCGGGATTGGCCAGCCCCAACCACTCTAACAGAACACCACAACTTTCTGGGTCTTGCTAATTTCTACTGCAGGTTCGTGTTATGGTTCTCTCATATCACTTGGCCTTTGATTCAAGTCTCCAAGGTAGGAGCGAAAGGAAAAATATTTTGGTCTCAACCTCAACAGAAGGCATTCGTAGAGTTGAAGCATTGCCTCTACTTTGCACCAGTGCTCACATTACTAGATTTGCAGCAACCATTTGAGATCGATACAAATGCCTCTCATTATGTTATTTGGGCAATACTTACTCATCAGGGGTATCTAGTGGCATATCACAGTGAGACACTTTTAGACATAGTACGAAAGTATCCCACCTATGACAAAGAAATGTATTCCATTGTGCAAGCCTCCTGAGAATGGAAGCATTACATTTTGGGGAAGGAAACATTCATCCACACAGATCATCGACCCTTGCAATTCCTAAGGAGACAAGGGAAATTGCAAAACAATCACCATAATAAATGGTCCACATACCTACAACAGTTTCATTTGAACATCAAGTACAGGAAGGGAAGCACAAACAATGTTGAATATTTCCTCATCCAACTGCCAGTCATGGCATTAACCACCATGCTGGACTCTTATGGGCATGTTACTTCAGGTTCGCCGCATCTCTACAAAAGTGATCCAGAATTCGGCAGCACATACCATACGATCCTGGAGGGTAAGGTTCCAAATTTTCACCTCTAGGATGCATTTTTATGCCACATAGGACACCTCTTTGTTCCTTCAGGAGAGCGTGACAAGATGATTTGGGAGGCACACTACATTCAGGTGGATGGACATTTCGGGGTCGCGAAAACAGTGCCAATAATAAAAATGTATTTCTGTTGGTCAAACCTTCGACATGATATTGGGAAGTACATCATACCATGCACTTCCTATGTCATTTCCAAACCGACCATCAAGAAGCAAGGTCTATATACTCTGTTGCCTATCCCTAGTCTACCATGGGAATCCATCTCCATGGATTGCATGTCGGGCCTTCCTTCTACCAAGCATGGCAACGACTGCATTTTTGTGGTCGTCGACAAATTCTCTAAAATGGTCATTATGGCGGCCTGTAAGAAGAATATTACAATAGAAGTCACCGCTAAAATCCTCTTTGAATGAGTGTGGGTACACTTTTGGATCCCACAGTCCATTATCTCATATCGAGATAGCAGGTTCCTTAGTACATTTTGGCAAAATCTCTAGTCGATGCTAGACACCGAGCTCACCAAGTCCACAACTTTTCACCCCCAAAATGATGGCCAAACATAGGTCATCATCAGGATGATTGTACACATTTTGCACATGTGCAAATCGAAGAATCCACACACATGGGATGAAAGACTCCCCTATGTCCAACAAAAATATAACCAAGCTCTCCATAGCTCAACTGGCCACAACCCCTTTCAGGTGGGCTTGGGATTCCAACCGCTATGTCCCATCGATGTGGCCATACCATTTGAAACTACTTAGACAGATTAAGCTCATGTTTAGTTCGAAGACGAAAACATGAACAACTTCATTGAGAAAATTAAACACATCTGCCAACATGTACATGACATATTGGACAGATCCAATGTTAATCACAAGCAGTGACATGATCAACATCGGGTGCCACACAAGTTCTAGGTGGGCGACAAAGTTTGGCTACATTTGTAGAAGGAGCACATTGTTGGGCCCCACCATAAGCTTCGCCCACTCCGATATGGGACCTACACCATCACCATGCTAGTAGGGGACAATTCCTTCGAGCTTAGCATTCCATCATTCCTTGGTCTACACCTAGTGTTCAATGTGGACTGCCTTCGGCCCTACTTTCCACCATTGCTAGACACATTCGACATTGTAGAACAACTCAGACCAATAGAGCTAAACCATGACTGCGTGGAATGGGCCACAACTATTCAGATCATGGACATGCAGATCAAGAACACTCTTCAGTATAAGATCCAGTTGTATCGGGTTATCAAAGCTGGCCAACTCATGCACCAAGGCAAGTGGCTCACCAGGGAACAAGTTTAGTAGAGGTTTCCTCATCTCATGGAGGAACTCAACACAATGGGGACCATTGATTCCTAAGGGGGGAGGAATGATCTAGGTGGATATTGGTGGCCACGTTCCTATTATACTTGGAACCCCACCATTGTTTCTTTTAGTTTTTTAATTTCCTTAATTGTAGGACAATTTACTATTTTTAGTAGTTTTTCGGGTCCTAAACTTATGGAGCCGTTGTTAGCCCCTAAACGAAGTTTTTTTGGAAAAATGGGACCAACATAGGTCCTTAACCAATGTTGGTCACACAAAAGTGGTAGGCCTCGAATATATATTTCTAATGATGTATTTTGCATGTCAAACAAAGATCGTATGCTAAAGTTACGTCCTCGGGAAGTTGATGTACCAATTTACCCAAAAGGGGCCCATAGTTTTGGCGTTTCATCTCCTAGGGTTAGGTTTTTGAATGTTTAGGGTTTTCCATTGTTTCAATAATAAATAGGCCTTTGAGCCTCATTTTAACATAGTTTAGAGGCATGCAGGCGCCACATCTCTTCTTAGAGATAAGCTACCATCGCCTGAGCTAGTTTATTTTACATTTTGTCTATAAGCATTTTTCAATATTTGATATTAATGAAATGACGTGCTATTCCTACTGCATATCCGTGTTTACGTTTATTTATGTATTTTATTGTGTTCCTGCATAAGTATAGATCAATGGTATCACATTGGTCTACTCTTTGTCAATCTTTCTTTGGATGTCCCCAACGAGGTTGGGGTATAAGGAGTTAGGGCTTGATCTAGTTGAACCTTTGCAAGATCAGCATCGCAAACCCCGATGACCTCCCACGACAGAAGAAAAGAAATACGAGGGAGCATGAGATCCTATCAAAATATTGCTCGAGGAGGCCCTCGAGAATCAAAGGAACACAATGATGGATAACTTTGTCCAAATCCTTCAACGACTACCCACCCGCAACGCACCTTTATCCAAAAACCACTCTAGAGGTGCCACTCCTTTTAAGGTACAAGTAAACTTTGACATTCCCATATTTGAGGGCCAAATAGATGCAGACATCATAGATATATGGTTGAATATATTAGAAGGATATTTTTTGGTTCATGACTTTCCCAATTGGGAAAATATTACTTTTTCACTCCTCAAAGTTGCCCCACATGTTAAGGACTGGTGGGAAACCTACTGCGAGAAAAAGGACGAGAGGGAAACCTCCCTGTTCTTGGCCGCACCCACTTGGAATTCTTTCAAAGATGCCATAAAGGAACTATATTATCCCGTTTTGAGCTATGAGCACAAGTACATACAATGGACTATGTTGCGGCAACAAATGGATCAAGATGTGCATGAGCTGACAAATTTGTTCCATACACTACGCACAAAGTTGGGTATCAAATATTTAGAGAAAAAATTGGTGCTGAAGTACCGCAATTGTCTACATAGATACATTCACTATGAGGAAATGGAGTTCCTCGAAATATCTTCACTTGGTGCAACATACCGGTATGCTGCCAAGATTGAGTAGAAATTCAAACAGAAGAAGAAATAATTTGGATATATGACTCAAAAGAAAGAGAAAGGTCCCCACAAATCGCAAAACAAAGGAAAAAGCCAAGGTGAGGCAGCCCAGGAAAACCAACCAAAGCTACAAGTGAAGAAAAACATCGCAAAGCCAAAGGACACAAAAAGTGGTGTGAGTTCCATAAGAGCTCCACTCACAACACAAGTTAGTGTTGGGCCAAGCAGTCACTAGTGGCCGAGCTGAAGGCTTCCAAATTAGATGCATTTTTTGACTCTGAGTCAAAACCCAACAAGGGGAATGATAAAGTGAAGTAGATTATTGACGCACAACCTAACACCATTGTTCCACCACCAAGATCCTGAAGGAGAAACCTGAAGATCTAGAGGAGGGGGAGATCCTCCTCCATTCTGAGACGTGGGTGAAGGGTTCCCCGTTGCAGTTCATTGTCGACAGTAGGATCCAAAAGAAACTCATTTCAACAGAGGTCGTGAAGTGGCTAGGCCTTCCAACCATAGCATACCCGCAGTCGTACACCATTAGGTGGCTTCATCAAGGACGAGATCTCTGCGTCATCCAGTAATGTCGCCTTTGCTACAACATCAAGCCCTTCAAAGATGAAATATTATGTTATATTTCTCCTCTTGATGTTTGTGATGTATTATTATGCCAAACATACTTATGGAAGCGACATGTTGTGTATGAGTCTAGGCTTCACATTGTTATTGTTAGTTTGGGCAATAAGCATTAGGGGAATTTTGAGGTCTAAAATGGGCCTCCTAAGAAAAATGTACAACAAAAATAAAGTTTATAAGAACCAATAGGATTCAAGATGATGATGTCAACCATGGGGGGTGATTCACCATTTTTGGAGTAAAAAATTAAAAAGATTAAAAAATAATAAAATAATAAAACTACTTTTTCAATTCGTATTTTAAACTTATCTCCCTAAGTTTTTACTCAAATTTCAAGTGAGATTACTTGTTGGATGCAAAATTTAATTCCTCATCCAATGAGTACCCATGTTGCATACTTTTGATGGACCCTATTGCATGAAAAATGAGAAATACATGAAAAAACGTGATTGCAATCATGTTTTTCATGTATTTCTCATTTTTCGTGCATCAGGGTCCATCAAAAGTATGAAACATGGGTGCTCCTTTGATGAGGAATCAAATTCTACATCCAAAAAGTGTTTGTGCTTGAAATTTGAGTAAAGACATAGGGAGATAAGTTGAAAAGACGAGTTGAAAAAATAGTTTTTTCTTTTTTCCCTCTAAAATTTGATGATGTAATCTAATATTATTTTATGATATCAACTATTATTTTATAAATTCCTTAGGAGGCCCATTTTAGACCTCGAAATTCCTCTAATGTTGTATAGGATACTGGAGGTAGCACTACCTACCGCCATCTCATTTATCACTACAAAACAATGAAGTAAGATCATTTCCAAAACCGGCAAATTTGTTTTCCTAATGATCTGTCCCCAGGACAAGAACACTGTAGCCATGACCTCCATATAGGGCTCATCTGCATGGAAACAATAGATGGAAAAATTCAAGGAGGAGTACGGGGACATCTTCACCTCACCCATAGGGGTACCTCTACATTGTCACGTCAAGCATTCCATCATTTGACCCCAGGCGCGCTACTACCTAGTGGACCGATCTATCGATGCTATGTTCTGGAGAATGACAAAATCAAGAGGCAAATTCAGGAGCTCCTACAAAAAGGTCACATATGACTGATTTCATCGCCCCGTGGGAGCCTGATCATTTTGGTGTAGAAGAAGGATGGAACTTGGAGACTCTGTATTGACTATCGGGCGCTGAACAAGATCACTGTTTGGAATAGGTATCTAATTCAGTGGATTTATGACCTTTTGGACCAACTCAACAAGGAAAAATATTTTATCAAGATCGACTTGAAGTCCCGGTATCACCAGGTACTAATTGAACCCTCCAATGTGTGTAAACCTACCTTCAAAGCCAAGGAGGGCATTTTTGAATGGTTGGTCATGCCTTTCGGGTTGAAGAATTCTCTCGCAACCTTCATGAGGCTGGTGGAAAACATATTGCGAAAATTTAACAACTCATTCATGGTGGTGTATTTGGATGAAATCCTGATCTTCAGCCAGAGTTGGAATGGGTAAACCTCCACCACATTCGACAGGAACTCCAAACATTGTGGAAACAAAAGTTGTGTGCCAATTGGGATACATTATAAATGAGTGGGGGGTGCATGTGGACCCATCTAAGGTCTAGTCATTCAGGATTGGGCAGCCCCAACCACTCTAAACATGCTCCGCCACTTTATGGGTCTTGCCAATTTCTACTGTAGTTTCATGTTTGGATTCTCTCATATCACTTGGCCTTTGATTCAAGTCACCAAGGGAAGAGCGAAAAAAAATTATTTTGGTTTGAACATGAAGAGAAAGAATTTGCAGAGTCGAAGCATCGCATCTGCTCTACACCAGTGCTCACATTACCAGATTTGTAGCAACCATTTGAGATTGAGACATATGCCTCTGACTATGCAATTGGTGCAGTACTTACTTAGCAGGCGAATCTAATGGCATATAACAGTCATACACTTTCAGACAGTCTAAAATTATCCCACCTATGGAAAAAAAATGTATTCCATTGTGCAAGCCTTCCGACAATGGAAGAATTACATTTTTGGGAAGGAAACACTTATCTGCATAAATGACCGACCCCTGTAGTTCATACAGACACAAGGGAAGTTGCAGAACGATCTCCATCAGAAATGGTCCACATACCTGCAACATTTGCATTTGAAAATCAAGTACAAGAAAGGAAGCACCAATAATGTTGCATATTTCCTCAGCCGACCTTCGATCGTGGTGCTAACCACTCTTCTCGACTCTTGTGGGCACGAGACTTTAGGTTTGTCGCATCTCTACAAAAATGATCCAAAATTCATAAACACGTACATGACTCTCCTCGAGGGTAATCAAGTTCCAAATTTCGACCTACAGGATGCACTGTTATGCCACCTGGGACACCTCTGTGTTCCTTCAAGCAAGCATGCCAATATCATTTGGGATGTGCACTACAGTTGGTGGCTAGACTTTTTGGGGTCGAGAAAACAATGGAAGTATTGCAAAAGGACTTCTATTGGTTGAACCTTCGACATGATGTTGTGAAGTAAATCAAATCCTGCACTGCCTACGTCATTTCCAAACCGACCATCAAGAAGCAAGGCCTATATGCTCCGATGCCTATCCCTAATTGACCATGGGTATCCATCTCCCTATATTACATGTCGAGCCTTCCTTCTAACAAGTATGGCAACGACTACATTTTTTTGGTCATTGACAAATTCTCTAAAATAGTCATTATGGTGGCCTACAAGAAGAATATCACAAAAAAAGCCACTACTAAACTCTTATTTGAATGAGTGTGGGTACACTTTGGGATCCCACTGTCCATTATCTCAGATCGGGATAACAGGTTCCTCAGTACATTTTGGCCAAGTCTCTGGTCGATGCTAGACACCAAGCTCACTAAGTCCACAGCTTTCCAACTCCAAACTGATGGCCAAACATAGGTCATCAACAAGATGATCATACACATTTTTTGCATTTACAACTCGAAGCATCCACGCACATGGTATGAAAGCCTCCCTTATTTCCAGCACAACTGTAACTGATCTCTCCATAGCTTAATTGGCCACAACCCATTTTAGGTTGGCTTGGGATTCCAACCACTATGTCCCATTGATGTGGTCATAAATTTGCAGCTACTCAGGCAGATTTGGCTCATGTCCAGTTCAAAGTTGACATGGCGAACAAATTTATTGAGCACATTCAACACATCCGCTAACAGGTCCACGACATATGGGAGAACGCCAATGCTAAGTAGAAACAATGGCATGATCATCATTAGGTGCCACACAAGTTCCAGGTGGGCGGAAAAGTTTGGCTACATTTGCAGAAGGAGCGCCTTGTTGGGCCCCACCTCTAGCTTCGCCCACTCCAATATGGGTCATACAATATCACCAAGCCAGTAGGGGAAAATTCATTCGAGCTCAGTATTCCACTATTCCTTGGTCTGCACCTAGTGTTCAATGTGGACCGCCTTCAACCCTACTTTCCATCATTGTTGGACATATTCGACATTGCCGAAAAAATCACACCAACAGAGCTAAACTCTGACTGCATGGAATAGAACACAAATGATCAGATCATGGACATGCAGATCAATAAAAATTTCCAACAGAAGATTCAGTTGTATCAGGTTGTCAAAGCTGGCCAACTCCTGCACCAAGGAAAGTGGCTCACTAGGGACCAAGTTCAGTAGAATTTTCCTCATCTCATGGAGGAACTCAACGTATTGGGTACCATTTCCTCCTAAGGGGGGAGGAATGATCCAAGTGGATATTGGTGTCCACCTGCCTATTCTAGTTGGACCCCCACCATTGTTTCTTTCAGTTTTTCATTTTCTCTAATTATAGCATAGTTTACTATTTTTGGTAGTTTTTTGGGTCCTGAACTTCCGAAGCCATTTTGAGGCCCTAAACGACGTTTTTTTTTTAAAAATTGGACAAAAATGGGTTTTCCATCGATGTTGGTTTCTCTAAATTTGTAGGCCTCAGATATATCTTTTTAAAAATGTATTGTGCACGCCAAACAAATATCGTATGCCAAAGTTATGTCCCCAGGAATTTGATCATTAGGGGAATTTTGAGGTCTAAAATGGGCCTCCTAAGGAAATAATAAAATAATAGCTAAACCAATAAAATAATATTTATGAATTTGCAATTCATTTTTTGCACCAAAATCCATTTAACCATGGTTAAATTCAATTCAAAAGGTGTACCAAAATAAAACTAATAAAGAAATTGTATTGATGTGACTATAAATAAGAATGAGATTTTCAAGAAAAAGTCATCATCATTGCACAATTAATGCATTTGTCATTTGTACTTAAATAACTTAAAATAAAATATAAATATAATTTTTTTAAATTCTTAATTATAGAATATAGTATTAGTTAAAATTTATATTTTAATTCAAAAATATTTTTATATTGTTTCTTTCAAAAAATATGAAATGACAGTATTAATATTTTATTCAAAAAGTGTGAAATGACATTTAATATGACTACTTTAATTTGACTTTAAAAGTACTCAGATCACTACCATAGTTAACCATGAGTTTTTATCCACCATTGAGAATGCGACAAGTAAGTACATTTAACTCAATCAATGTCACCTCAACCATTAGGGATGATGTCATCACCTAAAATGTGATTGGTTCTCATAAAGTGAATTTTGATTGTACATTTTCATTAGGAGGACCGTTTTAGACCTCAAAATTCCCCTAATGGTACCAATTTACCCAAACGAGGCCCATAGTTTTGGCACTTCATCTCCTAGCGTTAGGTTTTTGGATGTTTAAGGTTTTCCATTGTTTATCAATAAAAAATAGGCCTTTAATTCTCATTGTAACACATTTCAGAGGCATGTATCTGCCACATATCTTCTTATAGATATGCTACCATCACCCGAGCTAGTTTATTTTCCCTTCTATCTGTAAGCATTTTTCAGTATTTGATATTAATGAAATGAAGTGTTATTCATGTTTCATCTCTGAATTTATGTTTATTTATGTATTTTATTGCATTCTTTCATAAGTCATGATCATTGGTATCAGAGGGTTCTACTCTTTCTCGATATTTCTTTGCATCTCCCCAACGAGGTCGGGGTATAAGCAGTTAGGGCTTGATCTGGTTGAACCTTTTCATGATCAGCCTCACAAACCCTGATGGCCTCCCATGGAAGAAGAAAATAAAGACAAGGGAGTAGGAGATCGTATCAAAATATTGCTTGAGAAGGCCATCGAGAAACAAAGGGACGTGATGATGGATAACTTTTCCCATATCCTTCAATGGCTACCCACATACAACACACCTTCATCCAACAGCCACTCTGGAGGAAACATTCCTTTTAAGGTACAAGTAAACTTTGGCATTCCCATATTTAAGGGCCTAATAGATGCAGATGTTGTAGATAGATGGATGAACTTGTTAGAAGGATATTTCTTGGTTCATGACTTTTACAATTGGGAAAATCTTACTTTTGCACTGCTCAAAGCCACCCCCCATGTCAAGGACTGGTGGGAAACCTACTGTGAGAAAAAGGACAAGAGGTAAACCTCCCTGTCCTTGGTCGCACCTACTTGGAATTGTTTTAGAGATGCCATCAAGGAACAATATTATCCCGTGGGGATCTACGAGGGCAACTACATACAATGGAGTACGTTGCAGAAGCAAAGGGATCAAGATGTGCATGAGCTGACAAATCTGTTCCATATCGTGCACACAAAGTTTGGTATCAAAGATTCAGAGAAAAATTTGGTGTTGAAGTACCACAGTTGTCTACACAGATACCTTCACTAGGAGGAAATGGAGTTCCTCGACATCTCCTCACTTGGTGCATCATACCGGTATGCTGCCAATATTGAGAAGAAATTCAAACAAAAGAAGTGGGACTTTTTATCTGCAAATCAGAACGAAGTGAATGGTGCCCCAAAACTGCAGAACAAAGGACAACTCCAAGGTGGGGTGGCCCAAGAAAACCTGCCAAAGCTGCAAGCGAAGAACAACACCGCAAATCCAAAGAAGGACACAGGAAAGTGGCTAAGTTTCATAAGAGCTCCACTCACAACACAAGTGAGTGTCGGGCCAAGTAGTCATTGAAGGCCAAGCTGAAGGCTTCTGAATTAGATGCATTTTCTGACTTTGATTCAGAACCCAACAAGGGGAATGAAAAATGGCAGTAGATTATCGATGCAGAGCCCAACGCCATTATTCCCACCACCAAGATCCAAAAGGAGGAACTTGAAGATCCAGAGGAGGGGGAGCGTCTCTTCCATTCCTAGGTGTGGGTGAAGGGTTCCCCGCTACAATCATTGTTGACAGCAGGAGCCAAAAGAATCTCATTTTAGTAGAGTTCATGAAGCGGTTGGGCCTACTGGACATAGCACACCCATAGTCGTACACCATCAGGTAGCTTCACCAAGGACAAGATCTCCACATCAGCCAACATTGTCATCTTCCCTACATCATCAAGCCCTTAACAGAAGAGGTATTATGTGATATTTCTCTTCTTGATGTTTGTGATGTATTATTAGGCCAACCACACTTGTGGAAGCGACATGTTGTGTATGAGTCTAGGCCTCATGTTGTTATTGTTATTTTGGGAAATAATTTGCACAAGATACCAGAGGTAGCACTACCTACCTCCATCTCGTTGATCACTGCAAAACAATGCAGTAAGCTCATTTCCAAAACTGGGAAATTTGTTTTCCTGATGATCCGTCCCCATGACAAGAAGAAGACTATAGCCACGACCTCCAGACAGGGCTCCTCTGCATGGAAAAATTAGATGGACAAGGTCGTGGAGTAGTACAGGGACATCTTCACCTCACCCACAAGGGTACCTCTGCATTTTCAAGTCAAGAATTCCATCAATATGACCCTAGGCGCGTCGCTACCCAATGGATCGATCTATCGGCGCTCTGTTCTAGAGAACGAATAAATCAAGAGGCAGATTCAAGAGCTACTACAAAAAGGTCACATCCTGCCGATTTCATCGCCCTGTGGGAGCTTGATCGTTTTGGTGGAGAATAAGGATGGGACTTTGAGACTCTATATTGACTATCGAGCACTGAACAAGATCACTATCTAGAATAGGTATTCGATCCTGCGGATTGATGACCTTCTAGACCAACTCAACGAGGCCAAATATTTTAGCAAGATCGACTTGAAATATTGTTATCACCAGGTACCAATCGAACCCTATAATGTGTGGAAGACTTCCTTCAAATCCAAGGAGGGCCTTTTTGAATGGCTGGTCATTTATTTCGGGTTGACAAATGCTATCACAACCTTCATGAGGCTGATGTACGACATCTTGCGACCATTCAACAACTCATTCGTGGTGGTGTATTTGGATGACACCCTGATCTTCAACTAGAGTTAGGAAGAGCACCTCCACCACACTCACAGATCCTCCAAACACTACGAAAACACAATTTATTTGCCAATTTGGAGAAATGCACTATTTTCATGACCCAGGTTTAGTATCTAGGATACATTATTAATGTGTTGGGGTTGCATGTGGACCCAGCCAGGATCTAGGTCGTTTAGGATTGGCTAGCCCCAACCACTCTAACAGAGCTCCACAACTTTCTGGGTCTTGCCAATTTCTACCATAGGTTCGTGTTGGGGTTCTCTCATATCACTTGGCCTTTGATTCAAGTCACTAAGGGAGGAGCAAAAGAAAAAATATTTTTTTGTGAACCTCAACAGAAGGCATTCACAAAGTTGAAGCATCACCTTTGCTCTGCACTAGTGGTCACATTACCATATTTGCAACAACCATTTGAGATCGAGACAAATGCCTCAGACTATGCTATTGGGGCATTACTTTCTCAGCAGGGGCATCCAGTGGCATATCACAGTGAGACACTTTCAGACATAGTCCGAAAGTATCCCACCTATGAAAAAAAATGTATTCCATTATGCAGACATGCCCACAATGGAATCATTACATTTTTGGGAAGGAAACAATCATGCACACAGATCACCGACCCCTGCAGTTCATATAGACACAAGGGAGGTTTTAAAATGATCGCCATCAGAAACTTTCCACATACCTGCAACAACTCCATTTGAACATCAAGTCAAAGAATGGGAACACCAATAACATTGCATATTGCCTCAGCCGACTGTTGATCGTGGTGCTAACCACTATGCTCAACTCTTGTGGGCACAAGACTTTGAGTTGGCCGTATCTCTACAAAAGTGATCCAGAATTCAGCAACACATACCAAATGCTCCTAGAGGGTAAGAAAGTTTTAAATTTTCACCTCCAAGATGCATTGTTATGCCACATGGGACACCTCTATGTTCCTTCAAGTGAGCGTGCCAAGATGATTTTGGAAGCGCACTACAGTCAGGTGGCTGGACATTTTCGGGTTGAGAAAAAAGTGGCAGTACTGCAGAAGTATTTCTATTGGCTGAACCTTCGACATGATGTTGAGAAGTACATCAAATCCTGTACTTCCTGCGGCATTTCCAAACTAACCATCAAAAAGAAAGGCTTATATACTATGTTGCCTATCCCTAGTCGACCATGGGAATCCATCTCAATGGATTACATGTGAGACCTTCCTTCTACCAAGCATGGCAACAATTGTGATTTTGTGGTCGTCGACAAATTCTCTAAAATGGCCATTATGTTGGCCTGCAAGAATAATATCACAGCATAATCCACTCCTAAACTCTTATTTCAATGAGTGTGGGTATAGTTTGGGATCAGGATATTAGGTTCCTCAGTAAATTTTGGCCAAGTATCTGATCGATGCTGGACACCAAGCTCACTAAGTCCACAACTTTCCACCACCAAACTAATGGCCAAACATATGTCGTCAATAGGATGATCGTACACATTTTGCACATGTACAACTCGAAGCATCCACACACATGGGTTGAAATCCTACCCTATGTCAAACAAAACTATAACTGAGCTCTCCACAACTCAACTGACCACAACCCCTTTCAGGTGGGCTTTGGATTCCATCCACTATGTCCCAATGATGTGGCCATAACATTCGCAACTACTCAGGTAGATTTGGCTCATGTCCAGTTTGAAGCCAAAAAGGTGAACAACTTCATTGAGCACATTCAGCACATCCGCCAATAGGTCCATGAAATATTGGATAGATCCAATTCTAAGTACAAGCAGCAGCATGATCATCATCGGGTGCCACACAAGTTTCAGGTGGGCAACAAAGTTTGGCTACATTTGCAGAAGGAGCGCCTCGTTGGGCCCCACTGTAAGCTTCGCCCGCTCCAATATGGGCCATACACCATCACCAAGCCAGAAGGGGAAAATTCCTTTGAGCTCAATATTCCACCATTCCTTGGTCTGCACCCAGTGTTCAATGTGGATCGCCTTCGTCCATACCTTCCACCATTATTGGACACATTCGAAATTGCAAAAAAACTCACACCAATAGAGCTAAACCCTGACTACATGGAACGGGAAAAAAATAATTGGATCATGGACACATATCAATAACACTTGCGAGTAGAAGATCCAGTTGTATCAGGTTTTCAAAGCTAGCCAACTCCTGTACCAAGGCAATTGGATCACCAGGGACCAAATTCTGTAGAATTTTCCTCATCCCATGGAGGAACTCAACGCAATGGGAACCACTTCTTCCTAAGGGGGGGGGGGGGGAAATGATCCAAGTGGATATTGGTGGCCACCTACCTATTCTACTTGGACCCCCACCATTGTTTATTTCAGTTTTTCTAGTTTCCTTAATTGTAGCACAATTTACTATTTTTGGCAATTTTTTGGGTTCTGAACTTCCATATTTGTTTTGAAGCCCTAAACGACATTTTTTGAAAAAATGGGACCAACATTGGTCATTGAACAATGTTTTTCACTTGAAAGTTTTATGCCTTGGATATATATTTCTAACAATGTATTGTGCACATCAAACGAAGATTGTATGCCAAAGTTACATCCCTAGGAAGTTGATGTACCAATTTACCCAAACGGGGCCCATAGTTTTGGCAATTCATCTCCTAGGGTTAGGATTTTGGATGTTTAGTGTTTTCCATTGTTTCTCAATAATAAATAGGCCTTTGAGCCTCATTGTAACACAGTTCAGAGGCATGTATCCTCCACATCACTTCTCAGAGATAAGCTACCATCGCCTAAGCTAGTTTATTTTCCATTCTATCTGCAAGCAATTTTCAATATTTGATATTAATGAAATGAAGTGCTATTCCTTTTGCATCTCTGCATTTATGTTTATTTATGTATTTTATTGTGTTCCTGCATAATCCTGGATCACGTAGGTAATTCTATACAAGACTGTGTGTGGGCATGCAAAATTCATCAAATATATCCTTAAGCACTCGCTATAGTGTGAGCAATTTGAATTTTTTACTTAGCTCAAGTTTTAAGCTAGGAAACACAATTTTTTTTTTTATGTTGGCTAATTGAGCTAAATAAACATTAGAAAAAGTGACGTATTTAATTTAGTAATTATGTTTTAATCTTAACCCTTGATCTAAAGTGAGGCAAGATCTAATATTGGTTGTCAATCACTTTGGAGATTAGGATCAGGGATTTGACTCGACAAAAAATTATAAAAGCAAGGCTAAGGAGAGGGAGAAGCCACACCATACAACAACACAAGATTGAGAGAGGCATCTTAGCGAGGAGTGTAATACTCTAGTGTGTTAGGATTGAGGAAGGAGGGGGGGGGCAACAAGGAGATCCATATCAGCCAAGGTTTTGAATATCTTAATTATGAACTGATTTGATTGGGGAGAATATGTTGGGCCATTTTTGCGAGATTGCTAATATTTTTTTCTCCGCTAATTGAATGTTAATAACCATGTTGTGAAATATTTCCATAGATCTGTAATAGACTAGGTCAATGATTTTTGAGTGCTACATTTGTAAGAAAAATGATAGATGAAATTCTAGCATCAACGTGATTGACACCAAAGAAAATCTTCTCTATTAATAGGATTGATATTGAAAAGACCATCATTGATGAGACTTGTATTGATGTAATTAGTATGACAAGGTGGTCACTCCAATAAAAAATATTGCTTCACTTGTCAATCTTCTATAATTATAAATATGTATTAAAAAATATTATTGACAAAAATACATTTTTAAATTTTCAAAAATAAACAAATAAATAACTCAACTAGAAACATGAAATAGTTAATGATAAAATGTTTTTGTTAAAACATTTGTAATAAAATAATCATCAATGCAAAAGAATCACCCATAAACATATAAACATAAAACCAATCATAAATATACACCCTACATATTCCTCATATAAAACTTCCACAACACACATCAACCTTCTTTTATAAATCCTTTCAACGTAACTGGAATCAAAATTCTTTTATTAGAAATCCTTTAATATGGTAATAAATCTTTTACCATATTTTGGAATCAAAATGCCTTTGATAAGGATTTTTTATTTTTTTTAACGAGAAAGATTATGTATTTTGTATTGAAGCACGTCTGTTAGCGATCAAAATGCTATTTTTTTACATGAAAAATTGAGTATTTCCTTGGCTATAGATGTTACATTTAGGCCAACTCTAATACAAGATTTTTTACCAGCCATCCCATTATCAAAATTCAACACTATTTTCCTGCTACTAAAAACATTACAGAACTGCAATAGGAGATATATACATGTATGATTGGACATATTACAAAAATTAGAAGGTGTCTAAGGGTTGTCTATTCCACCATTGGAGCTGGAGAGTTGAGGTCCAGAGGCTTTGGCACCTCATCCTCCTTCTTGCAAATGTCTTCCAAATTTAGCTTTAGCTCGTCAATATCTAGCATGAGGGCTTCAACTTTGTCTTCCATCCTTCAAATTTTCTCTTTTTCATCTAATTGACGCTCCTCAATCTTAATGAAATCATTGTGGTGTTGGTGCACACACATTTGCAGCACATCAATTATGTTTCTAAATTCGACGTGATCCAGGGCACAAACCTCACAATTTGGTACTCACACTCCTTGTCTTGGGCCTGCGGAGGCCCCAAGAACCCGAACCTTTGCTCTCAACAACAGAGCTACCATTCCCATTCATCTTGATAGATGACCCCAGACCTAGACCCCAAATGGTAAACGACCTCAAAAGTTATAAACACGAGAAAACAAACGACCCCGGTCCTCTTAAAGGACCTGAAACACCAGAAGAAAACAGAACAGAGACATAAGCCAGTTCTTAGGGCCTTCCAAGCCACCTCAATTCTCACAGACAAGTATCTCACTGGACCCTCACAGCCAATTCCCCAGATTCTATCTTCGATCGAATGAACCCAGAGCCCTCCAAGTAGTACATACAACCCACAGAGCAGCTCCAACAAAACATACAACCCGCCAACACTACCGACTCGCAGAATGTTCCCACTGCTCTTAGCCACCGACCGCAAATGTAGGAACAAAGCCAAGGACTCCTTAGCTTCCCCTGCCTGAGGTTTTTAGTTTTTACTCAGACCATTATCCCTTATATAACCACCTGCAGTACACCAGTAAAGGAGGACTAACATCACAGTACCAATGCTACTGGATTCCCAATGTTGATACATGATTTCAAAACATTGCACAACTTCTCGTAACTCCCTTCCCACCTTCTTCCCATGCTCCTCCTGCGTTTTCCAGAGCCTGGGGAGTAAACACTTTCCCCACAGATTCACCATTCCCACGAACATAGTACCAAAATGCCGACGTTTGCAATATAGATCGAAGTCGAGATTGTGTATACACACGCCTGAGTTGTTGTGGGCACCATATGGAGGGAAATTGTGTTGCATGACGCCACGTTGCAAAGTGATTGCTCTATATGACATGCCACAGGATCCAAGAGCAAGGTAGGGGAAGTAAATAACAAAAAGAATTTGGGTATTAATTAAATTAAGGGGCCAGAAAAAACGTGGCCACATGTTGGAGTGCGGGAGGGAATGACTATCATGCCAAGTGGAGGGGGTAAGGGGGAGGAGGGGGGAGAAAGGGGATAAGGGGGAGAAAGGGGTTAGGGAGGAGGGGGCGAGGGGGCCAACAAGGAGGCCAAAGAAGAGATGGAGAGAGGGTAGACTAAGCCTCCAAGTGAGGGGGAAGGGAGGGAGGGAGAAGAGGGCTTCAAAGAAAGTAGGGGGAGAGGGATTAAAAGGTAGTAAACCACTCCCAACGGATCTAAGTTGCTATCCTTATTCCCATCTTCAAGGTTAGAAATTATCTTCGCCATAGGATTCTTAGTCATAGTTATGGAATACATAGGTAACCTTCAACTTCATTCACCAATGTGGCTTCTTCTTTGATTCTACAAGACATGTTGGCATGTTTGTCTGCCTCTTTGTTGTTTCCCCTGAGGATATGGTAGAAAATTAATTTTTCAAATAGAGGGGTCATTCCTTGGTCCTCTTGATGACTTGATTTAGCAGGGCATTTTTAGGTGGGGTATTCTTTCTCATATGGTTTATTATTATCATAGAGTCTCCAATTATTTGGAGCTTCCGATGCCTTTAGTGATGGCCATATTCACTCCAAAGAGTAACTCATAGGCCTCAGCTTGGTTGTTTGTTCTCCGGCCTAGACTCCAGGCACACCTGTCTTCGATGTTTCCATCGGGATTTATGAGAATCTCTCCCCCTCGTGCCATCCCATCTTTTGATAAAGATTTCAATGTATGTGAAATAATGGTTTTTATAAAGATGTGGATATGTGAAATATTTTAATATTGTTATAAGACTAAATGTTGAAATGAGTAACATAGTTGAAATCAAATTGCAAAAATGTGAGATGTGAATGAATGTAAAATGTTTTGATAGTATTAGAACACCAACTTTGGAACATAAATCATTATTTTTTTTATTATAATTGTTTTTAAAATTTCAAATATAATTAAATAAATATATATTTGTTAAAAAACCAAATATAATTAAATATATATTTAAATAAATATTTAAAAGATATTTTAATTTTTGAAATTTAAAAAAACACTAATTGTTGATAAAGAAAACCATTTAATGTTAAAAAAATTATTTGATATCTCATACAAAGTTCAACTTCACCAAAATGGTTGCTCTCCTTAGTTAAGAACATAATTTGGTTAAAGGTAAATGAATCAGATATAGTTAGATATATATAGCAACCGGGCATACAATGTTGATTTCTAAGGGCTTTAAACTCTTAGCATATATATCTATATGTTAAGTCTACGAAAGCATACATACTCTACCTCCCTTTGCTTTTGAACATGTTTCCTCTTAAGAGGTCACAGGTTCAAAACCAAAGGGGGTAGAGTATGTATGCCTTCGTAGACTTAGCAGTCAAATAGTTGCACGCTGAGGTGTGTCCCTTGTCCTACAAACAAGCGGGTCTCATACACCAATTTGGTGTCCAGCTTAATTGTGACCTTAAAACCTGTTAATAATAATTATAATAATACAATGTTGACTTCTAAAAACTTTAAACTCATATATATATATATAGATGGGAAAATATACTTTGCTTCTAAGAATTCTTTACTTGTTTACACAAATTTACCTTTTTCATGGCCCTGTGTCAAAAACATTCGTCTAATTAATATAGGTACCTAATAACAAAGAGAAGACACCAACTGAACATTTAGCAATGAAAAACAATACAACCTTCTTTAGTTGGATGAAACCAATAAAACCAAAAAATAAAACAAACATTAATATAACTTATCAAATAAAATATAGTCAAAACCGTTTCTTCCAAACAAAAAAAACAGTTAGTAAGGCTAAAGCTGAAATATAGTGAATAGAATAGATAAATCTATTTATAAATAATAATTAGTATCTTTGGAAGTGGTATGAGCGGAGGAGAGAAACCGAAAATGGATGGCCTCGGGAATCTAATGGGGAATTGATCCCACCACAGTTCTCACAGTTTATTTTATTGCACTATTCAATATGCACTTTGGGAAATGTACAAATAGATTTTTGAAAATGGAATAATAAACATTTTATATATATAGATAGTATATATATTATTTTACATTATATGTAGAGTTAATGTTTATTAGATATAGTTTAAGTGAGTTTAATGGTTAAGATTATATGTTTTCTGATAATTTAATAGTTGGTAATTTCAAATCTACAATTTCTCATAAATTTTTTTTCTCAATTTAATTTAAAAAATATTATAAAATTAAATTAATTATTATTTTTTTTTTAATATTGAAATGATTTTAGGTTTTTGAAAATTTGATATTGATCATAAATCATAGTATTAGTTACATAATCATTATTATACACTAATATATTTTCTATACTTTTTGCTTTTGAATTAAATTTAAAAAAAATTATAAAACCAAATTAAATTAAATTAAATTAAAACTATCCATTCTAATGATTAAGGCTAACAGTGCCGTGATGTCCGAATAGGTAAACAACTGACAAACAACTAGCAACTTGTACACAATATCCCAATGGGGAATTGAGGAATTGATCCCACCACTATAGTAGGAATGGAATTTTACAGGTAAATTTATTATGGGGTGATTTGTCAGTTAAATATGTTTTGAAATTTTATAAGATTATTAAGGTTGTGTAGAATTGTTTTCAAAATTCATCTTATTATTGATTGAGTTGATGTTTGGAATCAATTCATTGTGGTTCGCTACAAAAATTTAGTGAAATTTAACTAACTCATGAATCTATCTTGATATAAATTAGTGAGATTTGACTAATCTATGGATCTATCTTGATATAAATCACGGTGAATTTATATCAAGATACAATTTTACACAAAATGCAAATCCCAAAAGCCTTAAATCTATAATTATTAAGTTTTTTTTTTTTTAATTTATTTCGTTACACAATTCAATATGTACTTGAGGAAATGTATAAATAAATATTTGAAAATAAAATAATATATATGAAAAAATAAACATTTTAATATAGAATGATAAACATATTATAGATATAGATAATAATATATACTTTCTTACATCATTAATATTATATTATTATATGTCTCAGAGAATATATATCATAATTATCAAATTTGAATTTGAATTCGATTTGATACTAAAATCAGTAAAATTCAACACGGGCAAATTTGAGAATTTGGATATTAGCTATCATCCAATTCTTCAAGCTATCATCCAATAAAATTATGAGAGTGAGAAAAATACCACTATACCAATGGTTTCATCCAATAAAATTATAAGAGTGAGAAAAATATCACTATGCCAATGACTATCATCCAATAAAATTATAAGAGTGAAAAAAATATAATTTAAACTATTTGTAATTTTTTACAATTTTCTAAACATAAAACATATCTTTCTATATATTTTTTTAATACCAAAAATATATTTTTTAAATAGGAAACTTGAAATTTTTATAACTACAATTTTTGAAATATAAAATTCGTATTTTCTAATATAAAATTTGAAATTGGTAAATGTCTGTGTGAAGGATGTTTCATCAAAAGCTATTCCGAAACATTGTGCCTTCTGCGGAGCCTTGTTGCTCAGAATAGCTAGGATGGTTGGAAGTCTCGCTAACATAAATAATCAGCTCTGGATACCACTGTATTAAAATTTCAAAAACCAAAGTTTCTGTATCATATTAAAATTACCTTGTTATAATGCAAATCAAATCGTATGAATCAATTTTCTAATTTTTTCCACCCGAACTACCTAACTTGGTAACTATGCTATTATTAGCAAAAAATTATTAAAGAGATGTTCATTAGAGTAGAACAGAGTTTGAAATGTAATTTTATTTTATAAAAAATATAATTTTTCTTTAAATAATGGATATAGTAATATTTATAATTTGTTTGGAATGTAAATTTATTTCATAAAAAAATATTTCTCATCTAAATAATGTTTACAAAGCAATTAGATATACTTTCTATTGTACCCGTGTAATATTTGAAGGTTTGAAGGTCTTTCTTTCCAATATGTCTTAGTCTTTGATGCCACAACAGTCTCTTTTCCCGAGAATGTACAAGTTCTCCTGCTCCACTTTCTGGAACAACAGAAATGTTACACAAAACACTAATAGTACTTGTGAACATCTTATACATAGATCCAATTCGAAATCCCCTCACCAATACCATTGCTCCTCTAACCATCTTACATATATCTTTTTCAAACATTGATTTTACACATACATCACTCTTCTTGCTTACATAAATTAAATTTTCAACCAATCCTAGGATGTGAAAAAAACCATGGAGTGAATTAATCCTTCCACCCATGAGCTTCAACTTGATGTTTCCTAGTCCTGTTAACTAATCCTTTAAGAATTTATATATAATTAGGGTGGAATTAGTTAGAATATGGATTAGTTGTTTCCCGTATTTCTAGTTATAGAGACATAAATGTCTCCCTCTAATTTTGTTTGTATAAATAACATTCTCTGATCCATAATAAAATACAAAATACCATATGTTTTATCATGAAGTTCTCCATGTCTGTTTAACAGTGGTATGGTGGTATGGAAAGCTTCGAAGTCATTGTGCATGGTTGATCTTGGTTCGAGTTCCATTGATATGGACGAATTCCTGCTTGGGTGAGGTGGATGAGTTGATGATCTGATCTGGCGGAGTTGGTGTCGACTTAGCAGAGTTGGCGCGTGGGAGTTGGTGTATGGGTACCTGGCGGAGTTGGTGCGGGGGACCACGTGTCTTGTTGATTGTGCACGAATGGTGGTTTTGGAAACCACCCTGGACAACACTTGTGGCGATATTTGAAATTGTGGATGATGCCCCTGAATTGAATGTGCGTCGTTGATATAGCATTAAAAAAACTGCTTATGGGACCGCTCACTTCGTTAACATATGGTAAGCCTTGTGTCGTCGATCACTGCCAGATATTAAGGGTCATCTCGACCACTGGTTTCATGTGAACATTACTCTTCATACGAGACCACCCCACCAGTTAAATAACGGTAAGTTTTGTGCCATGGATGAGTTGAAATTCATTTTGCGACGTTGATTTAGTTCGACCCTTACATGCAGGACCACTACTTCCATAATTGTTGATTGTGCTTGACCGACTGTTAATTGTACGTGACCGCAAGCCATTATATTCACCATTGGATGTACCATCAAACATATCCATATCTTTGAATTCTGAGATTACCATAAAAGAAAGTTATTTATTTATTTTCTATCAAAAGGAGTTATGTACAATCAGGTTTTTTTTACTGCAAAATCTGTCATAAAAAATGAATTCTCTAGTTTGGAAACGAAAATTATGAGGAGTGGTATAGACAATTTAAAACTAGCAATTGCACCTAATGTTGCAAAGGAAACGCCGTAAGGAAGAAGCTAGACAGAAATCAATTGTAATTAATTTGATGTTAAACAGAGAAATTAAGATATTGATTGTCAAAAATAGATATAAAGGAATTAGGATATAGATAGCCAAAACAACAAAAACTGATGATGTTTAAAAGAATGTTGGAGGGATTGAAACTATAGAAAAACCAAAATAAAATCTTCTACAAGACAGAATGGAATTGATGTAGTTGTGGGTCAAATATAAGAGAATATCTAACATATATAAGAATGCAAAGGGCCCAAAAATGACAAAATATAGTTGTCAGAGGTGGACAGTAAGGATGCCTTTGTAAATGGTATCTATGTAAACTTACCATTAATGATAGTTGGCCCTACATTGGAAAATTATTCTAACAGTCCCCCTTGAGTGAAATGTAAGAGTAAATAAAGAAGACAAAATGGGTCTCCAAAGTCAAATTCTCATCACAAATGAGAAAAACCTGTAGGAAAAAGCTCCTCCCTGAAAGAGAGAAAGCAACATAAACAAAAATGAAGGTAGGAAGACTTAACATGACCCCCAAGCACAACTTATTTTACCCCAAGAATTAATTGTAACTGAAGAAAAGTAGGTGATTCCACAGGTTTAGTGCAGATGTTTACAAGTTGTTGTTCAATAGTTAAATACTCCAAGTTGTGAATACCATCTTTCTGATTCTTCTTGGCTCTGTCCTGCAAATTGCAATGGCAGCAACCCTCATTCATGTTTGGTTGAATTTTGTTGGCAACGGAAACATATACTTAGAAGCTAAAGCCTGTGATGTGTCCTCCTGACTGTAGCCTCCTCATCTCCCACTATCCATCTACCTTTTAATGTACCACTACTTATTCAGCTTACAAGGTACAGATAACCAAAACAGCAACAAACAATGATGTTTAAAAGCACATTGCAGGGATAGAAACTATAGAAAAACCAAAAGAAAATCTTCTAGCTGTGGGTCAAAGGGGGAAAGAACAGAAATACTTTGTGAGGAGTGACCTACGTGAGGGATTATGGCCTTTATGCATGTTAAGGAAAATATTGGACAACATGATGAAGTTTGCAAGGATAGAGATGGAATGAAGAAAAGAGAAACGTTGTCAAATAGTGTTATGAATATGGTGCATAAAATTTGGTTTCCCCAAAGGCCAATATAACTAATTTAAAATGAATTTGTGCAACATATACATATGCACAAATTTCCCTCTGTTTTGCAGGTAATTTTATCTGAAACTATATACATATGTTTATGTACTGTATTTATTGTGGCTTAAAATATCGATAATCGTGTGTGTCTATATATATTGAATATATATATTATATATATGACCATATGCATTTTATGATAAAAATTGTAATAGTTTATAGTGAAAATGCATGGTTATGGGGCATAGGTATTTTATTTTACCCCTAATAATACATAAATTTCAAAGGAGAATATGATGCATTAGGCTAGTGATTTTATGCAGGAATCTACACAAGCTTCTTGCAATGGGTTTCCATTTTTTCTAGTATTTTATCAATTTTACCTTTCTTTTGATCTGGGTATTGTTGCTGAAATTTTGTTATGTTAGATTTTTATTTTTTGGTTTTTTTTCTGTCTAGGAGTATCGTGAATTTCTGAGTGTTTTGAGTTCATTTGTAGGACTAGTTGGACATACCTATATAGATTTTAAGGGATTACTTGCAGAATAGACTATTCCGAGGGCATGGGTTTTATTCTCATGCAGAAAACTCTGGAAATTGTTCATAGTTTGAGTTTATTTTTCTACCAAAAAGCTGGTTGAATTTCGAGATTGAGCTCAGTTTTAGTCATTACAATCTTCTTTTCAAAGCAGAATGTATTCAACATTTTTTTTGAGGAAGGTGTTGACAATGGGTTGTTGTTTTGCAGATTGTGAAGGAGTTGAAGGAGCTTGGCAGGATTGTAATCCCTGTTACAGCCATGAACTGTGTGGTTTATGTACGTGCGATGGTGTCGGTTCTATGCTTGGGAAGATTGGGAAGTCTAGAATTGGCAGGAGGTGCACTTTCAATAGGTTTTACCAACATCACGGGCTACTCAGTTCTCTTTGGTTTGGCTTCAGGAATGGATCCTATTTGCAGCCAAGCATTTGGTTCTAAGAATTGGGATCTCATAGGCCTTTCTCTGCAAAGGACCATACTGATTCTTCTTACAGCTTGTGTGCCCATAGGTATCTTATGGCTCAATTCGGAAAACATCATGCTGTGGATGGGCCAAGATGCTGCCATCACAGTAGTCGCAAGCACATACTGCCTATTTTCGCTCCCTGATCTTCTTACAAACAGTCTCCTGCAGCCTCTTCGTGTCTACTTTCGATCACAAGGCATTACCACGCCTATGATGTGGTGCTCTGCTCTAGCAGTAGTTCTGCATATGCCTCTAAATATCATCCTAGTCTTTGTTTTTAAATTTGGTGTGCCAGGGGTTGCAATTGCTGCAGTTCTAACGAATCTCAACATGGTGTTCCTCTTGGTTGGGTACCTCTACTTCTCCAAAGTATACAGGAGGAGTTGGACTGGTTGGTCTGCTGATTCTTTCAGAGAATGGTGGCCTCTCCTAAGCCTAGCCCTTCCAAGTTTCTTTGCAATATGCCTTGAATGGTAGTGGTATGAGATCTTGACTTTGTTCGCTGGTTATCTCCCTAATCCAGAGGTTTTAGTGGCAACTGCAGCAATCCTCACCCAAACAACAAGCCTGATGTACACTGTCCCTCTAGCACTTAGCTCCTCTGTTTCGACTCGTGTTGGTAACGAGCTCGGTGCCTGTAAGCCTGTCAAGGCCAAGCTTGCTACCCTTGTAGCCCTTGGTTGTGCAGTAGTGATAGCTCTGATCAGTGTAACATGGACTAGCTTCGTAAGAGACAAATGGGGAAAGTTCTTCACAAATGATGAGACTGTTTTAGCCTTAACTGTTGCAGCTATGCCTATCATAGGTCTATGCGAATTAGGAAACTGTCCCCAAACAACAGGTTGCAGTGTCCTAATGGGTAGTTCTAGACCTGCTATCGGGGCCAGAAATAATCTTGGGTCATTTTACTTTTTAGGCACTCCTGTGGCTCTGGCCCTGGCCTTTTGGTTGAAGATCGGCTTCGGGGGTTTATGGTACGGTCTGTTGGTGGCTCAGTTTGCTTGTGCATTTTCAATCCTATTTGTTGTTTTGAGGACTGATTGGCAGTATGAGGCAACGAAGGCCATGAAGCTAACAGGGGGGCAGATCAGTGGCCAGTTGCAGATGGGCTGTGGCAATCACCATAACAAAGAGGATGATGATGAAACGCAAGGCCTTCTACCAACGCCTTCTATCAAAGACCAGTTGCAGATGAGCTGTGGCAATCATCATAACAAAGAGGATGGTGATGAAGAGCAAAATGAAGAACGGATTAAAGTTTACCAAATGCTTTTGAACACATCTCAACCCATTGCACAGTTTGCTAATTTGTATAGGATAATGTCAATCAGACACTATGTGGTGGGTACATTTTCAATCTTTAGTATTTTACTATAATGATGGTGTTTTCAACATGGAAGCCGGAGCTGTAGCCCAACTGGTGAAGGATGACAGTTTGCTTTCACAAGCCTCAGAATCTCTCATTCTGATGATGTGGAGGAGATAGCCTGAGAATCTCTCATTCTGTCATGATGAGAAGGAGAATGACAGTGATGCTGCTGCTCTGCTTTGGGCTTAAATTCCCTGAGAATCTGTTAATCTTATCAGTAGAATGAATGATATCATTACTTTTTTTATCAGTCCAAAAGCAGCATAGCCCTTTAGTATTTTCCAAAAAAGAGTTTTGAGGACCACACTCAGACAGTGGAAGTAGTTTTCACTGAGGGATGCCATGTGTCTCATGGCGTGTCCAATTGCACTGTTCAATCAAATGATTATGAGGCGCATAATATGATTAAGAGGGCACACCCCCATAATTGAATTTGTGTGAAATGCAGATTATAGGCTGGAATTTGCATTCACTTCCCTATTTTTGTGTGAGATGCGGATTCTAGGCTGGAATTTCAGACTTGATATGTTTCACTTTTCCTTTTCAATATTCATTTTTCAAACATCTTTTGTTTCCTTTATCTTCTGTACTAACAAAATTCTCTGATTTTTCTCAGCAGACACTGCTAAAAAAATATAAAGTCCCTATCATGGAACCATTACAAAACTGTCCACATAATATTGTTTTAATCATATCTGTATATTTTTTCCAGTTAGTATCACCAATAGTCTCCACAAGAACATTTCCCATCCTTGAAATGATGGCAACGGTTGGTTTCCCTTACAATTATTTATCTAGAAACAATCTTGGCAATGAACTTTGCAACCGAATCGCAATAGCCACAAATGTGAAGGTTTTTAGTAACTCGAATAACAGTACCAGGGTCTGTGTTGATAAGCCCAAATGCAATTGCCAGCTTCTCACTATGGTGGCTAAGAATTTGTTCTTTCTACTCTTCCTCTACATCATTCAGGACAAAACTTGTGTCAGGCACATATCCTGCTGCCTTAATCTGCATAGATAATCCTTTCAACTTCTCATAAATTTTCGTTGTTCAAGGGTGCAATCTGTCTCCTACAATAAAAGCATGCACATGTTTACTCACCTCAATCCAACTATATCCAGGAGTACTGTTTACCCTTTTGTCCTTCATCATTTTTCGCACCCTTTGAACGCCATTCCACTTGCCAGAAGAAGCATAAATGTTTGAAAGAAGTACATAAGGGCAGTAATTTTGAGGGTTCAATTCAAAAAGGAAATATGCCATGCATTCTCCTAGATCTGCATTGTCATGAAATCTACATGAAAAAAGCAGAGAACCCCATACATTAGCATCAGGTTTCATTGACATCTTTTTTATTAAGTCTTTTGTTTCATTGAGGTGCCCAGAGCGGCCAAGAAGGTCCACCATGCAACTATAGTGCTCCATTGCTAGTGTGAGTTTATAGCATCGAATCATGGAATCAAAAAATTGTCTGCCCTCATCCAGTAAGCGACCATGGCAACATGCTGATAAGACACAAAGAAAAGTTACATGGTTTGGATTTATACCAGAGTGATGCATCTATTCGAAGAGCCTTGTTCCAAAGCTGCCAGTTTGTTGTAGACAGAAAGAACAGTGGAAAATGTCTTCGAGTCCGGCTTCATGGAGGCATTCTGCATTCGTCTATAAAGTTCCAGGGTTTCTACATTATGTCCATTCTGCGTGTATCATGCAATCAATTGTCCATGAATCAGTGTTTCTCTCTGGCATATCCCTGAAAAGCTTCAGCGCCTCATCTTCATGCCCATTCAGTATATAAACTGCAATTATAGTTGTCCATGATATTACAGTTTGCTGAGGCATTTTCTCAAACAATTAGCGTGCCTTCTCTATGTTACCACATTTTGCATACATGTCCATCAGGGAATCTCTAGCAAGGTATATGACTAAAATTCATTCGTACTTATTTTCTCATGGATATACATGCCTTGTTCCTTCTTTCGATTGCTGCAAAGTTCTCTTACAGAGGCAAAAGACCTATTCGATCTCCATCGCAGAACAATCTCCCAAGAAATAAGAGATTGGAAAGCATCTTTTAATCGTGTCTGTGAAGACTTTCAAAATGACGTTCTTCAGCGCATTATTGTTGTATCAGGAAACGCCATAAACAACCATACTGTCGGCCCTGTCATGGAACTGTTGAAAGATGTGATTAACAAGGAGGATAACCGTCAGATTCTGTAGACTGACTTGAGGCAGATGGAGGACCTTGTACAAGATATTACTACCCTATTCTGAGATGAACACGATATTGCCACCCTTTTCCAACGTCCCAGGAAAGAGGTCCTGGATATCGTGAAGACCTGGTTTCAATCACTGCAGAGTTCTCTTACAAAGGCAAAGGGCCTATTCGATCTCGATCTTAGTGGACTTTCCGAAGAAATAAGAGAATGGAACCCTCTCGCAGATTCAACTCTACAAAACAATGCCAGAGCATTTAGGACAGTATGCAGTCACTCCCCTAAAATAAAAGAATCAAACATGACCCTATGCTGGAAAGGATTTCATGCGAACCAATAACAAATAACATCATAACATTCAAAGGGATTCATAGATAACCCTAAAACAACAGAAAAACGCTAAATCTGGCAAGCATACTGTTGGACAATAGAAGTACAAAACAATACCAGAGCATTTAGGACAGTATGCAGTCACTCCAATGGCCAAGAGAACTGCAGATGCGCAGTTGCCTTCCCCTTCCATTCTCGCTCACGCTCACAACGAGCTAAGAAACAAACATCTGTTATCAACACACAGACAACACAAAAACCTTACGCCTCTTTGAAATCCGAGAATGTCCAAGTCAGCCAATGCCCTACCTTCATAACTGCATTGTAAACTAACTTTTGGATCAAGGGTTGAAAATGTTTGAATCGTCTAACATATAATCTAAGGGTTTCACATTATGACACGATGCACATCAGCAAAGTTGTTTTCAAATAATAACGCCTTACGGCGTAAATATAATTATTTTTAATGATTATGTGGGAAGGTATTTGTGAAGAAAGTCAGAAAAAAGAACTAGAGAAACCTCAAGAGGAAAAACAACTAGTGATTTGGCAGAGTCACGATAAAAAGGCTTAAGCATTGATTTATGCTTCAATAAAAGAAGAGTTAAGCATATATATTATTCAAAGTAAGAAAAATATGAAGCATTAGAAAAATTAAAATAACTTTATGATTCACATTCAAAATTGGAGATTATTCAATTTTTATTGAAGTTTTTTAATATGGAGACGAAAGATAATGATCCATTGAAACTTGCTTCTGAAATGAAAGTCATCAATCATGAAATTGAATATAGTGGTGTTAATGTTGATGTATAGCATACTTCCTTTATAAAATCCTTATACCCTCGTTATTCACACCACTTGGAATCTCTCCAAGCTAGTGGAGAGTTAAAAGATTTAGATTTTGACATATTAGTAGGAAAATTTGCAGAAAGAGAGAAGGATTTTGACAAGAAAGAACAAATACCAATTCTAATGCTGAAACTTTTTGTCTTGCTCAAAAAGATCAATAATCTCAAGAAGAATTATCCAGAAATAATAAGAGTGGAACAGGTCTAGGCAGAGGGACAAGAATAATCAAGGAGATAGACAATAGAAAGATTGAAAACAAAGAAATTTTATTGCTTAAAGAACTATCAAATGCTTTAGATGTGGTATAGTTGGACATATTGCTGCTAATTGTAGAATTCCCTCGGAGAAAATTATTGAAAAAGAGAACATATTATTGAAAATATAGATCCATCACCCCCAGATAAAGGACAATCTTATGAGAATGCACATTATGTTGTTGCACATTGTAATTTTAACATGGATGATGTTTTTAGTACCTATTTTTCTTCATGGCATGACAGTTGGATCTTAGACACAAATGCCACTTATCATATGACCTTTAGAAGAGATAAGTTTGAAAGATTTAGTGGTAATATTAATGAGGTAGTCTATTTTGTTGATAAATCCCAAGTTAAACCTTCAGGGATCTGATCTATTTGATTAAAGATGCCAGAACTTACATATTATATTTTAAATGATGTTCTTTACATTCCACAATTTCAAAGGAATTTATTGTCTCTTATACAAATCACAAAACAAGGAGATTCAATACACACATTTGATGGAAAAGTGGAGATTCGAAGAGAATTTGATAATGAGGGGGTTATGACTGGTGTGTAAGAAGACAAACACTTAAAAATGAAAGGTATGTCATCCATTGCATTTAATACTACTCATTCGAACTAGAAAAATGGTAATTTATCTTCAATTTTATTATAACATGCTCATTTTGGTCATATCAATTATGAAAGTATAAGAATTGTAATACAAAAGGGAATTAAAAGGCTTCCAACGATTCCAAGAAAGCTTGCACCATGCAATGCTTATATATTGGGAAAGCACTAAAAACAACCTTCCATAGTTCTACTTCTAAAACTTCTATACAATTAGGTATCAAACATTCATGTTTATGTGGACCTATGCATGTTTCTACTGCAAATGGTAAAAAATATATATTGACATTCATTGATTATTATTCGAGGATGTGTTGGGTTTATCCTCTTAAAGAAAAGGCACAAGTTTTGGATGTGTTTAAAAATTTTCATCTCTTGATTACAAATGAAAATCAGCTTAATATAAACACTCTAATGATCTATAAATTGTAAAACTAAATGTTATAATGTCATTCTAAAGTTTTGGAGTTTGCTCTATCTGTGTTATCTGTGTATTTTGTGTTATCTATTCTATTTTGGTATCAAATCCATTCTGGTTCTTTGTCTTAGTTTGGTTCTCTTAGTTTATCTGTTGTTCACATATGTTCATCAGTCATTTTCCACTCTATTTCTGAGAGTAGGATGTTTGGCGAACCTGCTAATAACTGCTAATTAGACTGTAAGGCCACTGTCGACGCGGCAAGGAGACCAGGGGAGTCGTATGCTGCCATTTTCGGAGGCGTGATAATTAGTCAAAAAGTTTGCAGGTGCACTATTCATTCTTATCTTTGATCCATGGCTGAAAATGTTGATAGATTTATTTTAAGTACCTCAGAAGAAAGGAAACGAGCTCATAAAAAACGTTGGGCATTTTTATCTAAATATCTTAATTGCCCTTCCAATATAAATCTGTATGATGAAATGATTGTTTCTCAAGAATTTGAACCACAACCAAACTGTACATTGCCAGAGATTGATATAGAAATGATTTATCGTCTTCCTGCATTTCAATTTAAGTCAGCTCAGTTATTTAGATTTACATCTATAAATATTCCTGTCTCTGTCGATCAGTCTATTTACCAGATACCTCTCATTAAATCTGAAAATGTCCAATGGGGTATTGATCGTGGTTATAACTACATTCATATTGGAATGATCCAATTTGGAATTAATCCTTTGGTGCGACCTAGTTTAAACACTTCTTGTTTGACCTGTGTTTTAGGTACCCATCTGAATCAATTTCAAGATACTTTGTTAGGAGGATTTCAGAGTCCTTTGAATAATGGTCCTGCTTGGTCTTCATTAGTCCCTAGATACCAAGTCTCTCTCTCAAATCATTATATCAATGATTTCCTTCAGGATTTTATCCATTTTCATGGGTTTGATGTTGCCAGTCAATCACATATCGCCCAATTGCATACTACTGTCTGTCTTCGGTTTGTCTCAACCACCATGCCTCCTTTAAATTCTAAGTTGAAAGATCAAGCTTTAAAAGGAGTTATCGTTGGTCCAAGAAATGTTATTCCTCTTCAAATTGGATTTTTTGAATGTACTCTTCTTCCTGAATGGGATAGTACATATGTCCCTCTGTCACAAAGATATCCTCAGTTGCATAATCCACCTCAAATACCACAAAATCTTGAACTAGTCAGTAAAGCTGATGGTACTAAAATTTTGCAATTTTTCAAACCAAAGCTATCTCGATCAGGTTCTAGTTCTGCTTCTAAATTTTCTTATTCTGTAAATCCTATGTTTCGAGGAGGGAATGGAATTCCTAGATACTTCCAGACTCCAAAAGAGGCTTTACCTTCAAAACCTCAATCATCTAAAGCCTCAACCTCAGATTGTGATTTTTTCCAAGCATCTCCAAAGCATTCTGCACTCATATCAAAATATCAAGTTGTTGATTCCGAACATAATGGCCAACATAAAGACTGCCATGACTGTGTGAAAACAATTATGACTTCATATTTTAAGAGTTTCACCCTACCATGATCCAGGTGGATATTGGTGGTCACCCGCCTATTTCACTTGGGGCCCCACCATTGTCTCTTTCAGTTTTTCAGTTTCAACACAACTTACTATTTTTAGCAGTTTTTCGGGTCCTGAACTTCCGGAGCAGTTTTGAGGCCCTAAACGACGTTTTTTGGGAAAACAGAGAGCAACATGGGTCCAACGACTTATGACCGATGTTGCTCGTTCAAAATTTGTATTCCTCAGATAGATCTTTCTAACGAGGTATGGTACTGTTGTGACCAGAAACAACCCCCCTTTTATTTAATATTAGTAATAATACTAAATAAATGGGGACCCTTAGTTAAAAAATCCAAAAAAAAAAATCAATTAGGATTTGTTTTCCTTTTCAAATAAAACTTTATATCATAAACTTAGGGAAATTCCTTAGAAAAACCTTAAGAAACACTTAAGTTTATGATAGATTACAATAAAAATTTTCTTTAAACGAAATAGCGCATCCATCGCAAATAGTAGATATCTTTTGTAAAACTGAAATTGAGATTTTGCGATATTGCGATAACGCGATCTCAAAAGGCCTATACCGGTCGCAAATCGCAGATCGCAGAAATGTGTTAAATGAATACTTTTTGATTTGCGATATTTGCGATATGCGATATTTGTGATGGTTACGTTTTGAGGAAAATGCGATATTGCGATATTGCGATGTTGCGCAGCAAATCGCAGATCGCAATGTCGCAGATTCATAAAAGCACATTGTTCAAAGAAAATCCTCCCATAAATCAATATTTGTTTTGCGCTTTAATGATTGGATTAAATGAATGGATTGTCAATTAATGGTAAATGATATTTTGTTTTGATCGAAAGGTCGTTTCACGTTAAAATAATATATTTCATCCGCCTTTGCATTTAAAACTATCTCATCACCTTTCTCATGCCATTACTCTCATTTAACTCGTAAAACACAGGCACGAAGGAGCAAACGTCTATACAAAGCGTTCACAGAACATTATGGGTAAGAAAGAGAAGAGTTCAAATTCTGAAAATAGAGAAATGCCTTCACTGTATACAGACACTGCTTGCAATAAGGATGCCGGTATAACCACCTGGGAAGGAATGTATAATTTGCTCGAAGAAGAAAATCCTGTGGTGATGAAAGTTGCAGCTACAGCAGGTTCCAGTAATTCATCTGAGGCAACCCTAAAAGAACTGGCTTGTTCATTTTTGCATAGGATAGCGGCAAGGCCAAGAATTCTTTCGTATACAGACATGGTGAAATGGGTGCTGGACAGCACCGATATTTCAGACAGGCAATTTAGAACTCCAACTCAAGAGCTAATCGGGTCGTTCACTACAGAAGATTTGAGGCTGATGTATCAGTTGCCGGAACCTCATGCGACTTATAATAAGCAATTTATGGAAGATTTTGCCAGAGAACATGCAAATTTGTCGGAATGCACACAGGAGTGGACCAAAAGAGATGAACCGTTGAAGAAAAACAAACACGGTATGTACAGTACTGGTTCACTTACCTCTCCATATTGTTTTGCTGCTGCCATGTTATGCAGGCTTTTTGGAAAGCCTGACATAAATATGATCTTTCCTGAATGGCTCCCTTTGTTGAATGCTGCTGTTAATTCTACAATTGTAGACTGGGCCAAAATCTTGTCTGATAATTTGACCACTGCTATTTTCCATTATCGGTCTAAACGAAGTGTTTCTCAGCGGATTTATCCGCCTTTTTATTTATCCGCCTATGTCATGGACGCTATCTGTTTTGTTTCTAAATTCCCTGTGATGGGTTGGCAATGGACAATCCACGATCCTTTGCCTATTCATGTGTATCATAAGGAACTATGGGAGTCTAAGTTTGTCCCTCATTTTTACCAAATTTTCCATGGTATAATTCTGCCATTGTACAGAATATTGCATAATAAGGATGCCCCAAGATTATCCCCAGAAACAGAGGTCGACATTCTCCCTGTCGCGAAATGGTTTGGAGAAGAGTTGTTCACTTATGTTAGGGTTTTTGGAAGTTCTGCTTCCCCCCATGTTTTACCCCTATATGTTCCAGATAGACTTGTTGCTAGAGAGATTGCTTATCAAACTTGTGGTCAGGGAGGGTTGACAAAGGAATTAAAAGAGAAGAAGAAAGGCATTTGGCCACAATTTCCCATAAATTGTGGGACATTTTCACTGTTTGATGTTGGTCACGCATTCAAAGAGGTAAGCAACATTACATGCTTACAATTGTTCAAATTTTCGAGAAGGTTATTTGACCCAAATAATATTGTTAAGAATTTTACCAATGCAATCAGAGTAAGGGAATTTTCCGGGGAACATGATCTTTTTGATGATATGTTCCAAACAAAAGGTTCATTTAAAGAAGTTTTGAATTCAGCTCAAATGCAGTTATCTCCAGAGGAATTCCAGGAATTTAAACTTTACAGAGAGAGAAGACTAACTACTATTCCTTTGGAAAATCTACGCTTGGAACCCGCAAGGGAACAAACTCCTAGTGTTAGTCTTAACGATAGTTCCAGTACAGATAAATCTAAGTCAAAATCTGAAAGAGAGACTTCTGAACGTTCCAATAAGTCTAATGAAAAGGAAGATAAAATTGAAGAATCAGTGAAATATTATGCTCAATCGAAAGAACTTCCTCAACAGAAAATTTTGACTTCTCAACAGATAAATCCTCCTCCTACCAATGTACAGCAACAGACAGTCACCATTGAATTAGACAAAGAATGGGAAAGCTTTAATCAATTGATTAATGTAGAAGGACAGAATGTACAGACCCCTGTACAGACAACCAAAGTTTTGAGCACATGAATAAGTAGCACAGTCACAGTAACTGAGCACATACCTATCACACCCTCCTCTGAAATTATACTTAATGTAGAGGATATTCCTCCTCTAGATGTATTCTACAGCCCAAAATACAAAGAAGTAGTGAAGAAACAAAGAAAAAAGAGAAAGTTAGAAGGTGCAATTGCTACTGAAGTAGAACAACTAGATGTCTTGTGGAAGTATCCTGCCACAGAGCCTACTGATAATCTTGCTAAGTTATCTCAAATTATAGGGGCTTATGATTCTGCAACTATTGACAAACCATTTGAGATACAACTCTTATTAAATGAAAAAGAAGAACAGATAAAAGTTCTACAACAACAATTGCAACAGGTACAGGCCAATAATGAAGCACAGTTAAAACTTGAAGAGTTACAACAACAACTTCAAGAAATGCAAATTGGACATCAAAAAAGTTTGGCTGATAAAGAAAAACAAATACAGATTATCCAAGATCAACACAAAGATGATCCTAAGCTTCCAGAGTTTATTTCAGAAACTATCTCTTTAAACAATCAACTACTGCAACAAGAAGTATTATGCCAAAAAATCTTGCAATGGAATTCTTTTTGCCAAGAGAGTGATAAAATCACAAATCATGTCGTAGATTTACGAAATGATTATGATTTAATTAATGAAAAGATCAATGATTATTTGGTATGGCAAAAAACAGAAGAAGGAAGAAAAGCTGGTGCACCAGTTATTAATGAAAACCATAAAGAAATACTTTTCAATAACTGGGATGCACAAATCATAAGGGCAGAGAAAGCAGCAGAGGAGGCGGCTACAGCAGCAAACAGTCTTACTGATTGTGTAAATGATAATTTGCACAAAGCTAATTTGATTTCAGAAACTGTTCCGGGATATCTCCCACAGGCACATCAACTGCAAACAGAATGGAGGCAAAAGGCAGAAGAAAGAGAAAAATCAATCCAAGGGTTGACAAGATTAAACTGGGACTCTTACTGGACATACTTAGTGAAACCACACAGTCAGCACAGTGCGCTTAATTGTATCATCAATTCTGCTGAGAAGATTGCGCCTACACTTGCCGATTCTGTCTTTTCAGGACAGTTGAAATCTGAAGTCGGTCAACCACATCTTCTCAAAACAATGCTAGATGCCTGCAAGTTTAAAGATCAAGTTCATAAATAGTTAGTTAATAGTCTTTATTTTTAGATTTAGTTTTAGTTTTATTGTATTTTTGCCTAGGAAAAGGACGGTCATTAAACCGAATCCTTAATTTTTGTAATAGACTATTTTTAGATTTAGCTAAGTAGTATTTAAACCCTTCTCATGCATTTAGAGAAGGGTCCTGGATTTTAATATTTTTGACTTGGAGATTACATTTCTGTACTCCACTAGCTTATATATTTTTTTTAAAGGATCACATCTGGTGATTTTATGCGAAATTATCTTTAAAGTGTTGCATTTCTATACCTTGGATTTGATTTTGCATCAGAATTACTGGATTAGAGTATCAGATTTCATTCGAAAGCCTTCAAGATGAATAAGGTATTTCTATCTGTTCACTGTTGATTTCTTTTGTCTTATGATATTCTCTTTAAAATTTGCTATCATTTACAGATATTTGTTTTCATAACGTTTCTTTATATATATATATCATTTTTTAGTATAATTGAAATGTTATCTTTCATAAGTATATGTAGATGATATATTATGATGAATGCAATCCGTTAATACAACTCTGTTTAATTTCTTAAACAGAGTTATCTTTATTTGTTTCTGCACATTTCGATTTAAATGATAATACATTTTTATGGTTATTGTTTAAAAGGAATAATTTGAAGTTGTATTCACATATGATTGCCCGGGTTAGTGTTAAAATTTCTTTATCAGTATTTAGTTAAAATTAGATAGTTTTATTTCAGTCAATTTAGTCTCACTCTCACTCATCCAAATCAACCCATCACCAACCCATTAGTTATAAGGAAACTGGTCCTTTAAATCCAGTCGGAGCCACCATACCAAACGGAAAAGGAGCTGTCTTAAGGTCCCGACCGGGTGGTTTTCCCCAATGTTTGAAGCAGATATTTTCTAGGCTTCAACAGGTACGCATCAAACGGAGATCGTATGCCAAAGTTACGCCCCTGGGAAGTTGAAACACCAATTTACCCAAATGGGGCCCATAGTTTTGGCACTTCATCTCCTAGGGTTAGGGTTTTGGTTGTTTAGGATTTCCCATTGTTTCTAAATAATACATAGGCCCTCGAGCCTCATTGTAACTCAGTTCAGAGGCCTGTAGCCACCACATCTCTTCTCAGAGATAGCTACCTACATCTTGCATCCATTCACCAACTCATTTGTAGTAGTGTACTTGGATGACATTCTGATCATCAGCCAGACTTGGGAAGAGCACCTTCACCACATCCGACAAGTCCTCCAAACACTACGGCAACACAAGTTGTGTGCCAATTTGGAGAAGTGCACTTTTGGCATGACCCAGGTTCAATATCTGGGATACATTATTGATGAAAGGGGGGTGCATGTGGATACAACAAGATCCAAGTCATTCGGGATTGGCCAGCCCCAACTACTATAACAGAGCTTCACAACTTTCTGGGTCTTGCTAATTTCTACCGGAGGTTCGTGTTGGGATTCTCTCATATCACTTGGCCCTCGAGTCAAGTCACCAAGGGAGGAGCGAGAGCAAAATTCTTTTGGTCGGAACCTCAACAGAAGGCGTTCACAGAATTGAAAAATCGCCTCTGTTCTGCCCCAGTGCTCACTTTACCAAACTTGCAACAGCCATTTGAGATCGAGACAGATGCCTCTGACTATGCTATTGGGGCAGTTCTTACTCAACAGGGACATCCAGTGGCATATCACAGTGAGACATTGTCTGAGACATTTCGCAAGTATCCCACCTATGACAAAGAAATGTATTCCATTGTGCAAGCCTGTCGACAATGGAAGCATTACATTTTGGGGAAGGAAACAATCATCCACACAGACCACCGGCCCCTGCAGTTCATACAGACACAAGGGAAGTTGCAGAATGATCGCCATCAGAAGTGGTCCACATATCCGCAACAGTTTCATTTGAACATCAAGTACAAGAAGGGTAGCACCAATAATGTTGCAGACTGCCTCAGCCGACCACCGATCGTGGCACTCACCACCGTGCTCAACTCTTGTGGGCACGAGACTTCTGATTGGCCGCTTCTCTATGAGAGTGACCTAGAATTCGGCCACACTTACAAGGCACTCTTGGGGGGCACGCAAGTTCCAAATTTTCACCTCCAAGATGCACTTTTATGTCACCTGGGACAACTTTGTGTTCCTTCAAGCGAGCGTGCCAAGATGATATGGGAAGCACACTACAGTCGAGTCGCTGGGCATTTCGGGGTCGAGAAAACAGTAGCAATACTACAGAAGTATTTCTATTGGCCGAACCTTCGAAAGGATGTTGAGAAGCACATCAGATCTTGCACTGCTTGTGCCATTGCCAAACCGACCATCAAGAAGCAAGGCCTATATACTCCTCTACCTACCCCTAGTCGACCTTGGGAATCCATCTCCATGGATTACATGTTGGGCCTACCTTCTACTAAGCAGGGAAATGACTGTGTTTTTGTGGTCGTCGACAGATTCTCGAAGATGGCCATTATGGCGGCCTGCAAGAAGAATATCACAGCAGAAGCCACTGCTAAACTCTTCTTTGAACGAGTGTGGGTGCACTTTGGGATCCTACAGTCTATCATATCAGATCGAGATAGCAGGTTCCTCAGCACATTTTGGTCCAGCCTCTGGTCAATGTTGGACACAAAGCTCACCAAGTCCACAGCTTTCCATCCCCAAACAGATGGCCAGACAGAGGTCGTCAACAGAATGATTGTACACATTCTGCGCATGTACAATTCAAAGCATCCACACACATGGGACAAGAGCCTCCCCTATGTACAACATAGTTATAATCGGGCTCTCCACAGTTCAATCAGCCATAGCCCCTTTCAGGTGGGCTTGGGATTCCAGCCACTATGTCCCATTGACGTAGCCATGCCCTTTGCAGCTGCTCAGGCTGATTAAGCTCATGTCCAGTCTGAAGTTGACAAAGCAAGTAGCTTCATCGAGTACATTCAACACATCCGCCAACAGGTTCATGATATATTGGACAGAGCCAATGCTAAGTACAAGCAATGCCATGATCAACACCGGGTGCCACACAACTTCCAGGTGGGTGACAAAGTATGGCTACATTTGCAGAAGGAGTGCCTCAATGGATCCCACCGCAAGCTTCGCCCACTCTGATACGGGCCGTACACCATCACCAAGGTTGTAGGGAACAATTCCTTCGAGCTCAGTATTCCACCATTCCTTGGTTTTCACCTAGTCTTCAATGTGGATCTCCTTCATCCTTACTTCCCACCTCTACTCGACACCTCAGACATTGCAGAACAACTCACACCAACAGAGTTAAACCCAGACTGCATGGAACAGGCCACCACAGATTGTATCATGGACATGCAATTCAATAACACTCACCAACAGAAGATCCAACTGTATCGAGTTGTCAAAGCTGGCCAACTCCTGCACCAAGGAAAGTGGTTCACCAGGGACCAAGTTCAGCAGAAATTTCCTCATCTCATGAAGGAACTTAACGCAATGGGGACCATTGCTTCCTAAGGGGGGAGGAATGATCCAGGTGGATATTGGTGGTCACTCACCTATTCCACTTGGGGTCCCACCATTGTCTCTTTCAGTTTTTCAGTTTCGGCACAACTTACTATTTTTAGCAATTTTTCGGGTCCTGAACTTCCGGAGCCGTTTTGAGGCCCTAAACGACGTTTTTTGGGAAAACAGAGAGCAATATGGATCCATGGACCAATGTTTCTCACTCAAAATTTGTAGTCCTCTGATAGATATTTCTAACGAGGTATGGTATGCGTCAAATGGAGATTGTATGCCAAAGTCACGCCCCTGGGAAGTTGAAACACCAATTTACCCAAACGGGGCCCATAGTTTTGGCGCTTCATCTCCTAGGGTTAGGGTTTTGGCTGTTTAGGATTTCCCATTGTTTCTAAATAATAAATAGGCCCTCGAGCCTCATTGTAACTCAGTTCAGAGGCATGTAGTTGCCACATCTCTTCTCAGAGATAGCTACCAGCGCCCTAGTTAGTTTTATTTCCATTCTATCTGTAAGAAAATTTCAGTTCTTTGATATTAATGAAATGAAGTGTTATTTCTGCTGCATCTCTGTATTTATGGTTATGTGTTTATTCTGTTGCGTTCCTACATAAATCCGGATCATACCAAGAGGAAAAGAAGGGCAAAGAATGTTAATTCCCAAAAGTTATCTTGAGTCTAAAAACTCAAGTAGAACCTTTGGAAATGGAACCATGAAATCAGATTTTTAATGGTTACAAATGAAGAATCTCATAGAACCTGAATCTGAAGAGTCAGTCAAAATGCAGAATTTTGCTAATTACTAGATCACATGTATGTTGCAAAATATAGATTATTTAGCAAATGATGTTGTAGAGATTAAAGAGCATATTAAAAAGTGCATACTGGATATTTAGAAACTCTGGGACTGCATCATGAAAATCAGAAAGAATTAAATGATATCCAGTGAAATATGGGTATAATTTCAAAAGAAATTGAAAATTTGTCTACTGTTCTGAAAGAATAACAGTCTCCTCCCAAATATAGAGAAACTGAAAGATCAAGTTATAAGTTGAAGTATCCCCTTCCAGGCACTAACCAACCCAAATTGGGACTTAGGAGCCTATTGTTTAAAGGGATGAATTTTCCAAATGAAGAAACTGTGAAAAAGGTTGTTCAAGGAATTACTTTGGCCAAAGGAAAAATTGATTTGATGCGATCTAGGTTGGAAGCTCTTCCACCTATGAGAAATTTTCCAAAAGGTTATGTCAGCCTTAGAGACCAGTTTGATAGGCAAGAAAAAGCTATTCACATGTACTCATCATCCATGTACGTTGAAGATGGAAATTTAAAAGCTGAGACAAGAATCCCAAGAGTTAAAACAGAAGGAGAAAGAAGTAAGAGACCAAGAGAAGATACTTTTTCCTTTACTAATAAATCTCCTAAAAGAGAAGACCAGCAAAAGAAAACTTCTGCATTTTCTAAATATGCCAGCACTTTGGAAAATATCAATGTCAGATTTGAAAATAATGCACAAAAGGGGTATGGCAGTACTTTATTGTTTAATATAGACTGTTTATCTCATGATAATGTTCTGGCAGTCTTCCAAAATGTGCATGCATGGGCTTTACAAAGGAAAGTAGAATCAAAAGCCTCATGGTCAGATATTGCTACACAAATAACTTCGGCTTTTACTGGCATTCTGAAATTGTGGTGGGAACATCTCCCAGAAGGAGATAAAAATGAAATTATAGAGAATGATGATCCTTTGCAAACTCTATTTGAAGCTTTAGTTCATGAATTTCTTGGAGCTTTGCCAATTGATTCCTCCCACCATTCTCAATTGTTTCTCTCACAAAAGCTCTGTGACATTGATCAGTTTCCAGAATATTATTGTACCATGCAATCACTCCTATATAGAACAAATGAGCCTCATAATGTAGCATACCTAAGGTATTATGTTGCTTCACTGCCTGGTAGGATTCCAGAATTGATTGAATCTTATTTTCAGACAAACAATGTACAAATTGAAGCTTTGTCTTTTTCTTAATTACATCAGCATGTTGTCACTATCTTACAAAAGGAATGTGCTGTAGCAAATATGAAGAAAAATTTCAAAAAAAAATGAATTTTAGTCAGAAATTGTGTAATAATTTCAATGAGACTTATGATTTTGTCTGTCACAAATTCAAGCAAAAGAAAAAGAAGCATGTTAGTAAATCTTGTAACTGTGTAATGCCCAAGCAGTCTTATCGCAAAGGAAGTTTCTATCCTAAGAAGTATTCTCCAAGACAGAAATTTGGTCGCAAAAGATATGTTTTCAAAAGAAGAAATAAACCTTCTAATAAGCCAAAATGTTTTATTTGTGGCAAATAAGGACACTTTGCAAACAAATTTCAAGAGAAGAAAGGAAAAAAGAAACTGAAAATTATGGATATTTTAACCACCATTTAGAAGCCAGATAAATGGGATCTCACATCTCATTCTAGAGGAGAATATTTTGAAATCTCAAGTTCAGAAGATGATTCTGATGATCTGTGCAATAAAATTGATAATCTCCATGTCATGACAGAGTCTGATTTAGATGAAAATTTTGTGTCTGAATGAAAAATGTTCCGTTATGATCCTGTGTAGAATTAGATAAATGATGTCAAACGACAGCTTGCTAATTTTCAGTTAGGAAAATTCACAGTTAAAAGGAGATTGCAAGAAATATTGAAGACTTTGGAAGATCAGCTTCCAAGAAAATCAATAGTTGACATGTTTGTCAGAGAAGAGTCTGATATTGAAGAAGGTTGGTTTTTACAACAAATTCCTATTGAAACTACAAATGAAAATGAAGAAGAAAAGTTGCTAAAACAGGTTGAAAGACTTGAAAATTCAATTCAAGAAAGCCGGAAACAAATGATGCTTCTTTCTACAAAGCTTCAAGAAGACATGGTTGCTTATGAGAATTGCACTTCAAAATTGTCTCGCTTACTATTGAATAAATCCAATCAAGATTCAGTAGATAAGTCCAAAAATATTGAACTTGCAAAAATACATAGTATTGGCGACCGAGTAGTAATACCAATACAAATAAAGTTGGAAGGTCTGAAAGCTTATACTCTTGATGCTCAAATTGATACTGGTGCCATGAGTAGTTGTTGCAAGCATGGTGCAATCCCTGAGTATTTTTGGCAGCCTAAAAAATACTTTTTAAAGCTGTCAATAAAGATTCAATAGAAATTAGTCATATTGCACCTGATTTTCCTGTTTATATTGGTTCAATTTTGACATTTTTCACTTTGCACAGTTTTGATTCAGGGTCTGATGTCCTGCTTGGACAAGATTTTCGGAAAAAACATTTGCCAGTAACATTTACTCATGATTCCTTAATTCTGAGCTCTTCTGAAGGACCAGTCACCTTGCCATCTAAGAGTGACTACAAAGTTGTTATTGAACCAGATTAGCCTGACTTAGCTCAGCATTCACTGAATGATCTGATCAAAATCCAGAAAATTGTCAAGAATTCTGAAATACATGGAGAAAAAAAACTTTCAGGCGTGGTAGAAAAATTTAAAAAGGATTGCACTGCAAGTCATCCAAATGCATTCTGGACCAGAGAAAATTATTTTGTGAATTTGCCTTACAAAGAAGGCTTCTCTGCTAAGCCACAAAAATCATTTGCTAATTACATGAGCCAATCATAGCAAGAACTGTGTAAGAAGGAGATCACACAATTATTGGAACAAGGATTGATAGAGCCATGCAAGAGCCCTTGGGCCTGTCCGGCATTCTATGTCAATAAGCACAGCGAGCAGAAGAGAGGAAAAAAGAGGTTAGTAATTAATTATAAAGCATTGAATGAAGCATTGCTACCAATCAGGGATCCTCTTCCAAATAAAGAGCTCCTTTTAGCAAAGATTGCCAATGCAAATGTTTTTAGCAAATTTGATTTGAAAATTGGATTTTGGAAAATTGGTATTGTTCCTAAAGACAGGTATAAAACAACTTTTGTTGTCCCTCATGGGCAGTATCTGTGGAAAGTTATGCCATTTGGGCTAAAGAATGCACCTTCAGAATTCCAAAAACGTATGGAAGATATATTTGGAAGAATTGAATTTGTAATTGTATATATTGATGATTTGCTAGTTTTTAGCAGAGAAGTAGCACAACACATGATCCATCTAGAGAAATTTTATGATATTGCATATAAACATGGTTTGGTTCTATCCGATTCTGAAGAAAAATTCCAAATAGATAAAGTTTCCATAGACTATCTTGGTCTACATATTTCTCAAGGTCGTGTACAGCTTCAACCTCATATTTTGACCATCCTTTTAAAGTTTCCAAATCAATTAAATGATGTAAAAATGGTGCAGAGATTCCTTGACTGCTTGAATTATGTTCGACAGTTTTATGAACAACAAGCTAAAGATACAAGGATTATACAACAAATATTGAAGCCAGGAAATAGTTGGACTGATGAAATGACTGCAACAGTCAGGAACATCAAAACAAAGATCCAGTGTCTTCCAGGATTGAAACTTCCTGATTCTATCCATGTGTTTATCCTTGAAACAGATGCATCAGACCATACTTGGGCAGCAGTATTATTACAGAAGCATGGAAGAAAATAATTAGTTTGTGCTTATGCATCGGGTACTTTTGACAGTACATATTTAAAATATCCCTCATCTCATAAAGAAATTCTAGCCATCAAAAGGGGCATTAATAGATTTAGACTATTTCTCAAAAGTACAAAATTCATAGTTAGAACTGATCTCAAGCACATGAAAAGCATGCTGTCTAATAAGAAATTGCTAGAACGAGGAAGTTCTAGAGTTCTTAGATGGGCACTCTGGTTAGATGGATTTGATTTTGAGATTGTTTATAAAGCTGGTATTGAAAACTGTCTTGCTGATATGTTAACCAGAGAAGGAGCTGAAGCTATGACAGAAGTCAAAATGTTTCATTTTGGCTGGAGGAAACAAGGAAGGGATGATGGAGTCTCTTCTTCCAATACATCAATTGCAAAATTTCATGTGGATATATTTTCAAATTGTATTTATAAATATTGTTGGGATTGCCTTGTACAGAATATCAAAGCTCTGCCTCGAGAGGTTCTACAAATTATCTTGCAGAGATATTTTGATTCAACGGATTGTCAATATGGCTATACTTCTGAGCTACCATATAGAGATATGGTATGGAGTATATTTTTTAACTTGGTTCATCAAGAAGGGAGAGAAATATTTTATGCATACAACCACAATCCAGATTTAACATGGACCGATTACTTTCTACTTCATCAAAGGTGCAGGATAAATGGGAGAATGAAAATCTACATATTCACAGAGGAAGTCATTTCACCATTTAAAATCTGGAGTCCATGGTTTAAATTATTCTTATATAAGTACCTTCCTCGAACTGATTATTTGGTTGATTTTACACCAGCCGAATTTATTAGCACTCTCAAATGGGAATTGAATTTGGCAAGCAAACAGGGCAATATTTTAGAATTTGATTTGGTCCATGATGATACAATTGTAGATTTGACAGAAAACAGTGACGGGTCACCAAATTTCAGTTTGTTTGTAATCTTCCAAGGAGATATCTCAGTTCCAGAATTCCACAGAGCACAAAGAGAATTTTCTACTCCATTCAATAGCTATATCAAAAATCAACCACCTATTTGGCTTTACAACACTATTACCATCCTTTATCATGATGACTTTCAGCAACAATTATTGGATGCCCAGATTGCAGATCATGAGTCAGATCCGGAACCTTGGGAAAATAGTGATTAGATTCCAATATCGGTCCTTGTAAATATTTGATGGATCCCTCAAAGATATCCATATCTTATCTTAATTATTATTTCTAGAAATAAGGCTTTCGTGGGGTTTGTCCTTTTAAGAATTTTCACTGTGTATTGTCCTTAAAGGCTTTCGTGGGGTTCGTCCTTTTAAGAACCTTCATTGTGTATTGTCCCTAAAGGCTAAAAAAAAAGAGAGAGTATAGAGTCGACGTCCTAGATTTCGGCCTAAAGTAGCTTTAGGAATAGTTCCAAGTAGCTTTAGGAATAGTTCCATTTAACATGTAAAGTTTTTACCGGTTAACAGGGAAATTGAACTATAAATTGTAAAACTAAATGTTATAATGTCATTCTAAAGTTTTGGAGTTTGCTCTATCTATGTTATCTGTGTGTTTTGTGTTATCTGTTCTTAAAATCCAGTATACCATATTGATCTTTATGAGTGCTAAACACCATCATCATTACCACACACATAATTAAGAAAATACGTTTTTAAGATTTAAAAAAAAACACCTAAAACTAAATTATAATTAAAAAAATAAAAATTGATTTATATTTTATTTCGTTTTATTTTTATATATATACGATTTTGAATTAATTTTATCTTTGATATAATATTTTTTATTTTGAATTTAATATAAAGTAAAATGAAATGAAAAATTATTATATATGTTAAATAATGATTTATGTCACAACTATAACCTTATCAACATAAAAAAATAAAATAAAAAAATTATTTACCCAAGATAAATTTGGCACAATTTACATCTTCGTACACAATCTTAACTATATAATTATATACCTTTACTTATGTAAGGCATATACCTAAATCATATTTCAATAACATGAATTTGAAACTATATTCTATAAACAACAAAGGTATGTTCAATCATTTCCTACTATTCCAAGTGCATTGTGAACCTTACCATCTAAGCTCTTTATCATTAATATTTTCTTATCATATCATAACCCTACACAATAATCGATAAATAAATTAAAGTGAAAAATTCATACAACATACACCACCCTTGGATAATATATGTAACTAGTCTGGAAGCATCATATTTCATTTATTTCTTTGGTACTTACGACCAACACTTTAATGATTAGTACCAAGGTTCATTGTGTGGGATTTAATGATAATGAGTTGTATGATGTTATTCAATCTGTGGATTAATGTCACATGATAATTTGGTTTAAATGAGCATGGGACACCTGGTGCCGACATGTTGTAGTTGTACCGCTATTTTACACCTTGCAACATCTCGACCGTTGAACGTTGCAGCCCTACATCTGTCGGATCTGAGCCCTCTGGAGTAGTTAGGGTAACTACTCACCCGAAGCGCGAACATCCCACCTCATTCTCCCGTGCTGGTGGTCGAAATCACTCTGCAACGTCTCTAGTTTGTTATTTTTGTTCTTTCCTTGCTCGGCTCTGGTTGACAGTGTTGTTTTAATGGAGGTAATCCATCGACCACCATGCTACTTCCGTCCTCTAGATACAGGTAAACTATCCACCTTATCTGCAACTTTGTTATTTGGTGAGAGTTGCATCTTTGTGCAGGCAAACTCAGTTGATTTGATCTTTCGTATTTTATTTGAGTCTTTGGGGTTACATTGCAGCTTATAAATCAAGGTTTTCTTCTTGCTGAAGTTAAATCTAGGTCTGTGTTCTCTCGCTATTGGAACTAACTTCTCCCTTGTATTTTTTTTTGTGTAAATTGGAGGCATTACCATTCTAGATTCCTTGAGGTACAGGTTCGACTTCACAAGCCCTACTAACAAACCTGGGTTCGGCCACTCAGCAAACTTTAAGGTCATTTATGCCTCTTTACTGGTGTTTTCTATGCTAGCTATTTCATTAACTTTGTTTGCGCATGTATGAAAATTCTACCCGGATCATGGTATTATCTATGTTGCAGGAATGGATTTTGAAACTTTGTTTAGAGAAAAGGGTTCGGTTCTATCCTCCTTCATTCCCTCGACAAGCTAACAGATAAACCCCCAACTGTTTCCCAGTTCCGCTTATCTATTCTCAAGTCTAATTGATTTCTACAGTCGACTGAGGCAAGCCCCCCTGTGTTTCCAGGGTGCCTCAGGATTTGATAACTCCAGCACATTACAGTTAGGAGTTCTGGCATAATTCATCATTTGACCTAAGGGTTATTGTAAATTGTCTGTCCAAACTTCTAAGCCAAGACCTATCTATAACTTGTTATTTATTTGGACTTCTGTTAAAAATTAACTATGCTGACTCTTGAGCCCTTACTTCGTGTCATTCTTATGAAACTCAAGATTGTTCTTGTTTTGGGTTTAGCTTATGATTTCTCTATACCTTGAATGTTATTCTGGCTATCACGAGAACCTTGTTGGGGCATTCTTCTCAATTGTACATTTCGATTTATGGAGAAATCGACAGAGTCTGGAAGATTTTGGTTAATGTATTGTTATTTCTCTACTATGTCAAATCTTTAATAGTTTTACATAACCTTCTATCCTTTAAGAAAATATTTATCGAAATGCATTCTTTTATGGAAGTTCTTGTTGCTTTAATATGTATCTTAAAGATGTTTCTCATTACAAAGTTTTCTATAATATGTTTTATTTCTATTAACTGGTAGATTAAAGTTGAAATGTATTCATGTCTCGGCCTGGCGACCCTGGCCCTTGCCTTGTCTCCACAGGGCTCGAGACTAAAACCCAGTGCCCTTTATAGTTACAATTACCTGACTTTTGGGCTTAATTATTTATGCAAGTGCTTCGTTTCAGTTTTCCTTAGAGAAAAAATTTCACAGTTTCTCGAATTATCTGGTTCATTAGGTTTTAATGAAAATTCATTGTATACAATTTGTTTTACTCAATCCTCATCTTAACTCTACCTGAGATTTTCCTGTACTGAAATCTCTTTTAAGTTCTACTCCCTGTTACAACTTACATAATCTCTTTAAAATCATAATTCTATATACAATTTTTAAATAGATATTCTCTCTGCATACACATTTAAATCATATTTCCATTCCATAAACAATATCAGTCTATTCAAGCAATAGAAAATACAAGGATTAGAAATTCATTTATACTTATATCAATATCTTTTTTGGTTAACTGATGGTCCTCCCAACCATGAGAGAGGAAATCGCGTCCTCTGCTCCCCCCGTGCTCACTCCCAGAGCCTTAGGAAGCAAACAGTATTTTACGAGAAGATAGGCCTCAGGATTTCCAAATCCAGTCTATACATCTCAGGGTCTAGAGCTCCACTAGCCAACTTGCTAGCTCTGGACAACTCCTGCAACTTGCAGTTGTTTTACCCTTCACTTCGCTCTGAACAAAACCCCTTTCCCTCTTTAGGATTTCCATTAAATCCTTTTTCCCAGGAAGGTAACTGTCATAACTATCTCTATTTTTACTTTGGGATCTTGACAACAATTACCATTCATTTAATTGATAAAATCATCCATCCTACATTATTATGATTAAATTAAAAATATACTAACAAATATCATTCGTTTTTTTTTCTAATTTAGTCTACTTCTATTATATCATACACGGAAAAACATTACAATGCTTGTCCTCCGAATTTGGCATGCCAACTCTGGAGGGAAGTATTAGAAACTTAATTGCAAAATAAGGGCTGCCCCAAGTGGGGAAACCAACCCATAAGTAGAGAGTATTAGGAGCTTCCCAAGATGGGAAACCAGCTTGTCTAGTTTTGAGACTAATATTGAAACATAACAGAAAAAAGTTTAAAAACACTTGCAAACTAGATAACACCAGAAGAAAGCTGGAGTAAGAGGTGAGCACCCAACAATAGGACTTAAGGTATGCCGTCATTCTTCTCAGGAAGGTTGGGTGGTACTTCCACGATCCTGCAAGCATAAACAAACTCGTCCTTCTCCTTATTAGGCTCATGGACTGAAGAAGGAGGGAGAAGCAACACCTGGGCAGTAGGTGAATTGGAGGAGGCTGCATGTAAGTTGGTGTCGTCATCCTTGCCATCCTCATCGTTGCTTGATCCACGACCGCTACGAGAACCTGTGCGATTGTTGGAACGATGACTGCTGCTGGAAGCTCTCTGCACAGGCAGGGCTTTCATTTTGCGGGGAATGGAGACAGGTGTAGACGGAATTGTGGATTTTCGAGGGCGCTTTTTGGGACGAAGACCAGAGGATTTAGGCGGGGGACTTGGGAGATGAAGGAACGTTTGAGTGTAGAGATTGACAGGGTTGAGCAAACTCAGCTCCTCCCAATCCACGGAGAGGTTCACCTCCCTGCCAATGGAAATCGAGGAAGGGGGTCTCGAGGGGAGGCCATTCCCTTCAACACGATGACACCTCATTCTGTGTCACCTTGGCATGTTGAGTGAGTGAGAGGAGACTCGAGACAAGGAGGGGATGCTCTTAGGTGTTGTAGAGGATCATCTGCAGTGAGACCTCGCAGAGAGGCAACCACGATGATATTGAATAGATTCGAGAGGCTCCTCCCAATCCACGGAGAGGTTCACCTCCCTGCCAATGGAAATCGAGGAAGGGGGTCTCGAGGGGAGGCCATTCCCTTCAACACGATGACACCTCATTCTGTGTCACCTTGGCATGTTGAGTGAGTGAGAGGAGACTCGAGACAAGGAGGGGATGCTCTTAGGTGTTGTAGAGGATCATCTGCAGTGAGACCTCGCAGAGAGGCAACCACGATGATATTGAATAGATTCGAGAGTCGAGGGCGTGACAGAAATGCAGGAGGCAAACACATAAAGTTGGAGGGAGAGACGAATGGAGGTGGGATGAGCTCGGAGGGTATATTTAAGAGCCATGGGAGTAGGTTGAGGCTAAGTTAATGAGTAGCAGCCAAAGGACGTTGCGTGAAAGCTGGTGAGGGTGGTAATTAAGGGAGCCATGCTCCAGCATTTATCATTGGGTTGGTGACCATGTGCAGGCGCGTGGGGCGGACAAGTGCCCTGCCACATGACGTCCAAGTGGCCCATCTTCTCATTATTAAGCACCCGCATACAGGAAAAAAATATCATTCATTAGTTAGCTTAATTAAAAGAAATTATTAATATATCATAAAGTTTATTGTCTTATTCAATTTATAAAACGGAGTGTTACAATTTACTATATATATTACCTTTATAATTAATATAAATTAATTAAAAATTTCAATATATTTAATATGAATTAAAATGTGTAAATGTATAAAGTATAGAGTGAGTAATAATAAAGTATCTTATTAAATTTCTTTGTAATAAAAATATCACGACTTAAAAAAAAAACTTGTGAACATAAATTTAATTATAAATATAAATATTGATTTAAAATTATATAAAAAATAAACCATTCATAAATATACAATCTATATCCCCATTGAAAGCCTCAATACAACCTTCAAATAAAATCTCACAAATCATTTTTTTTACAAATCCTTTCACCATAATTGGAATTAAAATATTTTTCTTATAAATCCTTCTCAATAATCTCTTTATTTTTTATTTTTTAAATTTAGTAGTTCCTTACTATTTTCTATTTATCAAAAAGGGGTAAGTTGCAACATATACATATTCCGTGACCTCAACCTACCCAGAGGAAACTAGGTATGTTGGCCACTTTAAAGCATTAAATGTTATCCAAAATTGTAATTGTTTCTTTCTTCTACTAGCAGCTATGTCCATTTTACTGTTTAAAACGAAGTCTAATTGACAACATAAAACATAAAAACTATTCACAAAAAGATAAAAATCACTCTCAATTGAAAAAGGAGTTGCAGCTCTCAGGTGAGTACTGCACCTGGAGACTGCACACAAACGTAGAGATCACTCTACATTCATCAATCAGAAAGATACATCTTTAAGTACATAGCAAATAAGTAGGAGGTTGTAACCAAACTCCTATATTATAGGAACTAATCCTAAACTAAGGAGGTACGTTACAACAATGTAACCATTTCTCCCTTAATATACAAATAATATTAATTATTTCCAACTCTCCCCCTCAATGGAGAAAGGATTACCCTGAACTCCTAGCATCCCTCTAAACAATTCAAACTTTATACGCCCAAGAGGCTTAGTAAAACTGTTAGCCATATTTTCACAAGTTTTACAATATTCAACAAATATTTCCTTTGACTAAAGTTTCTCTCGAACAAAATGGATCTGAGTATCGATGTGTTTGGTATTTTTATGAAATACTGGATTGTATGCAAGCTTGATGGTACTCTGGTTTTCACTTTTAACTATAGTTGATTCTTTCTATTCTTCTCCTGCATCATGGAGAAGTCTTCTCAACCAGAGAGCTTCACATGTGGCTGCACACAATGCTTGGTACTCAGATTCACATGAAGATAAAGCTACAGTGCTTTGCTTTTTGCTGCTCGATGCTATGACCCCGAATCTAATGCTGAATGTGTAACCTGAGATAGACCTTTGATCATCCAAGTTACCTGCCCAATCTGAATCTAAAAATCCTACTAGAGTAACATCAGATGTGTCAGTGTATAAAATACCATAATTACTAGTACCACTAAGATACCTCAACACGCTTTTTGCTGCGACCCAGTGACTTTCAAGTGGTTTAGACATAAACTGGCTCAACATACTAACAGATTATGCCAAGTGTAGTCTAGTTGTAGTAAGATATATTAGACTCCCAACTAGTTGTCTATACATAGTGGCATCCACCTCTTTAGTGCCATCGTCACTGCACAACTTTAGATTTTTCTGCAATGGTGTTGCTGCTGATCTACACTGCTCCATTCTGAACTTTTCCAACAAACTTCTGGCATACTTCCCTTGAGTAAGAAAAGTCTGTCCAGAATCTCTCCATACTTCCAATCCCAAACAATAATGGAGATTTCCGAGATCTTTCATTTCAAACACTTGTGACATATACTGTTTGATTTCTTTGATCAGATTATTAGCATTCCCTGTTATAATCATATCATCCACATACAAAGAAATCAAAATAATTTGCCTCTGTTTATTAAACTTGGTATACATATTTGGATCATTCATGCTCCTATGAAAACCATGTTGTACAAAGAATGAATCGATCTTCTCATACCACGACCTGGGTGCTTGTTTTAAACCATATAATGCCTTTTTCAATCTACAAACAAGATGTTCCTACCCCTTTTTAACAAACCCTTCAGGCTGAGCTAAACAAATTTCTTCTTTCAATTCACCATTCAGATATGCAAACTTAACATCTAGTTGGTGTAGCTCCCACTTATGTTTTTTTTCTAAAGAAATTAGCATTCTAATAGTGTTTAATTTTGCTACAGGAGCAAAGGTGTCATCGAAATATATTCCCTCTTGCTGTGAGTAACCATTTTCTACCAGTCTAGCTTTAAGATTTTCTATACTCCCATCTGCATTTATTTTGGGTTTATACAGCCATTTACATCCTATGGGTTTTTTACCTTCAGGTAGTTCAACTAAATCCCAAGTATGGTTTCTAATAATTGATTCAATTTCCTCATTCATTGCCGCCCTCCATGCATCAGATTGACTTGCTTCTTTATAATTTGTGGGTTCTACAATGTTTAAAATATTTGTCATTAAAGCATAGTCTTTCAATCTGGATGGTAATTGAGTCTTCCTACCTGATCTCCTTGGTAGGGGACTTACCTCAAATCTGTCTACTTCAGACTTATATGGGCTCACATCATTGATTACATTACCTGTTTCTTCGTCTTCTTTCTGCTCTTGCTCTTGATCATCCTCGCTGTTTTCTTCCATTAGTAATGGAATGTGCCAATCATTATTACTGTCATCCTTTCCTTCCTCAACCTGTTCATGAAATATGACATCTTGGCTTGCAAATACCTTATGAGTCACAGGATTAAATAACTTATATGCTTTAAATTCAGTGCCATATCCAACAAAGATACATTTCATGGCTTTAGGATCTAACTTCTTCCTATCCACCTTGGGTATATGGGCATAATATTTTGACCCAAATACTCTTAAATGACTCACTGCTGGTTTGAATCCAAATAATGCTTCAAAAGGGGTTTTGAAGCCAAGACATTTAGTAGGATTCCTATTCTTTAAATAGACAACAGTGTTAATGGCTTCCGCCCAAAAACCATTTGATAGACCCTTACCTTGAAGCATGCTCCTTGCGCAGTCCACAAGAGTTCTATTCTTTCGTTCTGCCACTGCATTCTGCTGTGGTGTGTGAGGCACTGTAAACTGTTGAAAAATCCCATGATGCTTGTAGAAATTCATGAACTCTCCCAACCTGTATTCTCCCCCTTGATCTGAGCAGAGAATTTTTATGCTTTTTCCTGTCTGCTTTTCTACTATAGATTTAAACTCTTTAAAATACTGAAAGGTCTGACTCTTTTTACTCAGAAAATATATCCAAGAGAATCTAGTGCAATCATCAGTATACAAAAGGAAGTAATATGCACCACCTAGTGACCTGGTCTGCATAGGTCTACATATGTCTGTATGCACCAGCTCTAGAATATCTCTTTCCTTTCTATTAACATGCAAAGGAAATTCTTCTCTATGCATTTTCCCTAATGCACATCCATCACAATCCAACTGAACACTATGGAAAACAGGGAGTCCATCGACCATACCTTTTCTCTAAAGTAGAATGAGGTCTTGCAGATTAAGATGACCATATCTCTGGTGCCAAAGGTTTTCGGCTATCGATCATGTTGCAACCATGGCTTGTTGTGGCATGCTTTTCACATCTAGTCTATATATGCTCCCTACACGCACTCCTGTTGCAACAATTTCCATCTTGCTATCCTTTATGACATAGTGAGTCTTGAAGAATTGAACTTGCATGTCCTGATCAATTATCATAGATACAGAGATCAAGTTTTTCTTAATTCCGGGCACATACAATACATTCTTAAGATGTCTCATGTCACCGCTAGTTAACTTTACCGGAATATCACCATACCCTTTGATCTCATATCCTCTATCATCTCCTAGATAAATTTTCGACCCACATGTAGTTTCTTCAAGAAATTCAAACCATTCCTTCTTACCTGTCATATGTGAGGATGCGCCAGAATCGACATACCATATGTCGTCCTCATCTCCCTTAGAGGTTGAAAGGGCACAATCGGCTGCAAATAGTCGAAGTTCGTGGCTATGGTCTTCATCTTCCTCAAAAAATTAACCTTTGTGCTTTCTCTGTTTATTCCTCGCTTCATATGTTTGCCTCTTATAAAAATCTTTAATCTGATGGCCATTTTTTTCCACAGTAAAGACATCTCTTGCTGGGAAAATTATTAGCAGACATACCTTTAAAGGGTCTCTTTTGAAAGGTGTTGGCTCCTCTCTGCTGTTATTGTTGTTGTGGTTGCTATTGCTGCTGTGGTTGCTTCCCTCTATACTGTCACCTTTTCAACATCAGAGCAAGATCATTGCTCTGTGATTTCAAATTCTACCGCCGCTCTTCTTCTTGTAGCAAAATCCCTATCAATTCTTCAAATGCAGGGGATTTCTCCCTTGCTTCCAATCCCGTGATGAACATCTAATATTCATCTTTCATTCCATTCAACGTGATCGTGACCAGATCGGAATCAGACACTTTTTCTCCGATATCTCCCAATCTGTCCTTCAGATCTTTAACTCTAGCAATGAATCCAGCAGCGGACTCATTTTCCTCCATCTTCATCGCAAACAACTTGCCTTTGAGTGACAAAACACGATTTGTATTCTGTGTCTGGTATAGATTCTTGATCGTCATCCAAATATCAGTGGACGATTTTCTATCTCTAATATGTGGGATAATATTGTCCTTAACGGACATCTTCAGTATGACTTTTGCTTTGTTCTCTCTTTTATCCCAGTCTTGTTCTTGTGCAGATGTTCCTGTTACCAAATTTGGTCTCAGCTCATTTCCTATGACAATCGACCATGCATTTGCGCTTTCAAGTAATGTCTGTATCTTGATTTTCCAATTGGTGAAATTAGATCCATCGAGTTTTCCAGACTCATGGAGATACGATTCTATATTGTTATTCATTCCGGGTTGATAAACTTTTAAATCTTCCGATGAATAATTCTACCCAACTGAACAATTGCAGGACACAGTAAAAAAAATCAATACATACTAGATTCTAACCACTGATCTGCTGGAAACTCCGTAACTTCAATGTGCCACCACTGGGCAAGTCCGATCTGCCACCACCGGGCGAATCTGGAACTTCAATGTGCCACCACTGGGCAAGTCCGATCTTCCACCACCGAGCAAATCCGAAACTTCAATGTGCTACCACTGAGAAAGTCCGATCTGCTACCACCAAGAAAATCTGGAACTTCAATGTGCCACCACCGGGCAAGTCCGATCTGCCACCACTGGGCAAATCTGGAACTTCAATATGCCACCACCGGGTAAGTCCGATTTGCAAAAGTTGCAAATCTTCTTAAAGAGAAAGAGGTTGGCGCTTTTCCGAGGCTAGAAATTTGCGCCCAAATAAAATTCATGTATGTCCCAAAACTGGTGCTCTTATGTCTTGCACCTCCATGCCAATGGCGTATTTCGGCGCGTTGGCGCCGATATTTCCCTCACAGTAGCGCCAATGGCGCGAATGATCACGATAAAAATGCGCCAATCCTTTCTTCCACTCAGAGATGATCAGTCATATGAGACCTATGCTTCAGGCGTTGCTGTAGTCCACCTGCTCCTACGAAAGCTTCTGTGTACACCTCCGCCACTAAGGCTCTATAGTCAATGATGCTAAAAAAAAATAAGGCTCCCCCTACTCTGTGCTCTAATACCAAGATAAAAATCACTCTGAATTGAAAAAGGAGGAGTTGCAGCTCTCAGGTGAGTACTGCACCTGGAGACTGCACACAAACGGAGAGATCGTTCTACATTCATCAATCATAAAGATACATCTTTAAGTACATAGAAAATAAGTAGGAGGTTGTAACCAGACTCCTATATTCTAGGAACTAATCCTAAACTAAGGAGGTATGTTACAACAATGTAACCATTTTTGCATTAATATACAAATAATATTAATTATTTCCAACTCAAAAATCATAAAAACTTATGATATCCTTCCCAATAACATTATCAAAATGTTTTTCTTACAAATAGTTTTACTCTATTTGAGATAAAAATATTTTTTTATAAAAATATGAATATATATAAAATAAAAATATTTTTTATAAAAATGTGAATATATATGAAATATTTTAATAATGTAAGAGTGAAGTTGGAACATGAGTAACATAGTTGGAATCAAAAAGCCTTTTATAAAGTATGTGAAATGTTGGGTTGAAATATGACTTTAGTTGATTTATTTTTTAATTATATTTTTATAATTTTTTAAATATATTTAAATAAATATAATTTTTTAAAATTTGGGATTTAAAAAAAATTAAATTACAGTTTTTATATTCATTATAAAAAAAATTCCAGATTCACAGAAAAAGTTAAAAGAGATTGAATGTCCACATAAAATAAAGACAGAGTAGAAACATGTATGGTTTTTAGTTTCACAGCATACAATATCACACACACTATTTACAAGCCATCTTTATCATTGATTCATAAGTGTAGTTTAAACAATCTACGAAATAATTTAGAAATTTTGGTTGAAATTTTTGAAAATCTGAGTTACTAGTGTTAAACTTCAAGATTTTGGATGTTGAATTTATTTTCACAATCAAAATACGGTTTTTATATTCATTATCAAAAATTTTCCAAATTCATAGAAAAAATTAAAAGAGATTGAATGCCCACATAAACTAAAGACAGAGTAGAAACATGTATGGTTTTCAGTTTCACAGCATACAATATCACAGACACACTATTTACAAGCCATCTTTATTATTGATTCATAAGTGTAGTTTAAAAAATCTACAAAATAATTTAGAAATTTTGGTAGAAATTTTTGAAAATCTGAATTACTAGTGTTAAACTTCAAGATTTTGAGTGTTGAATTTATCTTCATAATCAAAATAACAATTCAAACACTCCAACTACTTAATTTTTTTTTTTTTAAAGTTAAAAATAATTAATATTATTTTATATTAATGGAGAAATGGTTACACAAGTTGTAACGTATCTCCTTAGTTTAGGATTAGTTCCTACAATTTAGGAGTTTGTTTGCAACTTCCTAATTCCTAGTGATGTACTTAATGATGTAATGCCTCATTCATGAATGTAGAGTAAACTCAGAGTGTTCTCTCTGTTTGAGTGCAGTCTCTAGGTGCATTACTCACCTGTGAGCTACAACTCCTCCTTTTTCAATTCAGTGTGATTTTTATCTTTTTATGAATAAACAAAAAAAACATTAACAAATAAAAATTTAAAATCATAACACACTTTTAGATAAAATTCCATATCAAAAATATCACCCAACCAAAAAGTTTTAATAGAAGTTAATCATCATATTTAAATATGTGTAATATATATTATAATTTTTGAAATTTTCACATTTGCTGCTCATGAAATAAAAATAATCCAATATGACCAAAATTTAATAACTCATACAAAAATTTCAACTTCAACAAAGCCGTTGGCCTCTTACTCAAGTTGAAAGCACACACTAACTATATGGCAACCCCGGTATACAACGTTGACTTTTAATGGCTTTAAACTCTGTGATATATATATACTCACTCTGGTCCTCCGAATCCTTCACTCGTCAAGACAAATTTTCGTCTTCAATGGCGGTGTAAGGAGCGACTTTGCCAATTCTGCACTCGTAAATTTCCTCCAGTTAATACAGGTACCCCAATCACATAAGTATCATTCCTTGCAGCAAGAAGGGGAAATGACTGAAAAATTAGAAGAGCAAAAGTTAATCTAGCTTCTCTGTATCACAAAGATTTATCAAATAAAACACAGCCAAAACCATTTCTTCCAAACAAAAACAAATTGATTAGTAAAATTAAAGCTGAAATATAGACATTAGAATAAATAAATCTACTTGTAAATAACTGTTAGTGTCTCTCGGAAGCGGTAAGGGCAGAGGGAGAGAAACTGAGGAATATAGGCCTCTGGCTTTACTGAATCCAGAGGCCAGAGGCGTACATTCCTCAATTTTTTTCCATCGGACCTCACCACAAGTGAAAGAGCCTTGAAACATCCAAGAGATGCGATTGCAGTGTGAGCGTTCCATGACTGCACTCAAATAAATAGACAAACAACTGACAACTTGTACACTTAACATCAGAATCCAATGGGAAATTGATCCCACCACACCTCTCACAGTTAACTTTATTGTACAATTCAATATGTACTTCAGCAAATGTATAAATGGATCTTTGAAAATGGAATGATAACATATTTATATTTATTTAGGTGTTGGTTACTGGCTTCACAAATTAGAGATAGGGATAGTAGAATTTTTTGGGAATTTAGATAAAAAAAATTTAAAAGATTAGAATGCTGTTGGAGTGTTTGATTTTTTTTTTTTTAATAGTGAAAATAGATTTAAGCCTTCGAACTTATGTCGATTGTTGATTCTTAGAATATTGAGCAATCAGGGGTACATGGACGGGGTCAATTATTTGACTGCTCCCATATTTAGGGAATCATAAGAATGCCTATAAAAGCCCCCCGGATGCCCATTAAGAGACCCCGGAATATTCAGCAAGCAATCAGGGGTACATGGACGGGGTCAATTATTTGACTGCTCCCATATCCGTCTGATTGCCGAATAATCCGTCGGGATGCCCATTAACAGCCCCCCGCCTTAATATTTAGCAAATCAAGGGTACATGGGGGAGGTGAATTATTTGACTGCTCCCAGATCCTTCTCAATATTCTGGGAATTAGAAATCGATATAAAAATGCCCATTAAGAGCTTCCAGGAATATTTAACAAGCAATCAGGCCTACATGGGCAGGGTCAATTATTTGACTGCTCCCATATCCATTTGATTGCCGAATATTTGGGGAATCAGCAATCAATATAAGGATGTCTATTAAGAGCCTCTCAAGAATATTTAGCAATCAGGTGTACATGAGCGGTGTCAATTATTTTGCCAAATATTTAAGGAATCAGCAATTAATATAAGGATGTTTATAAAAATTTTAGAGGCACCCAAAATTCTGAAATTTGACAATTATAATCTAGATTTTCAAAAATTTCTTCTAAATTTTCTCATATTCTTACCCAAATTTCCATTATTTTTCCTACTAATTTATAATTTTTTAAAACTAAACATATTTATTTTTATAATATTTTTATAAAATAATAGATACTTTCGGTACATCATTATTTTATATATATGACTGCAAAATAATGTTACATTGAATGGGGATAGTTCGAATTGGAAAAAGCATCTTTATTTATTTTTATAAGATAATAGATACTTTCGTACATCATTATTATATATATATATATATATATATATATATATATATATATCACTGCAGAATAATGCTACTTTGAATGGGGGTAGTTCAGTACGCAGAACTGGAAAAAGCATCTTTCCAAATACTATGTTCCATTCACAAACTACTGTGGGTGACGAATATTGGCCACTGATGTGTATTATTAAAGTTGATGAACCATTAAAGGGATGCTCATTACAGTCGCAAAGTAAAAAGCAGATACTTGCAATATTCTGTATTCCACTTCTCCATGATGGTATTGGTCGACTTTTTACGGAGCAAAATCAGATTCTTTCAAATGCATGAATAAAGCTTTACTGGTACCACATCTTTAATTTTTATTCGCTTTCACTGCAAGAGTTAGACATTCTCATGATTAAGCTAACGGTGGCGTGATGACTAAACCCTAAATGACTCGGCGTGGGAAAAAAATTGTGTTTTTCTAGTTCCACCTCTAGCTGCCTTTGGTACTTTCTTGGGATGAAATCACAAACAACCAAGCATAGCCTTATGCAACATTATAAGGAATCAAATAAGGAATTACTTTGAGCTTTAGCTAACTAATTGTTGTTGGAGATTTCACACTAATCATCAAGCATATTCACTCTAGCACTCTTCCCTCCAACTTTAGACTCAAGTTAACTGTCAAAAAGATATATTTTTCTCTAAGTAAAGTCTCTAAAATTTAGGCCCTTCAATTCTTAAAAAAAATAATCATTGGGATAACAAATTAATAAACTTGGAAATAAAAAATGTGGAAACCATATTAATAACTAATGGAAGGGGACTTTATTCCCCAATCCACTGAATCAGGAACCTGGCAGTTTCAATCTCTGAGCTCCTACGAATTCATGTAAGCTTTTTGTTATGATGTCTTCTTAGCAAGATCCAATGATGCCTTCATATCATACATGCTTAGTCGCTTTCTATTTCTGCAATCCATCTAAGAATTGGGAGGAGGAAAATAATCTCTTGAATTGGATGTTATCTTTGTTTGGCTTGGTTCTCCAAACTTTCCCTAATTTTGATGCCCACTGATTTTTGTTCCTAGCAAATTGAAGGCAACTTAGGATTTCTAAATTCAAGTTGCCATTCTGAGGCCTAACCTTCCATTATGTTCCTCCATGGCTATGGGCTTAGTCTTGTTTGTTATTAGGTCTCTTTTGGCTCAATATAAGCATTGTGGGTTTGCAATTGGGAATGGTAAAGCGCAATTAGACAAGCAGAAAGAAAATTTAGTGTTACCCCTCTACATAAACTTCTAATCTTCAAGAAAATAGTGTCAATCTCCAACTAAAATATTCTCTGCTAGCAACCCAATTTTCCACCATAATGAACATCTTGATAAGTTAGAGAGAGCAACCTCAAAAGATGGAGGATGAAATTAGCTCAGTTAAGAGCCAAATTAAGGAATGGAAGCTCTTTGGCAAGCATGGCACTATGTATCATTCTTCTCTAATAAATAATGTTCCTCATGATTTACCTACTTCAAATGATGAAGTTTCTTCTTCATGAATTGTTCCACCCATGGGTTGGGTCAAAAACCCTACTTGTAAGTAATAATCATGCAAGTCAAAATATGTTATATTTTGGGCAATTTCTACATAACATATACCACTAGGAATGTAATACATGTTTTAATTTTGCTACTATACTATACAAAATATGGACCTCTAGTCCACTATGACAAGTCTAGCCAATAAAACATCTCTTGATGTAACTCTAGATCATTGTTGCACTCTAAAGAAATATTTTATTTAATACAAATATTCTCAATTATTGTTTGTCAATTTAATTGTCTTAAATTGATTACATAAATTGAGTTGGTAAACTTGTGAAGTGCAAGTGAACTATATGTACTTGAAGCCTCTTTTAATTCAGTTTATTAGTGTGATGATTGAGTTTGTAGAGATTGCTTCTAAGGATTTTTTTTATTCTTATGTTCTTAATGGAATAAATTTAAAAAACAACTAAGTTCTAAAAATCAACATGCTTTCTATTCCACAAAAACGGAAGGAAACCTTCTCTATCCTATGAATAAAACTCTGAACTAATTTGTTAGTTTCTAAAAATTCTACAGTCTAGTGTACGAAGATTAAATCAAGTTCTAGAAAAGGGAATTCATATATTTTTTATGTTTTCGAAATGAAACGTTATGGAAATGAAACTTGTAAAGAAATCACTATAGCTCTTGAAAATAAATCACTCATGAACTGAAAATAACACACTCATATGCTGAAAGGAAATCACTCAGTCACTAATGTTTTCAAAATAAATCACTCTTGCTCCTGAAATAAACCACTCACAAACTTGTAAAACTACTCTAAAATATATCACTGCTACTCTAGAAATAAAACTATGAATCCTCTACAATTTGACAATTCGAAAGGAAAGATTGATGAATCTACATCAAATGATGAAAGAAGACTTATGAAATCATCTACATCAAATAACAAAATGAAATTCTGGAAGTAACTACTGCAAATGACAAATTGGAATTCTGGAAACAACTATAGCAAATGACAAATTGAAATTCTGAAAATAACTACATCAAATGATAAAATGAAAACATGAAAACAACTACATTAAAAATATAAAATGCAAAACCTTCACTGTTTGGTGGTCTAAAAGATTCACATGAACAAACAACTACACATCAAATCTGCAAGGCACTTCTTCATTAAAAAGGATGTAAAACGGAGTTTCAACAATTCATTGTATGCTTTAGAAAACTAACATCTTCTCTTTGTTTCAATGGAGTGTTTATATAGGGGTTGCAATGTAACTTCATGGAGATTAATATGGCTAAATATCAGAACTGAATGGATACCTATTTTCCATGAATTTGATGAAGCACGGTCCATTCCAACCTATGTTTGTGTGACTAGGCATTTATTGACACATAGGCACATTATTTTCTCACGCAACTTCAGAATAAGGCCCCAAAGAACCTGAAATATATCCAAAATAGTAACGAATTCGGGAAAACGGATTGATGGGAACTTAATTAGGCCCGTGTTGAACAAAAAAAATGTTATTTTTGTGCGAGATTCGCTTTCATTTGCTCAGAAAACGCGTTTGAAGTTAACTGGTCAAAACTACTGTGATTTTCCCTTGATCTTTGTCTCGCGGTACACACGTGTGAGCTAGGTGGAATTTGACCAACAAAAATCCATATTGGAGCTTCTAGAAACAATTTCCATGTGTCAGATTTCATTCTAGAGTGGTGCCACTACCTCAACCATGGAGACAACTGCAGAAACTGTAGAAACTTGAATTGTCAAACTATCATTAGTAAAACCATGCATAATTATCTTTAACTCATTAAAAATAATAGAAATAATAATAATAAGCCATGTAAACATGTATGTGGGAATTTAGTGCGTTTATGAAGAAATATGGTTAAAAATGATGACAATGGGTGAATGGAATGATGCGAAAATGGATGGTTTCAACAACAAAATTATGACAAATTGAAGGCCCAAAAATTAGGGTTAAGAAAAACAGTTGTTAGTCATGCTTTCTATGAAATTATTATAAATAAGAATAATAATAATCTAATTTCAAGGTCACCACCAATCCTACCACCAAATTGATGTATGAGACCTCCTTATTTGTTGGAAAATGTACCCACCTCCACAATGTGATTTGACTACTAAAGTCTATGGAGGTGTGCATACTATCCCTCTCTTTTGAACCATTTACCTCTTAAGATGAAATCCATGCTCTAACACAACATGAAATCTATACATAATAATCTAATTTTAAGGTATTAGCCAAGACATACACAAAATTGGTGTATGAGACCTCCTTGTTTTTGCGACAAGGGACTTGCCTTAGTAGTGATTTAATTGCTAAATTATATGGAGGAGTACATACCCCACACCCCTTTGGACTTGAACCCTGGACCTCTTACAAAGAAACACATGTTCGAGACCATTAGGCCCACTCGAGATATACATTATGTAATCACCCTCTTGTATCTACCCACTTTCACTGGCTTGTCGGACTAACACGAGATGAGGGCTACTATAACATGAAAAAACCTCCTAAGTACAGTTAAGGAAGTGGAGTCGACAAACTAAAACTTTATTGACATTCCTTAAGAGCTACAAGACCCCCAAGATCTAAATCACACCTACAAGTGCTAAAACCCTGAGTCATATTTCTTTTTCACTAACCTAAACCTCCTAATCATATGCACAAGCTTGCATCCATGTGACTGTAGGCCTCCATTTGCATGCATAATCCTACAAGGGAGCAACTGGAGTCCCAATTTCCCAGTTCTGTTCCTGCAACAACATAATTTTTGCCACCTTTTTAGGGCTAGACTCCATATCACTTCCCAAAACTTAATGAAACTTTCCAAAACAATAAATGACACAAAGACAAATCCTCTAACACAAAACTTGATCAAGGACTTGGCCTAACCAAGCCTAACAATGACATAAATTTTGTCAAACACATTGAGAACATATAATATATAGGTCATGAATGAATATTTAAACATAGGGGTTTGACACTTATTTGAAAATCATCAAGAAGGTCTAATGGCCTCTCATAATAACTACATTAAGGTCTATTAGGTCTTTCACTCAATAACCATTCATTTACTAATCAAAACATGTTAAGACGCATAATTAGAATCTATCATGAAACCATGCTTATAACCAACATATAACCATAATAATAACAATGTTAGAACAAACATCAAATCCACATCATAACAAGTACATTTACTCATAAAATAAAAGAGGAAAATAGATCTTATTAACATATGCAAAAACCAACCAAGTTAAGGACTTCCACGTACCACCCAACCATAGATTCGGTTGAACCAAATATTTCTTCCAACCATACCCTCATGCCATATTCCATTAAGCATGAATGTGGGACTCACAACAAAACAAATATGGCCTCATCAAGATTTATTGTAATCCTGCAAAAATAGGTCAACGGACTTGTTGACAGTGTTGGACCCATCAAAATTTAGGGTATCTTCCTGATATGAAGTCCCAATTAGACATCACACCATTTGGAGTAGGAGTCCCAACAGTGGGGCGTTAATGATATGCCTTGGTTACAAAATATCATAGAGTGATGTTTGGTTTCTTTGGTGAGAACAAGTGTGTGACCCTATGGAAAGTCAAGTGTGATGCAAGAAGGTTCCAAGACAGGAAAGGAAAAGGAAGCGAGCCCCTTATAAGCCTGTAATAGTATGCAGATTGAAAGAACACACGAGCATAATGAAATCACAAGTTAATCGTAATGAGTTAATACAACAACACACATTCAACAAGATTTGTACGAATGAAAATGAATTATTTCATAAGCATAAGTGTAATTTAAATAACATACATTGCAAATACAACAAGAATGGACCTACTGTATCCACAACATATGCATGAAAGTGTGTTAGCTCTGAGTTTTATTAAAAGTGAAGGCTCCAATCATACATACACCATTCACGAACCACTAGTGCCAATAGTGGAACATGAAGTCAACAACACTTTCTCCTCCAAATAATTATACTCCCTCTACACTACGGAGAAGCCAAGGCTCTCATAAAACTCCCAAGTTCTTTTTAATCATAAGCCTAGCCAAAAGCTTGGCTCCCAAAAGCCCTTTACATGAGTTATGAGGATATATTTATAACAAATGGGGGTAACTCTTCACATTCCCCTTTTTGATTCTCTGTTAGGTCCCTATATTACTAGTATAGTCCCTTATTGTTGTTAGTGTAACCCCCTTATTGTTATTATTGTACCCTTGTAACCCCCATATTGTTATTATTGTGCCCTTAAATTATTATTGTTAGGTCGGCTAGGATTACATTGTGGCCCTACTAGGATTACATTATGGCCCCATGGACTCCTATATATAGAAAGGAGGTTTTGTAATTTGAATCATCCAAGAATTTTTCATTCATGTAATGTATTGAAGGTTTCCCCCTTAAAGTGGCTTATTTCTAAGGCATTGATATCTCTTTTCTTCTCTTTTTGGAGCTGGTTTCACAACATTTGGTATCAGAGCTTTGAGATTCTAGGGTTTCGCTGCTCCAAACAGGTCAGCGTGGCATTTTCGCTATAACTTTTTTTCTACAAAGGTTAAAAATCTGAAATTTTTAGAGTACGAAGCCAAAATCTTGAGGAACGTCATCAAAAAATTTCAAATCTTTGTTCACAACATTTTCGGAGATATGATCTGTGCAAGTTAGGTCATTTTGCAAGCTCTTGAATTTAACCTAAACAAGTCATCGTGGTATTTTCGTAATAAAATTGTTTCTACGAAGGTTCAGAACCTGAAATTTTTAGAGTGTGAAGCCACAATCCTGAGGAATATTTTCAAAAAAATTTAGATATTGGTTCGCAATATTTTCAGAGATATGATCTGTGGAAGTTAGGGGTTTTTGAGGCTTCTTAATTTCATCTTGAAGAGGTGATCGTGGGAAAATATTCATAGCTCTCTCTCTGAGCATCAGATTGGAACGCTGTAAAAAGTGGTTGCAAGCGCACGGACTATAGTTTTTATTCTATCAATTTTAGAGCCAAAGGAGGAAACCGTGACACGTGTCAAGTCATACAATTTCAATCTACTGAACCAGTCCAAAATTGAGTCATTGTGGGAGATTGGACATAACTTTGCCTTGAAGAATCTAAATCAGACCAGACCTGTGGAATTTGAAAGAAGCTTTAGAGGGCTACTAAAGGGATCAATTTCAAATATTGAGGATCTGCAATTATAGATATAATTCAATTTCAATATTGAGCTCCTCAAAAGCAAGTAAAAGGTGTGTATTTTTGTTTTCCAAACTGCATAAGTCTTGTTTGAAGAATCAAGTTGAATTGATTACAAGGGCATATTGTAGAATAGATATCAGTATTGGATTCTAAAATGGCCCCTAAAAATAATTCAATGCCCATTAAGCCTTTAGAAAGCTCTACTATGACTCATGAAGATGAAGAATGGCAACATGACATATCAAAATTACAAGAGCAAGTGCAACAAATTTCGCTCTCGCAAAGAGCAACAAAAAATGACATGGAAGTTTTGAAGAAAGGCATGGAAAATAAGATGGATGGTTTGAAGAAAGGCGTGGAATCTAAGATAGATGGCATGGAGGCTGGCATGGAATCTAAGATGGATGACATGGAAGCTAAGATCGATGAGAAAATGGAAAACATGAAGAATTTTCTAAAAGAAGATATGGAAGGTTTGACAAAGTTGATACAAGAAAGGTTTCCTAATGGTGAAAAGATAGTAGAAGAACCTCATGATGAGAACAAAATAAATGTTAATTGTGATTTCATAAAATCTAATGTTGGCGGGAAGAACCACCATATTCCAAAAATGGATATGAGGAAGTTTGATGGAAAGGATCCTCTAACATGGATACTACAGATGGAGCAATATTTTGATCTCCATAATGTGAAAAACACACAAAAGGTACGCATTGCAACTTTACATTTAGAACAAAAAACATTTGTATGGTATCGATGGCTTTGCTCCCGTAAAAAAATTGTCACTTGGTCAATTTTTACGGAGGAAATGATAGCACATTATGAGGATACAAAAAGCAACACCTTCTTTAGCCAATTGATAAATCTCAAACAAAAGGGTTTAATGGAGGAGCACATTGAGGACTTCCAAAAATTGAATATAAAGGTAACTGATATTCCAGAGGAACACAGGATTGATCTCTTCATAGGTACTTTAAAGGATAACATCCAACATGAAGTTCGCGTTTTGGAACCTGATTCATTGGAGAAGGCATTCAGGTTGGCAAGAAAAATTGAATGTAAAATTGTGGCTACAAGGAATCCTACCACTCACTTCTATAAAGAGGGAAGTGTTGCTACTACTAGATTTTCACAACCTACACGGTTGACACCACAAAAATTGGAAGAAAAAAGAGCAAAAGGGTTTTGCTACAGTTGTGATAGCAAATACCTTAAAGGTCATAAGTGTGCTGAGAAGAAATTATTTTACATGGATTGTGAAGAGGAAGAAGAAAATGAAGAAGAAGAGGATATACACCAGGAACCAACCCAAGAAGAGGAAGAAATGAGTCCGACCATATCATGTAATGCATTGGCAGGAATTACCACTCCTCAAACTCTCAAGATAGAAGGACATATCAAGAAGAAAAAGGTAATAGTGTTGATTGATTCAGGTAGTACCCATAATTTTATGCATTGTAAGGTAGCCAAGGAATTGAATTGTTTCCTATACCTAGCACCAGAATGTCAAGTGATGATTGAAAATGGAGGAACTATAAATTTCTCTAGAAAATGCCATAATATCAAGCTAACCATGGTGGAATATGTATTGAATAGTCCAATGCTTTCCATTCCTATGGGAGGTGCTGATGTTGTACTAGGAGTACAATGGTTACAATCTTTGGGGACGGTAGCTTTTAATTTTCAAGAACTTTTCTTGAAATTTTTTTCAGAAGAAAAGGAAGTCGAATTACGGGGTATTGAAGGGAAGCCAGGAAGGATAATAAGCTCTAATGGCATGACAAAGCTTCTAAAGAAATAACAACGAGGCGTAATTGCACAATTATGCTCACTAGAAGTTCCAACATCAAAATCATCTATTTCTGCAGATCTCCAAAAGTCTTGGACAATCATTCCAAGGTGTTTGAAACTCCCAAAGGACTCCCACCTATTCGTGATCATGATCATGCTATTCATTTGATTCCAGGAGGTGTTCCTCCAAACATCAGGCCTTATAGATATCCTTACTTCCAAAAGAGCGAAATTGAACGTATGATTGCAGAAATGTTAGAGGCGGGTATAATTCAACTCAGTCAAAGTTCTTTCTCTGCTCCTGTAGTATTGGTACACAAGAAGGATGGATCATGGCGAATGTGTCCGGATTATAGGGAGCTCAATAAGCTCACCATTAAAGATAAATTTCCGATTCCTGTGATTGATGAATTATTGGATGAATTACATGGAGCAATTTATTTTACCAAGTTGGATCTTCGTTCAGGATATCATCAAATTAGAATGAAGACTGAAGATATTCCAAAAATAGCATTTCGAACTCATGAGGGTCATTATGAATTCTTGGTCATGCCTTTTGGCCTTACCAATGCACCTTCTAAATTTCAAGGGTTGATGAATTCCATTTTCAAACCCTTCCTTAGAAAATTTGTGCTAGTATTTTTTGATGATATACTAATCTACAAGAGGTCTTGGAAGGATCATGTTCAACATGTTGACAGGGTGCTCAAACTATTGCAGGAGAAACAATTATATGCAAAAACATCCAAATGTTTCTTTGGAGTACAAGAGGTGGAATATCTGGGTCATATTGTATCTCACGAGGGTGTTAAGGTAGACCCTAACAAAATTAAAGCCATTAAGGAATGGAAAGTCCCCACAACCATAACACAATTGCGAGGATTTCTCAAGTTAACAAGGTATTATCGAAAGTTTGTTAAGAATTATGGGAGAATAGCAGCACCTCTAACAACATTATTGAAGAAAGATGCATTTTCATGGACTCCTGAAGCAACTAAGGCCTTTGAACATCTTAAAGAGGCAATGTACCTAGCACCAGTCTTAGCTACGCCAGACTTCACAAAAACCTTTATCGTGGAATGTGATGCCTTAGGAAATGGAATTGGTGCTGTTTTAATGCAGGAAGGAAGACCCATTGCTTTTGAAAGTCGTCCAATCAAAGGAAAGTATTTACAAAAACCTATTTATGAGAAGGAAATGTTAGCAATACCGCATGCACTAAAGAAATGGCGAACTTACCTAATGGGAAGACACTTCAAGGTAAAAACTGATCATGATAGTCTTAAACACTTTTTGGAACAAAGACTATCTTCGGAAGAGTAGCAAAAATGGGTCACAAAGATGTTGGGTTATGACTTTGAAATAATCTACAAAAAAGGAAAGCTTAATGTTGTTGCTGATGCACTCTCAAGAAAGAATGAAGAGGTGGAAGCATTGCTTTGTGCCATTTCTATTATCCAACCAGATTGGATAACCGAAGCAAGAGATGAATGGAAGAAGGACAAAGAAGTATGGACACCCATTCAAAAGTTGCAGCAAGACCCTAGTACATCTGATACATTTAGTTGGAAAAATGATTCCTTATGGTACAAAGATAGCTTATATCTTTATAAGAATTCCCAACTAAAACAAAAGATTCTTTTGGAATTGCACACTTCTCCTTTAGGAGGACACTCAGGATTTTTAAAAACTTACCACAGGGTAAAGAAAGAATTTTTTTGAGATGGCCTTAAATATGATATTCAAAAGTTTGTGGCAGAATGTTTGGTTTTCCAGCAGAAAAAAGTTGAGACAATTAATACCCCGGGTCTTCTACAACCTTTATCCATTCCAAGTCAACGTTGGGAGGAGATTTCAATGGATTATCACTGGTTTACCTAAGTCTGAAGGAAAGAGTGTCATCATGGTGGTAGTTGATAGACTTACCAAGTATGCACAATTTTGTGCATTATCTCATCCATTTAAAGCAAGTACAATTGCTACTACATTTATGGACACAATTCAAAAGCTACATGGAGACCCAAGGTTATTGTGAGCGACAGAGATCACATTTTTACTGGAAATTTTTGGACGGAGTTATTTTCTTGTTTGGGTACTCAATTAGCTCATAGCTCATCTTATCATCCTCAATCCGATGGTCAATCTGAGATAGTAAATAAATGTTTGGAAATATATCTTCGTTGTTTTGTATCTGATAAGAAGACAAAATGGGTCAAGTGGTTACCTCTAGCTGAATGGTGGTATAACACTTCCTTCCATACTGCAGCAAAAATGACCCCATTTATGGCACTTTATGGATATCATCCATCATCCATCACATCATCTTTAAGAGAAAATTTGAAGGTTCAAGCAATGGAAGATCACATTGAGCATCAACAAGAAGTTCTCCAACTCTTAAAGGACAACCTGAATTTGACACAAAATCGAATGAAGCAACAGGCAAATCAACATCGCAGCGAGAGAAGTTTTGATGTAGGAGACTGGGTATTTTTATGGCTACAACCATACAAACAAATGTCCCTCAAGCAAGCTAAGAAGGATAATAAATTATCGCCAAAGTACTATGGTCCTTACAAGGTGTTGCAAAAGTTTGGTACTATGGCATACAAATTGGAGCTTCCTGTTTCTTCACGAGTGCATCCAATTTTCCATGTTTCATGCTTAAAGAAGGTTATAGGTGAAAATCTTCCAGTTCAAACAATATTGCCAGAACTTGATGAGGAAGGAAAATCATATTGGAACCTGAAGCGGTCATGGAAACAAGAACTCGACAGCTACGGAATCGATCAATTTCAGAGTATCTCATCAAGTGGAAGAACTTACCCACTGAAGATTCTACATGGGAGGATGAGAATTTTATACAGAAGCACCCAGAGCTACTCAAGTGTCGAGGACAACACTTTTTTGAAGGAGAGGGGCATGTTAGGTCCCTATATTACTAGTATAGTCCCTTATTGTTGTTAGTGTAACCCCCTTATTGTTATTATTGTACCCTTGTAACCCCCATATTGTTATTATTGGGCCCTTAAATTATTATTGTTAGGTTGACTAGGATTACATTGTGGCCCCATGGACTCCTATATATAGAAAGGAGGTTTTGTAATTTGAATCATCCAAGAATTGTTCATTCATGTAATGTATTGGAGGTTTCCCCCTCGAAGTGGCTTATTTCTAAGGCGTTGATATCTCTTGTCTTCTCTTTTTGGAGCTGGTTTCACAACACTCTTTGACTCCCCTAATGACTCTTAAACTTCTTTACAAAATGACTCATTTCATTATATCATGACTCTTCACATTCCAATATTGACACTTGGAATTTCACTTTACACATAATTACAAATAATATTACATTTTACACTCATACCCATATAAGACAAAATAGGGTAGAGACAACTTGACAGCCTAACAAGACAAAATACTATGATGCTTGAGTTTGGGGAAACTTTAGCTCAGAAACAACCACTTAATGCTTCTCAATCACATATTAGTGCCAAGCTCGGTATTGTGTGATGAAATCCCCAAACTGTGTGATTGCAGGTTTTAGCCCTGTACAGAAATTACTTGCAAACAAATTCTTAAAATAAAAATAAACAGTGGCGAGAACATAAAACAAATATACACGGAGATTTTCCCCTGGATCCCAAAACCAGGACTACCAGATTTATTTTCAATATATTCATTTCAATATTACAATACATATATATACATTTCAAAGCATTTATAAACCCCAATTCGTTAAACCTGGATTAGAACATAACTATAGTTCCCTTGACTGGATCTACAAAATACCATGGGAAGAAAACCATCATGCCCAAAAATATGTGCAAAACCAATGCACAAAACCATAGGTAGGTCCACCCACCTATTATAGGATCCAAAAAAACATTCTGTAGGCATTGCCCTGGACCCTGTGTAGGGGGGATACCATCGCCCCTGCTATGTTCGACACAAAAAAAAGGAGGATAAGTCCCCCCTCACACATCTGACTAGTCATGGAAAGAATATAACACACACCCAACATTCTCCCACTTGTTTTTTTCTTTTCCACACAGGGGGTCACATGAGAGCTTAGTCATTTTTCCAGCCCTACAACGCCCATTTTTTCTCTACGCCAAGAAAAATTCTCAATGCTCACAAACTTCATCAATGCATCTACAACATTCTTCAAAGTGTCCACCTTTACCAGCAACACCTTTTTTTCCTCAACCATATCCCTCAAAAAGTGATACTGAACACCAATGTGCTTTGTCTTTGAATGATGAGTAGGGTTCTTTGCCAATAAAATTTCACTCTGGCTGTCACAACCTATCCTTATAGCTCGATGTACCAACCCAATACTTGAACACTATCTCTGCAACCAAACTGCTTCCTTGCTTGCATGAGTGGCTTCCATGCATTCATCATCTATAGTTGAAAAAACCACTACATGTCATCTTTTTCTCATCCAACTGATTGCTCCTCCAAATAGATTAAACACATACCCATTTGTAGATCTTCTCTGATCTAGATATCCAGGCCAATATGCATCAACAAAGCCACGAATGTCCAAAAATCTATCCAATCCTTGTAGAAAATATGTCCAAGGGGATTCAATCTGATCTTGTAATTTAATAAAACAAAATACTAAATCCTTCTACAATTTGTGGAAACCGAATATGACCGCACAATCACATAACAAGTAAGAGAAATAAATAATCAATCACACAACACAAGATGTATCTGGAAAAATAATCTACTCAAAACCCCTCTATATGTATATTGTAGAAAGTCAAGACCATGAAACAATACAATGATTTTCTCTCACTGAAAAACCTTTGCACTATGTTGATTGTCTCACTATGATCTAGGAAAAATTAGTCAAATACTTAACCAATTATCAGCCTCTATCTGACCAGCCTTGCTCATGCATTCTTGGAGGAATTGTGGCCCTATTAAATGGGAAGTTCCCAAGAATTGATTGTGCAATTCATCCAAGGCTTCCTCCCGACTCTATACAAGACTAGTACAATTTTCTAATTATACAACTGATAGTTATCTTCCCTTTAACCTCAAACTCAACTCGACCTTCCTTAGAAATGACATGCAACAACTATTTATAGTGAATATCAGTTAATTTATTGATCACTACTTGTGAATTAAATAAACTTCAATTCACTGGACCTATCACTAGCTCTTCACTCAATTAGAACTAGTTAAATTGATTTTAACTTAATTAATTGAGTTAACTAATTACAACTCACAAGTAATTGTAACTGGACCCCCTAAAATCATTGGAGAACTCCACATGCCTCATGTCTGACCCTCAACTCAAACTTCATAAGCTAATTGTTAGGTCCCTATATTACTAGTATAGTCCCTTATTGTTGCTAGTGTAACCCCCTATTGTTATTGTTGTATCCCTATAACCCCCATATTGTTATTATTGTGCCTTTACATTATTATTGTTAGGTCAGCTAGGATTACATTGTGGCCCCATGAACTCCTATATATAGAAAGGAGGTTTTGGTCATTTAAATCATCCAAGATTTGTTCATTTATGTAATGTATTAGAGGTTGGCCCCTCGAAGTGGCTGATTTCTAAGTTGTTGATCTCTCTTTTCTTCTATTTTTGGAGCTGGTTTCATAACATTTGGTATCATAGCTTTGGATTCTAGGGTTTCAATGCTCGAAACAGGTCATCGTGGATTTTTAGTTATAACTTTTTTTCTATGAAGGCTTAGAAGTTGAAATTTTTACAGAGCGAAGCCGAAATCCTGAGGAACTTCGTGGAAAAATTTCAGATTTTTGTTCCCAATATTTTCGGAGATATGATCTGTGCAAGTTATGGATTTTTACAGGCTCCTGAATTTAACCTAAACAAGTCATCGTGGAATTTTCTCTATAACATTTTTTCTATGAGGGTTCAGAAGCTGAAATTTTCATAGAGCGAAGCCGCAAACCTGAGGAACGTCATGGAAAAATTTCATAGCTTGATTCTCAATATTTTCGGAGATAGGGTCTGTGAAAGTTAGGGATTTTTCAAGCTCCCAAATTTCATCTCAAAGAGGTGACCGTGGGAAAATCATCATAACTCTCTCTTTGAGCATTGGATTGGAATTGTGTAAAAAGTGGCTGCAAGTAAACGTATTGTAGTTTCTTCTATATCAATTTCAGAGCCAAAAGAGGAAACAGTGACACATGGCAAGTCGTACAAGTTCACTCTACTGAACCATTCCATAATTAGGTCATCGTAGAATATTGGGTATAAATTTGTCTTCAAGAATCCAAATCAGGTCAGACTTGTGGCATTCGAAAGAATATTCAATGGGATACTTCAGGGCCAAATTTCAGATATTGAAGATCCGCAATCACAGATAATTCAATTTCAATATCGAGCTCCTCAAAATCAAGAAAAATGTGTGTATTTTTTTTTCAAATTGCATAAGTCTTGTTTGAAAAATCAGTTTTAAGTGATTCCAAAGGCTTATTGAGCATAGATATTAGTATTGGGTTCTAAAATGCCTCCTAAAAATAATTTAACACCCATTAAGCCCTTAGAGTAATCTACTATGACTCATGAAGAGGAAGAATTGCAACAAGATCTATCAAAATTACAAGAGTAAGTGCACCAAATTTTGCTCTCACAAAGAGCAACAAAAAATGAAATGGAAGTTTTGAAGAAAGGTGTGGAAGCGAAGATGGATGGTTTGAAGAATAATATGGATGGTTTGAAGAAAGGCGTGGAAGCTAAGATGGATGGCATGGAAGTTGGCATGGAAGCTAAGATGGATGACATGGAAGAAAAATGAAAGACAACATGGAAAACATGAAGAATGATCTAAAAGCAGACATGGAAGGTTTGAAAAAGTTGATACAAGAAATGTTTCATAATGGCGAAAAGACAGTAGAGGAAACTCATGATGAGAACAAAATAAATGTGAATCATGATTTCATAAACTCTAATGTTGAATGTAATAACCACCATATTCCAAAGATGGATATGAGGAAGTTTGATGGCAAAGATCCCATAACATGAATATTACAAATGGAGCAATATTTTGATCTCAATAATGTGCAAAACACACAAAAGGTACGCATTGCAACTTTAAATTTAGAACAAAATACATTTGTATGGTATCGATGGCTTTTCTCTCATAAAAAAATTGTCACTTGATCAATTTTTACAAAGGAAATGATAGCACATTATGAGGATACAAAGAGCAACACATTCTTTAGCCAATTGATAAATCTAAAACAAAAGGGTTCAGTGGGGGAGCACATTGAGGACTTCAAAAAATTGAATATAAGGGTAATCGATATTCCAGAGGAACACCGGATTGATGTCGTCATATGGACTTTAAAGGATAACATCTAACATGAAGTTTTCTTTTGGGAACCTGATTCATTGGAGAAGGCATTCATGTTGGCAAGAAAAATTGAATGTAAAATTGTGGCGACAAGGAAGCCTACCACTCACATCTATAAAGATGGAAGTGTTTCTACTACTAGACTTCCACAACCTACAAGGTTGACACCACAAAAATTGGAAGAAAAAAGAGCAAAAGGGCTTTCCTACAACTGTGATTGCGAATACACTAAAGGTCATAATTCTGTTGAGAAGAAATTATTTTACATAGATTGTAAAGAGGAAGAAGAAAATAAAAAAGAAACTTCAAAAGAAGAGGATATACACCAAGAACCAACCCTAGAAGAAGAAGAAATGATTTTGACCATATCATGTAATGCATTGGTAGAAATTACCACTCCTCAAACTCTCAAGATAGAAGGACATATCAAGAAGAAAAAGGTAATAGTGTTGATTGATTTAGGTAGTCCCATAATTTTATTCATTGTAAGGTAGCCAAGGAATTGAATTGTTTCCTATACCTAGCACCAGAATTTCAAGTGATGGTTGCAAATGGAGGAACTATAAATTGCTCTGGAAAATGCCATAATATCAAGCTAGCCATGGGGTAATATGTATTGAGTAGTCCAATGCTTTCCATTCCAATGGGAGGTGTTGATGTTGTACTAGGAGTACAATGGTTACAATCTTTGGGGACGATAGTTTTTAATTTTCAAGAACTTTTCTTGAATTTTTTTTTGGAAGGAAAGGAAATTGAATTACAGGGTATCACAGGGAAGCCAGGAAAGATAATAATCTATAATGTCATGACAAAGCTTTTGAAGAAATAAAAACGAGACGTAATTTCACAATTATGCTCACTAGAAGTTCCAACATCAAAATCATTTATTTCTCCAGATCTCCAAAAAGTCTTGGTCAATCATTCCAAGGTTTTTGAAATTCCCAAAGGACTCCCAGCTATTCATGATCATGATCATGCTATTCATTTGATTCCAAGAATTTTTCCTCCAAACATCAGGCCTTACAGATATCCTCATGCACAAAAGAGAGAAATTGAACGTACGATTTGCAGAAATGTTAGAGGCTGGTATAATTCAACCTAGTCAAAGTTCTTTCTCTGCTCCAGTAGTATTGGTGCACAAGAAGGATGGATCATGGAGCACGTGTCCGGATTATAGGTAGCTCAATAAGCTCACTATTAAAGATAAATTTCCCATTCCTGTGATTGATGAATTACATGGAGCAATTTATTTTACTAAGTTGGATCTTCGTTCAAGATATCATCAAATTAAAATGAAGATAGAAGATATTCCGAAAACATAGATATCAGTACTTATGAGGTTCATTATGAATTTTTGGTCATGCCTTTTGGCCTTACCAATGCACCTTCTACATTTCAAGGGTTGATGAATTCCATTTTCAAACACTTCCTTAGAAAATTTGTGCTAGTATTTTTTGATGATATACTAATCTACAATAGGTCTTGGAAGGATCATGTTCAACATGTTGACAGGGTGCTCAAACTATTGCAGGAGAAGAAATTATATGCAAAAACATCGAAATGTTTCTTTGGAGTACAAGAGTTGGAATATCTGGGTCATATTGTATCTCACGAGGGTGTTAAAGTAGACCCTAAAATAATTAAAGCCATTAAGGAATGGAAAGTCCCCGCAACCATAAAGCATTGATTTGTAGGGTTAACAGGGTATTATCGCAAGTTTTTTAAGAATTATGGGAGAATAGAAGCACCTCTAACAACACTATTGAAGAAAGATGCATTTTCATGGACTCCTGAAGCAACTAAGGCCTTTGAACATCTTAAAGAGGCAATGTTCCTAGTACTAGTATTAGCTATGCCAGACTTCACAAAAACCTTTATTGTGGAATGTGATGCCTCAGGAAATGGAATTGCTGTTGTTTCAATGCAATAAGGAAGACCCATTGCTTTTGAAAGTCATCCAATCAAAGGAAAGTATTTACAAATGGCTATTTATGAGAAGGAAATGTTGGCAATACTACATGCACTAAAGAAATGGCGACCTTACCTAATGGGAAGACACTTCAAGATAAAAACTGATCATGATAGTCTTAAATACTTTTTGGAAAAAAGACTGTCTTCAGAAGAGCAGAAAAAATGGGTAACAAAGATGTTGGGTTATGACTTTGAAATCATCTACAAAAAAATGAAGCAAAATGTTGTTACAGATGCACTCTCAAGAAAGGATGAAGAGGTGGAAGCATTGCTTTGTGCCATTTCTATTATCCAACCAGATTGGATAACTGAAGTAAGGGATGAATGGAAGAAGGACAAAGAAGTGTAGAAACTCATTCAAAATTTGCAGCAAGATCCTAGTACATATGATACATTTAGTTGGAAAATTGATTCCTTATGGTACAAAAATTGCTTGTATATTTGCAATAATTCCCAAATAAAACAAAAGATTATTTTGGAATTGCACCCTTCTCCTTTAGGAGGACACTCGGGATTTTTAAAAACTTACCACAAGGTGAAGAAATATTTTTTTTTTCAGATGGCCTTAAATCTGATATTGAAAAGTTTGTGGTGGAATGTTTGGTTTTCCAACAAAATAAAGTTGAGACAATTAATACCCCCAGGTCTTCTACAACCTTAATCCATTCCAAGTCAACGTTGGGAGGATATTTGAAAGGATTTTATCACAAGTTTACTTAAGTCCGAAGGAAAGAGTGTCATCATGGTGGTAGTTGATAGACTTACCAAGTATGCACACTTTTGTGCATTATATCATCCATTTAAAGCAAGTATAGTTGCTACTTCATTTATGGAAACAATTCAAAAGCTACATGGAAATCCAAAGATTATTGTAAGTTACAGAGATCCCATTTTTACAAGAAATTTTTGGACGGAATTATTTTCTTGTTTGGGTACTCAACTAGATCATCTTATCATCCTCAATCCAATGGTCAAACTGAGATAGTGAATAAATGTTTGGAAGGATATCTACGTTGTTTCGTATCTGATAAGCAAGCATAATGGGTCAAGTGGTTACCTCTCGCTGAATGGTGGTTGTATAACACTTCCTTCCATGCTGCAGCAAAAATGAACCCATTTATGGCACTTTATGGATATCATCCACCGTCCATCACATATTATTCAAGGGGAAATTCTAGGGTTCAAGCAATGGAAGATCACATTGAGCATCAACAATAAGTTCTCCAACTCTTAAAGGATAACCTAAATTTGGCACAAATCGAATGAAAAAACAGGCAGATCAACATCGCAGCGAGAGTTGAAGTTTTGATGTAGGAGACTGGGTATTTTTACGGCTACAACCATACAAACAAATGTCCCTCAAGCAAGCTAAGAAGGATAATAAATTATCGCCAAAGTAATATGGTCCTTACAAGGTGTTGCAAAACATTCGTACCATGGAATACAAATTGGAGCTTCCTGCTTCTTCGCGAGTGCATCCAGTTTTCCATGTTTCATGCTTAAAGAAGGTTATAGGGGACAAAATTCCAATTTAAATAGTATTTCCAGAACTTGATGAGGAAGGAAAAACCATATTGGAACTGAAGCAGTCATGGAAACAAGAACTCAACAGCTACGAAATTGATCAATTTCATAGTATCTCATCAAATGGAAGAACTTACCCACTGAAGATTCTACATGGGAGGGTGAGAATTTTATACAGAAACACCTGGAGCTACTCAAGCATTGAGGACAACACTTTTTTGAAGGAGAGGAGCATGTTAGGTCCCTATATTACTAGTATAGTCCCTTATTGTTGCTAGTGTAACCCCCCTATTGTTATTGTTGTACCCCTGTAACCCCCTTATTGTTATTATTGTGCCCTTACATTATTATTGTTAGGTCAGCTAGGATTACATTGTGGCCCCATGGACTCCTAAATATAGAAAGGAGGTTTTGGTCATTTCAATCATCCAATATTTGTTCATTTATGTAATGTATTGGAGGTTTCCCCCTCGAAGTGGTTGATTTCTAAGGCATTGATCTCTCTTTTCTTCTAATTTTGGAGCTGGTTTCATAATACTAACTAAGCCTTCCTGACTCGGTTAACTAATACAAGTTGTCATGAGATGAATTTGCAATTTCTCTTCCAATTTAATTGAAGGAAAATTAAATCAGAACCCCCCTTGGGTGTCATTTTAACACTCCCGCTCAACAAGAAAGGGATTATCTGAGGTAATGGATTACCAAGGTGACGATCAGTAGCTGGTCTGAGAGGATGATCAACCACACTTGGACTAATACACGGCCCAGACTCCTACGGGAGGCAGCAGTGGGGAATTTTCCGCAATGGGCAAAAGCCTGACGGAGCAATGTCGCATGAAGGCAGAAGGCACACGGGTCATGAACTTCTTTTCTCGGAGAAGAAAAATGACGGTATTTGAGGAATTCGATCCTATCTCTGTGGAATTCGAAATTTCTTCTTTCCAGCACTTTCATCAAGATGTCTACATCCTGCTCCTCCTTGGGAATGTACGCTAATGAAATCATCTTCTTCTACACACAATCTACGAGATGGTGATACCAGATATCAATATGCTTGGACCTGTCATTAAATATTGGATTAACTGGGAGTTTGATGCAACTCTGGTTATCATGATGTATCATCGTCGAATTCATCTATTGACCAAACAAACCAACAAGTATCTTAATCATCCATATGGAATCACATGCGGCCTGGTTGGCCGCCATGTACTCTGCCTCTACTGAACTAAGTGAAATTGATCTTTGTTTCCTAATGTAGCAGGAAACTATTGTTAATCCTATGCTGAATATATCCCCCTGATGTGTTATTCCTTTCGGATGGACTCCCTGCCCAATCTGCTTCGATGAAGCCTTGAAGCTTCACTCCCTCTGTTCGTCTGTACCATAATCCATATTTTGTAGTGCCTCTGAGGTATCTCAACACATGCTTTCCTACCTTCCAAAAGAGCTTGGTAGGCCTAAAAATAAAGCTTGACTAAGCTGGGTAAATGAGTAGCATATGTCTGGTCGTATGTTCACCAAATACATGACTGAACACACAAGCTGCTTGTAAAAATTAGCATCCACTACTTCGCTCGAAGAATCATCCTCCTTCCTCTAGTTTCCTATTATAAGATTCTCTAATGGTGAGGAATGGGGAAATTTATCTTTAATGGTGAGCTTATTGAGCTCCCTATAATCCGGAAACATGCACCATGATCCATCCTTCTTTTGTACCAATACTACAGGAGCAGAGAAATAACTTTGACTAGGTTGAATTATACCCGCCTCTAACATTTCTGCAATCATACATTCAATTTCTCTCTTTTGGACATAAGGATATCTATAAGGCCTGATGTTTGGAGGAACACTTCTTGGAATCAAATGAATAGCATGATCATGATCACGAATATGTGGGAGTCCTTTGAGAGTTTCAAACACCTTGGAATGATTGTCCAAGACTTTTTGGAGATCTGCAGAAATAGATGATTTTGATGTTGGAACTTCTAGTGAGCATAATTGTGAAATTACGCCTCATTGTTCTTTCTTTAGAAGCTTTGTCATGACATTAGAGCTTATTATCTTTCCCACCTTCCCTGCAATACCCCGTAATTCGACTTCCTTTCCTTCTGAAAAAAATTGCAAGAAAAGTTCTTGAAAATTCAAATCTACCGTCCCCAAAGATTGTAACCATTATACTCCTAGTACAACATCAAAACCTCCCATAGGAATGGAAAGCATTGGAATATTCAATACATATTCCCCCATGGTTAGCTTGATATTATGGAATTTTCCAGAGGAATTTATAGTTTCTCCATTTGCAACCATCGCTTGATATTTTGGTGCTGGTTATAGGAAACAATTCAATTCCTTGGCTACCTTACAATGAATAAAATTATGGTTGCTACCTGAATCAATCAACACTATTACCTTTTTCTTCTTGATATGTCCTTCTATCTTGAGAGTTTGAGGAGCGGTAATTCCTGCCAATGTATTACACGATATGGTCAGACTCATTTCGTCCTCTTCTAGGGCTAGTTCCTGGTGTATATCCTCTGCTTGTTCATTTTCTTCCTCCTCTTCACAATCTATGTAAAATAATTTCTTCTCAGCACACTTATGACCTTTAGTGTATTTTCTATCACAACTGTAGCAAAGCCCTTTTGCTCTTTTTTCTTCCAATTGTTGTGGTGTCAACCTTGTAGGTTGTGGAAATCTAGGAGTAGCAACATTTCCATCTTTATAGAAGTGAGTGGTAGGCTTCCTTGTCGCCATAATTTTACATTCAATTTTTCTTGCCAACCTGAATGCCTTCTCCAATGAATCAGGTTCCAAAACGCGAACTTCATGTTGGATTTTATCCTTTAAAGTACCTATGAAGAGATCAATCCTGTGTTCCTCTGGAATATCAGTTACCCTTATATTCAATTTTTGGAAGTCCTCAATGTGCTGCCCCACTAAACCCTTTTGTTTGAGATTTATCAATTGGCTAAATAAAGTGTTGCTCTTTGTATCCTCATAATGTGCTATCATTTCCTCCGTAAAAATTGACCAAGTGACAATTTTTTTACGGGAGCAAAGCCATCGATACCATACAAATGTCTTTTGTTCTAAATGTAAAGTTGCAATGCGTACCTTTTGTGTGTTTTTCACATTATGGAGATCAAAATATTGCTCCATCTGTAGTATCCATGTTACAGGATCCTTTCCGTCAAACTTCCTCATATCCATTTTTGGAATATGGTGGTTCTTCCCTCCAACATTAGAGTTTATGAAATCACGATTAACATTTATTTTGTTCTCATCATGAGTTTCCTCTACTATCTTTTCACCATTAGGAAAATTTTCTTGTATCAACTTTGTCAAACCTTCCATATCTGCTTTTCAATCATTCTTCCTGTTTTTCATCTTAGCTTCCATGTCATCCATCTTAGATTCCATGCCAGCTTCCATGCCATCCATCTTAGCTTCCATGCCATTCTTCAAACCATCCATCTTAGATTCCACGCATTTCTTCAAACCATCCATCTTAGTTTCCACGCCTTTCTTTAAAACTTCCATGTCATCTTTTGTTGCTCTTTGCGAGAGCGAAATTTGTTGCACTTGCTCTTGTAATTTTGATATGTCATGTTGCCATTCTTCGTCTTCATGAGTCATAGTAGAGCCTTATAAAGGCTTAATGGGTGTTGAATTATTTTTAGGGGCCATTTGAGAATCCAATACTGATATCTATTATACAATATTCCCTTGGAACCAATTCCACTTGATTCTTAAAACAAGACTTATGTAATTCGGAAAAAAAATACACACCTTTTACTTGCTTTTGAAGAGCTCGATCTTGAAATTGACTTATCTTGATACTTACATATCCTCAATATCTAAAATTTGGCCCTGTAGTATTCCTCTGAAGGTTCTTTCAAATGCCACAGGTCTGACTTGATTTGGATTCTTCAAGGCAATGTTATGTCCAATCTCCCACAATGACCTAATTATGGACTAGTTTAGTAGAGCGAACTTGTACGAATTTCCACGTGTCACTGTTTGCTCCTTTGGCTCTGAAATTTATAGACAGGAAACTATGGCCCATGTACCTCCAGTCACTTGTTACAGAGTTCCAATCCAATTCTCAGAGAGAGAGTTATGAATATTTTCCCACGATCACCTCTTTTAGATGAAATTCAGGAGCCTGAAAAAGACATAACTTCCACAGATAATATCTCCTAAAATATTGTGAACCAAGCTCTAAAATGTTCTGACAATGTTCCACAGTATGTTGGCTTCGCACTCTAAAATTTTTATCTTCTGAACCTTCATAAAAAAAATGTTATAGCGAAAAATTCCGCGATGACTTTTTTTAAGTGAAATTTAGGAGCCTGCAAAAATCCTAACTTCCATAGATCATATCTCCGAAAACATTGCAAACCAAGCTTTGAAATTTCTCGAAGATGTTCCTCAGGATTTCTGCTTCGCACTCTAAAAATTTCAGCTTTTTAACGTTCATAGAAACAAAGTTATAGCGAAAATTCCACGATGAAGTGTTTGGAGCAGTGAAACCCTAGAATCCAAACCTCTGATACCAAATGTTGTGAAACCAGCTCCAAAAATAGAAGAAAAGAGATATCAACGCCTTATAAATAAGCCACTTCGAGGGGGAAACCTCCAATACATTACATGAATTAACAATTCTTGGATGATACAAATTAAAAAACCTCCTTTCTATATATAGGAGTCCATGGGGCCACAATGTAAACCTAGTGGGGCCACAATGTCATCCTAGCCAACCTAACAATAATAATTTAAGGGCACAATAATAACAATATGGGGGTTACAGGGGTACAATAATAACAATAAGGGGGTTACACTAACAAAAATAATGGACTATACTAATAATATAGGGACCTAACACACGATGATGACAATGATGAAGATTATGACAATGACATGAATGGTGATTATGATGATAATGCTAATGATAAAAATAATGATAACAACGATGGTGGTATTAATTATGATAATGAAGATGATGGAAATCATTATGATTATTCCAATGACCTTACAGTCTTATGGATTCATGAACATACTAGTTTCAAGACCATATTATGCATATGTATTACACACAATTTTCATGTACCTCAATTTACGTACAAAAAAAATCTTTTGTAATACAATAGATAATAATCACTCTCCAATTGGGGAATACATGGCTTATTTCTTGTCTTTTCATGCTCCCTTGCACATTTCGTGGTTCTCAACATCTCTTTCTAACAATTTTTTATTTTGCTTCATGCTACAGGTTATACATCTCCTCTTGTTCAAACAGAGGTGAATCTCCTGTTGACTTTTTTATGTTTAACCAAAACACCTTAGTGTATTTATGTTAGGAATATAGGTTTTATAAATTATTCATACTATATGAATCCTTTTGATCTCAAATATTTTTTGGACATATATCATATGATATAACACATGTCATTATAGCACCCTTCCCACATCCTATACATGATTAAGATGGAACATCGCCATTTACCTTGAGTCATGGTTTGCATGAAACAAATGTGCATACAGATTAGGGGTTGAATGTATACTATGATGTGTTGTTATGTTTTGATTTTAGTTTTTAATCTATTGTTGACACCTAATCCTACAAGATTGGAAAAATATGTTGTAAATATGTAAATGCAAAATATGAAAAACAAAGAGACCCTGGAATGTGAATCTGAAGGGTATATTTTCTATGTGTATATATTAATGTTATTCTTAATAGAAAATTTCAATATTCTTGAGTTACCATATACCTGGCTTGACATGGTATCAGAGAGTAGGTCTGTAAGTACTAATTTTAGCATCTTTTTTCCTCTGTAACTCCTTTTCCATTAGTCTAACTTCTCCCTCTACCATTCCTTGCCTTGGTATAACCATTTATGTTGTGGAAAATTTAAATTAATCCACATCGAACTTAACAAATTCTGCTTTTTTGGCCTAAATATAACGTTTATGCAGTCATTTTATGCACTATACACATTGGTCAAGGCACTCCTTCAGTTGATACACATTGTGCATGTTGTAATAAGCTTGCAGACACCATTTCATTGCTCGGTTCCAGCTTGAAAGGCCATGGTGGTATTGTAACTAAACCTACATTTACTTGTGTTTACACATCCCTACATTTAACTATGATTATTGTTTAGTGTTGAGCGTTGGCATTGTGAAGTTTGTTGAGTGTAATGTGAATGTTGCAAATTGCATAAGGAAATCTCTAGCGATGATTTGAATACTCCATCGATATCACAACTTCCTTTACCATGAATTGTTGTGCGAATATCACCAATAATATATGCTCCATTTCGTTGAATTATAATTAATAATTGTTCCATTCATATATGCAATGATGATCATGCCATAGTTTCATAAAATAATATAACGTTGAAAACATATGTAATATGTATATATTTTCATATTTGTGAATGGAAGAACACATTGTTTTATATTCTAATACTGTAAGCAGTAATGAAAAAGTAGAAGCCTCATTGAAGTATTGGATCTTCATCTTTAGATGCCCGCAAGAGACAAAAAAAAGATATTTCTCATTGTTCATAGTTATTTCGAGGATATATATATATATATATATATATATATATATATGAGTGTAATTGTAATTCTGGTGTTGGTCCATTTATATTTCGAGGATATATATATATATATATATATATATATATATATATATATATATATATATATATATATATATATATATATATATGTAATTACGGTGTTGGTTTCTTTATATTTCGAGGATATATATATATATATATATATATATATATATATATATATATATATATATATATATATGAGTGTAATTGTAATTCTGGTGTTGGTCCATTTATATCTGCGTTGAATACTCGTTGGTGTATTGATTTGATTTATTTTAAATGAGAGTTGGTTTACATCAAAGTGGCTATTTGAGATCGAGAGAATTCATCATTCTTTGGGTTATTTTGATTAAAAAGAATTGGAGCCAAGTATGAAATATAAGAATTTATTAACAGTATGCAATATAAGAATTTACTAATAATATTGTATCATATTTTCTCATACTAAATGTGGAAGAGTCCTAAATTGGACTAGTAGAAGAATATGGTAACAAATCCTTGATGGATGACTTTAAAGTAGAAAGTGAAAAAAAAAATTATCCCCTATGAATGACCCCACCATACATGTTTATAGCCTTTTGAAAGTAAGTTAAAGTTACACATGTCCATGCTAAGTAGAAGGATTTAAACATTTGGTGGGTACACATGGTAACAAGTATTAATGATACCTAAACATTGCTTTGTTGTGCCACTTCGCCATTTCACAACCCCTACTTGTTTCGGCCGATTGCGTCAAGTGCTAGTCCCACCAAATCTTTGCTAAGTTCATTCTTAAGCATCCCTTCACTAGAATTTTTATCTTGTGTCGAAAACATCTAAGGTATAAAATACAAAGGTAGAAAATTTGACAGCTCGAGATTGAGTGAAAAGTCGAGTTTAATTTTCACTAATTAACCTAATTCTATCAAGAGTTATTGCAGATACCATTTAATATGTGTATATTGTGCCAGTTGATTCATATTATGTAACTTAATACTTGGAGATATAAACCTCACCACTTACAGATCCAAACCCCTAGCCACTTGGAGATCTAAACTTTTGGAGTATATTCACAGCTTATTTCTGCTAATCATGCCACTTGGAGATGCAAACCCCGCCACTTGGAGATTGAAACCCCTGATTACAGAGACTAAAAAATGACAAGACTAGGGTTTTGTTGTTGTTTTTGTTATTGTTAGAACTACTTTATAATACCTTTGCCTATATTATTCCCAAATTTCTTTGCTAATTGCATCCCCGACACACCCTCTAATTCCTTTTTTTCCATGCATTTTGACCCAATAATTTATAGTATATCTGGAAAATATCATAGATCTCATGGAGTGGGAAACTCCTAGGAATGTGGATGAGGTCAAATCATTCATGGGACTATAAAGTTATTATAGGTATTTCATCGGGAACTTCTCATGAATTTCCTATCCTATTACATCTTTGCAGTGAAATGGCAAGAAGTTTGAATGGACTAAGGAGTGTGCAGCTATCTTTGAGCAGTTGAAACATTTGCTTACAATTCAGTTTTGAAGATTACAGATCTTGAAAAATATTTTGTGGCTTGTATAGATGCTTTCAAGAGAGCATTTAGTGGAGTCTTGATGAAGGAAATATGGGTGGTATGCTATGAGTCAAGGAAATTGAATGAGAGTGAGCATAACTGTGTAATTTAGGATTTTGAGTTGGCATCTATCATTCATGCCTTGAAGATGTGGAGACACCATCTTCTTGGCAAGAGGTTCATCTTGATGAGTGATCACAGTGGGCTGAGGTACTTATTTGATCAACCTAATCTGAATGAGAGGAAATCTAGATGTTTAACTACTCTTTATGAGTTTGATTTCGAGATCAAGTACATTAAGAGAAAGGAGGACACGGTTGCAGATGCTCTAAGAAGAAGAGTGGAGGTGAATCACATTGAAACAATGAATTACTTCTTAAAAAAATGGCACTAATACTCTCAACATATGTGGGGATAAAATATACATCAAGAGGACATAACATAGGTTAAAATCAACCTTATTGTCAAACATAGGTCAAACATACATAAAAAAATAAATAGTATAAAAATGTAATTATTACATTGTTGGTAGGTTTTGGATCAACTCTGCCATTTTATTTTCCCACCTCCATGATAGCTTCCCATTCCATTAATTCTTCAACAATTTCTTTCAATTTTCCAAGTTCCTTGTCTTTATCTCAATCTCTCTTCTATATGATGCAAATACAGTTGATAGGGGAACCCCATAGTTTTGATAAGGCGATTATAGGCTCCTTTATTAAAACCCATAAGCCCTAATGTATTTAATATCTTAGCTAAGGGGGGCCAAGGGTGTATTTGTAGGGGCATTGGGACCAACTTGTGGGTTCATAACATTAGGAGAAGTTGAATGGTATGACCAAAAAGTTGGGAGGAGTATCTTATGGTGTGTCTAATGAGACAAGGGGACACAAGGGTAGCATGGATGGGTAGAAGTGGGATGTCAAAGCATGATTTACTAATATCTATAATCCTAGAATTAGAGTATGAGAAGGGGGCTTAGGGCCTAACATTATAGGGGTTAGGGGCCGGGCCTAGAGGGAAGGAAACAAGAGAAAATTGAAAGGGGAACTCCCAATAGTGGTGATAAGGTGATTAGGGGCCCCATTATCACAATCCATAAGTCATTAACCCATAACTACTAAATTCCATATCCTCTAAACCCCCAAACCATATTCCCTTAACCCCTACACTCATAACACACAACTCATCAACCCCTTTACTTATTAAACCCTAAGTCACTAACTCCTAACCTAGAATCCATGAACCCCATAAGACTTTACCCCTTATCCTCTTAACCCATGACACTTAAACCTTAACCCCTAACACCTAAATCCCCTAAATATTAAGCCCTTAACCCCTAAATCCCATGCCCCCCAGCCCTTGGTCATTAACCCTTAACTCTCGAATCCCTTAACCACTTAACATCCAAGGCTAAAAAAAACACCTCAAACTAACTTCCTAGGAGAATCCTTCACCTATAACTAATATTATTAACACCATTTTATTTTTAGATAACTATTTATTGGTCTTAAGGGTATGTGTTTGTGGGTAATACCCTTATTACCATGTATACTAAATGTAAAACAATTGGATAATTTGAATAACCTCAATCATAATTGCTTACAATATCTACACTTCATGTTGAGATGGAGCTTATAGTACTTTCTCACATAGGGAGTTGACAATGAATAGATCACTCATAATGACAAGGCCTCTCTAGTGCTAATGAAAAATGAGTTAGCCCTCGATAAAAATATTTTTTTTTGTAAAAAAGCTCAATTGTGTCAAAGTAGATGTTATGAAACCAGATCCAAAAATAGAAGAAAAGAGAGATCAACGCCTTAGAAATCGGCCACTTTGAGGGGGAAACCTCCAATACATTACATAAATAGATGATTTTGATGTTGGAACTTCTAGTGGGCATAATTGTGCAATTACGCCTCGTTTTTATTTATTCAGAAGCTTTGTCATGACATTAGAGCTTATAATATTTCTCGGCTTTCTTTCGATACCCCATAATTCGACTTCCTTTCCTTCTGAAAAAAAAATTCAAGAAAAGTCCTTAAAAATTAAAAGCTACCGTCCCCAAAGATTGTAACCATTGTACTCCTAGTACAACATCAACACCTCCCATAGGAATGGAAATCATTGGACTATTCAATACATATTCCCCCATGGTTAGTTTGATATTATGGCATTTTCCAGAGCAATTTATAGTTCCTCCATTTGCAACCATCACTTGACATTCTAGTGTTGGGTATAGGAAACAATTCAATTCCTTGGCTACCCTGCAATGAATAGAATTATGGGTACTACCCGAGTCAATCAACACTATTACCTTTTTCTTCTTGATATGTCCTTCTATCTTGAGAGTTTGAGGAGTGGTAATTCATGCCAATGCATTCCACAAAATGGTTGGACTCATTTTTTCCTCTTCTAGGGTTGGTTCCTGGTGTATATCCTCTTCTTTTGAAGATTCTTGTTCATTTTCTTCTTCCTCTTCACAATCTATGTAAAATAATTTCTTCTCAGCACACTTATGACCTTTAGTGTATTTGCTATCACAACTGTAGCAAAGCCATTTTTCTCTTTTCTCTTCCAATTGTTGTGGTGTCAACCTTGTAGTTTGTGGAAGTCTAGGAGTAACAACACTTCCATATTTATATATGTGAGTGGTAGGCTTCCTTGTTGCCAAAAGTTTACATTAATTTTTTCTTGCCAACCTGAATGTCTTTTCCAATGAATCAGGTTCCCAAACGCAAAATTCATGTTGGATGTTATCCTTTAAAGTCCCTATGAAGACTTCAATCCTGGGTTACTCTGGAATATCAGTTACCCCTATATTCAATTTTTGGAAGTCCTCAATGTGATCCCTCACTGAACCCTTTTGTTTGAGATTTATCAATTGGCTAAAGAAGGTGTTGCTTTTTGTATCCTCATAATGTGCTATCATTTCCTCCATAAAAATTGACCAAATGACAATTTTTTTTCTAGGAGCAAAGCCATCGATACCATACAAATGTATTTTGTTCTAAATGTAAAGTTTCAATGTGTATCTTTTATGTGTTTTTCACATTATTGAGATCAAAATATTGCTCCATATGTAGTATCCATGTTACGGGATCCTTGCCATCAAACTTCCTCATATCCATCTTTGGAATATGGTGGTTCTTCCATCCAACATTAGAGTTTATGAAATCACGATTAACATTTATTTTGTTCTCATCTTGATTTTCCTCTACTATCTTTTTGCCATTAGGAAACATTTCTTGTATCTACTTTGCCAAACCTTCGATGTCTACTTTTAGATCATTCTTCATGTTTTCCATGTTGTCTTTCATTTTTTCATCGATCTTAGCTTCCATGTCATCCATCTTAGCTTCCATTCCCACTTCCATGTCCTCCATCTTATCTTCCAAACCATTCATCTTAGCTTCCAGGCCTTTCTTCAAACCATCCATCTTAGTTTCGATGCCTTTCTTCAAAACTTCCATTTCATTTTTTGTTTCTCTTTGCGATAGCAAAATTTGGTGCACCTACTCTTGTAATTTTGATATCTCATGTCGTGTTTCTTCGTATTCATGAGCCATAGTAGAGCCTTATGAAGGCTTAGTGGGTGTTGAATTCTTTTTAGGAGGAATTTTAGAACCCAATACTAATATCTATTCTTCAATATGCCCTTGGAATAAATTCAAACTAATATTTTTTCAAACGAGACTTATGTAATTCGAAAAAAATACACACATTTTTCTTGATTTTTAGTCGCTGAATTATCTATGTGATTTCAGATCTTCAATATCTGAAATTATGCCCTGAAGTAGCCCTTTGAATTTTCTTTCGAATGCCATTGGTTTGACCTGATTTGGACTCTTCAAGACAAATTTATGCCCAATCTCCCACGATGACCTAATTATGGACTAGTTCAGTAGAGCAAACTTGTACGACTTGCCACGTGTCATTGTTTCCTCCTTCGACTCTGAAATTTATATAACGAAAACTATAGTCCATTTTTTTGTAGCCACTTTTTACAGAATCCCAATCCGAATCTCAGAGAGAGAGTTATGACGTTTTTCCCACAGTCACCTCTTTGAGATGAAATTTGGGAGCCTGAAACAATCATAACTTCCACAGATCATACCTCAAAAACAATTGTGAACCAAGATCTGAAATATTTACAAGAGGTTCCTCAGGAATTTAGCTTCACACTGTAAACATTTCAGCTTCTGAAACTTTGTATACAAAACATTATAGCGAAAATTCCACGATGACCTGTTTTAGTTGAAATTCGAGAGCCTGAAAAAACCCTAACTTCCCCAGATTGTAACTCAGAAAATATTGCAAATCAAGATCTAAAATTTTTAGAAGAGGTTCCTCACGATTTTGGCTTCGCATTGTACAAATTTTCGCTTCTAAACCTTCATATAAAAATGTTGGAAATATTGTCATTGATGGAAAAGGAGGCAGCAAAGACAAAGACAGGCAAAGAGAGCAGCATAGCAGCAAGATGTAGAGAGGGTCAAGCAGCAGAGATAGGGTCATTTAAAGAAGAGGCAGCAAAAGGAGAATGAAGGAAGCAAGGAGCAGCATTAGACAAGAAGAAGAGAAAGAAACAGAGAGACAACAGAAGCAGCAAAGAAACCAACAATAGAGCGAGGCAGCAGAGAGGTAGCAGAGGCAACAAAAAAAAAAAAAACGAAGGAGCAGAGGAAGCAAATGTCGAACAAGATTTAATATGCTATGCGTTAATTGTAATATCGATTAGTCAGGGGTAAGCGGAATCATATAAGGTAACAGTGGAAGTGGTGTCTATTAATTAAACTATATTGAGGAATTGCACAGCGAAGGCAATGGAGGCAGCAAAGACAGAGACAGGTTGAGACGCAGAAGTAGGTAAGGCAAAGGCACAGGGAAGAACCGTTATCGAAAGACAGGAACAGTCGAATACAGAGACACAGCTATTATTGCAAAGACACAACCGTTATTCCGAGAATCACTAACCAGCCGGGCGTTACATATAACATAAACACAAATTCTGAGAATCGCTACCCACGCTGGAGTATATGTGCAGCGCATCATATAAAAAAAGGTCCAAATCATATTTATGAAGTTAAACGGAGCGCATAATACAAATTTTTATAAGGCGGGACTCGCAATATCGCAACTTCGCAACATTGCGCCATCGCACCATCGCAATATCGCAACTTCGCAACATTGCGCCATCGCACCATCGCAATATCACAACTTCGCAACATTGCGCCATCGCAATATCACAACTTTGCAACATTGCGCCATCGCACCATCGCAATATCGCAACTTCGCAACATTGCGCCATCGCACCATCGCAATATCGCAACTTCGCAACATTGCGCCATCGCACCATCGCAATATCGCAACTTCGCAACATTGCGCCATCTCACTATCGCAATATCGCAATATCGCATTATCGCAACCATCGCAATATCGCAACCATCGCAATATCGCAGTTGGTTGAAACTGCATATCAACTATCGGAAATTAGAAATTTGAGATTGCGATCAATCGCATTTGAAAACGTGTCAGGTGGGCCCGAAAGGAGTTCTATATGTTTTAAAACAGGCTTTATTGTATGCGCCGAGAGTATGTTAAGGTGTATTAAAAGGGCAGATTATATGATTAAATCATCTTATAATTAAGCCAAGAGACAAAGTTGGGTTATATATATATATTAAAAGGTGTTGTCATATATATATATATATATATATTATATATATATATAATGCTGTTGTGATAAGCCGTATGGTCTGTAGACCCACGGGCCTCAGCTTAAGGGGAGGGCGATTATTAATGTAATACAATTGTGATATATGTATGTTCCGGCCTGCGGAATGTTCCACATCAACAAGACACTTGCTACAAGTCAACAGTCACGTATTTTTCTAAAAGGCACTGATATAAAAGCACTGTTACATATATACAACAATTACACCACAGTAGAGGACAAAATAGAATACAGAGCAGAAAAGAGTTAAAACACAATCACAGAAAAAGACAAAACACAGTCAAAGAAAAGACAAATGTGCAGCTAGCCAAGAGGGTGAATGAGTGAGCTAGAATTCACTTTGTAATTCGAATGTAAATATTTTAATTGTTTTTTATTGTTTGTGATGCATTGGCAAGTCTCCGAGAGAGAACAAATTCCCACTGTAATGTTAAATTGATACCTACAATTATATTTTCTGAGTAAGCAGATAAAAGGAGTGAGAAGGCAGAAGGCAAAGAGACATGACTTTCCATTTCGAATTCCAAGTAGAATACAAACAGTCATGTGAGGAAATATATAAATAATATCATCTTGATATGAAAAAAAAAAAGGGAGAGAGAGAGAGTTAATCAAGAGAAGGAAAAATATAGAAGTGTGAGGCAGAGAAGATTAAGAAAAGTAGAACAGAAGGAGAAGCTACAGAACAGGGCTGATATCTGAGGTAAATCAGCAAACTTTCAGTTTGATAAATTGAGGAAGCTGGAGCTTCCCTATCAAGTTGCAGCTTGATAGCTGTTAGTTGTAGCTGACTGAGGTTGGAGCCTCCTGTAGGTTGGTGCCTGCAGAAAATTGAAGGGAGTTGGTGCTTCCTTGCAAGTTGTAGCTTGCAGAATTGAGGATAGAGCCTCCTGTAGGTTGGTGCCTATAGAAAACAGTGGTGAGAGGAAGTTGGAGCTTGCCTTTGCATCACAACAATAATAAGATGTGGTTTTCTCCCTTTATGGGTTTCCACTTACATCTGTTGTCTCTATGTGTGCTTCTTATGTGTTGAGGTGATTATTTCAATCTGCTTAATTGCTTGCTGCTTTCAACTTAAGTATGGTATCACAATAAATTAATATTGGCTACAAATAAGATTGCTCACATATTAAGCTGTAAATAACTTTGGTGAAAATTTTAAAAGGCGAATGTATGTATTAAACTGATTCTCCCCCACCTCTCAGTTTAATTAAAGATTCAACAATTGGTATCAGAGCAGGTTTCCTTTGTACAAGTCTAACAACTGAAAGGAGATCCTAGGTTCCCAATATGGCTAGTAAAGAAGGATGCTCAACCAATAAAGCCCCTTTCTTCACTGGTGAAAATTATGCTTTCTGGAAAATCAGAATGAGGACATACATAATGTCTCTAGGAATAGAAGTTTGGGCTGCTGTGGAATTAGGATATGCCTTGAAGGCAACTGACACAGAAAAGGACTCAAAACAAGATTTTGTGGCTAATGCAAAAGCCATGAATGCCATCCTGAATGGATTATGTGAAGCAGATTTTATTAAAGTAATGCACAAAGACACTGCCAAAAAAATATGGGATACTCTTGAAAACATACATGAGGGAGACCATAAAGTAAAGACTGCCAAACTTCAAGTCTATAGAGCCTAGTTTGAAAACTTAAAAATGAATGATAATGAAGACATTGCCAGTTTCTTCCTAAAAGCTACAGAAATTATTAACAATATGAAGGCTCTTGGAGAAAAAATGCCAGAGAGTATAATTGTGCAAAAGATTCTAAGATCTCTTCCATCCAGATTTAATCCCAAGGTGTCTGCAATAGAAGAAACAGCTGATTGGGAGACCTTGACCATGAACCAGTTGCTTGGAAATCTAACAGCCTATGAAATGAGGCTCCCACAAAAAAAGCCAAGTACAAGGGAAGCAGCCTTTAAAACAGAAAAGAAGAAAGAAGAAGAGGGAGACATATGCTCTTGCTCAGATGAAGAAGAGGCAAAGTTTGTCAAGAAATTGGATAGAGGATCAGGTAAATACAAAGGTAAACTCCCCTTCAAATGCTTTAACTGTGGAAGAGTGGGACACTATGTTTCTAAGTGTCCTCACAAGAAAGTAAGAAATCAAGCTCAAGAATCAGAGAAAGACACATCAAAGAACTGGCAGAAAGGAAAGAAATTCAACAGAAAATCCTTCTATGCTCAGCAAGACAGCAGTGCATCTGAAGACTCAGATGAATCCTCAGGAGAAGAGGGAACCTCTGAATTTTTACTGATGGCCATAGAAGATCTTGAAGGACTCTTGCTAGAAGAAGAAGAATAAGGGGAAGTCGACCTTGAGGGGGAGCTAAGAAGTGCACTGGAGGAGATTGACAGACTCAAATTAAAATGCAGAAAACAAAAAGAGATTCTCCTCAAATGTGTGAAAGAAGAACAAAATTTAGAAGTCCTCATGCAACTAAAGGTAGAGCTTGAAGAAGCCAAGAAGATAGAAGACATGTTACTTCAGAAAATCAAGGATAAAACCCGAGAACAAGAGAAACTAGAAGAAGAAGTAGTATGTCTCAGGAAGAAACTAGAAAATGCTCAAAGGACAATGGTTATAAACTCTTCTCAAACAACAAGCTCTAGTAAGTATGAATGAAATCCTAGTTGCTCAAAGATCCCCAATGATAAAAACAGGAATATTCTATGAAGGAGAACCGAGTAAAGGCAAAGAAAAGGAAAACAAAAGTATAATTTTTGTAAAAGCAAAGAAGGCTAATGAAGTAGCTCAAATAATTCCTACAAAGGAAGAAACATGTAATGAGAAAGAAAGAGACCAGAAGAAACTTCTAATAACAAAAATTGTAACAAATACTAAGACAACAGAGAAAGGATCATATACCCCTGAGGATATCAAATTTGGAAGCCATCAAAGGAGATTCTTACCTCCTATGAAGAATGCCATCTGTTATTTCTGCCACAAGCTGGGACACATTGCTGCATACTGTCATGCAAGGAGGAATGACTCAAACCAGCAAAAGATGCAAGCATGAAAGATACAACCTTACATCAGGTATGCAAGTAATTTCTATGGTTATTGTTTTTATAGTAAGGATTTTGGCCATAGAATTATTGAATGTAGAAAGTATGGACAAAGACTGATGTTCAATACCTCAAGGAGGTTTATGAGTCAAAGTAATTTTTTTCATGCTCAAAATTCTGCAAAAACTATAATCAGATGTTGTATATGAAATCAAGTTGGACATATATCCTCCAAGTGTTCTCTAAAAGGATATAATTCATCATCTCACAAAAGATACCAAACAAAAGGGGGCCTCCAGTGGATAAAGAAGGAGAATAAATGTGACCTGGCTCTAACTACTCAAGATCTGAAAATTCAATGGTACTTGGACAGTGGCTGCTCTAAACACATGATAGGAGACAAAAGTAAGTTTATTACTCTTGATGAAAATAAATCTGGCAATGTTACTTTTGGCAATGATAAATCAGGTAAGATCAAGGGAAAAGGCTCAGTCAGCATAGATAATGGAAGAGGAAAGGCCCAAGATGTACTATTTGTAGATGGGCTGAAAGCAAATTTACTGAGTGTCAGTCAGATGTGTGACAAAGGCTGTGAAGTTATCTTTAGAGCACAAGACTGTGAAGTCAGATCAAGCACAACAGGAAAGACTCTGCTCAAAGGTGTCCGAACAGAGAGTAATATGTACATAGTAAAAGAGGAGGATGAAGCCTGCCATATGAGAAAACTTGAGGAGTCATGGTTATGGCATAGGAGATTGGGACATCTCAGCTTCGGCCATATCATCAGACTGAGTAAGAAGAAAGCTGTCAGAGATATGCCTGAAATAAAGAGGCCTTCAAATACCATATGCAAATCTTGTCAATTTGGGAAACAAACTCGCACATCCTTTAAATCTAAAGATGAGCTATCAACTAGAAGACCACTCCAGCTTGTGCACATGGATCTGTGTGGACCTGCAAGAAATAAAACACCAAGTGGAGAATCCTACTTCATGTTGATAATAGATGATTTCTCCAGAATGACATGGGTTGCTTTTCTCAAGAAAAAATCATAAGCACTGGAAAAGTTTAAGATATTCAAAGCATTAGCAGAAAATCAAACTGGATGCAAGCTAAAGTGTATCAGATCAGATAGAGGAGGAGAATTCACAAATTATGACTTTGCAGACCTATGTAATGAACATGGAATAAAACAAAATTTTACCATTGCAGGGACACCTCAGCAGAATGGAGTAGCAGAGAGACAAAACAGGTCTGTACAACAAATAGCCAGAGCTATGATGCAAGAGAATAACATTACTCAAACTTTTTGGGCAGAAGTTGTACACACAGCAGTACATATTCTAAACAAAGCTCATTTAAGACCTAACAGTGATAAGACACCTTATGAGCTATGGCATGGTAAACCTGCATCAATCAAGCACTTTAGAGTCTTTGGAAGCAAGTGCTACATAAAGAACAATGATGAAAATCTAAGGAAATTTGATGCAAGAGCAGATGAAGGAATATTCTTAGGATATGCATCCAAGAGTAAAGGATATTGATGCTACAACAAAACAATTCGAAAAATTGTAGAAAGTATTGATGTAAGATTTGATGAAGAACTCCCAAACAAGACAAGAGATACAGGCTGTAGCAGCCATCCTAAAAATCATGAAGAAGAGAATCAAGATGATGAAGAAATAAGCAAAACATCAGAAAATGCTGAACTGAACTCAAAAACCCCCTCAAGATACACTCAAAAGAACCATCCAGAAGATCAAATCATAGGAGACAAGAGTGTAGGAGTGCAAACAAGAAGGCAACTAGCTGAACAGACAGAAGAAGTATACATAGCAATGTTATCACAAATAGAGCCAAAGAAGTTTGAAGAAGCCAGCAAGGACAAGTATTGGGTAAAAGAAATGAATGAAGAATTGGACCAAATTGAGAAGAACAATACTTGGGAACTAGTTCCTAGACCAATTGAGAAGAATATCATTGGTTCAAAATGGGTATTCAAAAACAAAATGAATGAGCAAGGACAAGTAATCAAGAATAAAGCCAGGCTGGTCTGCAAAGGATACTCACAAATTGAAGGACTTGATTATGAAGAAACATTTTCCCTTGTAGCCAGAATGGAAGCTATCAGAATGTTCCTGGCATTTGCATGCTACCAAGACTTCAAGGTATATCAAATGGATGTAAAGTCTTCTTTTCTTAATGGAGATCTAGAAGAAGAAGTATACATGGAACAACCAGAAGGCTTCTCATTGACAGACAAAGAAGACTATGTATGCAGACTGAAGAAGGCCCTATATGGACTGAAACAGGCTCCTCGTGCTTGGTACTCAAGACTGGACAAACATTTGCAAAAACAAGGTTTTAAGAGAGGTGGAGTAGACAACAATCTATACATAAAAGCCCATGAGAATGAACTCCTGATTGTTGTAGTGTATGTTGATGACATTATGTTTGGAAGCAACAAATATGAACTAGCAAAAGGGTTTGCTGATGAGATGAAAACAGAGTTTGAAATGTCGATGATTGGAGAACTCAGTTTCTACTTGGGACTGCAAATTCAGCAAAAGAACATAGACACATTCATCTCTCAAGAAAAATACTTAAAAGAAATGCTGAAAAGATTCAAAATGGAGGACTACAAACCTGTGACGACCCCCATGATCACGGGTTGCAAGCTGTGTGCTAATGATGGGTCTGCTGATATAGATCAAAGACTTTACAAATCCATGATTGGAAGTCTGTTGTATCTGACTGCATCAAGACCAGACATCATGCTAGCAGTAGGAATAGTGGCTAGATATCAAGCAGCACCTAAACAAAACCATCTTCTGGCAATCAAAAGAATATTTAGATATCTACAAGGAACAATACAATATGGACTTTGGTATCCTAAAAGCAAAAACTTCACTTTATCAGCATACACATATGCAGATTGGGCCAGCTGTGTGGATGACAGGAAGAGTACAAGTGGAGGTGCATTCTATCTAGGAGAAAGTCTGGTGGCATGGCTAAGCAAGAAAAAAACATCCATCTTTTTGTCTACAACTGAAGCAGAATATATAGCAGCAGCAACATGTTGTACACAAGTCATGTGGATGAAGCAAACTCTTCAAGACATGAAGGTAAGCATTGATGAACCTATTTTAATCAAATGTGATAATACAAGTGCTATAAGTATATCTAAAAATCCTGTGCTTCATTCAAAAACCAAACATATTCCAATCAAGTATCATTTCCTCCGAGAACAAGTGGCTCAGAAAATAGTAAAACTGGAATATGTACCAACGAAAGAACAGACAATTGATATATTTACTAAACCTCTTGCTAGAGAACCATTTCAATATTTGAGAGATAGACTAGGGGTAGTATCTGCAGATGCTACTCTCTGATATAAAGAGAAAGCACAATTTCAGGGGGAGAACAAAAACGAAAATATCATTCTAGGGGGGGAACAGCCAGCAAGGAAAGCATAAAATAGGTCCACAGGATCAGTATTACCAGTAGTATCAGCATTATCAATATTATCAACATAATCTCAGTATTATCAGCATTCAGCATGGAAAAGCAACAAGGACCCTTCAATTGAAAAATGCATCATCTCTGTCTGCAATCTAACACAGATTACAGGCACTACAAATGAAACACAGCTATAAAACATATTCCTCAAAGTGTTCTCTCAACAAGTTTTATCCATCACTCTGGAGCAGCATGGTACAAATTCAGCAGAAGAGGACCTAAACGTAACTCAGAGAAAGGAAATGCAAAAAGCAACCCTTTGCCATTGATGTCAAAGGGGGAGGAAGAACAAACAAGAAAAGCAAGAGAAGGCAAACAGAGAAAAGTGGATTGCCATCAATGCCAAAGGGGGAGACTGTTGGAAATATTGTCATTGATGGCAAAGGAGGTAGCAAAGACAGAGACAGGCAAAGAGAGCAGCATAGCAGTAAGATGTAGAGAGGCTCGAGCAACAGAGACAGGGTCATCTAAAGAAGAGGCATCAAAAGGAGAATGAAGGAAGCAAGGAGCAGCATTAGACAAGAAGAAGAGAAAGAAACAGAGAGACAACAGAAGCAGCAAAGAAACCAGCAATAGAGCGAGGCAGCAGAGAGGTAGCAGAGGCAGCAAAAAAAAAAAAACTAAGGAGCAGAGGAAGTAAATGTCGAAAAAGATTGAATATGCTATGCGTTAATTGTAATATCGATCAGTCAGGGGTAAGCGGAATCATATAAGGTAACAGTGGAAGTGGTGTCTATTAATTAAACTATGTTGAGGAATTGCACAGCGAAGGCAATGGAGGCAGCAAAGACAGAGACAGGTTGAGCAGCAGAAGCAGGTAAGGCAAAGGCACAGGGAAGAACCGTTATCGAAAGACAGGAACAGTCAAATACAGAGACACAGTTGTTATTGCAAAGACACAACCGTTATTCCGAGAATCACTACCCAGCCGGGCGTTACATATAACATAAACACAAATTCCGGGAATCGCTACCCATGCTAGAGTATATGTGCAGCGCATCATATAATCAAAGGTCCAAAGCATATTTATGAAGTTATACGGAGCGCATAATACAAAGTTTTATAAGGCGGGACTCGCAATATCGCAACTTCACAACATTGCGCCATCGCACCATCACAATATCGCAACTTCGCAACATTGCGCCATCGCACCATCGCAATATCGCAACTTCGTAACATTGCGCCATCGCACCATCGCAATATCGCAACTTCGCAACATTGTGCCATCGCACCATCGCAATATCGCAACTTTGCAACATTGCGCCATCGCACCATCGCAATATCGCAACTTCGCAACATTGCGCCATCGCACTGTCGCAATATCGCAACCATCGCAATATCATAGTTGGTTGAAACTGCACAGCAACTATCGCAAATTAGAAATTTGTGATTGTGATCAATCGCATTTGAAAACGTGTCAGGTGGGCCCAAAAGGAGTTCTATATGTTTTAAAACAGGCTTTATTGTATGCGTCGAGAGTATGTTAAGGTGTATTAAAAGGGTAGATTATATGATTAAATCATCTTATAATTAAGCCAAGAGACAAAGTTGGGTTATATATATATATATATATTAAAAGGCGCTGTCATATATATATATAACGTTGTTGCGATAAGCCGTATGGTCTGTAAACCCACGGGCCTCAGCTTAAGGGGAGGGCGATTATTAATGTAATACAATTGTGATATATGTATGTTCCGGCCTGCGGAATGTTCCACATCAAGAAGACACTTGCTACAAGTCAGCAGTCACGTATTTTTCTAAAAGGCACTGATATAAAAGAACTGTTACATATATACATCAATTACACCACAGTAGAGGACAAAATAGAATATAGAGCAGAAAAGAGTTAAAACACAATCACAGAAAAAGACAAAACACAGTCAAAGAAAAGACAAATGCGCAGCTAGCCAAGAGGGTGAATGAGTGAGCTAGAATTCACTTTGTAATTCGAATGTAAATATTTTAATTGTTTTTTATTGTTTGTGGTGCATTGGCAAGTCTCCGAGAGAGAACAAATTCCCACTGAAATTTTAAATTGATACCTACAGTTATATTTTTTGAGTAAGCAGATAAAAGGAGTGAGAAGGCAGAAGGCAAAGAGACATGACTTTCCATTTCGAATTCCAAGTAGAATACAAACAGTCATGTGAGGAAATATATAAATAATATCATCTTGATATGCAAAAAAAAAAAAGGGAAAGAGAGAGAGTTAATCAAGAGAAGGCAGAATATAGAAGTGTGAGGCAGAGAAGATTAAGAAAAGCAGAATAGAAGGAGAAGCTACAGAACATGGATGATATCTGAGGTAAATCAGCAAACTTTCATTTTGATAAATTCAGGAAGTTGGAGCTTCCCTATCAAGTTGAAGCTTGATAGCTGTCAGTTGTAGCTGACTGAGGTTGGAGCCTCCTGTAGGTTGGTGCCTGCAGAAAATTGAAGGGAGTTGGTGCTTCCTTGCAAGTTGTAGCTTGCAGAATTGAGGATAGAGCCTCCTGTAGGTTGGTGCCTGCAGAAAACAGTGGTGAGAGAGAGTTGGAGCTTGCCTTTGCATCACAACAATAATAAGATGTGGTTTTCTCCCTTTATGGGTTTCCACTTACATCTGCTGTCTCTATGTGTGCTTCTTATGTGTTGATTTGATTATTTCAATCTGCTTAATTGCTTGTTGCTTTCAACATAAGTATGGTGTCACAATAAATTAATATTGGCTGCAAATAAGATTGTTCACATATTAAGCAGTAAATAACTTTGGTGAAAATTTTAAAAGGCGAATGTATGTATTAAACTGATTCACCCCCTCTCATTTTAATTAAAAATTCAACAAAAAACAGTTATTGTGAAACTGCCACGATGACCTGTTTGGAGCAGCGAAAACCTAGAATGCAAAGCTCTGATACCAAATGTTATGAAACCCGGTCCAAAAGTAGAAGAAAAATGTTGAAGATTGCAACAAGAAATAGTGAAGGAGGCATCCTGAAACATCATTCCTGATCCTAGTTGGAAATTGATCACCTAAACTCGGTGGGGCGCACACAGGTGATTTTTGTCGCAAAGTCTATTTTTAGACTATGTCTATTTTTAGACATGTCGATCATATTCTATGAGCTGTGGGATGCTATTTGTGGATGGTTGGTCAAGTCGGAAAAAATAGATGGACTTCTATTTTTAGACATACTGGGCGGAATCTATTTTTAGATTACCAATCTAAAAATAGATATGTCGAATATTATTAGCTCTTAATAATATTTGGACTCTAAACATTATCTTATCCTCTTGGAGCACTTCAGTTTGATGCCTGGATGTGGCACATGCAGCTGACAGAAGGAATTACGCTATTCCTAGGGTCTAAGTGGAGCTATTGCATGATGACTTCAATTAGAACTCATGTGAGTGAGTTTGGTGGAGTTGATTGAGGAGTTGATGGAGTTGTGTTCAGTTTAACTCAGTTAAACATAATTGAGCTATTTGTATCTAGTTTAACTGATTGATACACTAGTGAGAGTGGTGTGAATTAATTATTAATTAATTCACTAAATATCAACTCATTAATCAACTGAAGAATACATCAGTTAACTACAGTGCATGGCAATTTCAATGGAGACCCAGTCGAGAGATAGGTGAAAGGGCAAGATAGACTATCTATTGTGACTACTAGTGATGCATGGATTGCATCTACATATACATTTGAGTTGCAAATGATAATAACGCAGTCAATGAGAGTGGGATTACATTGAATTGGTCTTTGTAATCATCTTGGATTGCACAGTGGAGGCATGCTAGCAGGTGGCAAAGATCGGTGCATGGATTTGCAAGATCGGGCCTGATTAGTGTATGAAGATTATACTGTACTGAGAGCTTGTGATAACATTTGTATGTTTGTATAAGATTTTCATATGATCTCCATGATACATAATATATGATAGTTGGGGTTTTTAGCTTCAAGCTTTCCCGTTAAACAACTATGTTATGTGTGTTTTTATTGCTTCATGTGTTTTGCAATTGTTGATTAAATTTCTGCAAGAATTATAGTGGAAGGATTCTATATTTAGCAAGAAGATAAATATTGTTAGATCAGGAAAGTCCGGATATATACATGCATATTTTATATAATTTCTACATGGTATCAGAGCTGTGTTATATAATTTTCTACATGGAATGAAAGAAGGAATTTTTGGGCGCGAGAGTTTGCAGAGAATATATGAAATTTTTGGTGAAATATTTTCAGAAAAAAAATAGCATATTTGGATTCCTTACGAAAAATAGCCCAAATTGAAAAAAAAAATCGGTCGAATCAGAGCTCGGATGAGGGAGATATCATCGATTTAAAATCAGCTCTTTTGTTAGAAAATTTTGCGACGGCGGGACAATTGCAATGTGCGCGAACCAAGAATCTACATGCACTGAGGTACAAGATGCATGCAAAGATTTGAAGAGCAAAGCAGAGGTTGGTGACTTGGTGGTTGAGAGGGATCCTCTCAACATGCAACGTGAGAAGCAGTCTCGGAAGGTTGTGGAGCAGCCACAACTGGAGATGCAGAAGAATCTTTATAGATTTGATGTAGATGGGATTTCTACGGAGCTTCCTACTATTGGGAAGTGTGAGAAAGCCATGCAATTGAAGCTTGAGAGGGAGCAGGATTTGCATGCAGGTAAGAGTGAACCTCGGGATGTGGAGCAACCACAAGATGAGGATCATGGAGTGGGAGCAACCACTCATGCAGAGAAATTTTGTGCCAGATGGGCAGAGGGAGTGCATGCGGCTATACCACCAGGTGAGAGGTGGGGCGACATGAATGAGTAATCCCAGAGGATATTGGGATATTTAAAGGCTGAGGATTCATGAGATGGTGTGGGTCTCATGAATTGAACCTGGCTACGAGGTGCCCACAGTGCAGCAGTAGCATGATCAGTTGGATTGATACAGGCAGATCAAAGTGACAGTGTCGGATACTGGAGCACGGATCAGAGTTGACAGCAAGTGCAGAGTGCATGGGTGTAGAGTTCAACAGCGCAATGGTTCCTGAAGAAATGTGCATTAGCTAAGCAGAAGTCGAAGACTTTGATGATAGATGCATCATATTGATTGAGTTGTTTGGAGCCTATTCAGTTTCGGAAGAGTTGCAAAGCAGATGCATGGAGTTGCATGGTGCTTGTGAAGGTTGCAGGGCGAATGCATGGAGTTGCATGTCGCATGCAAAGACAATAATTTCTTGTTGAGAGGGAGTATTTAATATGGCAACAAGAAATAGTGAAGGAGGCATCCTGAAACATCTTTCCTGACCTTAGTTGGAAAGTGATCACCAAAACTAGGTGGGGGCCCACACAGGTGATTTTTGTCGCAAAGTCTATTTTTAGACATGTCGATCATATTCTGTGAGTTGCGGGATGCTATTTTTGGATGGTTGTTCAAGTTGGAAAAAATAGATGGACTTCTATTTTTAGACATATTGGGCGAACTCTATTTTTAGATTGCCAGTCTGAAAATAGATATGTCGAATATTATTAGCTCTTAATAATATTTGGACTATAAACATTATATTATTCTCTTGGAGCACTTCAGTTAAGTGAACAGATGTGGCACAACAGCTGACAGAATTAAGCTATTCCTGAGGGTTAAGTGGAGCTATTGCATGGAGACTTCAGTTAGAACTCATGTGAGAGAGTTTGGTGGAGTTAATTGAGGAAGTTTATGGAGTTGTGTTCGGTTTAACTCGGTTAGACTCAGTTAGGCTAGTTGTATCTAGTCTAAGCAGTTGATACACTAGTGAGAGTGGTGTGAATTAATTAATAATTAATTCACTAAATATTAACTCATCAATCGGTGAAGAATACATCAGTTAACTACAGTGCATGGCAATTTCAGTGGAGACCAGTGGAGAGATAGGTGAAAGGGCAAGATAGACTATCTGTTGTGACTAATAGTGATGCATGGATTGCATCTATATATACATTGGAGTTTCCAATGATAATAACACATTCAAGGAGAGTGGGATTACATCGAATTGGTCTTTGTAATCAGCTTGGATTGCGCAGTGGAGGTAGGCTAGGAGGAGGGCAAGATCAATGCATGGATTTGCAAGATTGTTCCTGATTAGTGTATGACGATTGTACTGTACTGAGAGCTTGTGATAAGCTTTGTATGTTTGTATGAGATTTTCATATGATCTCCATGATACATAATATGATAGTTGGGGTTTTCAGCTTCAGGCTTTCCCGTTAAACAACTATGTTATGTGTGTTTTTATTGCTTCATGTGTTTTGAAATTGTTGATTAATTTTTCGCAAGAATTATAGTGGAAGGATTTTGTATTTAGCAAGAAGATAAATATTGTTAGATCAGGAGAGTCTGGATATATACATGCATATTGTATATAATTTCTGCATGGTATCAGAGCTGTGTTATAGATTTTCTACATGGAATGAGAGCAGGAATTTTTGGGCGCGCGAGTTTGCAGAGAATATCTGAAATTTTTGGTGAAATATTTTTAGAAAAAAATAGCATATTTGGATTCCTTGAGAAAAAATACCCAAATTGAAAAAAAAAATCGGTCGAATTGGAGCTCGGATGAGGGAGATATCGTCGATTTACAATCAGCTCTTTTGTTAGAAAATTTTGCGATGGCGGGACAATTGCAATGTGCGCGAGCCAAGAATCTACATGCATTGAGGTACAAGATGCATACAAAGCTTTGAGGAGCAAAGCAGAGGTTAGTGACTTGGTGTTTGAGAGGAAGCCTCTCAACATGCAGTGTGAGAAGTGGTCTCAGAAGTTTGTGGAGCAGCCACAACTAGAGATGCAGATGAATCTTTATAGATTTGAAGTAGATGGGATTTCTACGGAACTTCCTAATGTTGGGAAGTGCAAGAAAGACATGCAATTGAAGCTTGAGAGGGAGATGGATTTGCATGTAGGTAAGAGTGAACCTCGGGATGTGGAGCAACCACAAGATGAGGATCATGGAGTGGGAGCAACCACTCATGCAGAGAAATTTCGAGCCAGATGGGCAGAGGGAGTGCATGCAGCTATACCGCCAGGTAAGAGGTGGGGCGACATGCATGGATAATCCAAGAAGAAATTTCTGGGCAGGATTCATTGAGATGGTGTGGATCTCATGAATTGAACCTGGCTACGAGGTGCCCATAGAAAGCGAGTTGTAGCATGATGCGTTGGATTGATGTAGGCAAATCAAAGTGACGAGTGTCGAATATTTTGGAGCGCGGATAAGAGTTGACGGCAAGTGCGAGTGCATGGGTGTAGGTTAAACAACGCGATCTGGTTCACGAACATGTACAGTAGCTAAGAAGAAGTCGAAGACTTAGATGATAGATGCATCAAACTGATTGATTTGTTTGGAGCCTATTCAGTTTCGGAAGAGTTGCAGAGCGGATGCATGGAGTTGCAGGGCGCTTGCAAAGGTTGTAGGGTGAATGCATGGAGTTGCATGTTGCATGCAAACACAGTCCTTTCTTGTTGAGAGGGAGTGTTGAAGATTGCAACAAGAAACAGTGGAGGCATCCTAAAACATCATTCCTGATCCTAGTTGGAAAGTGATCACCTAAACTAGGTGGGGCCCACACAGGTGATTTTTGTCGCAAAGTCTATTTTTAGACATGTCAATCATATTCTATGAGTTGCAGGATGCTATTTGTGGATGGTTGGTCAATTTGGAAAAATAGATGGATTTCTATTTCTAGACATATTGGGCAGAATCTAGTTTTATATTTCCAGTCTAAAAATAGATATGTCGAATATTATTAGCTCTTAATAATATTTGGACTATAAACATTATCTTATTCTCTTGGAGCACTACAGTTCAGTGCACAGATGTGGCACAACAGTTGACAGAAGGAATTACGCTATTCCTGAAGGTTAAGTGGAGCTATTGCATGGAGACTTCAGTTAGAACTCATGTGAGAGAGTTTGGTGGAGTTGATTGAGGAAGTTTATGGAGTTGTGTTTAGTTTAACTCAGTTAGACACAGTTGAGCTAGTTGTATCTAGTCTAACTGATTGATACACTAGTGAGAGTGGTGTGAATTAATTAATAATTAATTCACTAAATATTAACTCATTAATCAACTGAACAATACATCAGTTAACTACAGTGCATGCACAGTTTCAGTGGAGACCAATGGAGAGATAGGTGAAAGAGCAAGTAGACTATCTGTTGTGACTACTAGTGATGCATGGATTGCATCTATATATAAATTGGAGTTTCGAATGATAATAATGCAGTCAAGGAGAGTGGGATTACATTGAATTGGTCTTTGTAATCAGCTTGGATTGCGCAGTGGAGGGAGGCTAGCAGGAGGCAAATATCGGTGCATGGATTTGCAAGAATGGTCCTCATTAGTGTATGATGATTGTACTGTACTGAGAGCTTGTGATAAGCTTTGTATGTTTGTATGAGATTTTCATATGATCTCCATGATACATATTATGATATTTGGGGTTTTTATCTTCAGGCTTTCCCGGTAAACAACTGTGTTATGTGTGTTTTTATTGCTTCATGTGTTTTGCAATTGTTGATTAAATTTCCACAAGAATTATAGTGGAAGGATTCTATATTTTGCAAGAAGTTAAATATTGTGAGATCAGGAGAGTCCGGATACATACATGCATATTGTATATAATTTCTACAAAAAATGAGATCAACGCCTTAGAAATCATCCGCTTTGAGGGGGAAACCTCCAATACATTACATAAATGAACAATTATTGGATGATACAAATGACCAAAACCTCCTTCTATATATAGGAGTCCATGGGCCCACAATATAATCCTAGCCGACCTAACAATAAAAATTTAAGGGCACAATAATAACAATATTGCAGCTACAGGGGTACAAAAATAACAATAAGGGGGCTACACTAATAACAATAAGGGAATAAACTAGTAATATAGGGACCTAACAGTAGAATACTATACATAAGAGAAAATTAAATGATATTATCCACATTAATGCTTTAAATAGATTCACATTTTACAAGACACTAAATTTTTCCATAACTGAAAGCATACGACTAGCCCACAACATCCATATAGAATATCTGGATCTAGGAGTCAAGTTCTCTTGGTTGGTCATAGCTCCAGAATTTACTGTTCTTGCATCAAGAAATCCAACACCACTACAAGGAAGCATATTGTTCTCTAAGTTTCTTAATATGATCTTCCTTTATCCTGCAATCTTGTAATAATGTGTTAAATAGGCCATTATACACATATCCATGGATTCATCTTTCTTATTTTATGTAGATCAACCAATATGTGTCACAGGTGTGCTATTAAGAATATTCCTTTCTTGGTAGCTGCAAATGCACAATAAGGAACTGGATATAAACTCCATTTAAAATTCGGATTTTCATTTCTGTGTGATATAACATATTATTTTTAGGTATGAAAATTTGGATATTAATGACAATCTGTACTGAGCACATTGTTGAATTCCCTCTATTTGGAGCTATATGGTTTGTAGGGGTAGAAATGGATGCAAATTTTCACCATATTTTATTATATATTCTTATCACAATAGCTTCGTCAGATTAAATATGTTGGCTCAAAATTTGAACCATATATACGTGACCTTATGGTAGGACTCCCGAATCTCTTTACCAATTTAAATCTTAGAAAATAATATGATGATAAATGCTAAACTCAGGAGATATTGTTCTCTCAAATTGTATATATATGACAGACAAACAACAATGAAAATTGAACTACTACAATATATCACATCAACATAAATGATACTAATAAAAATATAAAACCAAGGAGTTGAAGCACGAGCACTAACACATTTTTGTCTCTTCACTTCATTCTCCTTTCCAACCATGAGTACACTGACAGAATTTGTATTAATCAACACCAGGGCTTTGGGATTAGAGTACGATATTTTTGTGCAACATACTGTACGAAAATGGGGGTTATCTCTCTCTCTAAGGTTTGATGGAAATAAATGCACTGAAAAGGAAAATTAGTTGAGGTTTTGGAAGGGGTATGGAAGGTTGAATGGAGTATAATATGTTTGTGTATCACACTGTACAAACCAGTTTTAATAGGGGTTAGATATCTCTCTCCGTGGTTTGATGAAAATAAATTCACCCAAAGGAAATTGAGTAAATGATAGAAGCTCTGAGGGTTTCACAAATTCACATGAGCATTGAAGGTTTTTGCAAGCAACAATGAGGTAATCATATTAAACTATGAAGAGAGAAACTGGATGTTGTTCCATTTCTTCCAAAATAGGAGGCCACCTAGATTTTTCTATACAATCCTATTGCCTTACTGTGAGCACGCACACATGAAAAAATTTGTTTTTTCCTAATATTTTTGTATAATAACATTACTCTTCCAACCTTTGACTTGCATGAGGGACTTTGAGGCCAAGACCTAAACTCCCACATACTTGGAATTCCAACTGAATTTGGTCATTTTCCATCATGTTCCACCTAGATACGCGAAAATTTCAATCACAGTTCATGTAATAGTAAGAAATATCTCTAGTACCCTCATGAAGCCATGTCACTACCCAAATAATCTCATTTGTATATCCATTCTTAGAGGCATAATACTTCTATGCAACAATAATGTTGTTGTCCTATTTTTCTTTATACTTGTTAGCAAATGTGAAAAGTTTCTTGGCGTGGTTGAGAAGCTCAATGGAGTTTGCGTGATAAGAGCACTTGAAAACAATTGAAGAAGAAGCCATTGTAAATGTTATTTCTCCTGCGAGATCTAAGCTAGGATTATTTGCATCAATTCTATATTCATAGCGAGGTGTGGTCATGTCTTCCGGCCTTTCCCAACAATAATTTTCTGAGTCTCCATCACCCACCTCTACATACAGTACATCATGATTTATATGTGCCTTGAGAAAATTATCAGTCCCCCATCTAATAGACTCCATAAAATGACCCAAATCACCACTACTGGCCAATTTATTTACATATTCAATAACACTCCACAAGAGCATTGTGACTATGAATGCCATTGGAAGACCAAATTTAGCATTATCACAAGAGTCATATTATTCATTCTTACTAGATCCACCCCATTGGCCGATCCATCATGCAGACCAGAATCATTCATTCAGCTAACTCTCTAATTTCTAGGAATCTTTCCAGATCTCTAAGCCTTGTAAAACAATATACTCTTACTCAGTGCTGCACTATATTCGTGACCAATTATTGCAGCTCTAATGTAGAGCGCCAAACTCAAATTATACAAATATGAAGCCATGGATAAACTCAATTGAAATAAACTAGATGGACCCACTTCAGATGATGGCCCTTTGTGAGAACCCTAAATTTAGTTATTTATGATAGGATTGTATGCAATGGACGAGGAGGAGACAATCACTGAAAGAATAATGCAACAAGCTAAGTGAAAGTTGGTAATCAATCTCAATGTGAACCAACTACAGATATATGAAGCCAAAATGTCTCGTCTCAAATAAAGCATATGAGAAGTCATACTCGAAACTAATATCTTGGAGGACTAATGAAATTCACTACAACAAAAGGAAACCCCAAATGACCAGATTTGAATGCAGGAAATATAAGAAATCTAAGCTCCACTACTATCTATCAGGATTAAGATTAAAATAGTTCACCATATATATCTATATGCCCCAACACATCAAAAATGCATTCATCAAACACCCACAAAATACATATGGTATCCAAGAACAAACGCCCACACCAACAGAAAATGTAGCTTCAGCAAAAGAGGCACAACACCCAAAACCAGGCCTATAACTAGAATAAAGAAATACATAGCTTATCTGTTATAAAGATGCAGATCATTCAGGAGAACCAAGTGAGAGAATTTGTTAATTCTCCAGCAACCTACACCAAAGCATACAACATTATAGGCTATCACTACTTAAATATCACAGAGCCACAATTCCCATCAACTGAGAAGCACTTGAGCAAGGCTGACATACACACAACAGTTATGGTCTATGGGCTCTTCTTCTTCACAAAATGAAGACACATGGAAAGAGGGATAACAACAAATGAGATGAGGAATGAAGAAATGCTAGAGAAGTGAAGAAAATATCTGCACAATGTTGGAGGGAATCTCCCAATATCTGATAATTAATAAAATGTTATATTATTTTATGAAAATATAGTAACTATTTTTCTTTAATTCCATTGACGAACCAGTTCTATTTTCCCGTCGATCTTCCTTTTGACATCTCTTCACACTCACTGTCATACCAGTAGGTGAGCATTAAATTCACAAATTTACTTCAATCCCATTGATCCTTCACCTTAATTAATTTGTACCTAAGTATATAAAACACCCATTTCATTTTCTCTGCTAATTTTTCCATTTTTACCATTAGAAACCTAGATGAAGACAAATAGTGGCATCCTGAACTATTGGCCTCTAACAAAAAGATAACAAAAAATCCCCTACATATATCTCAATCCCCTCTTCCCATTACACATGATCAAAAATACATTAAAAAGTTCCCTTTTTTCCATCAACTTTCTAATTTTTTTTTTCCCTCTTCCACCAATGGCAATTTCTTCTAACTAGGTTATGTATAAATGGCCTATTAAACACTTATTTTTAGAATGAATTTGATATTAATTCTCCCAACCTTCTAATTTTACTTATTGTGTTTTTCAAATTATATGTCGAATTATACGAATGTGTCTCAGATGGTGGGTGATTTTAAAATAAGCTATTAGTCTATGAATTGTTCTCGACTCAATTCCTTTATAATGGATTTGTGTTACTTTGTTACTTATAATTGTGTCTCTCACATGGATTTCGGGTCATGGATTTACTCCACACATCATCACAATTGAAGACGGGGAGGTACGTATTTTTCAATTTCTCTTGGATGGTTGTGCAATTTTTTCTTATGGAACTCATCTGTGTTGTATTTTAGTATAATGGGCCTCAATTATTTTAAACATACATGAAACATCAAATATAGATTGAATTTGCATCTTTGAATGAATTTATAAATTAATTAATTCAATGAGGTTAATCATACTTGTGTATCTTCTTCATTATCAATGACATCATAAGATGACTTACCAACTTGCCTTGGGTTGGTGCTCTTCACCTTTATTTGTGATTTCATATTCAGTAATTTTTGTGCAAGAACATATTGAATGGTGAAATTTAGTCTTGAAAAGGCCTTTCCAATGATCATAGCTCCAACAGAATTTGTTTTTAAATCATAAAATAAGTCACCGAAGGTTTCCACCTAGTCCCATGCTCCATGATTTGGATCATTAGTTTGACTTTCACATATATATGTTCTCCTTCAGGATGGATTTCACTTTCACTTTACCTTCTCGACAACATCACATTAAAGTGATAATTTTTAGAGTTGGTTGTGCTATTTATTTCCTTCAAAGACTTGATAACCAAACTAGAAGGAAGGTCGCACTCCTTTACTTCACACTATTCTTTGCTTCTTTTCCTAAAGATTGATCATGCCTTAGCTCACATATTTCCATCCACCATTCCACATCCTTTGACTAAATGGCTCAGGAGCCACCTTATCTTCATAATTTTTTGCCAAGTTTTGGAGCTTGAGAAATATCATGTTTAAAATTGAAAATGTTTATGTGCAAATTAAACAAGACAAAACATTAATGGAGATAACTTGGCCCTTATCCACTATATTAATATCTGTGAGAGAAAAAAAGAAAACATAGCTTCGGAGATAGAGGTGGGCTAGAGTGACCTTGTGCTAATTATCATCATCTTCAAGGGAAATGGGTTGCTGGGAACACTCTCCAACCTTGAGTTTTCAATGTCCCTTGTGTCTTAGTTATTGAAGGTACTTTGGTGTCTTGGTTCCTTATTTATATATCATTAAATTTATATAATAATTTTTAGGGGATTCAAAAGAATTACATTCTAGAGGTATGTATTTTCATGGATACCATATGAGAAATGTGCAATGGATTTTTTGTTGGGTCCATCATGCGCAATCTCTTTGTTGAATTGTCTACTCTACATGATTTTGATTTTTAATCATCATAGCAGTTATAATGCCTATTTTTGTTAATTTTTACTATATCTATATACAATTTTAAAGTTATTCAGTGATTTCTTTCATCTCCAATTGTATTAGAGGAACCATAGAACATGGGGACTTTGACGGTTTATACTTTGGTTAGTCTCTAGTTTAAACAATTAACTTTGATGCTATTTTTTAGGTGATCGAGCGTTTAACCATATGAAAGTTTTTTCCTTCTTATAATACAATTATGTTATGCATCTACTGAAACGTTGTTTATGCTAGCAGAGCCAATGAGACCTACAAGACTTTACAATTTTTTATAATTCAATTAAATTTTTAGAATCTAGAATTTATAAAGTTTCAAGGATTAATTTTTTAAGGGTGCTAGCTCAATGGAAGAGCACCTTCTTTACAAGTAGATGGTTGGTGGTTTGATTCCATCATGCCCTAATATTCATATGTAATGGGAAAAAATTGAGATGCAATGTTGGATGCAAAGAGTGATGCAAAAGAAAATGAAAAAGTGGATGAAAAAATTGACTCAAAATTGAATGTAACATTAGACACAAAATGGGATGCAAAGGTGGACATAACACATGGATTAACATAGGATGAAAATTTGGATGCTCAAAAGCATGTGAAATTGGATGCAACGAATGATGAAAAATATGGTGCAAAATGGGTCTTCCTTCTTGCATTAAAATCACACCAATTCCATTTCCTGAGGCATCACATTCCACAATAAAGGTTTTTGTGAAGTCTGATGTAGCTAAGACCAGTGTTAGGCACATTGCCTCTTTAATATGCTCAAATGCTTTAGTTGCTTCAGGAGTCCATGAAAATGCATATTTCTTCAATAATGTTGTTATAGGTACTGTTATTCTTCCATAATTCTTAAGAAACTTGTGATAATACCTTGTTAACTTGAGAAATCCTCGCAAATTATTTATGGTTGTGGGGACTTTCAATTCCTTAATGGCTTTAATTTTGTTAGGGTATACCTTAACACCCTTGTGAGATACAATATGACCCAGATATTCCACCTCTTGTACTCCAAAGAAAAATTTGGATGTTTTTGCATATAATTGTTTCTCTTTTAATAGTTTGAGCACCCTGTCAACATGTTGAACATGATCCTTCCAAGACCTATTGTAGATTAGTATATCATCAAAAAATACTAACACAAATTTTCTAAGAAAGGGTTTGAAAATGGAATTCATCAACCCTTGAAATGTACAAGGTGCACTAAGACTAAAATTCATGACCAAAAACTCGTAATGACCCTCATGAGTTCGAAATTATGTTTTCGTAATATCTTCAGTCTTCCTTCTAATTTGATGATATCCTGAACGAAGATCCAACTTGGTAAAATAAATTTCTCCATGTAATTCATCCAATAATTCGTCAATCGCGGGAATGGGAAATTTATCTTTAATAGTGAGCTTATTGAGCTCCCTATAATCAGGACACATGCGCCATGATCCATCCTTGTGCACCAATACTATTGGAGCAGAGAAAGAACTTTGACTAGGTTGAATTATATCAGCCTCTAACATTTTTGCAATCATACGGTCAATTTTTCTCTTTTGGACATAAGGATATCTGTAACAACTGACGTTTGGAGGAACACTTCCTGGAATCAAATGAATAGCATGATCATGATCACGAATAGGTGTGAGTTCTTTGGGAGTTTCAAACACCTTGGAATGATTGTGCAAGGCTTTTTGGAGATCTGGAGAAATAGATTATTTTGATGTTGGAACTTCTAGTGAGCATAATTGTGCAATTACACCTCGTTGTTCTTTTTTCAGAAGCTTTTTTCATGGCATTAGAGCTTATTATCTTTCCTGGCTTCCCTGTGATACCCCGTAATTCAACTTCCTTTCCTTCCGAAATTTTTTTCAAGAAAAGTTCTTGAAAATTAAAAGCTATCGTCCCCAAAGATTGCAACCATTGTACTCCTAGTACAAAATCAGCACCTCCCATTGGAATGGAAAGAATTCGACTATTCAATACATATTCCCCCATGGTTAGCTTGATATTATGGCATTTTCCAGAGCAATTTATAGTTCCTCCATTTGCAACCATCACTTGATATTTTGGTGCTGGGTATAGGAAGAAATTCAATTCCTTGGCTACCTTATAATGAATAAAATTATGGGTACTACCTGAATCAATCAATATTATTATGTTTTTCTTCTTGATATTTCCTTCTACCTTGAGAGTTTGAGGAGTGGTAATTCCTTCCAATGCATTACATGATATGGTCAGACTCATTTCTTCTGTCTCTAGGGTTGGTTCCTGGTGTATATCCTCTTCTTTTAAGTTTCTTGTTCATTTTCTTCCTCCTCTTCACAATATATGTAAAATAATTTCTTCTCAGCACACTTATGACCTTTTGCGTATTTTCTATCACAACTAGAGCAAAGCCATTTTTCTCTTTTTTCTTCCAATTGTTGTGGTTTCAAAGTTTGTAAGTTGTGGAAGTCTAGGAGTAGCAACACTTCCATATTTATAGATGTGAGTGGTAGGCTTCCTTGTCTCCATAATTTTACATTCAAATTTTCTTGCCAACCTGAATGCCTTCTCCAATGAATCAGGTTCCCAAAGGTGAACCTCATGTTGGATGTTATCCTTTAAAGTCCCTACGAAGACATCAATCCTGTGTTCCTCTGGAATATCAGTTACCCTTATATTCAATTTTTGGAAGTCCTCAATGTGCTCCACCACTGAACCCTTTTGCTTGATATTTATCAATTGGCTAAAGAAGGAGTTGATCTTTTTATCCTCATAATGTGCTATCATTTCCTTCGTAAAATTTAACCAAGTAACAATTTTTTTACAGGAGCAAATCCATCGATACCATACAAATGTACTTTTTTATAAATATTAAGTTGCAATGCGTACATTTTGTGTTTTTTGCACGTTATGGAGATCAAAATATTGTTCCATGTTATGGGATCCTTTCCATCAAACTTCCTCATATTGATCTTTGGAATATGGTGGGTCTTCAATCCAAAATTAGAGTTTATGAAATCATGATTAACATTTATTTTGTTCTCATCATGAGTTTCCTCTACTATATTTTCGCCATTAGGAAGCATTTTTTGTATCAACTTTTTCAAACCTTCCATGTCTGCTTTTAGATCATTCTTCATTTCTTCCATGTTGTCTTTCATTTTTTCTTCTATACCATCGATCTTAGCTTCCATGTCTTCCATGACATTATTCAAACCATCCATCTTAGCTTCCACTTCTTTCTTCAAACCATCCATATTAGCTTCCATGCCCTTCTTCAAACCATCCATCTTAGCTTCCACACCTTTCTTCAAAACTTCCATTTCATTTTTTGTTGCTCTTTGTGAGAGCGAAATTTGGTGCACTTGCTCTTGTAATTTTGATATATCATGTTGCACTTCTTCATATTCATGAGTCATAGTAGAGTATTTTGAGGGCTTAATGGGTGTTGAATTATTTTTAGGGGGCATTTTAGAACGCAATACTGATATTTTTGCTTCAATATGCCCTTGGAATCACTTCAAACTGATTTTTCAAACAAGACTTATGCAATTTGAAAAAAAATACACACCTTTTCTTGCTTTTGAGGAGCTCAATATTGAAACTGAATTATATTTTTTAATTTTTGATCTTAAATATATGAAATTATGTCTTGTAGTCACCCTCTGAATCTTCTTTCGAATGCCATAGGTCTGACCTGATTTGGATGCTTCAAGGAAAATTTATTCCCAATCTCCCACAATGACCTAATTATGGACTAGTTTAGTAGAGAGAACTTGTACGGAGTTCCACATGTCATTGTTTCCTCTTTCAGCTCTAAAATTGATACAAAAGAAACTACAATCCGTGTACTTTCGACCACTTTTTACATTATTCCAATCTGATGCTCAGAGAGAGAGTTATGACAATTGTTCCATCGTCACCTCTTTTAGATGAAATTCGGGAGCCTGCAAAAACCCTAACGTCCACAGATCATATCTTCGAAAATATTGTGAACTAAGATCTGAAATTTTTATACAAAGTTCCTCAGGCTTTCGAATTTGTGTGGTAAATATTTCAGCTTCTGAACCTTTGTAGAAAAAAGGTTGTAGCGAAAATTCCACGATGACTTGTTTGGAGCAGCGAAACCCTAGAATCCAAAGCTCTGATACCAAATGTTATGAAACCAACTCCATAAATAGAAGAAAAGAGAGATCAACGCCTTAGAAATAAGCCACTTTTAGGGTTCAACCTCCTTTACATTACATAAATGAACAATTATTGGATGATACAAATGACAAAACCTCCTTTCTATATATAGGAGTCCATGGGGTCACAATATAATCCTAGACGACCTAACAATAATAATGTAAGGGCACAATAATAACAATATGGGGGTTATAGGGGTACACCAATACCAAAAAAGGGGCTACAATAACAACAATAAGGGACTACACTAGTAATATAGGGACCTAAAAAATGTTGCTCTACATTATAAAATGAAAAAAAAAACAAGTGGATCATTACCCCAACGTAAAAGAATACAATTCTAAAACATACCATCATAGATCCATATTAACCCCAAATATTTTAAGCATCAAGAGGTTTGGGTTTCATTTTTTTTTCATCCCACTTTGTGTTTAATAAATCTAGGGGTATGATGGATTTATGCTAGGTTACCTTTTCAAAGCAATATGTCCTTATGTGTTTGAATACTATATTTGTTTGTTATGACCTATTTGTTCAGTTGATTTAATTTTTTTTACTATTTTTTTTTTACTTGAAGGAAAAGAAAAAAATTTTGATGGAAATGGAACATTTGAAATAAGGATTAATGTAGATCCAGATTTGGTATCTCTTGCTGTATTTTTTTAGTTCAACCCCCACTTAAACCCTTAGAACATAAATTCTAGAGGTGATTTATGTCTCTTATGTGGATGATTTCATGTCAATTGGTTTGTTTCAGGTGATGGATGTGTTCATGAGCATGCACGAATCTCAGATGAAGGTCGATGACCCAACCATAAGCTACATGTTACAAGTATGTTACAATATTATTATAGTCATCTATGACTAAAATGAGGAGAAACAAAGAAATAAAACATACCTTTACACCCAATCAACATGAAACCGAGCAACTTATTCTTGGTTAACATAACGCCATACGAAACATGAAGAAACAAACAAAACACCTCTAGTTATAAAGTTAGATGAGGAGGGGTTTGTTACACAAATGTCCCACTTGAAAAAGTTAGATCTAGGATTCTGCAGTTTTTTCATGATTTGAGTCGGAACAATTTTACAGGCCTGATGCCATCGTCGTTGATTGGCTAGGGATTTATGGAAGAGAAATCATTCTATGGAATATTTTTGAATGAAAATAAACTTTTAGGGGACATCTCAAGTGACCTATTTGCATCATGTCTAAGTTTACTAATATTTTCCTAAATTTAATTGCTAATCAAATATCAAGAGAAGTAACAACACCAAGGATGCTAAACTGTAATATTTTGAAGCAATTGGATGTGGAATTCAATCATATTACAGGACCAATACCACCAATGTTTGGGAATGCTTCATTTTTATGTGGTATATATTCCAATATATGTTTGTCTAACTAACTATTGAAAATTTACTGCTAGACTGATTCCACACTCATCCTTAAGATAATACTGACTAGTATTTCATGTCCATTTTTTGTGTTTACTTATGCTTTAAAATATTACATTGTCATTTTGATATACCAGGGGTTTACATTTGCATTTTTGATCTTCTTTTGCTTCTTTACGTATTGTCCATCTGTGTGATTTTTGTTCTCCAGTTGATAAATTGCTTCTTCAAAAAGTAAAAAGTAAAATATATCATTGTAAAATTGTCAGTCAAGTATAATTTTTTATTTCTTTTGAAACTATGTAGGTTCTTGATAAGGATGGTAGTTTTCTTTCAAAAGGTAACCTAGAAAGTGGTGCAAGATGGGCAGTGGAATTAGGTGGTCAAACCAGGGGTTCCCTATCATAGTGGAGAATATGAGTCAGCCCCAAAAATTTCTTATAGAGGTCAGTTAAATTCTTAGTTTAGCAGGGTTTTTATATGCACTCAATAACTCATTTTCGTTATTTTGAGACATGGTTTAAAATTGTCATGTTATCTTGTGCTTGTTTTCACCAATATTGTAGATGATTTGAGAGGAGCAGGGGATCTTCCTTGAAATATAGTTGACATCATTCCAGGCTAACCATCTATCATACATTATTTCTTCTTATATGATGCAATTTATCATCTAATTGTCAAACATTATCTATTATATGTTTTTTTTTCTTTGAATTTGTTTCCAAAAGATGTCTACAACATAAGATTTTTAACATGTAACATAGTTAGCATGATTATGCCTAAGCTTTTCCTGAAGGTTGAATACTAAGTTCCTAAGGTGTTTTAGTTTCTTTGTTTATACAGCTCATCTAGCCACATAGTGGCCTTTATCACCCAACCGAATAAAATGTGTTCGAGTCTTTTGCTTTTCTAGGGGAAAATGAAATTGAAATTATTGATGTTGAGGTATATGTCGTATAAACCCTTTATAGTCTACTTTAATTTATATTCAAATGTTCATCGTCTTTCATATATTATAATATAAATTGTATCTTTTTTCATTTTTAGAAGAGGAACTCAATATTAATGGTAAGAAGCAGGAACTAAAGAAAGATGGGAACAATAACACTTGAGCGAAATATGCAGAAAGAGAGAGAAAAGAGAAATGGTCTAGTGATACCTTTAAATCCAATATCCTACATGAGATTCAGACTAATGGTCAAGTCTTTAGAGTTGGTGAATTCACCTGCAATGCCTTGGAAACAGAATGTTAATGTTTTGAAGTGATGAAACAACAGTTCATGTGTAAATTGTAGTCCAACCATTATTAAGTTGGAAATTCATATTTTAATCCTTGACATTTCATATAATATAATTTATGTGGTTGAAATTATTTATAGTTGTACTGAATATTATTTAGTATTGTCATTAACATATGTAACTTTGAATTTGCATATTAGATGAACATACACATTGTATGACTTTTTTTTAATTTAATCGCAAAATCGTACTAATTAATTTATGTTGATTAATAATGAACACATAAAATCAATCAAAAACTACTAAATTAGTAGTCTATATTGATTAAATATGAACTCAAATAAAATGAATATGTAATGACTAAAGTAGTCATTTATAATGATTATTAATGAAATTAAATGAAATGAATATAAACTACTAAATCAGTGATTTATATAATAAATATGAAACTACCAAAAAATATAAATGACCAGTGTAAATGATAAGTTTGTGATTACAAATGGTGAATAAATTTTGCATATATACGACTATTAGTAGCTAATTTACAATATCTTATAACATGAACATAATTTATTCATATTTCTTTTGTCATTAATTAGTTTCAAACAATGACTAAAATTTGCATATATATGACTATTAGTAGATAATTTACAGTATCTTATAATGCGACCAAAATTTTGGTCATATTTATTCGGTTGTAAATTGGTTTTATTGGGCAATCACATAGTAGTATATTTTGTTGTATATTTGGTCATTAATTGTGAAAATTAATGACCAAATTTATGACTAAATATACTACTAGATGATAAATTTGAGACAACCAATTAATGACTAAACTAAATACGACTAAAATTTGGTTGCATTATAAGATACTGTAAATTAGCCATTATTGATCACAAATTGAAAATTTGTCGTTTATATGCAAACTTTAGTCATTTTTTTAGTAACTAATTAGTCATTTTGTACTATTCAGTGAGAGGTGTTGCATGCAACGCATTCCATAGGTGCATGATAGGGGTGGTTCATAATCCCTTTTTTACTTAGAGGGAGTGTTGAAAAATGCAGCAAGAAATTCTCAATTTGATTTTGCCTTGATTAAATTGAGAAAAATCGAATTTCGACAACAATAAAAAACTTGGATGATGTTAACTTATGTGACATGGATTTTTTCACCCAGTTTACTCATTAAATTTGAGTTGGAGTTAGAGTTCAATTAAGCATGTGTAATTGTTAATTTGTAGCAATCAAGTTTAGTTATCTAAGGTTGTTTTCAATTAAACTAGTTCCAACTATTGGAGGAACTAGTGGAGGGTCAAGTTGTGCAGTGGGACTCCAGTCAAACTCAGTGATAATCTAGTTAAGTGATCAAACAACCCAAAATATCTACTGAATGCATAGAATTCGAGTACCCTAAGACAAGTGAATATTCCAAGGCAATGTAACATCAGTTTTAGACTAGTTTTGGGTGTACAAGTGTTGCATGCATTCATATGATAAGCCTAAGGAATTGCGCAATAAAATTTGAGGAATTTCCTAAATAATAGGGGCCTAATTTCTCAAGGAACAATGTAAGGAAATAGGAGCTGAAGCAGAGGAAAATTTTGACTAATTTTAGGTCACGGGACTTCAGTGAGATGAGAGATAGGCTATGCACTTGTAGGGTGTGCTCGGTTGAGAAAAGCAATTGTAATACATCTCTATTCATTTGACTAATGCAAGCAGGCATTGGGGATTTTAGTAGATTTCTTTCCCCAGATAAAAATACATGTTGCAGGTGTGTTATTTCTTCTTAAATGTCTGATATTTTTGTAAATTGTGAATTAATGTCAGCAAAGCAGTAGAGTAGGTTTGTGTCTTGTGATTTTGACTAAAACTTCATGATAAGTTGCAAATATATAGCTTAATTTATATGGTATCTTGGCTCTTTGTTGGGCCTCTGTTTTTCCTTGATTTGTATCACCTGTTACTTGAAATCCCTCATGCTCTTGTTTAGTTTGAATAGTTATTGTCGTATTTTTCTGCATTCTCGGATATAATAGAATGAATATTTGTTATTCCCTTGTTTTAATGAGATTTAAACATTAAAAGCATCATATTTATTATTTCTATGTTTGCAAGTTTGAAAATGAGTTTATTATATGCATAGGCCAACAGGACTTGATCCTGCATTCACCTTCATGTACTACGCACCAAGTTCCTATACCACACATTCCCGCACCAACACTCCTACACTAGAATTCCTACATCGATTTTGGGCTTTGATATCTCGACACGCTTTCAAGGAAAATATAAGATGGTTATTGTCAAAAATGAGGTTCTAACAACTTCCTGTGAGTTGGATTTCACCCAGGTCGGATGTGTCAGTCATTAGAATAAAATTAACAAATCTTCTCAAAATCGACATAGTTTCCAAATGACCAATTTTGACCTCAATTTTAGCGCAGATGGAGGCAAATCACGAAAATCCATGCAAATTGGTTTTTACCAACATAACCAATTACCTAGAACCGAAACCATTTCCCAAAATTCGAATTATTCCAAAAGTTACATGAGGGTCTTCAAAGCAATTTTATAAAAAAGATTGTTTTTCCAAAATTATAGGATCTTGCCAGATTTGCTAAAAAATGGAAAATTTGTATCAAAGCTACATTTTATTTATGCGATAATGGTTGTACTCGTATCCTATTGTTGGAAAATAGCTTAGATTCAATTCCTTATTTTGTTTTGTAATGGATTGGCTAGCCAAAAGCCAAATTTGTATCATGAAACGTAAAAAAATATAGCTATGGCTCCAAGCCTGCGGCGAGAAAGCCATTACTTTGAAGTTGATGTTGCCGAGCTGAGTGTTCGGGGTTCTACCCCCTTCGCTACAATCAGGTACACTTTCGGGGAAAACAGAAGATGGTATTGTCCAAAATGAGGTTCTAACACCTTCCCGTGAGTTGGATTGCACCCAAGTCGCATGTGTGGGTTTATAGAATCAAATTAAAAAATCTTCTCAAAATCCGCATAGTTTCCAAACGACCAATTTTGACCTCGGTTTTCGTGCATATGGAGGTGAATCACAAAAATCCGCGCAAATTGGTTTTTACCAACATAACCAATTACCTAGAACTGAAACCATTTCCCAAAATTTGAATTATTCCAAAAGTTACACGCATGTCTTCGAAGCAATTTTATAAAAAAGATTGTTTTTCCAAAATTATAGGATCTTGCCCAGATTTGCTAAAAAATGGAAGATTCGTATCAAAGCTGCATTTTATTGATGGGATAATGGTTGTACTCGTATCCTATTGTTGGAAAATAGCTGAGATTCAATTCCACATTTTTTTTTGTAATGGATTGGCTGGCCAAAAGCCAAATTTGTATCATGAAATGTAAAAAAACAAAGTTATGGCTCCAAGCTTGGGGGGAGAAAGCCATTACTTTGTACCTTGATGCTGTCGAGCTGACTGTTGGGGGTTCTACCCCCTTCCCTACGATCATTTGGAGGCTAGATTTATGTTTTATGATGTACATTTTCTCTTTTGAAATATAATACAAAGTACTATGCCAATTATGCAATTTCATGTTTCAATTTTGCTGTGATGTATCATTGAGTGACTATGGTTACAGATCTCGTAGCAAGGAAACAAGCTGGTTGGCTAGGGCCCAACCAAACCAACTCATTCTCCCCTTGTTGTCAGATGTGTTTAACTTTTTTTTTTATGCAAAGTGTGAAGCATATTATATTTAATTCTCTCATAAGTAATAGGCTTAATTCTTCTGCAAATCATGTGTCTAAGATCCGAGGTGTGTGGGTTTGATTATGCATGATTCTTAATTTATATATTTTTTCCTTTGATGATTTTTTTAATTCTGTGAGAAGAAGTGCAGGAAAGTTTCCTGCACCAGTGCAATTTTATTTCTGCAAGTCACAATTCCTTGGTTTATTTCTCAAAGTTCTTTTCATTTCTTTCCTTCCACAAGATATTTATTTACGTTTATGCAAATAGTGTTTATTCCTGAACAGGATCATTCTTAATATTTCCATTTTAGTTAAGAATTAATTTTCATTGTTAAAGAGGAAATGAACATTATCGCGATATGGGGGTCTATGCTTGCACTTAATATTTTTATGGAAAGAATTGAACTTAATATTAAATCCTTAAACAAACTTTTGAGTTAAAACATTTTTAATTGCATATCTAATTCATATGGTAAACAATAATCTTAGGGAAAGCATTTTGTCATACAGATAAGATAATTTCTTTATTTTCATCAAGGAAGTTTGTTGTTTTATAAAGATTTACTTTGACTTTTAAAATCATTTCTTATTTCTGAATCTAAGAGTGGTTGAAGAATATTTTTGCTTATGAGGGTTTAATTTCAAGTTCTGTTTGCTTTGCACTCTATTTATTTAGTTAAACATGCTCTTTAATTTTTTCAAGTGATTTGGAAGCCAAGTACAGGAATACTGGTTTTTTGGTACAGGAACTGATATCCTGGCTCTAGTACACAGACTCATAGCTCTTGTATGAAGGTCAAAATATTTAGAGTAAGTATAGAACACACTTCCAGTGCATAAACTTCATTTGAGTGCAGGAACAATGTTCCAGTACAGAAACGCTGTTGGATTGCAGGAACGATAGTTTAGTGTAGGAAGGAATATCTTTGAGGAAGACAGATATCCTGAATAGCCTAATCATCGCTCTATCTCATAAATACACTGAAGATAATATTAAATTTTTATTTCATTGATCAGGATTGTTCACAATGAATATAGAGTTCCTTTTATTTAAATTTTTTCAAAGTACTTTCTTTTTTCAAGTTTCGAGAATAGTGTGGTGTCATTGTATCAACTAGTGCATGTTGTTGAAGTCCTTCTCTGGAATTTCCATTGTTGTGCCTCTAATTTTACAAACTCTCGGATTAACAATTAAATGTTAGGTTTTTTATTACGCCAAACATTTTGGCGCCGTTTTCGGGAAGTCGCCTAGGGGATTGACCTTGGTAACCTGTTGTATTTTGGTATGCTCTTTACCTATTTGTTCGTGAAAATTTTATTTCCATAGAATCAATTCTTTGAATTTGTTTCTTTCCTGCATTATTTTTAAGGTTTTTCATTTCTTGGGTGTTGTAAGAACCCCCCCCCCCTCCCCCCCATCTATTGAACCATGTGCTAACAAGATATACCAACTAGCTTGTTGAAAATAGAGAAATGGTATTTCAAGGAATTTTTCAATGAGGAGTTTGAGGCTAAGCCAATCATCCAATGCATGTATTTCACTGATCAGTTGACATGAACATTCGAAGAAAGAGTCTCAAAGTAGTATATGTAGAACCTATATTCATTTGGTAAGAAATGGAAAACATTGTTACTTTTGAATTCCCTATCAAATATCCAGGAGTGGCACAAATGCATAATCTTCCCCCATGCGCACTACCAAAATTTCATGATTTGGAAAATGAAGACCTAGATACATTATTATTTTAGTTTGAAGTACTTTGTAGAGAATATGGCTATTTTACTAATGCTCAAAGGTTGCGAGTGTTTCCTCTTACTCTAAAAGCAACAACTCTCCGATGGTTCATGAACCTTGGAGGGAATTGCATTCAAACATGGGAAGACATGAAGAATGTATTCTTGAAGAAATACCAAGACTACTGCTAGGCTGATGAAGATTTTTTTGGAATAACACAAGGGGAAAATGAAAGTTTGGAGGACTGTGTTCAGCGATTTCGACACAACCTTCAAAAATCAAAACATAAACATAATTTGGAAAAAGAGACCATGAAAACACTCCTACTCAAATGAATTAAATATGATTTTTTATAACCTTTAAATATGACAGGAACAGATGATGTTTTTCCCTTACCATAAGATGATGTTTGTGAATTATGCATTAGGTATTCAAGAGGAATCTCAAGATCGGTAAGAATTCTCGAAAAATTTCTTCTTAATTTTTGGAATTTGCTACCAAAATAGGAGTTACAAAAGCTTCTCTAAATTTACAATTGGATGATTTGCAGAAAGAAAAAAAGCATTGCAAGGAGGATCAATCATTAAATTTACCATCACTTCTAAGGTTTCAACAATTATTTAATGAATCAAGGAAATAAATCGACAACCAGGTATAACCCAAAACTTGCCATCATTTAATACTTGGAATAATATTGATTGTCCTCAATAGGTTCCTCAGCAGATATATAGCCCTACAGTTCCATGAACTAATTATAATCCTCCTTTAATTCAATACCCCACCTTATGGCCACATTGGACGTCTCCCTCGAGACATATATTCCCATAACCTCAAGGAGGGTCTGGAGCCTCCTCTCTAGGGAAATTCCCCATGCAAATTCCATTACCTATTATGCAACAGCTACAATTCGTGCCTAATGCATCACCATGTTACCCTTATCTATGGTCCCAATCATTTGCGCAACCAAATCAATTTAAAACACCTATTTTTCCTACTCACTCCCCTACTGAATTTAATGTCGTATATTTTAGATAGGCGAGAGGAGTGAATTCAGAAACTTCCCCTATTACCATGGAGCATTTATCTCGGGAGGAAAATTTAATCCATAAACCATTAGAGGAGCAATTTATGATTAGAACTTATTCGAAAACCGTTGTTGAAGATCACCAAGAAGAAAATCCTATAATTTCCCTTAACCATCTTTGTCAATCTTAAGAGAGAAAATGTCAAGCGATAGAAGACTTGTACAAATTGGAGAACATTGAATATATGGATCTTATTGAAGCCTATTTCCAAACAATTTTTAGCACACCCCATTCCCTCATTAACTGGAAACTCTTGGTACCATATCAAGTAAAGAAGTTGGTTTCTCACACTTTCGTATGTATCGAGGTGTATTCTTTAAAACTAAGTGTGATTATATTTAGTATTATGTTACGTACATGGCTACATTGGAAGTACGCCTACACTTAAAACAGATCTTTCTCTCTTTAAAATAAGGTAGGGTAATGAATAAAGATGCCATCTGAAATAAAATTGTATAACAAAACTCTTGAAATTGTGATTCCCTAAAGTACAACTTTTGAAATTTCTATTACTATGCACTCTTGTGGGTAGACTTGTCAGAAGAAATTCACTCTCAATGCCTCATGTTTTATAAAGTTACTTTGATTATTGACCAATAGCTATCGTCCAGGAAACTTTTTAAGTTGCTCTTTGAAGGTATTGATGAGAACCTCCTATGGTGGACCATGCCTACAAAACTATAACAAGTTTTCACAAGAAACATAGCATGATAAATTTGAGGGATTTTTAGTCATTATCTAAGATGTTTTATTTGAAATGAGTCATCAGGGTAGAAGGATGAACCAATAAAGATTCGTAATTAAAAACTTTTCACGACATCTCGTGCTCTTAAGGAGAAGGATTGCCTCCCAAACTATTAAGTAACATATTTAAGGTTGATTATAATCAAAGTTTTTGTAAAACCGATTAATTAATGGATAGGAGGTCTCATTACGAGCCGACCTACCATGGTCATGAGTCCTAATAGGAACAACATTACCGCTACTAGTTGCCAAGCCAGGGTAATGGCTTTCAGTTGAAATTTTGGAAGACAAGAGGTCTCATCACGAGCCAACTTGTTATTTCTTGTTAGTTTTTGTGAATGGAATTGTCGTTAGCTGGTTACCAAGCCAGGACAGTAGCCTTCAATTAATTTCAAAACGAATGTAAATTTTGTTCGAACAACTCTGAATCTATATCTAATCGTTGGGACACAGACATTCTGTGGGGTTAAAAAGAAATCCTTGTCAAGGTTATTGACACCTGCTGGCAGCAAGGCCATGCCTGTGGTATTAAAGTTAATTTACACTATGATTTACTTAGTTTTTTTTGTCCTTCCTGAATTCATTATCATATCTCTTTGAGAATGGCTTTAAGATCCTTTTGGTGTTATGCCTTGGAGTTCTATCTTTTTGGAATAATTTATTTTTATGGATGTGGGACCCTTAATGCAGGTACTTCACCTTTCCGAGGAAAGAGGCGCTTCAACTATATGTGGATAATGGTAAGATGGTCACTATGGGAAAGTATTATTATGACTACTTTTAACACCATGGCTTTCAAATCATGTCACTCATATTTACAATGAGGATAGTAAATTAAAACTTATGATCAAGGATGCTTCAGAGATGTTTGTGGAAATTTTAATAGTTGGCTATTTTATTCAAGTAATAACATCATCCTTGCAATTTGGTATTCGTATGGTAGCTTTTGTTTTAGATTTTATTGAAATTAGTCTAAATAAACAAATATTCCAACCAACACTCTGTTTTTGGAACAAACACTCTATCCAGTGAAGGAAATATTGATCAAACAAAATTGCAGGAACATTATTACAAGTGTCCATAAATGTTTTAATCTTGGTTTTTTTGCAAGGGAGCGATAATACAACAATTGATTTTCTTGAATGAGGATATGCAAGAAGGTCAGCATGGGGGATGTTGGGCCTCTGCTTTTCCTTGATTTGTATCACCTGTTACTTGAAATCCCTCATGATTTTGATTAGTTTGAATATTTATTTTTGTATTTTTATGTATTCTCGGAGATAATAGAGTGAATATTTGCTATTCCCTTGTTTTAATGAGATTTACACATTAAAAGAATCATAAATAATAGTTTTTATGTTTGCAGGTTTGAAACTCAGTTGATTATTTGCATAGGCCAACAGGACTTGATCTTGCATTCACCTTCCTGTACTATGCAACAAGTTCATGTACCACGCATTCCTGCACCAGCACTCCTTACACTAGCATTCCTACACCGATTTGGGGCTTTGATATCTCGACACGATTTCAGGGGAAAAAAAATATGGTCATTGTCCAAAATGAGGTTCTAACACCTTCCCATGAATTGGATTGCACCTAGGTCGCATGTGTGGGTCTCTAGAATCAAATTAACAAATCTGCTCAAAATCTACATAGTTTCCAAATGACCAATTTTGACCTCGATTTTCATGCAGATGTAGGTGAATCAAGAAAATCCGAGCAAATTGGTTTTTACAAATATAAACAATTACATAGAACTGAAATCGTTTCCAAAATTTGAATTATTCCAAAAGTTACACGCAGGTTTTCGAAGCAATTTTATAAAAATGATTGTTTTTCCAGAATTCTAGGATCTTGCTCAGATTTGCTAAAAATGGAAAATTTGTATCAAAGATGTATTTTCTTAATGATATAATGGTTTTATTGGTCTCCTATTGTGGAAAATATTTGGGATTCAATTCCTCATTTTGTTTTGTAATGGATTTGGTTGGCCAAAAGTCAAATTTTTATCATGAAATGTATAAAAAAAGAGCTATGGCTCCAAGCCTGGGGGGAGCAAGCCCTTTATTTGTACCTTGATGATGATGAGCTGAGTTTTGGGGGTTCTACCGATCCAGGTGGATATTGGTGGTCACCCGCTTATTCCACTTGGGGCCCCACCATTCTCTCTTTTAGTTTTTCAGTTTCGGCACAACTTACTATTTTTAGCAGTTTTTCGGGTCCTGAACTTCCGGAGCCGTTTTGAGGCCCTAAACGACGTTTTTTGGGAAAACCGGGAGCAACATGGGTCTTTAGACCGATTTTTCTCACTCAAAATTTGTATTCCTTGGATAGATATTTCTAACGAGGTATGATTCGCGTCAAACGGAGATCGTATGCCAAAGTTACGTCCTCGGGAAGTTGAAACACCAATTTACCCAAACAGGGCCCATAGTTTTGGTGCTTCATCTCCTAGGGTTAGGGTTTTGGATGTTTAGGGTTTTCCATTGTTTCTAAATAATAAATTGGCCCTCGAGTCTCATTGTAACTCAGTTCAAAGGTCTGTAGCCGCCACATCTCTTCTTAGAGATAGCTACCAGTGCCCTAGCTAGTTTATTTCCATTTTGTCTGTAAGCAAATTTCAGTTCTTTGATATTAATGAAATGAAGTGTTATTTCCATTGCATATTTGTATTTATGCTTATATGTTTATTATGTTCTGTTCCTGCATAAATCTGGATCATCTACCTCCTTCCCTATGATTAGTTGGATGCTGGATTTATTTTTGGAATCTAAGATTCTGTGATCCATCATATAAACTAGTAAAATTCTTTTGGTAATAATCACATGCAATGGAACGTGGTCAACGTGTTTCGAACCAACCAGTGTGGTTCATCATCAGGACTATGTGAGAGATCAGATCTGAACATTAAGTATAAATAGATGTAGAAATGGCTCAACTAGCCGTTAGGATAACAGCTAGTTTGACTTTGAAAAAGTAATTATTCCATTATGTATTTATTTAATTAATTTTATTATTGTTATTATTATTATTATATTATTTTATTTATTTATAAAATCTTTAATATATTTATACAACTAATTACCAATTAATTAATATAATGGTAAGTTATTTAACTAATAGTGGTGTATATATGTATATTTTTCTTATTAATTTAATTGATTAAATTATATGATAATCAATTATTATTATTAATTAATAAATTTAAATAATTTTTATTCATATATTTAACTATTTATAAGAGTCAAGGTCCAAGGAAAAAAGGATATTATAACAAACGACCTATCAAATAATCATAAATAAATAAATAGTAAGCATAATAATAATATTAATATTAATATTTAAAAAAAAAAATTTAAAAATAAAACAAAAAATAAAATAAAACGAAACGAAAATAAAAATATAATCAATAAAAATAAATACAAAACGCTAAATAAATAAAAATAAAAAACAAGAATATAAGGCAGGAATCCAGCACCTGCTGATATTCCAATCGTCATCTCTATTGAGATTAACGGGCCTTTTTTGCACCTGCTGGATTTATGTTTTATGATGTACATTTTCTCTTTTGAAATTTAATACAAAGGAATATGCCAGTTATGCAATTTCGTGTTTCAATTTCGGTATGATGTATTATTGAGTGACTAAGGTTTCAGATCTCGTAGCAGGAAAGAGAGCTGGTTGGCTAGGGCCCAGCCAACCCAGCTCGTTCTCCCCTTATTGTCAGGTGTGTTTAACTTAGTTTTTATGCAGAGTGTGAAGGAGATCATATTTAATTCTCTCATAAATAACATGTTTAATTCTTCTGCAAATCGTGTGTCCGAGATCCAAGGTGTGTGGGTTTGATTATGCATGATTCTTAATTTATATATTTTTTCCTTTGATGCTTGTTTTATTTCTGTGAGAAGAAGTGCGGGAAAGTTGCCTGCACCAGTACAATTTTATTTCTGCAAGTCACAATTCCTTGGTTTATTTCTGAAAGTTATTTTCATTTATTTCCTTCCACAAGATATTTATTGAGGTTAATGCGAATAGTGTTTATTCCTGAACATAAGCATTCTTAATATTTCCAGTTTAGTTAAGAATTAATTTTCATTGATAAAGAGGAATTGAACATTGACGCAATATGAAGGTCTGTGCTTGCACTTAATATTTTTATGGAAAGAATTGAATTTAATATTAAATCCTTAAACGAATTTTTGAGTTAAAAAAATTTTAAGTTCAGATCTAATTCATATGGTAAGCAGTTGTCTCAGAGAAAGATTGTTGTCACATGGATCAAATAGTTTCTTTATTTGCATGAAGGAAGTTTTTGTTTTATAAATATTTACTTTGACTTTTAAAAACATTTCTTATTTCTGAATCTAAGAGTGGTTGAATAATATTTTTTCTTATGAGCGTTTACTTTCAAGTTCTATTTGCTTTGCACTCTATTTCTTTAGCTAAAAATTCTCTTTAATTTTCGTAAGTGATTTGGAAACCAAGTACAAAAATATTGGTTTTTTGTACAGGAACCTCTGTTCTGGTACAGGAACTGATATCCTGGTACAGAAATAGAGTGCACTGGTACACAGACTCAGAGCTCTTGTATGAAGGTCAAAATCTTCAGTGTAGGTACATAACACACTTCTGGTGCATAAACTTCATTCCAGTGGAGGAACAATGTTCTAGTACAAGAATGTTGTTGCAATGCAAGAATGACAGTTTAGTGCAGGAAGGAATATCTTTGAGGAAGGAAGATATGTTGAATAGCCTAATCATCGCTCTGTCTCATAACTATATTGAAGATAATCTTAAATTTTTACTTCATTGATCAGGATTGTTCACAATGAATTGAGAGTTCCTTTTATTTAAATTTTTGCAAAGTACTTTCTCTTTTCCAGTTTCCAGAATGGTGTGGTTCCATTGTATTAACTAATGCAGGTTGTTGAAGTCCTTCTCTAGCATTTCCAGTGTTGTGCCTCTAATTTTACGAACTCCTGTATTGACAATTAAATGTTAGGTTGTTTATTACGCCCAACACTCTTCTGTCATTTTTCCTAAAAGGTTGTTCTTAATTGTCTCTTCGATTTATGAGGGTAGAATGGAAAATTGGCACCACCTCTACTTCCACTACCCTAATCCACTCTCTTAATGACCAGCAAGCCAAAAAAATTAGTTCTTCCCTAATCGCATCACAATGATAATCTATCAAGTAATGAATTGTCCCAATTTCAAGTGGTTTCTAGCATTACATTTAGCTATGTCATGCCTAAGCAGGAAACTTCCCTCAAATTAAGGAGAAACGACTTGCTTTTCCTTCAGTTGGTTTAACTAATTTTAATTAATAAATAACAAATGTTTAAACAAAGTTTTAGTCAGCATTGGTTCCCCACACTAGTGTTGTAGTCACAATTAACATTATAAAAAGTAGGGGCCAAAATAGAGGATGTTACAATTTTAGTGCACTTGAGTCCTCTATTAGATATTAATCTTTGTTTTATAAGCAAGTAAACCAAACAATTTTGAATCTTAATTAAAATCAATACCACGAATCTTTGAACTTGAGTTGACAAACAATTAGAGAGACTTTACAGATTAATACAATGAAGATTTGTGTTGGTGAGGTGGATGGGCCATAGTGCCATTACTTATAGATAAATGGTATACTTTACCACTATGAAAAGATCTATATAAAGGGGATTAATCACATAATAATGTTTTTTTTTTTTTTTCCTTTTAGGAAAATGTATACTCCAATGCATTTGAAAAATATAAGTGTGCACAATACCTTGATCAACCTATAATACTAGTCATCCACAAACATATATCAAGAGCTTTATGAATGGATGTGCAATATGTATCATCTCTATATGAACAAATAGAAAATTGAATTTGTTTACTCCTCATATTGCACCCTCTAGACCCTTCGGGTGTACCATTGGATTTTATCTAAAGAATTCCACATACAAGGAAAATTTATAACTATGATGTTGTGATTGTAAATAGATTCAACAAGATAACCATGTTTATTCCTTTTAGAACTATAGTACAGGGTAAGAAGTATTGAAATTATTTAGTGCATATTAATAAGGGTGTTTCATATTGCCTGCAGTTAATTTTTTAGATAGAAATAATAGTTTTCTCAACCACTTTTGAACCACATTGTAGTCTTTGATGGACACCAAATTGTAGCATTACATTTCATCCACAAATACATGAAAAAAATGAAGTGGTTATTTAAAATTTGGTGCAATTTCTTCCTTGGTCTATACCATAGTATTGAAAATCAACCAGCTTGAACTGTAAATTGATCAAACCAGCCGGTTCATTAGTCGACCAGGTCAAACCGGTAGAAAAAACGGGTTCAACCCTCCTCTTCGCCAAAAAAAACGGTCCAACCGGTGCTACCCGACCGATTTATGGTCAAACTGGTCGATTCTATCCTAAACGAGTTGGTTCATTTCTAGGCCAACTATGGACCCCACATAATGAATTTTTGTGAGTTGTGGAGCTTTTGAGGGAAATTTAGGGTTTTTTTCCTCCAAGAACATCCCCTCTAAGAAAAGAATGCCTACCCTCTCATTTTCCTGACAAATCCCTAGCAATGTTGGCAATTAATGCTAATGTTAAATTCTTAAATTAAAAGTGACATTTCCTTTATTTTTCATTTTCATCCTTTTACTTAAATTTTTAACATTACCATGAAATGACTCGGGATGTTTGAGAGTGGTTTCGACCTCATTGGATTTCATATGGAGAAACTAGAATTTTAGATTTCACTCAAAATTTAGCAAACTTAATGGTTTTCAAGGTTTCATGGTTTGGGGGTTTGCAATGTTTCCATTTGATTCTATCATGTGTAAGGGTATGAGATTAGCATTTGATCAAGAGCATGAAGCCCTTTAAGAACCTTGATGTTGGTGGCATTGATTGTTGAACCTTGTTGATGTTGGTGGTATTGATTATTGAACTCCACTACAGTGGCCTTAACAAGAATGTACCCTTCACTCAAAGGAAAAAAATTGGTTAGGCATGCTAATATTTTTCTACCGCATTTTAAGGTTGAGGAGATGAACCCTTCACTCAAACCAAAATCATTGGTTAGGAATGTTAAACTTTTTCAATTTCTATCATGTTATAAGGTTGAGCAATCCAAGTCTGAAGACTTTGAGCTAGATGATGTTTATGTATCTCGTGTTGATGATCCCATTTCTAGTAGCGATGAATCAATGATGAGTTTCATGAGATACTATGTTGCTCAGTGATTTGTAGTTTTGATGTCTATTTTTGCTACTAACTACTACTAATAATAATAAAGTTGTAGAGGAGTTTTAGGAGTCCTCAAACTCTAAGCGATATTATTTATGTACCTCATGTTGATGATCCGGCCTTGTCTAGTAGTGGTGATGATTTTGATCATGATGAGGAGTGATCATGTTGTTGATCACTAATATGTAGTCTTGTAGTAGGCTAATGGCCTCAAATATTGTAGCAATGTTTTTGGACTTTATAGGTCATTTGGAGCCTCATTGCTTATGTATTTTTTCGATGACAGGTATTGCACTTGGTGCCATTTTGATATATTCACCTTTACATGGTATAAAAATGAGAAAAATTTGCATATTTTGTCTCTATTAGCTTGGAATCATGTTTACAAATATTACAAATAGTTTTTTTTTTTAATTAAAACTTAATTATTTAATGTATTTTTTTAAAAACCGGTTCATTTGGACCTGACCAGTACCGGTTAGAATGGTTCCGGTCAGAAACCCAGTTCATTAGGTCCACTGGTCCGGTCACCGGCTCCAGTTTTTAATACTATGGTCTATACAACCACAAGTACCCAGGATGTGGGAGGAAATCCGACCATATATTCAACATGAGTTTAATAAGAAGGTTCATGGCTTCATAAAAATTTTCCTTTTGAGGTTCATCCTAGATTTATGCCACAAAACCACTTTTATTTGGTTTATTTGATCACAAGATTAGGTAACAAACATGAGCTAGATAAGTCAATTAATTTTGTGTTATATTTTACCAAGTCATGTGTAGGGATATAAGACTTTGAAGAAGTCTCAATTGAGATAATCATAAAAACATGACAAACATAGGCATGATCATATTTTTGAAATTGACAATTGGGTATGGTTACACTTCACCAAAGAGTGTTCAAGAAAAATAATAATAAAATAAAAACAATAAAGAATAGAGCCTTCAACATTTTGGAGATAGTGGGTCACAATGCATTTCAATTAGATCGTTTTCCTTCTATGAGCATATATTCAATTTTAAATCTTGATCTACTAAAATTATTTGAACCATTGAAGTTGGAAGGTGATGAGTTGCTTCAATCAAACCATATCTACCATGGATGAGTTGAACCCTAAATATTAGGAAGTGCTAGATATAGATTGATGCAATGTCCCCAATTTTGTGAGCATGGGAGCCACTAAAGTATTTTTCCCAATTTTAGTAATATTAAATAAAAAGCAGTAAATATTATTGAATAAAGCTGGCTAGTATTATTTTATCAGAGAATATCAACAAATTATTTTTTTATTAAATGGTGGAAAAAGTGACTTAGTGGAAAATGGCCCCCGCAAATAAAATAATATTAAAAAAATAACCTAGAGGCATGCAGAGAAATTATAAAAGGAGGATGGACTCATCTTGTGGATTAGCTTTCGTCATGTTACAATTTCAACATTATTTCTCTTGATCTGCTTAGCCAAGACAATGACAATGTTCAATACAAGGAATTTTCGAACAGTAATTCTACCTCTACCTTCGGTGAACTTTGACTATCACCCTAGAGGAGTGAAAAGGATTCCAACTCAGGGCTTCTCTAGGAGCTACATTGCATACCATTTCTAGCTAGAGCATGCTTCTCTTAGGGCATAGAAGGAATTTTGAAGGCACTGAGAGAAGCTAGCAAACAGTGGAGTTTTGGACAGAGAATTTGCAGAGATTTATCCATAGGGAGGGTGATTTTTTCCTTAGTGAATTGCACGGCCGAGAGTGTTGCATTTTGGAGGAATGAATTTACCTGTTTTAGGGGTTTCTGGACAGCTACTGTGCAGAAATTTTGACGGGTAGATTTGGGGAGTTCGGGCTAAGGAGAAATAAAGAGGCTTGGAGGAGTGATTTGTAGGGGTTAGAAGAGATTTCTCCAGTAATTGATTGGTATTATACAACATAATTCTTTCTACAATGTGTTTTTCCAACTAGTTAGAACCATACACATTTCTTGGGGTCATCGGGGAACATTGGATTCAACCCAAACCATTTCTAGGTTTTTGTGGGATTATTGAGAGGAGTTTGTAGATAATTTTATAGAATTTTTTAGGTAATATTTGGGCCTGGAATCCTCATTTTTATAGCAGGGCTAATTTCTAGTTAATTGGGGAATCTGTATCACTTGGTGGGCTCAGTTTTGGGTTGGATTTAGGCCAAACCCTTTCTGGGTATTTTTGGGGTTTTGGAGGGGATTTTGTGGTTGCATTTCAGGTGATCCAATCATTCTTCAGGGCATAATATTCAGTCCCATTCCAGAAATAGTAGTAGTAATTTTCTGGGTAATGCACAGTACCATTTTGGGTTAGTATTTCCTCCAGATCAGAGTTGTACTACATGGGCTTTGCATTGCTTGCTTAGCAATCCTAGTTTCCAAAAATTCAGCTCATTTTATGTACTCGTTTACCATAAAATTAATAAAATGGATCACATTGTGTTGTTGGACATTTTGGTGTTTTAATTATTGTGTATGAGTTCCTATTTATCTATTATTCCTAATCCATTGCTTGCTATTTGCTGTTAAATTCCAATTAGGAATATTATAGTGGTATCACAGCATGATCTTGGCCATTTGTGGGGAGGCTATCAAGATCATGGAGGAGTTGATCAGGCAAACCAACAGATACTAGAGGGGATGCAAGAAATGAATAACCGGCAAAGAAACCAAGCACATGCATGCACATCCCAGCCATACAACATGATCCATATTTATGGAGGATCACAATGAAATACATAAATACACATAAAAGAAAAGAAGCAGCAGAAATAAAAATTCATTTCATTAATAACAAATAATTGAAATATGCTTACAGATAGAATGGAAATAAACTAGCTAGGACGCTGGTAGCTTATCTCTGAGAAGAGATGTGGTAGCTACAGGCCTCTAAACTTTATTACAATGAGGATCGAGGGCCTATTTATTATTGACAAACAATGGAAAACCCTAAACATCCAAAAACCTAACCCTAGGAGATGAAGTGCCAAAACTATGGGCCCTGTTTGGGTAAATTGGTACATCAATCTTCTCGGGGACATAACTTTGGTATATGTTCTTCGTTTGATGCGCACAATACCTTGTTAGAAATATCTATTTGAGGAATACAAATTTTGATGTGAGTAGTATAGAAGGAGCTTCCATGTTGCTCCCGTTTTTTCCAAAAAACGTCGTTTAGGGCCTCAAAATGGCTCCAAAAGTTCATGACCCAAAAAACTGCTAAAAATAGTAAATTGTACTACAATTAAGGAAACTGAAAAATTAAAAGAAGAAATGGTGGGGCCCTAAGTGGAATAGGTAGGTGGTCACTAATATCCACTTGGATCATTCCTCCCCCCTTAGGATGCAATGGTCCCCATTATGTTGAGTTCCTCCATGAGATGAGGAAACTTTTATTGAACTTGGTCCCTGGTGAACCATTTTCCTTGGTGCAGGAGTTGGCCAGCTTTGATAACTCGATACATATGGATCTTTTTCTAGCGAGTGTTCTTGATTCTCATTTCCATCATACAATCTATGGTGGCTTATTCCGTGCAGTTTGGGTTTAACTCTGTTGGTGTGGGTTATTCTGCAATGTCGTAGGTGTCTAGTAGAGGTGGGAAGTAGGGCCGAAGGCAATCCACATTGAACACTGGGTGCACACCAAGAAATGGTGGAATATTGAGCTCGAAGGAATTGGCCTCTACAGCCTTGGTGATGGTGTACGACCCATATCGGCGTGGGTGAAGCTTGCGGTGGGGTCCAGTGAGGCACCCCTTCTGCAAATGTAGCCACACTTTGTCGCCCACCTAGAACTTGTGTGGCACCCGATGTTGATCATGTCGTTACTTGTACTTAGCATTGGCTCTGTCCAATATGTCATGAACCTACTGGAGGATGTGCTAAATGCGCTCAATGAAGTTGTTCGCCTTGTCAGCTTCAGACTGGGCATGAGTTGAATCAACCTAAGTATCAGAAATTTCATGGCTACGTCAATGGGACATAGTGGCTAGAATCCTAAGCCCACCTAAAAGGGGATGTGGCCGATTGAGATGTGGAGAGCTCAGTTATAAATTTTTTGTACATAGGGAAGGCTCTCATACCATGTGCGTGGATGCTTTGAATTTTACATGCGCAGAATTTGGATGATCATCCTATTAACAACCTCTGTCTAGCCACTAGTTTGGGGATGGAAAGTTGTGGACATGGTGAGCTTGGTGTCTAGCATTAACCAGAGGTTGAACCAAAATGTGTTGAGGAACCTGTTGTCCCGATATGAGATGATAGACTATGGGATCCCAAAGTGCACCGACACTCATTCAAAGAAAAGTTTAGCAGTGGCTTCCACTGTGATATTCTTCTTGCAGGCCACCATAATGGCCATCTTCGATAATTTGTCGACGACCATGAAAACACAGTCATTTCCATGCTTAGTAGAAGGAAAGCCTGACATGTAATCCATGGATATGGATTCCCAAGGTTGACTCAGGGTAGTTAGCAAAGTATAGAGGCCTTGTTTCTTGATGTTCTGTTTGGAAATAATGCAAGCAGTGCAGGATTTGATGTACTTCCCAACATCCTAACGAAGGTTCGGCCAATAGAAATACTTTTGAAATAATGTCACTATTTTCTCGACCTCGAAATGCCCAACGACCCGATTATATTTCACTTCCCAAATCATATTGGCACGCTCGCTAGAAGGAACACAAAGGTGTCCCAGGTGACATAACAGTGCATCCTGGAGGTGAAAATTTGGAACTTGTGTACCCTACAAGAATGTCTTGTATGTGTGGCTGAATTCTAGATCACTCTTGTAGAGAAGCAGCCAATCAGAAGTCTTGTGCCCACAAGAGTTTAGAACGATGGTTAGCACCACGATCAGTGGTCGGCTGAGGCAGTTTACAACATTATTGGTGTTTTCCTTCCTATACTTGATGTTCAAATGAAAAAGTTGTAGATATGTGGACCACTTCTGATGGCGATCGTTCTATAACTTCCCTTGCATATGTATGAATTACAAGGGTCGGTGGTCTGTGTGGGTGACTGTTTCCTTCTCCAAAATGCAATGCTTCCATTTTCAGAAAGCCTACACAATGGAATACATTTATTTGTCATAAGTGGAATATTTGCAGACGGTTTCAGACAATGTCTCGCTATGATATGCCACTGGGTGCCCCTGTTGAGTAAGAAATTCCCTAATAGCATAGTAAAAGGCATCTATCTTGATCTCAAATGGTTGTTGCAAGTCTAGTAATGTGAGCACTAAGGCAGAGCAGAGATGATGTTTCAATTCTACGAACACCTTCTGTTGAGATTCTGACCAAAATAAATTTTCTTTTGCTCCTCCCTTTGTGATTTGACTCAAGGGCCAAGTGATATGAGAGAATCCCAACAGGAACCTACGGTAGAAATTAGCAAGACCCAGAAAGTTGTGAAGCTCTGTTAGAGTGGTTGGGACTAGCCAATCTCGAATGACTTGGATCTTGGTTTGATCCACATGCACCCCTCGCTCATCAATAATTTATTCCAAATACTGAACCTCGATCATGCAAAAAGTGTACTTCTCCAAATTGGCACACAAATTATGTTTACGCAGTGTTTGGAGGACCTGTCGGATGTGGTGGAGGTGCTCTTCCCAAGTCTAGATGGAGAACAGGATGTCATCCAAGTACAGTACAACAAATGAGTTGGTGAATGGTTGTAAGATTTCGTCCATCAACCTCATGAAGGTTTCAGGAGCATTCATCAACCCGAAAGACACGACCAATGATTCGAAAAGGCCCTCCTTGGCTTTGAAGGCAGTGTTCCACACATCGAAGGGTTCGATTGGTACCTAGTGATACCCGGAGTTCAAGTCGATCTTGATGAATATTTCGCCCCTTTGAGTTGGTCCAGAAGGTCATCAATCCGTGGGATTGGGTACCTATTCTGGAAAGTGATCATGTTCAGTGCATGGTAGTCAATACAGAGTATCCAAGTCCCATCCTTCTTCTGCACCAACACGATCGGGCTCCTACAAGGCGATGAACTCAGACATATGTGACCTTTCATCGTTCTCCAAAAAAAAAGCGTCAATAGATCAGTCCATTGTGCAGCGGTGCACCTGGGATCATATCGATGGGGTGCTTGACCTAACAGTGCAGAGGCACCCTTGCGGGTGAGGTGAAGATGTCCCCGTACTCCTAAATGACCTTGTTCATTTGTTTTTTTTATGCCGAGGAGCCCTATCTGGAGTTCGTGGCCATAATATTATTCTTGCCCTGAGGGTAGATCATCAGGAAACAAATTTCCAGGTTTCTGAAATGAGCAAACTACATTGTTTTCTAGTAACCAAAGAGATAGCAGCAGGCGGTGGTACCTCTGGTATCCTATACAAATTATTTCCCAAAGTAAAAATAACAGTGTGAGGCTGGGACTCATGCACATCATGTTTCTTCCAAAAGTAGGGTTGGCCTAATAATACATCAAAAAAATCAGTAGGAGAAATGTCACCTAATACATCATCTGTGAAGGGCTTGATGATGTAGGGAAGGCAACACTGCTGGCTGACACGAAGATCCCGTCCTTGGTGAATCAACTCGATGGTGTACGGATGTGGGTGTGTTGTGGTCAGAAAGCCCAACCGCTTCATGACCTCTGTTGAAATGAGGTTATTTTGGCTCCCACTATTGACAATGAACTATAGTGGGGAACCATTTACCCACATATGGGATTAGAAGAGATGCTCCCCCTCCTCTTGATCTTTTGTTTCCTCCTTCTGGATCTTCGTGGTGGCAACAGTGGCATGGGGCTCCATATCGATAATCTGCTTCCCTTTTTCATTCCCCTTGTCGGGTTCTGATTAAGAGTCAGAGCATGCATCTAATTCAAAATCCTTCATCTCGGCCACTAGTGACTGCTTGGCTCGGCACTCACTTGTGTTGTGAGTGGAGCTCTTATGGAACTCGCACCACTTCCCTGTGTCCTTATTTGGCTTCGCGGTGTTGTTCTTTTCTTGCGGCTTTGGCGGGTTGTCTTCGGCCACCATGCCTTGTCTTTTTCCTTCGTTCTATGGTTTTGGTTCACCTTTCCCTTGCTTTTGATTCGCAGATCCAAAGTCTGGCTTCTTCGGTTTGAATTTCCACTCAATCTTGGTAGCATATCGGTACGTTGTACCAAGAGAGGAGATGTCGAGGAACTCCATTTCCTCCTAAATGTATCTATGCATAAAAATACGGTAATTTAGCACCAAATGTTTCTCTGAATCTTTGATACCCAACTTTGTGCATAGTGTATGGAATAGATTCGTCATCTCATGCACATCTTGATCCCTTTGTTTCTTTTTCATAGTCCGTTGTATCCTCATAGCTCGCCACAGGATAATATTTTTCCTTGATGGTGCCTCTGAAAGAATTCCAAGTGGGTACGATCGAGAATAGAAAGGGTTCCCCCTCATCCTTTTTCTCACAGTAGGTTTCCCACCAGTCCTTGACATGGGGGATGACTTTGAGGAGTGCAAAAATAATCTTATCCCAGTCAAAAAAGTCATGAACCGAGAAATATCCTTCTAATAGATTCAATCATATATCTACGACGTCTGCATCTATTTGGCCCTAAAATATGAGAATGTCAAAGTTTACTTGTACCTTAAAAGGAGTGGCACCTCCGGAGTGACTGTGGGATGTAGATGTGTCGTTGGTGGGTAGTCGTTGAAGGATTTGGGAAAAGTTATCCGTCATCGCATTCCTTTGTTTCTCGAGGGCCTCCTCGAGCAATATTTTGATAGGATATCCTACTCCTCATCTTTCTTTTCTTCCCCCTTAGGAAACTGTCAGGTTTTGTGAGGTTGATCTTGTAAAGGTTCAACTAGATAAAGCCCTAACTCCTTATACCCCGACCTCATTGGGGACATGCAAAGAAGGATCAAGAAAAAGTAGACCACTTTGATACCATTGATCTAGATTTATGCAGGAACACAATGAAATACAAAAATGCACATAAAAGCAGAGATGCAGTAGAAATAAAACTTCATTTCCTTAATAAAAAATAAATGAAATATGCTTATAGACAAAATGGAAATAAACTAGCTAGGGCGTTGGTAGCTTATCTCTAAGAAGAGATGTGGCGGCTACATGTTTCTAAATTGTGCTACAATGAGGCTCAAGGGCCTACTTATTATTGAGAAACAATGGAAAACCATAAACATCCAAAAACCTAACCCTAGGAGATGAAGCGCCAAAACTATGGGCCCCGTTTGGGTAAATTGGTACATCAATCTTCCTCAGGATGTAAATTTGGCATACAATATTTGTTTGACGCGCACAATACCTCATTAGAAATATCTATCCCACTGATAAAAATTGTGATTCGAGCAACATGGAATTTTTTCCAAAAAAACATCGTTTAGGGCCTCAAAATGGCTCTGGAAGTTCAGGACCCAAAAAAATTGTTAAAAATAGTAAACATTGTTACAATTAAGGAAACTACAAAATTGAAAGAAGCAATGGTGGTGCCCCAAGTGGAATAGGTGGTTGGACACCAGTATCCACCTAGATCACAACACCCATACATATTTCCAGTCCGACCGTCCTACCATGCCTCATTTCATAGATGAACAATAGAAGGGGAAGTATGGTTCAGGGGTTGGATCATTATGTAGAGGATGACAGTTAGAGGTGAGACCAGGAGTTGTTTTTTCTGGTGGAGACTGGGCTTTAGATGTCAAGATCTTGAGTAGGAGGTTGAGTAGGCGGACATACATATGCACAAACCATCACCAAAACCACAATACCTCTAGATAGTAGCTTTGTTCTGGCTTATATAAATGGCACTTGCAGCATTGTTAGGCTACCTATGCACAACAGAGAGGGAGGTGCAGAATTACCCTGAAGGATTCTATGTACTGACGAGGTCAATGTGATGAGGTGACATGAGATACACAGGGAGAAATGTTTGTAGGATAGGCGACTGGTTTCGTGTATTGTTGTTTGCGCATTTGATCCCTCTCCCAGGGTTGGATGGCGAGAGATATTGAGCTAGTATATGGTGGAGCTAGTTAGGAGGTTAGATGGATCCATGGCCATAGTTAAACAGAGGTTGTGGATTACCAGAAGGGCTAGAGGGATAGATTGTTGTTGTGATCCAAGTGGGATTCTCCATCACATTGTGGATTCATTAGGTGATGGTAGTAGCTATAGGATGGACTCGGTGATTGGGCACACACACTGTTTCATATCCCTTGCAAATTTCCTGACAGCACTAGTCACATGATGGATTAATAGGGTAGTAGGCAGATTTCATGAGTTGTCATGGCATGTTGGGTGTACATGGGATTGTAGGATGATTAGCCTACTCTAGCAGGAATTGGTAGGAGGAGGTGGCATCGATAGGCCACTAGACAGGGTATTGTATGGATACGGTGCTCTCTCACTAGTATATTGGACACAGGAGCTATTGAGGATAGGCTTAGTAGTGTTATTCACGTTAGCATGTGAGGATTTAGGTCTCTTAGGTCTATTTTGGAAGATGAGGAGATACAACTCACATCGTGGAGGGATTACCAGCAAAGTGGTAGTAGATATAGCGACCCTCACAGGATGCAAGATGATGCCTTTGGATATAGTCTTAGACCTTGATATCTAGGGGTGTATAGGGGTATGCAACGGTGCACAAAAGTATGTGGAGGCACACATAGGTGTGAAGTGGTGTGTAGTGGTGTGCAAGGTTGCATCATGATGTAGGAGGATTTTTTCACGTCTTAGTGCATTCCCTCATAGAGTGATGGACACATCGATACATGAGGGACACTATTTGATATGAGATGATGCAGCAACATGTAGCATGGTTTGGCGGTGCACAAAGATGTGCAATTGGGTGTATTTGTATGCCAGGAGACACAAGGATACATGGTTACATGCAGTAGTGTGTGGGGCTGCACTACAGACTGAGGGAGTGCTACTGGCAAGAAGATTTCTTGACAAGGATGTTAGGGATGTCATTGGGGTGGACATACCCATGTTGGGAGAGACGATTAGTCACAGGACAGGTCGGGAGTGTCCACATAGGTTATTGATCATACCCATTGGAACCCATGCATATTCCACTCGTTAGCACCACGTGTAGTTGAGGGGAGCCTTGTTATGTTTGATCCAGACCCACAATGTGGATAACACGACTTGGGGGATTTTTCTGAGACAAAACTATGAGATTCAGTGCCTTAGGGCCACAATAGATATTCTCCAGTGGAGGAGAAGGCTCGGTGTGCGAGTCGACAACCATAAGCTGGGAGATGAGATGATATTCTATAAGGGTGGCATATCGTTCATCACGGAGCCTACACTTGGGGATTTTTTCAAGGGGGAGACATGTGCCACTCTTTCCATAGGGCACGTCAAGATCTTGCATGAGAAGAGGATACCATGTATGATTAAGGCAATTCTCTAGTGGGTTTTTAGGCTCCATACATTGTATTGGCACATTATCAGGAGGGTGGATGGAAGACTTATTGGTTATGGTTGGGAGGAGCAAGATGGATCCACATGCATTGAGTGGATTGTGGGTATTAGAAATCCATATATTGGTTGCATTCAAGGGGTAGCTACTTGGTATATGCGGTTTCTAGCAGTCATCAATACTACGCAATGGAAGGAACATGGAAATTTAACATGCATCAAATGAGTTCATGATATATGGAGAATATATATTGATTACATGTAGGGAATGGAGATGAGGCGTGAATGGATTCCAATAGTTTTCATAGTTATGTCGCAGCAGGTCCGCTATGCGATCTAGGGTTTCAGTTGATTGATAGATCACTTTGTCTCCTGATGAGAAGATTCATGGCAGAGAGTGATCTAGTTCACTCTTGGGTTGAAACATGGGGGTTTATGAAGGCCTTCATTGTATGGTGAGGCAGGCTTTCCCCGTTGTTGCACAGGTTCAAGGCTATCTTTGGAGGGGTAGGCTTTGGCATCATGGAGATTCCCGGGTGATTTTTTTTTGGCATTTGTCCATATTGCACCACCATGTTCCAGGAGAGGAGGATACGATATGTGCATGATGGGGATTCAATTGTAATTAGGGTGGCATAGCGTCGGCCTGGTGGCATATTTTTTAGATTAACATGGGACCTTGGTATGGAGGATTCATTAATGACGTGATGGTGCAAGGATTCAGAGTAACTCAGTGGCACATTTGGGAGCCCTGTATTGTTTGCAGTGACAATTTTGTCAGCAGAGAGAGAGGGGAATGAGGAGAAATTATAAAAGGAGGATGGAATCATTTTATGGATTATCTTTGTTCATGTTACAATTTCAACATTATTTCTCTTGAGCTACTTAGCCAAGACAATTGTGTTTTTTAGCACAAGGAATTTCCGAGCGGGAATTCCACCTATACCTTTGGTGAACTTAGAGTGTCACCCTAGGAGATTTAGAAGGATTCCATCTCAGGGTTTCTCTAGGAGCTACATTGTAGACCAATTCCAGCTAGAGCGTGCTTCTCTTAGGGCGCAACAGGAAATTTAAAGGGGTTGAGAGAAGCTAGAAAATAATGGAGTTTTGGACATATAATTTGCAGATATTTATCCATAGGGAGAGTGAGTTTTTCCTTGGTGATTTGCAGGGCCAAGAGTGTTGCATTTTGCAAGACCAAATTTATCCAATTAAGGGGTTTCTGCACAGCTACTACGTAGACATTTTGACAGGGATATTTGGGGAGTTTGAGCTAAGGATAAATAAAGAGGCTTATAGGAGTGATTTGCAGGGGTTGGAGGGGATATTTCTAGTAATTCATTGGTATTATATAGCAGAATTCTTTCTACAAGGGGTTTTTCCAGCTAATTAAAACCATACACATTTCTTGGGGTCACCGGGGCATGTTGGATTCACCCCAAACCCTTTTTGGGTTTTCATAGGTTTATTGAGAGGAGTCTTCAACTAATTTTATAAAATTTTTGGGAAGTATTTGGGCTTGAAATCCTCATTCTTATAGCAGGACAAATTGCAAGTCAACTTGATAAGACACTGAGTATTTTAGCTCAAAAATGAAATTTCTCAGAATTGAATGAAACCAAAACAACAATGACCAATTCGTTGCAAGGAATCCAACGCAACTCGTTTCGTCGAAAACCGAGTTTGGATGAAGGAGTTATGGTCTGTTGATCGACGTTCCGAATAGGGAATTTTTTATAAAAAAGATGCAGAACAAGTACAGGTTGATGACATGGTAGCCCAGTCAACATTCAGGGAATCTTCTTCAGTCTTAATCCAATGAGACTATGACAAGTGTCACTACTGGATTCGCCAGTTTTTTTTTGTGAAGGTAAAATTAGTCCAATGACCTCCTAAAATTGAATGTGGGTTCATAATTTCTATTGGGCCATAGGCTTGTACATTGAAAACATTCGTGCCAAATTTCTATTTGAACGTATTGTAGGCTCTGACGGTAGAAGGAGGGGGCCAGCCCTCCTCCACGTGACCAAAACAACATGACCACTTTCCAGCACCTTCCACTAATGCGGATTTTAAGCGCGCTTATCCACCTAACTTCATATTAACACCAATTAATTCAGTTACTAATTGGCAGTGGAATTAGCGATGATGCTAAATTCAAAGATTATGCCAACTTTTTTGGAGTTAGTTGTAGTCCTTCCACATTTCGAGGAGAAATTGGGGGAAATTTTGTTTTTTCCATAACTGAGCCAATTTTCGACCAAATTGAGATCAGAAAGAGACATTATTGGCTAATTGGCATGCTATTAACAAATTGGAATAGGTTTCAGAGGCAGTGGAGCTCATCTACAAAGGTTTTTGTTGCCTTGAATAATTTTGAAGCCTAGGGCCATCAAGAGGGAAGGCCTTGCCTAGAGCATCTACTAATCAAATTGAGTAAATAAATAGTCATTTCTGATATATTTCGACATTTTGAGCTCATTGGAATAGGTTCCAAGAGCATTTGATTCATGTAAACAAAAATTTGAGCACATTTGAGCTAATATAGAGGCCCAAGCTATGAGCTGGACCAAGAAGATGTAGCCCAGGAGGGGTGAACTTCTTCATAAAAACGTTGTTTTAATGGATCAGTTGTTATGGTTTGTTGTTATTTATGTTGTTGTTGTTCAGCCATTTAAATTCATGCTTTATGCTTTCAAATTCACTAATAAAATTCAGTTTTAATTACCTCTTTGACACACATAAGCAACAAGGGAACATGTACATCAAGCATAAGATCACTAAATAAGTTTTCTGAAACTGAAATTAGTACAACAAAACTAACATTCAAATTCAGATAAAGTTGGTATCAGAGCACAAGTTTGCTAAGGTTATTTGCTTGATAGTTGCTTGAAGATTTGTGCAAGTTTAATGGTTGCAATTTTGTGATGCTGAAAAGGTTAAAGTTGCAGAAAGGTGAAGGGAAATTTTTGGTTTCAAGTCATGAGATTAGGACCAAAAGAAGGATAGTTGAAAGAACATCATCTTCACCCAAAATTCCACTCATAGCTGCACTTGAAGAACTTCAAGTTTTGTCTCAAGAAGCTGAGATTGAAGAGGTGTAATTTGTACAAGAAGCTGAGTTAATTGAAGAGGTACAAGCTTCAGAAGTTGAGCTTGAATCCTTAGCCATAATGTCAAGTGTTGGAGAGACTCAAGGACATTCAAAAGAGGAAGATGTCAATAGAGACTGCAAAGACATAAATAGGGTGGTTAAATTTATGTTTTATGTATTTACTGCTGGGATGGTAGGAGAAGGTTCTAAGCTTCCATATGGATAAGGAATTTTAGATGGTAAGAAGGATGAAGAGAAGAGTTCAAAGGGAAGTGGAGGAAAGCCACCTCCATCTCCACCATCTTCATCATCCTCATCATCTCCATCTGCATCATCTTCCACTTCCACCACAAAGACCACTCACACTCACTCAAAAGACACAAAAGGAAAAACTCCATTACTCAAATTGGACAGTAAGTTTGAAATACCTGTACAATGGCGAGGTAAATGCAAAGAGGCTTGAAAATTGGATACGTCAATTGGAGGTGTGTTACCAAATTCATATTCTTCATGAAGACGACATAAAGATCCAGTTGGCTTCATTAAGGCTAGAAGGAGAAGCAATAGTTTGGTGGGAAGCAAAGACTCAAGAGGAAAGGCAAATCCATGGTAAGATATCCATTTCTTGAGTTGAGTTTATTTCTTCCATTAAAATACAATTTTATCCATTAGCCTATATGCAAAAATCTATTATGAGTTGGCAAAATTTTAAGAAACTCAAGGGTCAAACAGTTCAAGAATATACCCGGGATTTTAGAAAAAGAGCTTTGTTGTTAGGAATAAACTTGAATTCCCATGATAAACTCTTGAAATACATTGGGGGTTTACATTCTTATTTGAAACATATTATTCTTATAATTAACCCAAGCAATTTAGATGAAGTTTTTGTAGAATCCACACACTTAGAGGCAAGAGAGAAACAAAACATAGATGAGAAAGGTGAAAGTGAGGGTAAAGGAAAAGAAAAGTTTTATGGAAGAGGAAAAAGAAATAGCTCTGTAAAAAGATAGAAGGAAAAACTCACATGCAAAAACTGTTCAAATACTGGCCATGATGAAGACCACTGTTGGCAACTTCATCCAGAATTAAAACCAAACAGACTAAAAGCCAAAGAGAAGGGGAAAATTGTTGCTATAGCTGAACATGACTTAGGGTTGGATTCAAGAGATGAGACAAAGATTACAACCATGATTTTGAAAGGTAAACATGTTGCAAGCATTAGTTCTTCAAATTGTTCAAATGTTACTCATGATGAAGATACAAGGATAAAACTTTTCCATATTAGAGTTGTCTCTAAACATACCAAGATTGATACACTTTTTAATAGTGGGTCACAAGCTAACTTGATTTCCAAATATTTGGTTAAGCAACTAGGCATTGAAACTATTAGACATCCAAGACCATATCCTTTGGGTTGGATATGTAAGAATGAAAACTTGTAGGTTACAAGGAAGTGCATACTAAATTCGCCATCAACTCAAACTTTCTTGATGAAGTTGAGATTGATGTGGTGTTGCTTGAGATATCAGGTATTGTTTTGGGAAGTCCTTATCTATATGATAAGAAAGCAATATTTCATCGCCATAAGAACAAGTATCACTTGTTTAAGGATGGTATTGAGTACATACTTAGAGAGCATAATAAGAAGACAGGTATGTCTCTTATGCATGCAAGTGAAATGAAGAGGATACTGAATGCAAGTCAGAACTTGACATTGTTGATGATCAAACAAAGAGATGTATTGAATCACACTTTTAAAAAATATGCTTATGCTTGTAATGATTTGTTTCAGTATGTTAACAAGTTGTCTTTGAAAGAAGGTGAAGAGGATGAAAAACATTTGCAGCAGTCAACATCAGTGTTGAGCAGTGTTGGAAACAAGATGTCGGTGCAAGAGAGTGAAAAGGTCAAAGAGAAAGAACCAAAGCAGCTTGGAAAATAAGGCATGTGTTCCACAAATTCTTATTTATGGTTTCCAAAAGGTAAATGGCAATGGTGAAGATACTTGGTCAAGAGTCGACGTAAGTACAAAGAAAAAGCAGCTAAAAATCGTGACAGTGCGATAGGTGAGAAAGTTTCTAAGTTTCCTTTGATTGTCAACCAAGGTAGGAACAAGATAGTTTTTGAAAGAATAGATTGTTGTTATGAAAATTCAGAAATATTGTAGCATGGTGGTGTCAATGACAACAAGAGAAGGTCGCAAGAATCAAGGAAAAAGTTGACTTTTTGTGAAAAGCTCCAAATGATAAAATTGGGAAAATTTCAATGGATAGAGATTGGAAGGGTGAGGGAACAATACCCTCATATGATCAATAATCAGAGAGCTTTTGGGGTCCAAAAGGCTTCTAGTGGGGAGGAATGATCAAAGGCTCAGTTTTTTGGCTAAAAAATGAAAGTGATCAGAATTGAATGAAACTAGGATGAAAGCGACAAGCTCGTCGCAAGGAATCCAACACAACTCGTCTCGTCAAAAACCGAGTTCGGATGAAGGAGTTATAGTCTGTTGATTGTTGTTCAGAACAGACAATTTTTTATAAAAAATTGCAAAACAGTTACACGTGAGTTCATAAATTCTATGTGTTAGTAATGATTTTTTTTTAATTATTTAAGGTTAGATTAATGAGTATATATATATATATATATATATATATATATATATATATATATATATATATATATATATATTAATTATAAATTTTCCACATATCACATTATTTTTATTTAATCTGCATGTACATATTTTATAATCCAAGTCCGCATGAATATTAATTTCGTTGCAAACCTTAAGTAATATGGCATGGCAATGTAATATATATGGAGTGGATTAATTATCACAGTGGCAACGTATTAAAGTTTGGACAACATATATTATGGTGTATTATTAAAGTCCAAATGGTGACAAATTATGGGTTATGCGTATTTAATAAGTGGAAACGGTGGCGCGATTATAAAGGTTTTATAATAATATGGAATGGTGCATTTAAAATTCGTTGCAAAATATGGTGAGGGGATCAAGGTAAGGGTTTGACCCCGTGATCTTTCTAAAGGATTGTGTTCTATTACCATTGGGACATAGGCCTATACACTGAAAAGTTTTATTTGAATGTATTGTAGGTTCTGACGATGAAAGGAGGGGGCCAACCCTCCTCCACATGACCAAAACAATATGACCACGTTCTAGCATCTTCCACTAATACAGATTTGAAGCATGCTTATTAACCTAACTGCAGATCAACACTAATTAATCCAGTTACTAATTGGTGGCGAAATTAGCGGTGACACTAAATTTGGAGATCCAGCCAACTGTGTCGGAGTTAGCTGGAGTCTTTCCAGAATTGGAGGAGAAATTTGGGGAAAGTTTGTTTTTGCCATAATTGAGTCAATTTTTGACCAAATTGAGCTCATAAAGAGTCATTCTTGGCTAATTGGCATGATATGAACACATTGGAACAAGTTGCATTGGAAGATGAGCTCATCTACATAGGTTTTTGTTGCCTTGAAAAATTTTGAAGCCTAGGGCCACTAGGAGGGAAGACAATGCCTAGAGCATCTGGTAACCAAATTGAGTAAATAAATAGTTATTTCTGATAGATTTCAACATTTTGAATTCATTGGAATAGGTTCAAGAGAATTTGATGCATGTAAACAACAATTTAAGCACATTTAAGCTAATATAGAAGCCCAAGCTATGAAGCTGGACCAAGGAGATATAGCCCAAGAGTGGTGAACTCCTTCATCAAAACTCTATTTTAATGGATCATTTGTTATGGTTTGTTGTTATTTATGTTGTTGATGTTCAACCATTTAAATTCAAGCTTTATGCTTTCAAATTCATTCATAAAATTCAGTTTTAATTACCTCTTTGACACACATATGCAACAATGGAACGTGCACATCAAGCATAAGATCAGTAAATAAGTTTTATATCTGAAAATGAAATTAGCACAACAAAACTAACATTCAAATTCACATCATAATTATGGAATATGCATCACTTAATGGGCTTAGTTTTGGTTTGGATTTGGGCCAAACCCTTTCTGGGTATTTCTGGGGTTTTGGGGGGGAGTCTGTGGCTACAATTTCAAGGTGATTCGAGCATTCTTCGGGGCAGAACCTTCAACTCCATTCCAACAATAATAGTAGTAATTTTCTGGGTAGTGCGCGATACCAGTTTGGGCCAGTATTTCCTCTAGATTAGAGTTATACTACATGGGGTTTTCATAGTTTTCATAGCAATCCCGGGTTCCAAAACTTTAGCTCATTTTATGTACTCCTTTATCATAAAATTAATAAAATGGCTCAAATTGTGTTGTTGGATATTTTGGTGTTTTAATTATTGTGGATGAGCTCTAGTTTATTTACTGTTCCTAGTCCGTTGCTTGGTATTAGTTGTTAAATTCCAATTAGGAATATTACATTTGACTTGGACAATGAACGTCAAAGGATTTGACATAATGAAATGAAATTGTATGGAATTTGTAAGAAGAGTAAGTTCCCCCAAGTAGGGAAGTGGTATATTGCAAAAGTTCAACAATTATTTTAAATTAACAAATTATAAAAGTTGATGGGACCTCCCAATGGGGAGGCCTTATTTGTCAACAACCTTGGGAAAATGACTAAAGGTAGAAGGATTGGCTTGAAGGCCATGTGAAGGTTAACAAAAGAGAGATTGGTGGAGGAATACTAAAAATAGAAGATTAACAGGTGAAGCAATATTTTTCACTGGAGTGACAACCTTGTCACACTAATTACATCAACATAGGTCCCATCGATGATGGTCTTGTCAACATCAAACCCATTGACATAGAAGATTTCCTTTAATCTTGATCACATTGATGTTAGTGTCGCATCAAGATTAATTTCACAAGGCCCATTAATGTTGAGTTGTTACTAGGTTGTTAACATCCAAGTCAATAACAACCATGCCAAGGGAGTCAACCATATTCAAGTTCTATCATTACATAAATTAAACCTTCTATAACTATTTCTTAAAGAACAACTTAAAGAATTAAAGACAACCAAGATTGAGTTTGATTAAGTGTTGCTTAGTTCATCATAATTTTAATTAGCCAACAATTAACTACAACATACCTATACTACTCTTTAAAAACATAAACTATTTAATTTAATTTAATAATAATTCAATCATACAATATTTTAACCCAGACTTATCATCTTTGCAATTTCTATTTAATATTACTTATTAAAAAATAATAATAATAATAAAACAACCAAACAAACACTTTAATTTTAACATGTCATCTCTTATAATTATTCACTTGAATTATTAATTTATATAAATATTTCACTTTAATTCAATAATATACCATCTTAATGAAAAGTGAGATCATATAGGTAATTTGGACTTGTAACTTTTATAATAACATGTAACATCTTACTCTAAGCTTATCACCTTCCTCTACTTTGTAATTTCTAACTTGGGTCCACTTCATATTTAATGACTTATCAACTTTGTCTACTTTGTAATAATGACTTATAAGTGGGGTGTACCTCATATGTAGTCATTATTTCAAAACTTTGGTGTACCTCATATTTAGTTATTATTTTAAAGAAAAGTTTTCGAAAAGTGTAATGTAGCTTGTCTATTGTATTTGTCTAGAATGGTTATGTCTCTTAACTTGAATCGTAGTGCTAAATGAAACACCGAAGTTGGACCACCTCGACCTGCGTGACACCATTAAAACCAAGATATGCACGACTCTGTAGGTGGCCAGCGTTTTTTTCTCTGCCTTAAATGGTGTTGTTCTAGCCAAGGCCCTTTTGACAATCCATAATTGGGGAAATAATGCAAAATGTTGAACTGTCTGCCATTTGAGTGATTGACTGTCATGACTATCGCTACCTATGGATAAACATGGAGTGGGGTCATTTCCCCATTGGATGCTGATTTCATTTACTGAAGTTGTCAGTGGCTCTTATTATTATTTATTCCCTACACTCGTAGAAACGCTCTATTTCTAACTCTTCCACCAGTGGTAAGGGCCGAGAGAGACAAACTGTGGAATGTAGCCCTTTGGATTTACAGATCCAGAGCTTTACATTCCGCAGTTTCTCTCGCTCGGCCCTAACCACTTCTGCTAGAGATACTAATTATTTATCAGTGGGGTGACCTCAACTGATTATCTCAACTGCAATACTTTGGAAAAATATATGTGCCAAGTATAGTGAACTTTGAAGTGATCAGTTGGTTGGAATCATTTTAGTGTATATATGTTGTTAAATCTGGTATAATATATATGAGACATGGATTTTATCAGTGGGGTGGCCTCAACTGATTATCTCAACTGCAATACTCTGGAAAAATATATGTGCCAAGTATAAAAATCTGCAGTGAACTTTGAAGTATCAGTTGTTTGAATCATTTTAGTGTATATATGTTGTTAAATCTGGTATATAATATTATATGAGACATAGATTTGTACAATGAAATATATAATCGAGTAGTTTTTAATGTGATTTTGTGAAAAAAATTCAGGTGTCTACAGCTTCGAAACTTGGAAACTTGCATGACCTTAACCCTTCAAATTTCAAATTTTCGCCAAGATTTCTGTATAGTCACAGGTACGTGTTAGTGATTTTGGCTATTCTTTCGTTGGAACATTAGAAGATTTCATTCGATAGTTTTGATCTTGCACAGGCATAAAAAATGGAGGGTGATTCACAGGGAGACCGAAATATGCTGGCAGATCTGAACGCTGGTATAACGCGTGTCCCAGCCAACAGAATCACCTTTCCTACTAAACAGTTCGTTTTGAAACTTTCTTGGAGCAGAACATAGGTCCAAGAACCATGAATTTCATTGGTTTCTGGTTTAAAATCATTTTTTCTTTTTATCATCGGAAAATAAGAGAATATGGACACTGTTAATGCTAATGTTCTTAATTGTTAAGAATATTAATCTTTTTATTAGGAGATTATAGGTTTAAATTTAGAGATATAGAATATGTAAATTTTTATAAATTTTAATAGTCAAATTATTATTAAAGGTAAAGTAATTCTTTTGTCTCAAAAATAACTAGTTTAGATTTATTTTAATTCTAGATCTACCAAGTGGCCATAGATAATATGTTGAGATCCAAACATTTTTTAAAGTAAAAAGAGATTTGATTTCTCTAGGTGCTTGGGAGATCTGAGAGTTAAGATGGATCTAGACTCGTATAATATCCCCCCTCATACATTGAATTAGGAAGCAACTATTAATGGAATCAAAATTTTCTCAATCTTTCTCTCTGTATATGTTTTATGTTAAAATCTTATATATTAACTCTGTTGGAATTAATGGAGAAATCCATAGTTAGGTTGTTGTTATCATAGAGATAGGATTGAGATTCTAATCATAGATCTCATATCCTGATATTGAGGGAGTGGTTGAAACCATCCCGTTAGTGTGAAAGCCTATATAATTTAGGTTCATCTGATTCAGTGATCAGAGGGTGTGTGTATGTGTGTATACACTCTCCAGGTTCTCACCTGGAGAGCTATTTGATCAATACCTAGTTTTGTCATGGTATCGGAGCCATACCTTCTGTTGAAAGCATCTACGGGATGAAATCCCCTTTCCTGCCTGAATTTCAATCAACGTGAAACCCCCTTATCTCAACCTCACAGAGAGAAAGTAAATCTCTGTATTAAATCTTCTCTCGTATCATTGGCGCTGCTACTGCCTGCACTTTCGATTACGTAGCTAAACACCGATAAACTTTTGATTACGACTCTGTCAAGATCGTATCATTGGCGCTGCTACTGCCTGCACTTTCGATTACGTAGCTAAACACCGATAAACTTTTGATTACGACTCTGTCAAGATCACAGGCACCCTCTTCCCTGTGCATTGACTGCCCTTGGGCCTGTGCATTGACGACATCTCAATTGCCTGCGGAACGTGCAACCTTTCATCTCAATGTTCCACAGGTTTTGAACACGAAATGTGATTTGCAGCTCCAGATCTTTTCGTTTTCTGCTGGAGAATCGATCTTGCGAGGTTTGAGCTTTGGTTCGCTTGGATTCGACTGTGAATTTCTAGGAATCAGTTGCTAACGAATGCCATTGAGAGACAAAGCCCTGGGTTTTGATTTGAAGGGCGATGCCTTCACAATGAGCAACGAATAATCTAAGAATCTCTCCCGCAGCGAAATCTTTGACTTTCCCGCAGCTCTGAGAGGTGGGCAACGACTCAATCATTTTCCGCAGCTCCTACAATGTACGCCACAACAAGCCTTGACAAGTAGCGCTATCATTTGATCTTGATTTGCTACGTGGGGACCGATAGTTGCATTGATGTCGCTGATAGGCTTTACGTACGAATTGTAGATCACTTTTTTTATAAACGTCACTCAAAGGTTAGAGCTGCTAGTTTGTTAAAAATATTGATGAGATTTGTGTCATTCCCTTTTCGTGGGGAAGTAATGCTATGTTAATAAGCCAAATATTTCTAGATCTGTTCATAACAATTTTTAGTGAAAATAAGGGTGGGATCACTGTTAGATTTCCTCTTGAGAAAACTTAAGTTGCTGCCATGATATGCGTGAAAGCAATGACTCATATTTGACTTTGACCAATTGAAGAGATCACTCGTTGTGGGTGAGCATGTTATTTTCAAAACTGCACTTTGCTTTAAAATTTATGTCAAGTTCCCAATTTCAAGAGTGGAAAGTGCGCAGATCTTCAAAGCACTTTGAAATTTTTTTAAAGTGGAATTGTTTAATGGCATAGTGAAGGCCAAGTTTGGTGGTTGATTGTGTTCAAGGAGCTGCAGCTATCATTGAAGGGTGCATTCGAGTGAGGTTGCATCATTTTTTTGCTTCAGATTTAGTTGCATGGCACAGAAGCCACAGTCTACAAGGTTCTATTGTTGAAGAGCTGTCAAAGGGAGGATTTTCGCCTGCGTGGTAACAGGGTTGTTGGAGCTCGTAAGAGGATCGATTGGAGTCGAAATCTGGAAGCAAGACAAAACCAGATAAGCTGGACCTTTTAACAACATGTCTATATTTTTAGATATTTTTGATTCTGATGATGATGATGATGATATTCTCATGTTGGCATTTGGAGGCATTAGCATTAGTAGTGTTTTTAAGTCTGGAATTTTTTCAGAAAAACAATGTGGTTCTGTTGATGACCACGATAATGAAATGGCACAATCTCTTGTGCAAGATCCTGATATTGAAGAGTCACAAGTTGATCTTCAGGAAGGATGTAAAGATGAACAAAGTGTTGAAGATCAATTCGACGAGCCACATGAAGTTGATGGCGAAGGCGTGGCAGAAGAAGACAGAGCTGGAGAGAATTTAAAATGTGATAATCTCATCAATATTTATGTGTGTGCAGATGACAACATTGTTGAAATCTACATGCGTGCACCAGAAATGGTGAGAGAAAACAGTTTCCTATTAAGCCTGTCATAACTTTCAAAAGGGCGAGGATAAGCGTTCAAGCTTTCCATCACTGGGGAAGAAATGAGGCGAAGATACATCACTATTTCATGGCAAAGAAAGTGAAGATGAAGCCTCATCCACGAATGAACAAATATGGTCTCAGAAGCATAAAGACTAAGATGAAAACTCTGTTACCAAGTTTTTTTTATGTTTTATTGTAAGCCTAGCTGAGACTAGACCAGCTGGCATATGTTATTGTTCAGTACCCTTTCTCCATTAAGGGGGAGTGTTGGAATTAATGGAGAAATCCATAGTTAGGTTGTTGTTATCATAGAGATAGGATTGAGATTCTAATCATAGATCTCATATCCTGATATTGAGGGAGTGGTTGAAACCATCCCGTTAGTGTGAAAGCCTATATAATTTAGGCTCATCTAATTCAACGAACAGAGGGTGTGTGTATGTGTGTATACACTCTCCAGGTTCTCACTTGGAGAGCTATTTGATCAATAGCTATTAGTCGAAATAAAATAAATTACACATCCCTAATTATAGAAAGTGAAATTATAAGAAAATTTTTATTTAAATTACATTATTTTTCTCAATATAAAGTAGATATAAAATTTGTTATTTAATAAGGACATTGAAATATTTTACTTGGCAATAAAATATTCTTTGTTATTAATATATTTTTGTTTTAAATATTACATGTAAATTGAATGCAAGATGAATTACCCATGATTTAGTATGGACAACATTATTTCTTGTCATCTCCATATTAAGTAAGAATTACATTTCTTCATCATAGTAAAATGTAAATTAATTTTTTTTACTCATCTCCATCTAAGTAGTGAATAAACTATATTTCCTTCTCATACTAAAAAGTAATTTTGTTTTTTTACTTTTAGTTGCTTTATATCTCTATATCAAGTTATACTAGCAATTGCACCTAATGTTGCAAAGGGAATGCCGTAAGGAAGATGCTAGAAAAAATGACAACTATAGATATCTGAGAGAAAACTGAACTTTATTTGAGAATGATCTTGAATATTACAAGCAGAACGATTAGTGTGGAACCTGGAACTCTCTCCAAATGATAAAAAGGCAAATAAATTCATTAAATTACAGATATTACAAGCTTGGAAATCTCGCTTCAGCACACACTGTATTAACTCAGCCTCCTGAACAATCTGCTACAGCACTTTGAAATTGATAAATATGCCAAGGGAATGATGACAACCTCCAGCCCATTGCAAGTAGGAAATCAGACCACTGGTAAAATGAATTTGGCCTTGACAGAGATAATGTCTGCTCATAAGAATAAGCTCCCCGTCAGTGAGCAGACTTGCAGGCAAGTCGTTGGGCATTTTTAGTCCAACGTTGGAAGATTTGATGGCCAGGTCCACTATGAAGAGAAATAGAGGTTAATACACTGAAATGGACTGCCCAATCTTTCAGTGGGAATTTTTTCCACCAATTCTTCTACCTTAGCTACTTGTATGCCTTCAAATGTTGAAGCTGGGACATTTTCAAATGACCCTCGAAGCATGTACTTGGAACTATAAATTCCCATATAATCAGTACCTCTGTCTAAGTTATCAGAGGCCTCTTCTTTACCAGCTGGGGATTTCTTACTGCAAGGTAAGCAGTCTGCATCTTGTATGTCTCTGCAGTTTCAGCTATGGCAAAACTTGCTGCTTTCCATGCAAAAATGGATTGTCTTGTATACTCCACACACTGAATATAGAAGTAAATAATAAAAACTTAAGTGATAGCAAACAACATGAGGAGAAAACTCTGTTTGGTTGTTGTATAACATAAGCTCATGACCTAAAAACAAATATATAAGTAATGTCTCTGCAGTTTCAGCTATGGCAAAGGATTTCTTACTGCAAGGTAAGCAGTCTGCATCTTGTAATGTCTCTTCTGTTTCAACTATGGCAAAACTTGCTGCTTTCCATGAAAAAATGGATTGTCTTGTATACTCCACACACTGAATATAGAAGTAAATAATAACAATATAATTCCGTAAAAATTGTCAGAAGCATTTTTGGGTGTGTTTTTCTTGAATATTTACACCAGGTTTCATCTGGGCATTTTTGTGTAAAAATTCCTCCAAGCTTTTCATTTAATAATAATGATGAGTTTGCAACCTTCTTTCTGGTATGTCCAATTGTCGGTGATTATCCCTTATTAAATTCACATGAATCTGTAGATCCATTTCCTGAAACTGAAATTTTGAAATTAAAAACTTCTGAAGTTTTGGTAAACTAAAAAGCCAATGCCTGTAGTTGTTGCCCTGCCTTAAGTTTCTCCTTTTCTAGCTCAGAGATTGCATGAGCATACCTATGCAAGCAGTAAAATTTCAACTAAACAATTAAAAACACACCTCAGAAGTATTATATAGAAACCATCATTCATATCCTCTACTTTCCATATTGGTAGGCATAATATCTGGAGTGCCAATGCCTCTAGCTGTTGCGCTGCCTTAAGTTTCTCCTTTGCTAGCTCAGAGATTGCATGAGCATACATGGTTCCAGTGGCACTGAACTCTGGCACTTCAAAGAATCCCTACAACCTGCTGTGAAGGTGGCAATGCACTCCCCTGGAAATATTATTGGAGTACTCGAGAGCAGAGAGAGCTTGGCTAAGTGATCCTTTGAGGAAACTAGAAACAATCAATAAAGTTTCTCCTGACATTTGAGGCCATTGAGTAGATTCTAGAAATGGGAATATGGACGCCAATCAAGCGCTTACCGACCAATTCATGGTATATGGTGGTACTCCTAGTCCTTGGTGACCTTGTGAAAGCAAGTTTGATGGCCATTGAATTGGAGGATGGGTGTGGCCTCATTGATATGGTACCATGTTATCTCAGGTATGGGTGTCTACAAAATGTTGCTACCACCTGTCGCTGAGATAGATAAGGAGGTAATCCATCTAATGGAGTTGGGCAATAGTAAACCTTGTAATGTTTGTGGTCTATGTTTAATCACCTCATCACCTCACACATGGATAAACCAAGCACTTGCAATCTGGATAGATAAAGAAGATTAGAAATAGTGTACCTTTAGTCCCAGTATAATACTATACACAATGAAATCTCCCTCTGATCTCATAATCAAGGGGGTTTCCTAAAATGAAATGCTCCTCCGACTCAACCTCTCATAGATAGGAGAGCAAATTATTGTTTTATATATCTTGCATGGACCATTGTAATGGCACATACCCATGATGTAAATATTTGTATACACGAACATTTAAATGACATCCTACTAAGAGCCCAAGGGCAAGGCCTTATATGTAATTCCGTGCATGAGATTATTTTTCATTTAGTGGGGCAATGTCCCAAAGTCGTAAATATTAAATCATGAGGACCTTGTAATGTGACCGTTAATTAGGAGGCCAGGATGGGCTATTTTTCATTGGAATAATTATTTTTCTTACGTTGATGTGGATGGGAACCAAAACATATACATAACATACATAAATATTACGTGAACTCCAACATATCATTGAAGGATTCCTCATTTGCCCTTACCATGAGGAATGAGTCATCTATGAAGTGCCCATTGACAAGTTGGCCACCATTTTGCTCGGGCAGAAAGCTGCCTCTGATTTTTCCTTTGTCAACTTTCCATGCTAGAAGATAACCAAAGGTTGCAATTGCATGTAGTCTTATTTGATCAATCCACATAACCCAATCTCTATTGGTTTAACCCCATCCATGGTGAGACAAGTTGAGGCCTCTGAGAATAAGGCTTTGATTACCTTAGTAAAAAATATTCCAAAAAAAGAGCCTGCAAAATTCACACGATAAATGGACACATGACAATTACAGGCCTTAGAATCCGCATCAAACCATAACCATAAAATACACATCAAACTTCAGTCTTTTAACTTCGCATAATATCACAGTATTTCTTCCGAATGCCTTCCTGTAAAGTAGTCCGAATATCTCAGACTTTTCCGAATGCACATTACTATGGACAAGCCACAGTCCTTGCTACGCATTTAGTCACAGGCTTTATCTCGCATACACATTTGGTTTATTCCATGCCCTCCCAAATTGCCGAGGATATAGCACTTTTCCAAAATCTTGTAAGTGACACATAAGAGAGTTATAGACCTCCAACTGATAATCAACTCGAGATCCCTCACCTTCAAGATGAATTTGATGTTGATCTGGTTAATGAGCTCACCCAAAGACTATGTTCTAATGTATTCTTAGAAGATTTGAAGTAGGTATGAACCCACAAAACCCTAGGAAGACTTACAAACTTTGTAGGAAAATTCCTCTAGGCCCAATGGCTTTCTGTCATATGTTGCAAAGCAACTTAGAAATCATCCAATGAGAGGGGCTAGTAATACATTTTTTTGTCTTGTTAATGTTCAAGGGACCACATTCACAAAAATATGCAAGGCCACCATACATTCTTCAATTATTCCTTACAACAAACAAATAAGCATTTAGTTAGAAAATCCACTCTTTCACAATTGATACCTTAATTAGAAAAATTCACATATGATTTAATAGTTGCAAAATGTTCAAAAGCTTGTCGAAGGCTTTAAGGAATTTTCTGTGAATTTTTTTGAGGGTTTGTCCTTTATATTTCCTAACCCCAACCACTTTGACACAATGCTTTAAGCCTGGTAGTTGTCATATAGGCTTTCATTTCAGTCCATAATTCATTCCAGCATGAGCCCACCCTGAGCCTCATCTTTGGGATCACCTACTAGAGCTTTCTAAATGTTGTGTAGATAATGAATTCCATCTAAATGTGAGACATCAAGTATGTCACAGTTTCTTAAGATGTGTAGCATTTCTGCACACAATGTAGCAAAGGAGATTTTTGGTTAATGGTCCAAAAGTGTTGCTTGAGCCGTGGATGTATAATCCAAACTTCAATCTCAAGTTGTACCAAGAATTGCCTCCTCCTCTCTCTTTCTCAGATTCACACTTGCTCATGCATATAATCCAAAGCTTGGATCTCGGTTTTCACCAAGCCAGCCCACCACTCTCTCTCTCTCTCTCTCTCTCTTATGTCTGGTTAACAATCCTTCTTCATTAGCTGATTATACAATACTAAAGCCTCCACAAACAAGACAAATGGCATAAATGTTGGCTAGCTCCAAAAAAATATGTATTCAGCCATATGAATGAAAGAGTAGCCTATAACTTAAACACCGCTACCTTAATTTCCTCTCAATATAAAATATCTACAAAATTATTTGAATCAAAAATTCTTCAAACCATCTTTTCATGAGAATGGTTCATCAACCCCCAAATTTTCAGTAGATGACCTTCATTGACAAGATCCATAGAGGGTTTCCACATTCATATCCTATCTATATAATTTCTAAAGAATTCCAAATTAGTTGGGGGATTTTAGGCTATTGGGTTTGATCAAAAAGTCATGTAGATTAACAATTTTGAAATTTGGTTTTTGGGGTTCTTGTTTGGAGGAACCCCCCCCCCAAATAATTCGCAAAGGATGGTGGCAAAAAAACACACCTATTCTGAGCCCCTATGGCCCTCTGCCTTGAGAACTTATGTCAACTTCCTTAACAGTCTCGACTGTCCATTAAACAATAATGTTTTCTTCCAACTTCTTACGACAATATCATCCTCTTGACTGGAATACATAAGCCATTGAGTTCCGATGCAACGAATAATAGTTTTGGAAGCACCATATTCTACCCTAAATCCTCTGTTTCAAGGGCTTAGAATGGGTTGGGATAGAACCTCTAAAATTCTAGCAGTATTTGTTTTGGAGTCACTCCATAGAATGCTTTTCTGCCCAATGTTTTGGGTCAACACTAAATCATCTTCAGGGTTGAAGAGCAAAAAAGGTAAATAATAAGTTGGAGGAAGCTAAGGCAGTGGATATATCAAGATTAGAAAGTGGGAGAGAAAGGACAATAAATGATTAAATACCGACATGGAAATAGGATTGAAAAGGAAACCAAGTAAACAACATGTTGAAAATAAGAAAAGTTGAATGGGGAGGAAATAAAGAAAGATGATGTAAAGAGAAGAGTAAAGGCTTAGAATAACCTATGGGAAGAAAAGGCTACGATGAAGAGTAAGAGTGAAAAGAGCTGTAAATTGATGTAAATTTTTATTGTAAACAGTAGGCCATTCTTAATCTTGTAGAACAAACTTTAATAATGAACACAAGTATTTGGGACATTGATAAACTAAATAGGTTGGCTACTGTAATGAGAAGCGTAAAGGCTTTAGATTAACCTAGGGGAAGAAAAGGCTACGATGAAGAGTAATAGTGAAAAGAGTTGTAAATTAATGTAAATGTTTATTGCAAACAGTAGGCCATCTTTAATCTTGTAGAACAAACTTTGATAATGAACACAAGTATTTGGGATATTGATACACTAAATAGGTTGGCTGTTGGCATAATTTCTTATTCCCCTCCTGTATTTTGACAAATTCCTTGATCTTGTCGGAATGGCTTACCTGAAGACAAATATACCTACTTATCCTACGGTCAAATATCTGATATGTGACTTTTGGAAAACAATCTCGCTAATGAGTTAGGCAACTTGTTTCAAAAACAAGCAAAATTGTAGTATGAGGTTCAGAAATTCTAACCCAAATAGGATAGTGCAGCTCAGTTGCTTTATCAACTAAGATATTCAAATAATCACAATAAGACACTACATACTTCAAACAATTTACCCTCACAAATAATAGCCTACACTACACTACATAATAGCCTCACAATATTTATCCTCACACTTTCAGACTTGGATTTTTATGCCTGCAACTCTCTTAGTCAATGAAGAGTGTCCAATAAATAGAGAAATCACTAGAGCAAATGTAAGGAAGAAAACCATAATCGGTAAAAATAGCTTTAACATATGACAGTCAATGTCTAAAGTATCATTGCCTACCGAATAATATTGACATAGCAATGTCAAAGATCAATGAAATTTGGTAATGAGAAGGCCACTGAGAGATCCGAGGAATAAAAAGCACCTTGGTCCTGTTACAGATTTTGAAACAATAGCCACATTATACAAAGCTAGTGGATCAACTTAATAGTGGCCTTCTCATTACTGAATTTGATAAATATTTGACATTGCTATGTCAATATTATTCGGTAGGCAATGATACTTTAGACATTGACTGTCATATGTCAAAGCTATTTTTACCGATTCTGGTTTTCTTGCTTACATTTGCTCTCATTCATTGAAGAACTGAAGAGGCCTCTGAAAAAGAAGCATATTCGCTAAACAAAGGGGCCTGTGGAGGCAATCTCAAAAGAAAAAAGTTCCAAATAGGGTTTCCCGTGAAGAAAGAAGACAAGTCTAAAACTGCTCTCAAGGCAAAAGGGATGAATGCCAAACTGTTGGTACAATGGCTTATGGAACTGCTTGTTTATGCTAAATCATACACTTTAGCATGAGGAATTGGACTGTCTCAACCTGAGCCCAATCAGGTGGTAACGAGGTAGACCCCAAGATTTCAACGCCATATAGTACTATAGGCCTGATAATTGTGTCAGAAAAATGCATCTTAGAAGAGATGTCCTGAAAATACATATGGAATTATTGTCGGTCAAGCATTAAGAGAGACGGATAACCCTTTCTAAGCTTTGGGATGAAAGGCAGGCCTTAAACTAAACCTAAGGGCTATGAATCAGACAACCATAGATGTATAAGCAATGGTAATCTCCATCTCGCTTCCTTTGAAGAAGTGGAAGTTTGTTAGGTTGGTCTTGGACATTTGATATCACAACCTTAGTTTCACTCAAATTCACCACCATCGTTCTATGATCATGACATTGGCAGGGGCATCAAGCTATCTCTAAAGGTCCCTAGGGTAGGAGGCTAAAAGGATCAGATCCTCTGCAAATAAGACTAAGGTAAACAAAACATGGTGTAAAAGGTAAACATCTCCCTTGTGGAAGTACTTCCTGGGTTATGCTCTAACCCATTAATGTATATCCCATAGAGTTTCATAGTAGCAACTGTGAGACACTCAAAGATGCCAACGTCACATACTCTCCAGAAAAATAACAATATAACTCCTTTGGAACAGAGTCCAAAAGCCTTTTGAAAATCCACAAAGCAACAAGACTTTAGATTGGGGCGTCAGCCTCCTTGATAATAGCACACATGCTAAAAATGTCGTCAACAGTTTCATAATGTCTTCTAAGACTTGGTTGCCTCTTAGCTTTGAATTTTGTTCCTCTCTAGATGTTGAGAAAGCCACAAGTTCACGACCAGAACATAGAGTTTGACAAAGGCACGCCCAATCATAATATTCCTGTAATTATTTGTATCAGAGATATCCTTCAATTGGAAGATGGGGTGGATGATATTTTGAGACCATGAAGAGGGAAAGCCAATGCAAAGAACACGATTAAAGAGATCAACAATGTAGTAAGCAAATTAACCAAAGAATGTGTATGAAATTTAGCTTGCAAACCTTACTCATCTACTTCTTTGCTGGTGCTCAAGATTCTAACAGCTCTTTTAATGTATCTTGGGGTGAATTAGTGACAGAAGGTGAGAGAAGAGGGAATATGGGCAGAGAGTTGACTCGAAAAATCACAGAGGGATGTGGTCTGCAAGAACCATGTGTAATAATCAAAACATGATGGAAGAGCAGATTTTAGATAGATTTTCCAATTTCAATTCAAGGCATCTAAAATCTGCCAGGAATCACACCATGATCAAACACAATAACAAAACCAAACCCAGGCAAAGAAATAAATTCCAACTTAATATGAAGAAGAAGAGGAACTATGATGAGCATTACCAACAGTTGCAGAGCCATATGTACTTGGAACTCCAGGCAGGGATGGCACCCGCATAGACCCCGTGATCACAGTCTTCCCCATGCCATCACCCACAAACATAAGATTAGTTTTACTGGGAGGAATCCTAACAATCTCCTTATACACCCCAGCCATTATGTGTATCACAAATCTCCGCTCAGATTTATCCGGTGGACTGTTCACCTCCTGTTGAATGCTCATGGAGGATTCATCCTTGGACACAGTAACATCCAGAACCAATTCATCAATCTCTAATACATCCCAAATTTCATTATAATGATGGTAATAATCTGCAGTACTAGAGGAATTAGATGATCTCTCCATTTTGGGAGGCCTCCATAGGACCATATTATGTCCGTATGTATCCAAAGCATCTACCATGCTGAGGGCATTGCTGGTCAAGCTCGTGACTGTAACCAGCTCTCCCATGACTCTTTCCATGACCTGCGTGGTATTAACAAAACTGAGAGCCGAACTGCAATCATTCTGATAAGTAAGGGCTGCGCCTACATAAACACAACACTTCATCGTTTCGAATCCAAACTGAAAAGTTACGCAGAGAACCTGTGGATTGTACGACAAAAGAAACAAACACCAAACATTCAACCTGCAAACGTCCATTCAAGGGTTTAATTTGCCGTGCTCTGCCTATAATCCATTCTGCTCGAATCAAATCAGTGAGCAAACTTATCTGCTCTGCTTACACTCCACTCCAATGCATTGAGATTACCGGGTAAATCTCAAATCTCTTTAAATAACAAACTAAAACCCTCTGCTCATCCAAGAACAAACCTGAGGCGCATCCAGAGCTTTGGTTGCCGAGGGCCGAGTATGTCCAGGTGATGATCGAACTCTGTTTTGTGGGAGCGGCCATGGATAACGATGACTCGAAATTTCTGAAGGTATGCTGCAAGCCAAGCCAGAGCCATCCTCCTCGACACTGTCAGGAGCGAGGATGATGACTACGGAATCACAACTGCTTGGCAACTGCTCCAAATCAAATCCATGGTTGATGACGATTCAATCGTCTAACAACACATCAAAGGGCTCAGAGTATGACACGACGACACCCAGCAAAGTTGTTTTCAAATAAATACGCCTTACGGCGTAATAAACTTAAAATGCAAATTGAAGTATTTTCTTTTGTTAATTTAAAATATTATTTTACTATTTTTAAATATAATGTTACAACATATCTTCCATATTGGGTTGCAACAAATGTAAAATTATCCCAAGAATAAGAAATGTAAAACATCAATTTAATGTCTACCTTAATAGTGAACTTAAAATTAGATTATTATCATTATAATTATTGTTATTTTTATTAATTAAAATATTCTAATGAATATCCTTATTCAAACCTTTATTTTTTCAATTAAGCGTTATTTATTTGGAAAAGAAAAATTGTCAAGATTCATTGTTAAGTTGATATATAGAAATCTACTTAGTGAAAGAGAATAACAACAATGTTTTGTAACATCCTCAATTATAAAAAATCTTCTAAGGAGGAATATGAATTTCTGCAAATGTGGGTGATCATGTTTTAATGTTTCAATAATGGGATAATTGAGTATTATATTGGTAGGTGTGTTTATTTTGAAATAAGGCTTCCAGAATGTTAATTTACTTATTAATAATTATTAGGTGGATGATAGATATTTAACTTTCACGAAATATTCTAGAATATTTTTATTAATATTCACAAATTAAAGGTTGAGATTTAGTGATAATATTTTGGGGAAGAGAATTTTGTAGAGTAAGTAGGTGACACTCATTTTTTCCCTTTTAGTTAAATTGATCAACTAAAAAAAGTTATATAAACAAACCTCAGAGAAAATGAGTTTATTTTTTGAATATGTGATATTGATAAGTCATGTTATTGTACCAAAGTCTATTTACATATTAAGAATATCGTAACATGTTTATATATATATATATATATATATATATATATATATATATATATATATATATATATATTTTATATATAATTAATAATAATAAAGTTGTAATTTAGTTAATTTCTTTTTTATTTTAACAAAGTAAGATATTTCATAAAACTTTTTTAGTTGTTCCATTGTCAATTTAACCAAAAATAATTATTATTCCTAACCAATATAAATTAATTTATTATTATTATTAAAAAAAAAAGTTATACCACTTAAAATAATAAAAATAAAGTTTTCACTTTTAATAAATATCTTTGTATTTTAAATCATTCTTAATCAAACCAAGACGATTAGCAAAATTTAAATTATAAATTTATACATTTAATATAGACGACTCCATTTGCAAATACCAACCACCTACATATGGGATGGAATAACACCTCTTAACGTACCTTGGAGTTCATAAATTTATACATTTAATATAAAACGATTGATCCATGCATAGTTACCAACCACATACATATGGGATGGAATAATACTGGTTAACATACATAAAACTCCTTCACTTTATTGGAGTGAGAAATTTACGATCTTAGCTCGGAATTATAATTTAGAGTTGTGTTGAGAAATTGAAAGAATCTTTAACCATATACATAATTTTTATTTCTATTCTAATTTGAGTAACACCACCTTATTGTTAGCTAAATTTGATTTTGGAAAGAGTCAAAGTTGATTTAGGTGAATATTGGTGGTTTTGGGAATGTGGTTTAACTTACTCATGGTTTTTTGGTCATGGAATTCACGTAATGAAGTCTTTAAAAGGCTAGGTGAAGAATTTGTTGTGAGGGGCCAAGGAGATGAGGGATGAAGGCTCACTTAGCCATCTTGGACTAGTTTTGGCCAAGGGACTAATGGAATTCTATTAGTTGGGTTTTTCCTAGGAGTTGGGGATTTCGCACGGTAAACACTATGTGCATTGTGTTCATTCTTTATGTTTTGTTGCTAGTAATTGTTTTATTTTTCTCTCAGTAAAATTTCTCTTTGATAATTTTAACATTTGGTATCAAAGCCGAAGGTGAATATATCACAGTTGGATATTGGCTTCAGAGGGATGTCTCTATTGCCAAGGGTTTATTCAGCTTTGTGAATGTGAGAGATGTGGAAGTTTCTAGCATGGGGCTCCTAGAAAAAATGATCCAAGATGAAGTTAGCTTCATCTAAAGGGGACTCCAATTATGATGACGAAGTTAAGGAAAAAAAACAAGAACATGAACAGGGAATCCATGTGACCATGCAGAAGAGGATTCAGATGGTAGGAGCTACATCTAATGGGTATAGAAGGATAATAAATCAAGTGTTATCGAGGCAAGGATACATAAGGGTAGGTGTCACTCACCCATCCATAGTAATTACAGGTCTATTAATAAGGACTTGAGGGAGATTTTTGGCAGAAGTAGTTGTGACCCTCATACAAGTCATCGCAGTAAGGTGTTGAAGGGTAGATGTCCAATGTCAATGGATTAGCATGAGCTAGGATAAAATATTGAAACCACAAAATCCCCTGATGCAGAAGGTGTGTTTCGAAGGTCCAATATTATAGCATTTCATTGGGCTAACATCGAAATCCCCTACAATAGTCAAGAGACAAACAAAGGGAGGATCTCTTCAAATCAAAGTGGAGGTGAAGGTAAGCCTCTCTAGATTCTGAAGAAATGATTAAGCATTAATTTAATAGCTCACATGTAATTTTTGTGTGTTTTGAGAGTGATGCAAGGGATGGGAGTGAAAAATGATTTAGGATGGGAAAAAGTGACAATTTTGATGATCGTGACTAAGGTCGCACTGAGCCTCTAGATATAGATAAGGAATATAGTTTTGAAGATGAGTGTTTTGGATCAAAATCCCACATGAAATTACCTACTATCACACTTGTGTTCTCACTTCCAACATCTACATCAGTAGCTAAGGGGTTGATATGATGCAAGGTTGTAGGAAAGTTGGACAAGTCAAGGAATTTTATTCATGTACAGTCATGAAGAAGAAATGGAGGATATTGTTGTTGTTTTTTATTGTTATCACATTTTTTTGTAGGAGGAAAATGGATACAAATTCCATTTTAGAGGAGTAGTGAGTGGAAATAATAGTGGGCATGGATTTCATAGTCGTGAAGTGGACATTTTGAAATTTTTTAAGACATTGATGATGAACATGTAGATTGAGTGGTGGCTCATGGGATTATGAACCATGGTAAATGATATCTAAAAATGCATCAAAAGGTTATACAAAAACATATGACTAAGGGATGTATGTCAAGGGTGCCCGAAAAGAGCTTCCTGTAATGCTCCAATGAGATGATCGTGAGATACAACCATGGAATTCAGCTATGGAGAATAGAGCATGAGGCTCAGAGCATGTCAACATAGGATGGTAGCATAAATGCCAGAGCAACAATAATTATATATATGGATAGATATCAATGGAGTCAAATTTTGAATTGCATATAAAGTTGCATACTACTGTAAGGCCTAATAAGGCATTAATACCCTGGGAAATTTCTAGCGTTAGACCTAGGTGCTAGGGGTGCATGTGGATACCCTACGTATAAAAATTGAGTGGGGTAAAGACTAGATTGAGTGGTGCTGACTCATTTGGCTTATTTTCCTATATTTGTTCATGGGAAACCTCATTTCAAAGTTTAATGGGGGATTTTTAGATAAACTTTGACTCAAGGAAAGAGTCAAAGTTGACCTAGTCAAACAATGGTGGTTTTGGGCATGTGGTTTAGCATACCCATGGTTATCTACCTGCGTAGTTCATGTAAAGAAGCCTTTAAAAGCATAAGTGAAGAATATATTGTAAGGGGAAGGGAGGTGAGCAGTGAAGGCTCGCTTGGTTGGATTGGCTACATTTTATACTAATGGAATTCCGTTAGTTAGGGTTTTCCTTGAGTTGGTGTTTTCTGAGGTAAACGTTGTGTGCATTGTGTTTATGCTTTATGTTTTGTTGCCAGTAAATAATTTTATCTCTGATAATTTTAACACTTACTTTTAGGCTAGTTGAAGTTAAATTAGTTTGTTGCATTTTCCTTTCATTCAATTGGGTTAAAAACTCCTTACTTCCAGGTCAGTTGAATTTTGTCTAATATATTGATATTCCCTTTGATTCAACTATGGTAACAACACCTCATTTCCAGTCTTGTTGAATTTATTTTAGTCTAGTGTTATTTCTTTTTATTCAAATAGGGTAACAACACCTTTCTTCTAAGCTAGATGAAGTTAGATAGGTTTGTTACTATTTCCTTTGGTTTAGTTGGGGGTAATAAACTTTGCTTCTAGGCCCTACTGAAGTAGTTTACCTTTCTTGTAGCAGATTTATCTTCTTTAACATACTACCATTGGCATTGTTGACTTTGTTAGAGATATATTGAAACCCTTGTCTTGCGTTGATTCATTCTTTCTGCAACTTCACAACATGAATAATAGACATATATTTTTATGGCATAAATGGTGTATGAACATTTGTAAGTATCATACGAATACTTGGTTTGAAAAAGTAAATGAATAGTATTTACAAGTTGTTTAAGTTTGCAACAAGAAATAGTGAAGTTGGCATCTAGAAACAACATCCATGATCCTAGTGAAAATTAAGCACCTACAGTAGGGTGGGGCCCACACAGGCTATTTTTAGGTGAATGTTATTTTTAGATGAATGTCTATTTTTATTATCCCTTAATATAGATGGACACTAAACTATAATCTATTCTCAATGTGGACTTGAAAATAGTTAATTGAAGTGGTAAATCAGTTAGCTAAGTGAATTTCGAGTTAAGAGATTGGTTGGTGGGACATGCAGAGTGACTTGAGTTGTAACTGAGTGATTCTAGTTGTAACAGAGTTGGAAGTGCAATGGTGCATGATTTGTGCAAGTTGTGAATCAGTTTAACTCAGTTAAGTGAGTTAAATTCAGTTGTGCTAGTTGTAACTGCAGATACACTAGTGAGAGATCAAGTGAATTAAATATTAATTAATTCACATGTAGTGATCTCACATGCAACTAATGTTTTTACTATTATTAACTGCATGCATGTCAGATCCAGTGGAGACCTAGTTGAGTTCTAGGTGAAAGGGAAGATAACTATTAGTTGTGACATTATCCGCTTGCACACATGCAAGCACACACACATTGGATGAGCCCATGATATTTACGCCTTTAAGGCAAGTAAGGTATCCATTATTCGGGTTTCTTTACTAATCAGGTGTTCATAATTTTTTCTCAAAATTCAAAGTTATAGGATTGGGTTGAAACCAAGATGGTTGCATAGATCTCGTCTTCCTGATTCCGGTGTCGTGAACAGTTCGAAAAACTGATGTCATATGAGGAAGATATCATGTTCTGATTGAAATGCCAAACAGGTAAAATTACGAAAGTTTGACCATGTTTGACTGGGATGCACAGTTTAAAAAGTGGATGTAATGTCAGCAAAAAAAGAGAATATTCCTCGAAATATTCCCTTCTTCGGGCCAATCGATGGTTGACAAGTGTCAGTGTACTATTTGGGGTACTGATTGAAGAGCCAACCAGAAGCTTCCATGTGGCCATCCCTATGGCCGCCACGTGGCCCTGAAACTGCATTGTAAAATTTTGTGAGGGTCTGCAGGGCTCGACCCCCTGACCTCCCTCCAGGCACGTGTACAATTTATCAACTGCGCTATATGATGATTCTTAACATATATAGGTTGCCAGTTTGTATTATCGTGTGTTGAAAATGTATGTGGGGGTTGGGAACCACCGGCGATCCCAACCCGCTAGCGATTCCATAGTACATGTCACATGGCAACCATCATACAACCAAAACCGTGCAGTCAGCGCTAACCGACGGTCCATCAAACCACATTTCAACCGTTAACTAAAGTTCTAGCATGAGTTCTGCCTAACTGTCTTGTAACTAACGGTTTTGGGGGTGTGCATGTGGCCACTGTCCAAACCGTGACATTTAATATGCTATCAGTTTCGGCAGAAAAGGTTAGGGCCACGCCATTTTTGGCGGTATGCCCAATTTTAACTCTAGTTAACTGGATTTCTCCACTTCTAGTGGAGCTTTCCTAGGAGATACTAGACAAAAGAGTAGGAGACTCAATTTTAGACCATTTTGAGTGAATGAAGAGTCATTTTTTACTAATTGGAGCATTCTGAATCCATTGGTGTAGATAAAAAAGCCATTAGAGCACTGTAACTACATGTAATAGAAAAAATTTTAGCATAATGAAAGATGGACAAGCCATTGGGAGTTGGACCAGCAGATGTAGCCTAGGAGGGGTGAACTGCTTCATCATGATTGCTGTGTAAATTTCATGTGGTGACTTATTTCTCTGTTTTACACTATTGTTCAGTGTTATTTATGCTTATTTCATGCTTCTAATTCACTAAAAATAATCTACAAAACATGGAAAAACTCCTTAATCCTTGTGGAAAATAATGAACCAATTATGAACATGTTTTTAAAAATGAAAGACACTTAGCACCACAAAAATAATACAGTCATTTCAAATTAGATAGGTATCAGAGCTGGAGTTTTTTCTCTGGTGTTGTTTAGTGCAAAGAATTGTTTAACTATTTGCAACTTTTAGATGCTTACAAGGCTCAAGCTCAAAAGAGGAGAATGCAAATTGGTGGAAGGAGGAGGGTCTCAAAAGGAGCCAATGAAAAAGAGAGAAAGATTGCCACAACCTCCACCACCTAGTTCACCTCCTAAAGAAGCAGGAGCTCCATTAAGCATGCCTCATGAGGAATGAGAAATTCAAGAAGAGGTTGACCCTAAGGAGGAAGAAAGAGTGTTCAGGAAAGCATTCCTTGACATGACTGAGATGGTTAGAATTATTTATCAAGAAAGAAATGAGAGACTCGAAGGAGAAGGATATAAACTTCATAAGGACAAATATCTTCAGGAGGTCAACATGATGAAGACAAGTCAAAGAAGGTAAATGGAGGAAATGGAGGCAATGGAGAGCCACCATCTTCACCCTCATCATCCTCTACTTCTTCTTCAGTACATCAGCCACACAAGTCCAAGAGCACTCGTAAATCTCCTTTATTAAAACTTGATGTTAAGTTCGAATTGCCAATTTTTAATGGTGAAGTAAATGCAGAAAAGCTAGATAATTGGATTAGACAATTGGAGGTCTATTTGTGAATACAGAACCTTCAAGATGATGATACAAAAATTCAATTAGCTTCTTTGTGAATGGAAGATGCAACACTTGTTTGGTGGGAAGCCAAGACAAAGGAGGAAATCAAGTAACATGGTAGGATTATTATATCATGGTCAGATTTTATTGCTACTATTAAACAACAGTTTTATCCATTAGCTAATATGCAGAAAGCCATCATGAACTGGCAGAAATTTAGGCAATTAAAGGGACAAAATGTGCAAGAATACACCCAGGAATTTAGGAGAAGAGCTCTTTTATTAGGGGTGGATTTGTAGAGCCAAGAAACTTTGCTAAAGTACATAGGAGGCTTACATAGCTACCTAAAGCATACTATTCTCATGTTTAACCCCACTAGTCTAGGTGAAGTTTGTCTTTAGGCCACACATCTAGAAGCTAGAGGGAATAACATTTTTGAGGAGGGTAAACAGAAACCTTTTAAGGGTAAAACAAAGGAAAACACCTCAAAAGGTTAAAAAAAAGAATGCATCTATTAAGAAAGAGGGAGAAAAATCAACTTGTAAACATTGTTCAAAATAAGGCCATGATGAAACTCATTGCTAGAAATTACATCCTGAATTGAGGCCAAAGAAACCCAATAACAAAGGGAAACATAAATTTGCTGCTACAGCTCAAAATGATTTAGGATCTTATTTAGGTGATGAAACTAAAATTACATCCATGGGATTGAAGAACATGAAGGGAAAAGAAATTGAAACAAAACCCAGTACCACTACATCAAACTGTCACATAAACACTCCAAATGAAGAAGAAAGAATAGAACTGTTTCATGTGAGGGTCATATCCAAGCATACCAAGATTGACACATTGTTTGATAGTGGGTCACAAGCAAACTTAATCTTTGAATATTTTGTCAAAAAAATTAACCTTGAGACCATACCACAGCCAAAACCATATCCATTAGGTTGGATTTGTAAGGATGAAAATCTACAGGTTTCAAAGAAATGTATATTGAGGTTTGCAATCACTACAGGATTTGTTGGCACAGTTGAATTAGATGTGTTTCCGCTTGACATAACTGGTGTTGTATTAGGGAGCCCTTACTTGTATGACAGGAAATCGATCTTCTATCACCATGAGAACAAGTATCATTTATTCAAAGATGGCAAGGAGTTCATTGTTAGAGCACATTGCAAGAAGACAAGCATTGCTTTGGTAAATGTTGGATAGGTAATGAGGCTGGTAAATTCAAGTAAGAATTTTGTTCTTCTTATGATTAAGCCTAAATATGATATTAATCATGAATATTTTGAGGGATGTGATCCTATGTTGATATCAGAATTATATGATGTGGTTAATGGGCATCATGAGATGTTTCAGGAGCCAACATGATTGCCTCCAAAAAGGGAAATTCAACATGAGATTCAGTTGCAGCAGGATTGTCCTCTTCCAAACATCGGTATGTATCGCATGTTGATAATGGAGAATGCTGAAATAAAGAGTCAAATCAAAGAGATGTTGGATAAGGGAATTATAATTCCAAGCACCTCGCCATGTATTTCACCCATATTTTTGATACCAAAGAAAGATGGGACTTGGCGCATGTGTGTAGATTTTTGAGCTTTGAACAAGATTACGGTAAAAAATCATTACCCACTCCCAAGAATAGATGATTTTCTTAATCGGCTGAAAGAAGCAAATTTTTTCACTAAGTTAGATTTACGAAGTGGATATCATCAAGTAAGAATTGTAGAAAGTGATATATGAAAAATTGCATTCAAAACCAAACAAGGACTCTTTGAGTGGCTAGTTATGCCTTTTGGTTTATGTAATGCACCGACAGCTTTTATGCGAGTTATGGATAATGTTTTGCGACCATTCCTTGATGACTTTGTTATTGTGTACTTAGATGAAATTTTAATTTTCAGCAAAACAAGAGAAGATCATGTCTTGCATGTGAATAAAGTTCTTGATATTTTGAAGAAAGAGAAATTTTTTCTTAAGATGTCAAATTATGAGTTTGGAAAGACTTCTTTGGTCTATTTGGGACATATTGTAGGAGGAGGAGAATTGAGGATTGATCCTTCTAAAGTGGAGGCCATTGTGAATTGGCCCACACCCAAAACAGTTACTGAGGTAAGAATTTTCTTAGGTGCAGCTCAATATTGGAGGAAATTTATTGCTAATTTTTCTTTCATTGCAGCTCCTATGCAGGCAATGACAAGTGTGAAGAAAGGCTTGCAATGGGGAGGCAAACAACAGCAAGCTTTCGAAGCTTTAAAAGACAAGATCAATTCAGCTCCAGTCTTTACATTATCAAATTTGAGACAGCCAATCGAGATACAAATTGATGCTAGTGAGTATGCCATCGGCATAGTTATTTTGCAGCATGGTAAGCATATTGCCTTTCATTCATAAACTTTTAATGGCGATGTGAATAATTATACTACATGTGGAAAAAAACTATATGCGTTGGTACAAAGTGTCAATAAGTGTAAACACTACTTGATGGGTAAAGAGACTATTGTAAACATCGATCACCAACAAAATTGCAGCAATCAAGACATTTCAGGTGGATGGGATTTCTTCAACAGTTTCACTTGGTTATAAGGTACAAAAAAGGTATATTCAATAAATTTGTAGATATGCTTTCGAGACCAATAATTAATGCTTCTACTTTACTCAAAAATGGTTCTGTTGTACATGAGAGTTACATAGAACAATATGCACATGACATTGATTTCCAAGATGTGTATGCTAGTTTGAGTGAAGGGAATCAAGTTGAAGAAAAATATTATCACATGCATAACAATTTTTTGTTTCATTTGGGAAATCTATGTATTCCACAAGGAGAGAGGCTAAGTGTCATGAGAGAAGCTCATTCTTCTCTTATTGCTGGACACTTTGGGGTAAGAAAAACAGTGGCGCATCTACAGAGGTATTGTTATTGGCCTTGCATGATAGATAGTGTGTCACGTTTTATAAGAGGTTGTTCTATGTGTGCAACAAGTAAGCCTAGTAATAGGAAGCTTGGATTGTACATGCCACTATCGGTACCATCAAGGCCATGGGAGAGCGTCTCCATGGACGTTGTTGGAGGTCTACCTATGTCAAGAAACCAACATGATTATCTTTTTGTAGTTGTGGATATATTTAGTAAAATGTGTATACTTATGCCATGTAATAAAACCATTACTGCTGAACAAACTATTGAACTTTATCTTCAAAATGTTTGGGTTCATTTTGGATTTCCCACTTCTATTTTTAGTGACAAGGATTCCAGGTTAATTGGGAATTTTTGGTCAAATATAAGGAGAATGATGGACACAAAATATAAAAATAGCACCTCTTTTCATCCACAAACAGATGGACAAACCGAAGTGGTGAACAAAACAGTTGTGCATCCATTGAGAGGATATTGCAGCAAACATCCTAAGTTGTGGGATGAAAAATTGCATTATATTCAGCATGCTTACAACTGGGCAAAGTACTCTTCAACACAAACCTCACCTTTTGAAGTATGCTTTAGGTATTTTCCAAAATCGCCATTAGACTTCATATTTGGGAAAGATGTTTCAATTGATGGCCATAATGATATTTATAAGGCTCGAAATTTCATAGAGAAAATTCATATTATACATCAACAAGTTCAAGATCAGCTTGAGAAAATTCAAAGCAAATACAAAGAGAGGCACGAAAAACATCGGGTTGATCACAAGTTTCAAGAGGGAGATGAGGTATGGTTGCACACTAGCAAAGAAATGATGCAAGGGGAAGGTAAAAATCTCAAACCCATTCGCTATGGTCCTTTCAAGATCATAAAAAAAGCTGGTAACAATGTATTCCAACTTGATTTTCCTTCTTACATGCAAATTTATTTGGTTGTTAATGTTGAAAACTTATGCTTGTATGAGCCTCCTTTGATATATGATCAAGGAAGTGATGTTCAACTACCTTCTATTGAATATTTCTCACCAGAATTTATGGATGAGCTCAAAGAAGATACAATTCTTGACAGGACGACAAGAGCATCAAAGAGGGGAACTTTTGACTACCTTCGAGTTGGGCTCAAAGGCACTAAACCAAGCAAGGAAAAATGAATGGAGGTTGGAAAGGTGAGTGAGATGTACCCTCATCTACTGAATAGGTAATCAAGTATTTTGGGGTCCAAAATATTCCCAATGGAGAGGAATGATCAGGAGTTCATAAATATTGCTCAAAATTCAAAGTTATAGGATTGGGTTGAAACCAGAATGGTTGCGTAGATCTCGTCTTCCTGATTTTGGTGCCCCGAACGGTTCAAAAAACCGATGTCGTATGAGGAATATATTGCATTCTGATCGAAATGCCAAACAGGTAAAATTATGACAGTTTGACCAGGTTTGACTGGGATGCACAGTCAGCAAAGTGGATGTACAGTTAGCAAAAAAATAGAATATTCCTTGAAATATTCCTTTCTTCAGGCCAATCGATGGTTGACAAGTGTCAATGTACTATTTGGGGTACATATTGAAGAGCTAATTAGAAGCTGCCACGTGGCCATCCCTGAGGCCGCCACATGGCCCTGAAACCGCATTGTAAAATTTTGTGAGGGTCTGCAAGGCTCGACCCCTTAACCTCCCTCTGGGCACACACACCATTTACCGACCACTCTATACGATGATTCTTAACATCTATAGGTTGCGGGTTTGTATTATCATGTGTTGAAAATGTATATGGGGGTTGGGAACTGTCGGCGGTCCCAACCCATCAACATTTTTGCAGTACATGTCACATGGCAACCGTCATACAACCCAAACCGCATAGTCAACGCTAACCGACGGTCCATCAAACCATAGTTCAATTGTTAACTACAGTTCCAGCATGAGTTCTGGCATGAGTTTCGCCTAACCGTCTTGTAACTAACAGTTTTTGGGTGCGCATGTGGCCACCACCCAAATCGTGACATTTAATATGCAGTCAGTTTCGGCAGAAAAGGTTAGGGGCATGCCATTTTTGGAAACCTGCCCAATTTTAACTCCAGTTAACTGGATTTCTCCACTTTTAGTGGAGCTTTCCTAGGAGATACTCGGCAAAAGAGAAGAAGACTCAATTTTCAACCATTCTGAGTGAATGAAGAGTCATTTTTTACTAATTGGAGCATTCTGAAGCCATTGGTACAAAGAAAACAACCATTAGAGCACTTCAACTACATGTAATAGAAAAATTTTGAGCATAATGAAAGATGGACAAGCCATTGGGAGTTGGACCAGCAAATGTAGCCCAGGAGGGGTGAACTGCTTCATTATGCCTACTGTGTAAATTTCATTTGGTGACTTATTTCTTTGTTTTACACTTATGTTCAGTGTTATTTATGCTTATTTCATGCTTCTAATTCACTAAAAATAATCTACAAAACATGGAAAAACTCCTTAATCCTTATGCAAACTAATGAACCAATTATGCACATGTTTTTAAAACTGAAAGACACTTAGCACAAAAAAAATAATACAGTCATTTCAGATCAGATACATCAGGGATTGCACAATGGAGGCAGGCTGTCTGGAGACAGTAAATTGGCTAAGGAACTTGCCAATTTTTGTATGGCAGTGTGAGACAATTAGCTGATATATTGATAGATCTTGTGAGAAGAGTTTTGTATGTAATTGTTTCATGATCCATGATATAATATACAATATAAGATAGTGGGGTTTTTAGCTGTAAGATTTCCCCGGGAAATTATCTATGTTGTGTGTGATTGATCTTTCTTCATGCTTATGTAATTGGCGATTGTGTTTTTAATTCCACAAATATTTGTAGAAGAGATTCAGTATTTAACTTTAGTATATTGTTAGATCAGGTGAATCCAAGATATACATGAATAATGTAATTTCTACATGGTATCAGAGCACAAGAAATTGCAGAAGTGAAGCAGGAGTTGATTTTGTGGTTGGATAGAATTCGAATTTGCAAAAAGACTTTCTTGGTGCTACAGCTGATTCAAGATCGAAATGGCTTTCAATGGCTTGAGGTTAGAGTATGCACTCGAGGGAAGCTTGAACTAAATTGCTTGGAAGGACATGATGGAGGCAGTACTCGAAGACAATGGCTTGAAGGAATTCATTGAAAAATATGTTCCTAAGCCAGATGCTGCCAATGCTGCAAATCTTGATGCATGGCAAAAGAAAGTGGCAAGGGCGAGGAGGATCTTGTTGGCAAAAGATGCTTTATTTCCTTACGTTCATTATGCCATAGTTATTCACGTGTATATATTACATCTCTTATGGTATTAATGTTTTATTTCTGTCCATAATTTTTCATGCTTTATACTGCTGTTAACTGATCAGTGTCTTTGTTCCAGATTACAGTAGGCAGCCCAGGCATTTGCACATAGTTTTACAATGACTAATGACATGGAATCAGTCTTGTCCTTCTGCTGATTTATTTTTCTTAGCTTTTAATTCCAGCACTGTTTTATTTATTTTAGTTTTGTACATTTGATTTATTAGTTAGATTAAATATTAAATTACTCATGTCATTATCAGTTACCTCCGAAAGCCATAGCGAGACTAATGGTGAGGGATTGAAGTATGAGTGTGTAGTTTGATATTAGTTTATTCTTCTGCAAGTTAGATATTAAATTGCTCATGTCATTATCAGTTACTTCCGAAAGCCATAGCGAGACTAATGGTGAGGGATTGAAGTATGAGTGTGTAATTTGATATTAGTTTATTTTTCTGCAAATTAGATATCAGATTGCTCAAGTTGTTTATGATTACCTCCGAAAGCCATAACGAGACTAATGGTGAGGGGTCAGAATATGAGTTGATGTAATTTTATTTTAGCTTTAATTTGCTTGCAATTCTTGGATTTCTTTGAGCACAGCTTCTTTTGTATTTAGACAACAGCAAGGGTAATGGGTTTCATGATCAATAGTTCACTGTTTGTTTGACTAGTATAGTGGCACATTTTCATTTTCTTTTAGGAATTAATTTTGTCATTGCATGTTTTAAAACCATTTTGAAGTTTGAAGTTTGGGAAATCATTATAAAGGACACCATTGCCTTGAACATTTATATCCATACTTGTCTTTTAGAATTTCCATCTCACATTAGGAAACCAACAAAGATAAAAACCCCCAAGATAAATAAAAAACCCAAAAACGACAAAAAGTAAGAGATAGGTTATCTTGCACATATAGTGCGCCACACTTTGTCAACTTACGAATCCCGGATTGAAAAATTAATGTAGCAATTTAGGACACACTAAATTGACCAAACATTTTGGCACCGTTGCCGGGGAAGTGTAACTAGGTAGCCAATTTCTTAAAAAAAAAAAAAACAATAAAAAGAAAGGAAAATTTGATAACTTCTTGAAGTATGCTCTCCTCTTGCACCTAGTGTGATCTGGAGGATCATAAAAGAGAGTTATTGGTTCAATAATTTCTTAAGTATGCTCTCTTCTTGCACCTAGTGTGACTTGGAAGATCAAAAAGAGAATTATTAGCCCAACTTAAAAATTAAAAAAAATGGCATGCATAGAGCAAGAGATTCTAGGGGAAGTTTTATAGCTAGAGCCAAGAGTTCGATTTTCACAACTCCATCTTCTTCAAGGCATAGACAAGATTCACCACCATCTACCCCTAGCCTTAAGATTCCTGGAATTCAAGGAGCAGCTGAATTAGAGGATTCTCCTACACCATCTACCAAATCTCATTTAGAAGAAGACCCTTTCTTTACTTCTACAGGAGAGCATATTGCAATTAAAGAAGTAGAATCACCTGAAGAAGAAAAGGAAGAAACTCCCTCTCATCCTCCCTTGATAGAAGAACCAGAGGACTCCGAGGACTCTGAAGAAACTATCATGACAAAGGAAGTAGTAGATGGATTCGGAGGTAGAGGTAGAGGTAGAGGAGGAGGAAATAATGGAGGAAACAATGGTGGAGGTGGATGTAATAATGGAAGAAATAGGGAAGGAGACAACTCGTTTGGATTCCCTATAGTTGATGAGGACACTATATAACCTGTCTTTACCATTTCTGAAATCAGTGAGGATAGTCAAATTCTGAACACATTAGAAAATTTTGAGACATCTTCAGAATATGACCCCACACAATTTCAGTTGGAATCTGACATTGAATATTTACCATCAAGACAAATGTCTCTTTACTCTATGGAAGAGTTCGGTAGTTCTACCATTGATATTTTTCCAGGAAAAACATTGAATATCAACAAAAATTTGGAAAAGTCACAACAGGAAGAACTAACCAAAATCTTGCAAAAACATTCTACTGCATTTGCATGGGAGTATACTGATATGAAAGGTATTGATCATAAGACTTGCATCCATCATATCTATATTGAGGAAAATAGTAGACCAATCAGACAACCTTAGAGAAGGATGAATCCAAACCTTAGGGAGATAATGAAAGAAGAGCTCCAAAAACTACTCAATGTAAACTTCATTTATCCAATTTCAGATAGCCGATGGGTTTCTCCTTTGGTTATAGTACCTCAAAAGAATGGTAAATGGAGGGTATGCATTGATTACAGGGAATTGAACAAAGCAACTTTGAAGGATCACTTTCCTTTGCCCTTTATCGATTAGGTATTAGATACATTAGCAGGCAAAAAGTAATTTTCATTTTTGGATGGTTTTAGTGGCTATAATCAAATTTAGGTAGCACCTGAAGATCAAGATAAGACCACATTTACCTGTCCATGGGGGACTTTTGCCTATCGAGTGCTTCCTTTTGGGTTATTTAACGCACCTGCAAGATTCCAAAGAGCAGTACTAGGAATTTTTTCTGATCTAATCCATGATTGTGTAGAGGTTTATATGGATGATTTTACAGTTTATGGTAATTCATTTGAAGAGGCATTAGAAAATTTGGAAAAAGTCCTTATAAGATGTAAAGAAACAAACCTTTCATTAAGCCATGAAAAATGATTTATGATGTTTACTGAAGTTATTGTTTTGGGGCATCATATTTCAGGAGATGGGATTAAGGTTGATAGATCAAAGTTGAAGTCATCTCCAAGTTTCCTATTCCAAATTGTCAAAGAGATGTTAGAAGTTTTCTAGGATTTACTGGATACTATAGAATATTTATAGAAAACTTCACTAAAATAACATCTCCACTCTTCAAACTGCTTACAAAAGACTGTGAATTTAAATGGGATCCTGATTGTCAATCAGCCTTTGAAACTTTGAAAACAAGAATATCTGAAGCACCTATCTTGAGAGGACCAAATTGGAAACTCCCTTTCCATATTTCTACAGATTCTTCAGATACAGCTCTAGGAGCTGTGTTGGGTCAAAAGGATTTAGTCCCTTATGCCATTTACTATACCAGTAAAAATTTGACTCCCACAGAGTTGAACTATACTGTGACTGAAAAAGAGTTTTTAGCCGTTGTTCATGCAATTAATAAGTTTAGACATTACATAACAGGCTATGAAACTTTTATTCATACTGACCATTCTGCAATTAGATATTTAATGAACAAACCTGTTACTAATGGCAGAGTGACAAGATGGCTCTTACTTTTGCAAGAATTCAATATTATTGTGTTGGATAGACTAGGAAAACAAAATACAGTAGCTGATTTCTTGTCTAGGATTCATAATACTAAAGAAGATTCTCCTGTAGAGGATAAGTTTCCTGATGAATACTTGTTTGCAGTAACTACTAAGACCCCTTGGTATGCAGATATTGCTAACTATTTGGTTACAGGGAAACTGCCTCCACATTTATTTCCAAGTGAAAGAAGAAAGATTATTCAGGCAAGTTCAAAATATTCATGGATTTCTAACGAATTGTTTAAAACAGGGCCAGATCTTGTGATCAGAAGATGTGTAAGGGAGGATGAAATACCTGATATCCTCAAGGCATGTCATGATGAACCATGCGGCGGACACTTTGCTGACAAAAGGACAGCCTATAAAATCCTCTCTTTAGGATATTGTTGGCCTTCCCTCTTCAAAGATGCAAAACAATATGTCAAAAGGTGTGATAGCTGCCAAAGAGTAGGGAAACCTACCCTTTCAAATGAAATGCCATTGCAAACACAGGTACTCATTGAACCCTTTGAAAATGGGCTTTAGATTTCATTGGACCTATTAATCCACCATCTAAGCAAAAGAAGTATATATTGGTTTGTACCGATTATGTTACTAAATGGGTAGAAGCCAAAGCATTAGTATCTGCTACTGAAAATTCAGTTGTTCATTTTCTTTATGAGGATATTTTTACTCGCTTTGGTGTTCCAAGAGAAATTGTGACAGATCAAAGAAGCCAATTCACATCCAACTTGGTGGAGAAATTGATGGAAGAATACAAAATCAAGCACAGATGATCTACTCCTTACCATCCGCAAGCAAATGGTCAAGTGGAGTCCACAAATAAAGTTCTTGAAAGTATCATCACCAAAACTGTTCATCTACATAGAAGAGATTGGGCAGAAAGGCTTCCTGAAGCCTTGTGGGCCTACAGAACTACATGGAGAAATACAACAGGACATTCTCCCTATGAACTTTTTTATGGGAAAGAAGTCCTGCTCCCCATTGAGTTCCAAGTCAAAACCTTCAAGATGGCAGTTCAGTTGGGGATGGATCTATCAGAAGCCCAAAAGCATAGAATGGAGCAGTTGAATGAGCTAGATGAAATCAGACAAGAGGCAATTCTAAGAACTGATCTAGTTCAATATCAAAGAGCTAAATGGCATGACAAATACATCAAAGAGAAGAAGTTTCAAGAAGGAGATTGGTCATTTCTATTTGATTCCAAGTTTAAATATTTTAAAGGAAAATTTCAGACTCATTGACTTGGGCCATATGAGATTGACAAGATCTTTAGCAATGGAGCGGTAAGAATCAAGACCATTGATGAATCTAAAACTCCTCTTATTGTGAATGGCCACAAATTAAAGATCTATCATAAGCCACTCTCAAAAGAGGAATTTTTCAAAATGTTTCAAGATAATTCTGCAATAAGGCTGGTGAAGAAGAATCCTTCTTCTCCAACAGCCTAGCCTTTGTTCTTTTCAGTTTCCAAAAAAAAAAAAAAAATTGTATAAGCCTGAAAACCAATCACTGATTGGCAGTCTTATACAGAAAATGTAGGGTGAAAATCAGGAACACCTGAAACCCTATATTTTCCAAAAAATTCCCTCTCTCATTTCACAATTTTTATGACAACCCACTCCATTTCATTCCACTCCACTTCATTTCATTTCACTCCATTTCATCTATTTCATTTCATTTCACCAATCAAAAATTTCTTTCATGACCATTTTCATTCAGTCAGTTATCATTTATCCATCTCCATTCACCGAAATAATTGCTGTGTCAGTTTCCACAGCTGACACCAGTTTCCGCAGCCAGAAGTAGTTTTTGCAGCCACCACTCTGTTTTTCAAAAATTTACAGTCAGATGTTAGTTCAACAATCATGAAATCAAATGCAGGTATGAGGACATATTATGAAGACATGAGGCATTCAAAAGCATCAACGAGGAGCAAATGATTGAAGACTAATGAAAAATGGCAAGAATTCCAAGGTATGAGTAGAAATTTATTTCAAATGGCATTCAAGCACATTTTTACATAGTTATAAACCATAGCTCCATTATATGCAATGATTGCGTTGATAACTCCATAACCGTTCCACGATCTCTATACGATTCCCCCACAATCCTTGCATTCATTTTTAAACGGTCTCATAATCAAGCCTCTGGTCTTCACTCGTGTTCGGCTATACTTTGATACTCCACCTGTAATTATGGAACGTGGTTGATTTGACTACGGCTTCTCTCAGCCGCACAAAATCCGCAGCCATTTCATAAACGTGCTTGCGTCTACTCTGCAGCCACCCAATTTTAAATACTGCCGGATGCACTTTACTCCCCCTACTGTTCTATTGACCTCACGGCTGCATTTCCACCGTGCTCACATAAGCCTTCACCCCATTTTGTTCTCTATTCCGCTTCATTCCGTGTACCTATTCTCTGATATCTGCTTATAGTCATTGGTCTCCTTCATAAACCCTGTTCATTTCCGCTAATTCAGTCGTCTTACCTCCGCTAAACCCTCCTCACGCAGACGAGTTTTAAAGAACAGAAGGAAGGATGGGTCGGTTGCTGAGGGTAGAACCAGAGGGACCCAAATTTATGGAAGGATACCTGCAAGTCAAAGACATATTAAAAAATGCAAAATGGCTTCGGTTTATTCAAAATTTTAAAGGCTACAATAAGGAGGTAACAAAAGCTTTTGCAAGGTCTTTCAACAGTCTGGAGGTGGAAATTGGGGACCTCAAATTTACAGTGACTGAGGCATCCCTAGCAGCTGCTACAGAACTCCCTCAAGAAGGTGACTGCTGGTTCAAGAACAAGAGCATTGGCGAGGAAGCCTGGAGAGTGATCCTACGTAACCCAGGTATGGATGTCACCATTTTCAAAAAGGGAATTCCTGTCCATGCTTTAAAAGAAGAGTGGGCCAGTTTACTGTTGGTTATTCAAAATTTTATCACCTGTGAGGGACGTTTTGGATCAATGTACATGTATCATACCCGACCGTTGATGAATTTCCTAGACAACCAGACCCTCAATCTGCCATAATTTTTACTAAACAGTTTGAAAAAGATTTCTGTAACCGTCCAAAAGCATCTGGGGGACGTAGAACCACATTTGTATCACCATGGTCTCGTGAAAATCTTGATAGAAAAACAATTAAAAGAGAAAAAGGACACCTGGGAACAGTTTTTAATTAGAAATTTCTTTGAAGAACCCCAAGAAACCCCTGAAGGCAGTACATCAAAAAGAAGTAGAAGAAAGAGAACAAGTGATAAAACTCAAAGCACTCCTACTAACACAGTTGAAAGAACTAGTAGAGAAGAAAGACTGTCTAAAAGGAGGAAGGAAAAGACTGAGGGTAAAAAGCCAACAAAATCAAAAGAGAAAAGAAGCATTGAGGCTATGCATCAAACCCCTTCCTCAGAAGAAGACCATCAAGTATTGTCTGAGAGACTATTTCACCTTCAGGAACAGTCAGCTATGGCCAAAAAGAAAGGAAAAGAAAAACAGAAGGAAGAAGACAGTAGTCCACAGCATGTAAGAAGAAGCACCAGGCTTAAAGGAAAGTGGAGGAAAGCACAAACAAAAGGACCCCATTTTATTGATTTGGGAGGAGGAACACCTGAACAAACTCCAGCTGGCCGTAGTCCACCTCATTCTCAGCCAAACGTTGAAACTAGTCCTCAAGATGTTGACATGAGTCCTTTTCGGCCAGATTTTGAAGTCAATTCTCCTCCACAACATTTTGGGGACAGCCCAAGGAAAAAGACACCCGAGATAGATCCAAAGGAGCAAGAGGTGTATGATTACATAGAATCCTTAGAAAGAACAGCCACGAGTCCCAGCACTTCATCCACTCAGCTTCACACAGCACAAGAAGCTCTAGTCCAATTGTTGAAACAAGAAGTCTTTGAGTTGGAGGTTTTAAATAGACATATTAAAAATGAAAATGAAGCATTAAAGGAGCAAAGCAGATTGGACAAGATCATTCATGACAACACTATGCTACATCTGGGACTGTGGCACAAAAAGAACAGGAAATTGAAGAAGAAATGCAAGAAGATAAGTACAACACTAATTAATCTCAAATTCAGATGCTTGATGAAGAAGCCCAGGATGTTAGCAGCACCAAGAAAGAGGAGAAGAGGACTAGATGTACTGGCAGAGGTATCAGGGCATATGAATTGAAGGAGGATGATCAAAATTTTGGTTGCATGGGGACATGCAACACCTTCACAGTGGGGGTATGTTGAGTCCCAAACTTGCATCTTTCCTATACACCTTTCTAGACTTTTTCCATTTACCTGGACCACCTAAGTCATCAACATCATTGCATATTAATCATAAAAGAGCATTTAAAGTGGTTTTTAACTATGTTTTGTGTCTGTTGTTTGAATTAGATTTTTGCTCATTGAGCTGCGGAATCTTGTCACTTTCCGCAGTTGCTTCAACTTTCCGTAGCCATTTTGTTAAAGTCTATATTGCAGGTGTCTTCAGGCAAATCAAGCCACATGGGCAAGTTGGAAATGACATGGATATGGACCGAGTCCTATTGGCTCAGTTGAATTCACCAAAGAAGGCCGTGGTCAAAGGTAGTCAAGCGGTGGTCAACCTAAGAGTCCTACGGTGACAGAACTCCATTTTTCACCATGTGAATACTTGTGTGGCCGTTCCTAAATCTCAGGGGACATATCAACACCTGTGAACTGCTCCATAAGCCGAATCCAATGGCCACCCTCCATAGATTTAATCTTCAGGGCAGCCATAATGCTAGATTTCTGGACGTGGTTGTTCATGTGTCTTTTATCAGCGCAGATTGTAGGAAAGTAGTTATGTCATCCTCTGTTATAAATAATGCGTTCTCATACGCATAGTAGCTAGCTTTTGTAATGTAATTTTGCTGTAAAGAAAGCCCACTATGCCGTGACATTATTTCCTTGTTATGACTGTGTTTTGAATACATGAGAAGACTCTGTTCATAAGCATAATTCGTGGTTGATAGCTGTTCCCTAAGGATTGTGCAGAGGGCCCCTGCACATGCCGAGGTTTTGTTTATTGTTGTATAGTTTCATGCTTTATTTCCTTACGTTCATTATACCATAGTTATTCACGTGTATATATTACATCTCTTATGGTATTAACGTTTTATTTCTGTCCATAATTTTTCATGCTTTATACTGCTGTTAACTGATCAGTATCTTTGTTCCAGATTACAGTAGGCACCCCAGGCATTTGCACATAGTTTTACAATGAATAATGACATGGAATCAGTCTTGTCCTTCTGCTGATTTATTTTTCTTAGCTTTTAATTCCAGCACTGTTTTATTTATTTCAGTTTTGTACATTTTCTTTATTAGTTAGATTAGATATTAAATTACTCATGTCATTATCAATTACCTCCGAAAGCCATAGCGAGACTAATGGTGAGGGATTGAAGTATGAGTGTGTAGTTTGATATTAGTTTATTTTTCTGCAAGTTAGATATTAAATTGCTCATGTCATTATCAATTACCTCCGAAAGCCATAGCGAGACTAATGGTGAGGGATTGAAGTATGAGTGTGTAATTTGATATTAGTTTATTTTTCTGCAAATTAGATATTAGATTGCTCAAGTTGTTTATGATTACCTCCGAAAGCCATAGCGAGACTAATGGTGAGGGGTTAGAATATGAGTTGACGTAATTTGATTTTAGCTTTACTTTGCTTGCAATTCTTGGATTTCTTTGAGCACAGTTTCTTTTGTATTTAGACAGCAGCAAGGGTAATGGGTTTCATGATCAATAGTTCATTGTTTGTTTGACTAGTATAGTGGCACATTTTCATTTTCTTCTAGGAATTAATTTTGTCATTGCATGTTTTAAAACCCTTTTGAAGTTTGAAGTTTGGGAAATCATTATAAAGGACATCATTGCCTTGAAAATTTATATCCATACTTGTCTTTTAGAATTTCCATCTCACATTAGGAAACCAACCAAGATAAAAACCCCCAAGATAAATAAAAACCCAAAAACGACTAATGTAGCAATTTAGCACACACTAAATTGACCAAACAAGCACAACATGTCCAAAGTGAAGTGTTTTCACTATCACGAGCATGGACATATTTCCACAAACTGTCCACAAAATAAGAAGAACAAGAAGGTTGTTGGAGCTGTAGCTGGTGAGGCCCTTGCCTTGAAATTTGAGCTTGAATTCTCATTGATTGCATGCATGGTGTCAAGTGCATTGGTATTAAGGTGGTACTTGGATAATGGTGCTTCCTTTCACATGACAGGAGACAAGAAAATTTTCAGAGACTTGGAGGAGAAGGATCTCCAGATGCATATTGAAATGGGTGACGATGGATGATACAGTGCTACCGAGATTGGTACCATTACCTTTCAAAGGGCGTCAGGTAAACTCTTTAAATTAAAATATTTAATTCATGTACTGAGTTTGAAGAAAAATTTAGTCTCAATTTTCCTGTGACACAAAGCGACAGGGCAAGCCAAGAAGATTGGTATTCAAGTTAAGAATCTCTATAGAATTGATGTAGATGTGATTTCTACAGAGCCTCCTACCATTGGGAAGTGTGATAAAGGCATGCAATTGACCCTTGAGAGGGATTTGGATTTGCATGCAAGTGAGAATGAACCCCAAGATGTGGAGCAACCACACGTGGAGGATCATGGAGTGGGAGAAACCACTCATGCAGAGAAATTTCGGTCCAGATGGGTAGAGGGAGTGCTTGCAGCTATACCACCAGGTGAGAGGTGGGGCGACATGCATGATTAATCCCAAGAAGAAATTTTGGGCAGGATTCATTGAGATGGTGTGGGTATCATGAATCAAACCTGACTACGAGGAGCTCACAATACAGCAGTAGCAGGATCAATTAGATTGATGCAGTCAGATGTCGGGAGGACATGAAATCAAAGTGACAGTGTCAGATACTGGACCGTAGATCAGAGTTGGAAGCAAGTGTAGAGTGCATGGATGCAGGTGTCAGCAGCGCAGAGGATCCAATAGACATGTGCATTAGGTACCTGCAAGTCAAAAGACTTGGATGGAAGATGCATTATGATGATTCAGTTGTTTGGAGACTATTCAGTTTTGGAAGTGTTGCATGCAAAGGTTGCATGTGTGATAAACACTAGCGAAGTGTTGCATGCAAGAGTTTCATGTGTGAGAAACACTACAAAAGTGTTGCATGCATGAGTTGCATGTCGCATGCAAGGGTTGCATGTCGCATGCATGGAGTTGCGTGTCACATGGAAGGACATTCCTTTCTTGTTGAGAGGGAGTGTTGAAGTTTGCAACAAGAAACAGTGAAATTGGCATCCGGAAACAACAATCATGATCCTAGTGAAAAATAAGCACCTACACTAGGGTGGGGCCCACAGGCTAATTTTAGGTGAATGCCTATTTTTAGATGAATGTCTATTTTGTTGCATGTTGCATGAATGGAGTTGCATGTCACATGGAAGGACATTCCTTTCTTGTTGAGAGGGAGTGTTGAAGTTTGCAACAAGAAACAGTGAAATTGGCATCCGGAAACAACATTCATGATCCTAGTGAAAATAAGCACCTACACTAGGGTGGGGCCCACAGGCTAATTTTAGGTGAATGTATATTTTTAGATGAATGTCTATTTTTATTATCCCTTAATATAGATGGACACTAAACTATAATCTATTCTCAATGTGGACTTGAAAATAGTTAATTGAAGTGGTAAATTGGTTAGCTAAGTTAATTTCGAGTTAAGAGGTCACTTGTTGGGACATGTAGAGTGACTTGAGTTGTAACTGAGTGATTATAGTTGTAAAAGATTTGGAAGTGTAGTGGTGCATGAGTTGTGCAAGTTGTAAATCAGTTTAACTCAGTTAAGTGAGTTAAAGTCAGTTGTGCTAGTTGTAACTACAGATACACTAGTGAGAGATCAAGTGAATTAAATATTAATTAATTCACATGTAGTGATCTCACATGCAACTGATGTTTTTAATATTATTAACTGCATGCATGTTAGATCCAGTGGAGACCCAGTTGAGTTCTAGGTGAAAGGGAAGATAATTATCAATTGTGACATTTTCCTCTTGCACACATGCAAGCACACACACATTGGATGAGCCCATGATATCTACGTAGTCAAGGCAGGAAAGGTATCCATTATTCAGGGTTCTTTACCATCAAGGATTGCGCAGTGGAGGCACGCTGTCTGGAGACAGTAAATTGGCTAAGGAACTTGCCAATTTTCGTATGACAGTGTGAGACAATTAGCTGATGTAATGAGAGCTCTTGTGAGAAGAGTTTTTTATGTAATTTTTTCATGATCGATGATATAATATACAATAGAATATAGTGGGGTTTTTAGCTGTAAGCTTTCCCCGGGAAATTATCTGCGTTGTGTGTGATTGATCTTTCTTCATGCTTATGTAATTGGCAATTGTGTTTTTAATTCCGCAAAGATTTGTAGATGCGATTAAGTATTTAACTTTAGTATATTTTTATATCATGTGAATCCAAGATATACATGCATATTGTATAATTTCTACACAAGTTATCTTATGAAAAAATTAAAAGGTAATTAGAAGGCCCAACTTTTTTGGCATCATTATTGGGGAACTATGAATAGTGCAACCTTTTTTTATCGTTTCTATTCTTTAGTAACACATTTTAAAGGGTTTTTTTTACCTATGTTTTTATCTTGTGTGTTTACTTATTGTTTGCATTCAAATTTTTCAGTTTGGATTTTTTTCAAAACCTCATGAAAAGGAATAGGGACCCAAAATGTCGATTTAGTAGCTCTATGAAAAAAAACCCCACAAACTAACATTGCTTGGAAAAAAAATCAAGGAAAAGGATCCAACCAACCTAGTTACTAGGTGCCAACAACCAACTCTCTAGCCCAAAGAAATTCAGGACCTCCTTTTATAGAATCAAAAAATCTAGTCAATCTCATAGGATTTGAATCCTTAGTGTAGGAAAACATATTATATCATGGGGATTTTGAGGCAAATGAACAATCAAGGCACACATTTGAGCCACCTAGCAATTTTTATTATACCACTCTAGAACAACAATAAGACAACTTCCTACATAACAAAGAGGAAATGACAGAGGAAGAAGTCATTAATGAAGTGAAAGAGGAAACTATCACTTTTGACTTCCCAATTAGGGAGATAGGTGGGGTAACTAAAATGAATAATATTCGGCATTCCAATCTGTGAAATTTTCATAGCTTGGATATCGAGGACCCAAACATGTTTTTTTTTTCTTTTTAATTTAACATCCCCTGTAGGAGCTATGATTATGTATTAAACACCCATAAATTGAAGATATTTAGTGCCACTCTAAAGAATGGTTCTCTTCAATGATTTATGGAGCTCAATGGGAACCATATCGCAACATGAGCTAAAATGAAAGGAGAGTTCCTCAAAAATTTATAATACTATTGTAATGGTAAAGAATGAAAAGAGGAATTCTTTATGATGATGTATAAACATGATGGTGTAGAAAGAAGAAGAGAATCTCGAATATTATGACATTCTTGTAGGGTGTGAAGCCCCTATCATACTAGTGTGATGCTTTTGGACAGACACTAGTAAGGGATGAATACACATTCCTTCATTATTTAATAATTAAACTACCACCTTTTCTATAGGATTATATCCATAGTTTATATTAACCACAACAATTAGGATTTACTCTTTTTCCAACAAATTCTTATGCCATATAAGAGTAAGTCTCCATGTGGTTTTCTTTTGGAATATTGCCCCACCATTGATTAGGATTAAAATCAATAATTAGGATCCTTATGGGTAATAAGGACCTCATTCTCCAGCATGCTACTTTTAAACCCACATAAATAAGGGTACACTTTGAGTCACATGCCCCTCATGTAGTTTATTCCCACACTAATGTGACATGCAACTTCTCTTGGGTTTGAATTTCAATCATCAATCTAGGAATTGTACATGGCCTCAATAATTCAGAGGTATAAAGATCCCTTTTTCCAACACAAGTTTACAACCTGCATGGATTAAATATCAACATTTATACTCTTCCCATGTAGTTACATTTCCATTAAAAACTATGCCCTCTAGCTTTTTCAATGCTTCTTAAGTCTTGCATGTGCCTCTTTCAAACTTATTTAGCACAAACTCCTATGCATTGGCATATGGAGGTCTCTCCAATAACCTCATTTATTACTTTGAGGTATGGTCTCTATGTAACTTGTTTTTTCACAAACTATTTCAAAGTTAAGTTTTCAAATAGATTTGGTTGTAATTGGTATTTTTGTTCCTTTCTTCGATGTGTCAAAGAAGAGTTGTTCAAAGTGTTTGCAAACCGTTTGTTAACACTGGAAAATCGTATGGCAGAAAACGACATCAAATAATGTCAAGCCCAAGGATTTACAGGACAAGGATACATTATGGAATCATAAATATTGAGAATCTCTAAGGTTTTGAGCAATTCAAAAATTGAACTAGTCATAACTGCCCAAATGCGCGCTTTTTCCTTCGAGAAGAGCGCCTTCTGCGCGCACTGGAGACCGATAAGCACGCATTTCTGGAAATGGAAAAAGTCCCTTTCCGGGACCACAAGAAAGCAAAATGGTTGTTTCTCCTTATGTGAAAGCCGCATAAGGATAGCACCAGCGCCTCCTTAGGCCTTGTGTGAGCACACAAAAGCATATTTCAGCCCATAATGGAATATTTCCCCTCCCTTAGGTCACTATCCACCATGTACAAAGGGAGGGAAGGAGGTTTGAATGCTCACCTTTATAAACCCTCAAAGAGATGAACAATTTGTGAGCACAAGGTTATGCTGGCCAAATTTTCCCAAGCAACACCAGCTGTTTGTGTGAACCAAGGAGTAGGAGCTGAAGAAGGGGACTCAATTGTTGACCACTCAACAATTTCAGTCCATTGCAGCAAAGAGAGAGAGGTGAACTGAATCAGAAGGCATAACTTGAAGGAAAAACATCCTTGCATCGGGTCCTAGAGCCTCTGACTAGGCCCTTCGGCAAGTGGGTAAGATTTGTGTTCATTCCAAGCATTCAATGAGAAGAAGGGAATTGCGCCGTTGTTTACCTTGTTATTTTTTGGAACTCTCTATTTAGCTTCTTTTTATGTTTTTAGTTTTACTTTTTCAACAAAGCATACTTAAGTGTATTACTTCATTTTAATTCTTATACTTCTGATCTCCCACCAGATACTGCCTATTACTTATGGTTTAGAGAAAATACCACATTCTCTAAATGCGTGTGATTTCGTACACCCATGTGTCGAATCCACCACAACAGGATTGGCGACTCCACTGACGTGTTTCAAGTTTATGTGGTTGTGCCATTATTTGCAGGAGACCCTTAGTCTATGCTGGAGTGGAGATGACAGTCCTCTGACCCATCTTGTAGTCCCGAGACTCACTAAGGTGACAGAATAAAGAAGGAAACTCCTAATTTTTTACTTGCAGGAATTTTGCAAGTTGTTTTTACACACAGATGCGCAGTGTGCGCGTTCAAAATTGACCTCCACGCAGGAAGGCGTACCTGTCAGACAGTTTTGCGCGCAATTTTCAAAGAGATTTTTTCTCCCTATCTGCTACATTATTTCTACTTGTAAGTGTGTTGGGCAGCCCCTAATGCATCTTCCAACACCTATGTTGATACCCCACAACTTCTGAAGACTGATTTTTGCTGCTTTTTGTAGGCATTTAGTTAGTTTTCATTTAAGTTGATTTTTTGCAAAAAGTACTCACATAGTTTAAGTAGGGGGCGAATTAACCATTGCTTTCCGAAAAATTTATTTTTTTGCAAATTTTGGCATGCACACTTAGTTTAACTAGTCCAAGTAAGTGGCTCATGACCACACATGCATAAGCTAGTGTAGAAATTGTTTAGTTTAAAATTCATTTTTTCCATTTAGGAAATTGCGGGACTAGGATTGAGTCGCAAGTTAGAGTAAGTAATCTCTGCTGTATTTGCACCATTGGGTGACCCTAGAAAAGCATATGAACACTCTATATTTGTGATTCTCCATCTCCCTTTAGTCACTCACATAGACTAATTAGGAGGTTTTGGAAGCGGCCCATTATCCGCAAATGCTTTTTATTTTGAGCAAGGAACAACGTCACATAGTTTAACTAGGGGGACATTTGTAACGGATCACCGATATCCATATGTTCAAATTATGATATTTTTCACCATACGCTCACACACATTCACCCACTAAGAAAAGCAAGCCACCTAAAAATAACTTAACCAACTCACTAAACTCTCCCCATAGGGGCCACGAGAGAAATTATAGTTTAAGTTAGGATCAAGGGGGTAGGCATCCAATAAGCCGCCTTGATCACGCTTCACATTTGAAACATAGAAGTTGAATTTTTAGGAAGATTAAAATCCATCTATCATCCCACGGAAAAGAAAACCCGAGTGCGGCAGAGACCCGATTCAGAGGGGGTTAGGCTTAGGCGCAGTGCGTGCGGTATCAGTTGGGGCTACCTAACCCGTCTGATACTTGGTACTGTTATCTGACTACCAAGAAGCCTAAGACTCGAACGCTCACGTGGGATGGTGGTTCTTAGTGGCCAAAACTAGGTCATCCTTTACCCTATAGGTGACAGTGCAGGCAAGCGCCAGACCCTCTACCCTTACCTTGCTTGATTCTCTTCGACTGACTGGGGGCGTCGCCAGTTCTTTCGGGACGTTGTGCCAGCACTAGCAAGAAATCCTCTCAAGGCCCAGTTAATTTTGAGCGTGTGAGGATGCTATTAGTTCTTCTAGGTTTTTTAGTATCACGCACAAACAAACAAAACCATTTTTTGCTTGATTGATCACATAGATTAAATTAAAGGAAAAATCATTTCTTTTTCGCTTTGTTTTATGTATGTGGCCATAAATTTTACGTGATCATAGACTCAATTCCCTCAAAAAAAAATTTCAAAACCTAACTTGGACGACCCTCAAATGGTTCCAATGGAACCTCATCGGTCTAGGCGTCTTTTAGAACTCCCCCCATTAACGGGAGGGGTTCCAGGTCTTTTGCCGTTTAGGCATCAAAGACGGAACATTGCCACAGTGTTTGGTTCCTCTTTTCTTGGAGAAACCTTCGTTGGGAACCCTAACCGGTCTCCCAACACCACACCGCACATCACTCCCCCCTCGTCCCCTAGGGGGCAGAAGAGTGCATCCCATACGGGAATCCAGCTGAATTCACAACCGGGTACGTCACAGACTAACCCTCGTTCTAATTAGAACTTCATGTCTTCACACGTTGCCATGGTGTCAACCTCTCAGTCACCCTTCTTAGCGGCGTTAAATCTACCCAATTTAACCAAGCTCACCAATGACCCCAATTAGCCTCCCATGCCCACGAAGCTCCCTTCAGACATACCAAAGTTTGAAGGCAAGCAAGCGGAAGACCCGCGGAATTATATAATGACATTTCACCTATGGTGCTCATCGAATAGCATCATTGAAAATATTATTCGATTGAGGCTGTTTCAACGCACTCTCACGGGAGTGGCTGCGAAATGGTACGTCGAGAAACCCCCTGCTTCACACAGAACCTTTAGCGCCCTCGCTACTGCGTTCCTCACTTACTTTCAGTTACCCATTCACCATGATTCAGGAATGGAATTACTGACTCATTTCAGACAATCACCCTCTACCCACATTTCTAAACACCTCCACGAGTGGAGACGGCGTCGTAGCTTATGCAAAGCTCAACTCGATGACCGAGTCCTTTTAGATCTATTCTTGAAAACTCTAACGGTGGAGATTTCAAAGGATGTGGCGCAACGTAACCCCAAATCCGAAGAGGATGCAATCAGTAAAGCCCAACAACTTGAACTGATTTATACGCAATCAGGATACATATACAATATCCCGTCTGACGCCCCGCACCTGCAATCTTATCAAGAATTTCCAGGCGCGTTAAACTCTGCAGACGAAATTATTGGGTCGATGACCCAAGGGTACCTAGGCAGCAGTAGTCAGAATCCCAGTTATACACATGGGTCTACCCAAGACAACTCTCAACCCGGATTCCAAAGTCATCATATGCAGCAGCAAAATTTGACTAATAGGGTGCCCGCATATCACCAAGGAGGACCTTACCCGCCGGCCGAGGGGACTCAGTACGCATGAAGAAAAACTGATGGAAGAACTCCCCCGCAATGGCCAGGTGAAAATATCAGATAACAGTACGCTCAGTCCCAAGCACATAACCCACCAACGCAAAACAATGCACATGTGAAATTTGTGCAGCCGTCCCAAGATCAACCACACAAATATGATCAGGATAATTACCCTCCTAACGTGGTAAAAAGAAAGGTAAAAAACAAACCCAAAGGGAACCCCAGATAGGGGGGCAGTAGTCAACAGCGCCCACCACGACCCCGGCTTGGAGATAACTTCAAATGGAACCAGGAGCCAAGAAATGCTCAAAAGCAAGGCAAAAGGCCACCTCTACAAACAAACCATTCTTGTTCGATATGTGGTGAGTACGGGCACTATACTCACCACTGTCCCAAACTCCCTGAGCTTAAAATGCTCCAGAATAACCGAGGACAAGGAGAATCTTCCCAGACAACTGTAGTTATGCAAGAACCCTTCCCCCATCAAGGAACGATCAACACTCAGCAGCAAAACCACAACGATTCCAAGAAAAACAGCCATGAAATTTACATGGCTGGTGAAGAAATGTTTTTTCAAACCTGGAATCGCAGCTACAACACCCCACCAGACACCGGTATGTCAGGGGCTAGTATAGCAGCACCGACTGCACCTTTAACCATTCCAAAGATTCCTTTGGAACCATTGCCAAAATTGGTTAAAGGGCCTAATAGGCAAGCAGGTAACTACCCCAAAGCAGCCCACAATTACAACATCGTAGACGATTTAGCCCAGTCACCTACTGCTATGTTCACTTTGGAGGTACTTTAGTCGTGCCCGAAGCAGTGGAAAGCCCTACTTTCCGCCTTTGCGTTGTCGACCCTGCCAACACGTGCATGATGGCTTTTTATTTAGACAAATCCACCCCTAGGCTTCCCTCCATGGTCTCCTTTCAAGTACCAGTATCATTACAGAATATCACTATTCACCGATGTGTCATAGATGAGGGTGCATCCACATGCATCATGTCAAAGAATGTATGGCAGAATTTAGGAGCCCCAGAACTCAAACCTTCCATCATCACACTCAGGGCATACGACGGTCGGCCCTCCACCCCCATTGGTCTCTTCCAAAACGTACCAGTCTGCTTAGCCAGCAAAACGGTCCACATAGACATCGAAGTCTTGGACGCTCACTTGGATTACAATATACTCCGTGGGCAGAGTTACATTTATGCCATGTCTGCCATAGCATCCTCCGTTTTCCGCATCATGATGTTCCCCCACGAGGATCGAATCATTACAATAGACCAGCTGACGCACACTGAAAAGCCTCCCTTTACCAATACAGATATGGTTCTATCTTATGTAGAAACAACCACTGATGGTCTTTCACGGTATCAAGAATATGGCCCTAGCCAATTCAAACCGTCATCCATCCTAGGATATCCTCCCATTATCCCTGAGGCATCATCCGATGCCACAGTGGCCCCAGTATGCATGATGTCCAAATCAAGCACCGAGGTTAGTCAAGACAAGGACTCAAGTAGTAATGACACCGAGGCATCAGCTACGGCAGCCTCCTTAGTATATGCTGCCTCCCAAAATCCTTTCCTATACCAACCTCCTAGCTTCACCTCCCAGCAGGTCTTGGCAACACTGGTACTACCCAACATATCATTGGCATTCCCAGTGTGGTACCTCGTTCCCCCTTCAGGAACGCCAATTACCAACGTTACTACGTTTGGATTAAAGCCTCCCGGTCCCGAGGAGCCCCAACCTACCCAAGCAGCAGTCGAAACTTCCCCCGCAAGGGAAATCCTCGCTGCGAAACCCGCGACCACGATAAAGAAAATCACCAAGAAAGGAAAGAAAGTGGTGACCCCTACCATGCACAGGGAGTCATCAGCCTACGCTATATGTGATGTCACAGGGCACCCTAATCACATATGCCTGGAGTTGGACGAATTAAAACCACTCCTCGGATGTGAGGCAGACACCCCAAAATAGCAATCCCATAAAAAGGAACTTACTACCAAAAATTTAGGCAAACCGCTGCATAGCAATCACGTATGTGCCCTCTGTGACACCTATGGTCATTACACCCACCATTGTCCAGAAATACCACGGTATCGGGACACCTTACACGCGATCGAGCGATCCTATCAAGAGGATCCCTCCATCCAGTCTATTAATGACGAGCCGCACATCATCTTGTACATATAAGAAGAATGACGGTCACCTGAACGACCCCCGGCTATACCACCTTCCCTAGTTGAAATGTGAATACTTTGCGATGAACTCAATCATTTCTTCATTGATTTCCCAGCCTTGGAAATGTTCCAAAGATGGTACCTAGTTCATGTAGTATACCGCGTAAACATGGATGTTCCATATTCATGTCAGATATGCTGGGATAAATACCCTGTACGTCATTGTCACTACATACTGAGATTTTGCACAGCCTTAGACTGTATGCGATCGACCATCGTCCGCCTCTCCTGGGAAGATGGTGCGAACTAGGATTCCATGAACAGTTCAATGACCCAAGAGGATGTGACTAATGCGTCCACCCCGTCGGGGCCGTCTAAAAGATGGCCAATTAGGGAGATTCTTCCCCCTCCACGCGCCAACGACATGACACACCACATACGGTTCATGAAATCATGCGTCTGAACCATGACTTGAGCTATCTGCTCATCTACCATAGGTGTTGAGATGGCTGCAGCTACAAGAGTAGCTGGCCCTATGACAATACAGACCCAACTTGTCTGCACTCTATCTACGACGTTTGGTTCCACCACATCTACAATGAAGTCTTTATCGTGCTTCTCAACTATCTCCACCAGGATTACCCCCACTCAGTCTCAACCTACGGGGGAACACTCCCCCTTCGAGACCCTCTTTCATTCGGATGAGGATATTCTAGAAACCATGACAGAACCTGATTACCCATGGGATGCGATGCATCACTAATCACTGTTTCTTCCCAGGAAGGCAGTCAGTCCAGACAAGACAACCGAACCAGAGATCTATGTGATCGAATCAAAAGACTTTCTACCGTCAGGAAAGGTCGATTGGTTTAAAAACCCCATCCCTGCGCCCGATGCGTTCAAGGAAGGAAACATGTGTAACATTTCACCTACCATCAAAGTGAATATATCTCAAAATCCGTCAAAAGTCGAATAAATCTCACTGGGGGCAGCATGTTCACCAGAAGAGGTAGCCTCTTATACCAAATTATTACAAGAGTATCGAGATATCTTCGCTTGGACTACTCATAAATGCCTGGGCTTAGTCCCACAATCGTAGAGCACCATATTGACACTTGGCGGGATGTAACCCCAGTCCACCAAAAACAACATCAATTGCACCCATCAAAGGCAGAAGCAATAAAACGAGAAATCGATAAGCTTCACAAAGCCGAGTTTATCTACCCCATCGCCTACACATCTTGGGTTTCTAACCCTGTTCCCTTCATGAAAAAATAGGGCACCATACGCGTCTGCACCGATTTTCGAGATTTGAACAAAGCTTGTACTAAAGACAATTATCCCACCCATTTCATTGACCAAGTTATCGATGCTTGCGCTGGCCACGAGGCCCTATCCTTTATGGATGGGTTCTCCGGATATAATCAAATCCAAATCTGCCATACAGATTGGTATAAAACTGCATTCACCACACCCTGGGGCACATTCACATACAAGGTAATTCCATTTGGCCTAAAGAATGCTGGAGCTACCTTCCAAAAAGCTATGAATTACATAATTCATGACCTGGCACACCTTATCCTCGCCTACTTGGACGACCTGACGGTATGCTCCAAAAAACGCTCTGAACATCTCGAGGATCTGCGATTGGTATTCCAACGATGTCGTCAATACAACATGTGCTTAAACCCTCTTAAGTGTGTTTTTTGCATCAACGCGGGAAGACTGTTAGGTTTTATTGTGTCCCAGCAAGGGATTTGAGTTGATCCTGTAAAGGTTCAAGTCATTAAAGAGGTCCCCCCACCTCAAACCCTCAGGCAACTTCAAAGCCTGTAAGGAAAGGCCAATTTTCTGCAACGTTTTGTCCCAGATTACGCCACCTGTGCTCAAGGGTTCCGCTAGGACATCCCATTTAAATGGGATGATCATGCCCAACAAGAATTTGATGTGCTAAAAGAAACACTATCTTCAGCCCCACTCATCAGTCCCCCCGACTATAACAAGGATTATATCCTATATCTATCAGCCTCTGATGCCACATTAGTCGGAGTATTGGTCCAGGAGGGCCCAAATGGAAGGGAGCACGTAATTTATTACGTCAGTGAAACCCTATCCGGCTCCACATTAAGATATGAGCCCGAAGAAAAAACTTCCCTAACATTAATCCACGCAGTCCAGAAACTTCATCATTACATCATCTTAAAAAAGACCATGATCATAGCAGATACTAATCCCATCCAATATCTGCTCATGCGTTGGCTAATGAACCATAAGTACGCCCGCTGGATAGTCATTCTCCAAGAATACGACCTACATTTTTTCTCTCCTAAAAGAAAAAAGGCACTTTCCCTAGCAAAGTTCATTACCGACCTCCCAGGAGATTCCAAAGGATCACCAGTAAACGATTCGCTACCGGATGAACACTTGTTCTTTGTAGCAACCGACGACCCTTGGAATGGGGATATTATCCTATTCTTATGAACCCAAAAGCTCAAACCTCACCTCACGCGAGATGACCGTCGGCGCATACGCCAAAAATCCCCTTGATACCTCCTCTTAGGAGATGTCTTATACAAGAGAGGCATCGATACAATCTTGCGGTGATGCCTCACCCAGGATCAAGCAGAGCAAGCCCTGAACGATTGCCACATAGGCGCATGCGACGGCCACCTATCTGGAATGGATACCACCCAAAAATTCCTACAAGTAGGGTACTTTTGGCCGTCTCTATTTCGAGATTGTTTCATGGTAGTTAAAAGATGCGAATGGTGCCCACAAGGTAAGAGCACCACCCACCCCTCTGCACCCTGTCATCGTAGACGACCCCTTCTGTAAATGGGGAATCGACTTCATGACTTGTAATCCAGCCTCATTAGGAAACCATAAATACATCATCATGGCTATTGATTATTTCACTAAGTGGGCCGAAGCCATGCCCACATACGACAACACAGCAGAAACTGTCGCTCGATTCCTGTTCAACCATGTGATAGCCCAATTTGGCGTCCCCAAAGAATTAGTCTTCGACCACGGAAAGCACTTCGAAAACGAAGTCTTCGAGGAGCTATCTCATCATCTCAGATTCACCCATGAATTTGCTTCACCATATTACCCTCAGTCCAATGGACAGGTAGAGGCTGTTAACAAAGTCCTCAAAACTATGTTACAGTGCATGGTGAACAACCACAAAGCCAACTGGCACCACATGCTCTTTCCCGCCCTGTGGGCATACCGCATGGTAGTAAATACTTCCACTGGTTTTAATCCCTTCCAATTGGTATATGGGATCAAAGCTGTGATTCCCATAGAACGCGAGATCCAAAACTTACATGCAGCCATCGAACTCCTTGATGACACCTAGCCTCTAGAACAACGCCTAGTACAACTAGAGCTAGTTGACGAAAACAGGCGCCAATCGCTGCAACACAACGAGGCCCATAAGAAAAGGGTAAAAGCATCATTCAACGGCCACATCACCCCTCGCTCATTTACCGAAGGAGAGCTAGTCCTTCGCTATGATGTCGCAAAAGAAGCCTTAGGGCCAGGAAAGTTCGAAACCCTGTGGAAAGGGCCCTATATCATTAAAAATTACCTCCAGCAGGGGGCATACACCTTGATGGAACCGGACGGGACCCACCTCACTAACCCCATCAACGGCCTTTACCTCAAGAAATTCTACCCATGAGAGCCCCAGAAGCCCTTACCCCCTAGAGTTAGAACACACAAAAATCCCAATACCAAAATATTTTTGACCCAAAAAACCCTAAACGCACTAAAAAATCACCATGGATCACCAACCTGAACCCTATTTCGGATTTGCTGATGGAGCATCGTGATGGTCTCAAAACTTAGCTGCAGCCGCCCAGGTAATCTATCACCCTGACCGATCACCACTGTGTTCAAACAGCATGTGCATCGGTTCAACAACCAACAATCAGGTAGAATATGATGCCGTTATCGGACTTATGTGCGAGACTCTCCACCAGGGCATCTGCCATATGCACGTCTACCTTGATTCCCAATTAGTAGTCTCGCAGTTAAAGCAAACATTTGAAACCAAGGATGCAAACCTATTTATAAAATATTTGCGTGCCAAAATATTAAGAAAACAGTTTGATTATATTACATTCTCACATGTATCAAGGAATCAAAACCAAACAACTGATCGCATAGCCAACAATATCCTAGACTGGAATGCATCGCGAGAAAACCACCATACATAAAAAACAAAAACATGTATATCCATCAGCATAACATAAATTCATAAACCCAAATAGACATCACACCATGTAGAGCCGCAAAAAGATCTCTCATATATATATCAAAAATCTGTGTATCAGAGTACAAAAAATAGTATTGCTAGCCCATTGGCCAGCCCAAAAATACAGAGGTCATCAAAAACAAGGGAAGCATCATCATAATGGGTGCTTTCCCTGTGTACAAATCTACTCTAGGGGAGTGCCCCCTCAAGAGGAGCACCTGGGCCCACCACCGCTCCTGGTGCCACCATCGGAGCTATTGTCGCCACTGCGATAGCTACCCATCGTAGAGTCGGCCGGTAGTCCCTCTCGTGGGCCATCACTGTCTCTATCCAGATCTTCCCGAAGTCATCCATAAGACCTCGAGCAGGCATCCCATGGGTCAAACGATCCACTCGACCCCGGAAGTCCTCTAGAGCCTCGACCTGAGCTGTAAGTGTTGCAGCGCGCACCTTAGCCGCATCTGCACGAACTCTCTCTGCTGTTATCTCAGCTGCACCTGTACTGCTACCCTCACCAGAAGGGCCAGCACCATCCTCGCCCGGTCCACCGGTACCCTCGCCCGGTCAACCAACAACACCACCTCCCTGACCACCAGGCGGTCGTGGTGGAGGGTTGTGACCCACCAGCCGGGCCACTGGGCATCCCACCTCGCTAACATCTACACGAGTAACTAGTAGAATGTCAGTGTCAATAAAAAAAAAAACACTCAAGAACATAAAAAACTCGAGTAAATGCATAAACGTAACACATACCTGCGAGACCCCAAACATAACCAAAAGGGAGACCAATATCTGGATCCCCCTGAAAGTCCATCCTTGTGTAACAGTATGGCAAAAAAAATTGTGGATTAGCCTCAAACCAGACCTTCGTCGTGTCATTCCAATAACGACCCACTCAGCCAACACCACCGCATGGCATCACTGGAACCCACCTCCTCATACGTGGCTCCCTTAACCCCCCGATAGGCAACAGGCACCCATCAGTACAAAGGATAAAAATCATTAAGGACAGTTAAAAACCCAAGTTTTTCCAAAAATAATGCCCTTGCATGCCTGTTTTATTTACAGGCACGCCCTTGCGCACAAAGAGGTAGGGACAGCGCGCCTTCGCACAGCTGTACTTGAGAAATAAGTGCAAGGGGGGCACCTATTTCCCTAGATCGTCTGCGTAATCTAGGGCAAAAAGCCACTTTAAGGCCGTACAAACCTAATTTGTACGACCCCCGGTGTCACCAAACTGGAAAAATCAAAATGCAAGATGTCATGAAAGTTACCTCGGCATAGTATCGCTAATCCCCAGTACACAGGCTGACCGCAACGGCAAGAAAGGCTCTAGTACCACCTCTGATCTCCCAAACTCTGCAAGTACAAATGAATAGGATTAGGGCCATAATCCCTTATTTATCGCCCTTTTCCAAAACTTCGGAGGTTAATAACAAGAGATTGGAAGGTCCATTCTGCAAACTGTAAGTTGCACCATCATCAGTATACCATGACGAACGAAAAAGATGTCCCACAATCGCTTTCTGAAGAAATATTTTGGCAAGCGCCGACAGGTATGCACCCTCCCATCTTCTTTTCCAAAATTCATGTTTGTCAATAATATTGAATGAAAATAAGATTCTTTCACTTGAGGTAGTTGATTTTGCAAGAAGAACCCGCAAACCATTCACAATAATTACCACCAAAAGTTTCGGAGCAGGTATCATTCTACCCTCAACATGATAGAGTCCCAGAAACTTTGCATATCTTGACATCATTTCTCCATCATAAATAAACCCTAGGTTCCTCATACCCGACCGCGTTTATCATCACCTCACCCTGCATATGATAAACATCCTCGATGGTCGGTAGAGCCTCCCCTCCATGGCGATCGTCATCACAAGTAGACCATACATCACTCCACAAAGTGACGCCATGGCCATACCATTTTAGTCTGGGAAGCACCTCATGCCCATCCATATGTCATGCATAAGTTCAAGTTCACCATTCCAACTTAACCCCCTTCCCGGATGACCGGGTTGTACAAGCAGAATGAAAGCGCCCCTCCGCGAACCGCATTTGGCCCACCATACCTCCATCAGCATTAATCCATCTGTGACATCTTTCACTTCATCAACCCCACACATGAGACCAGCCAATGGGACCCCTACCCCCAGCAAAACATCGTCCTCACACCATCAAGTGAGCGACCCTCTTTTATGTTTTGGGGTACCCGTCTCTGTGTTTTGTACAAACCAAACCCCATTATTTTATTCTTTTTGTACAAAAAGCACAAATGATGCCCTTCGCCTCCTCTCCCTCATATTTCACATTTTCCTCCCATGACAACAGTCCCCCATTTCCCTTGGTAGAAGTATTTCACACCCTCCAGATATGCACCATTACGAAAATCATAGCCGGTTCATACCTGCCCTGGAAGTCCTACTGACTCCAGGGATCTTTTCCCTTTAGAAAATACCTATGACTTGCCACCAAGCTACTCAAATATACTTCGACCTTGGGCCACTGAATCCCCATCATCCGTTTTCAACCACCACTCACCAACATGCCTATGTTAAACCCATTATGGTTTGGTTAAGGCTTCCTTTTTGTCGACATCAACACCTCTTTTCCAAAAAGGAAGCGGTACCTTGGATGACCCCTCCCCATGTACAGGGGTATCCTCGGGTGGCACTATGGGAGACATCATTGTCCATAGATGCCATCGATCCTATTGACATTCAACTACAACAAAAGCTTTCATGTCATGATGGTATCATACCTTACAACCATTGCACTTTGATCAAGATCCGTCGAAGACCCGTGCCTTCATAAGCGTCTCTGACAACAACGCTTACACGGGAAGGTCCTAGCCAGTACACATGCGTACATTGCGCAGTCATATGCCATACCAAGATTATGCTTATGGGTACCACATTCCACCTATCGTCAAAGAAAAATTCCCCTGAGGGTGTCAGCAGTCGTCGTCAACAACCACCAACATCACTACCACAGTAGTGACACATTCAACACATGTATCTATCAATTTTGTTTAACTAGCCATAGCATCACGAGCATGGGACATGCCCACCTCGTTGAAATTTTGCAAATATGTTGTATATTTTGTTTACTTTCAAGGGGTCCCCTAGGCAGTGGTTATCTCAGAACCGGTGCAAGATGTTGTCCTTCTACACACAAGCCTCGCTCTCTCTCTGCATACGATACAAAAAAGAAACTATAATGGATTTCGGCTATACAGTTCTTCCTAGGCCTCACAAATTAGGGGGCATCTGTTAACACTGGAAAATTGTGCAGCAGAAAACGACATCAAATAATGTCGAGCCCAAGGATTTACAGGACAAGGATACATTATGGAATAAAAAATATTGAGAATCTCTAAGGTTTTGAGCAATTCAAAAATTGAACTTGTCATAACTGCCCAAGTGTGCGCTTTTTCCTTCGAGAAGAATGCCTTCTTCGCGCATTGGAGCTTGATAAGTGCGCATTTCTGGAAATGGAAAAAGTCCCTTTCTGGGACCACAAGCAAGCAAAATGACAGTTTCTCCTTATGTGAAAGTCGCCTAAGGACAGCACCAGTGCCTCATTAGGCCTTGTGTGAGAACACAAAAGCATATTTCAGCCCACAATGGAATATTTCCCCTCCCTTGGGTTACTATCCACCATGTACCAAGGGAGGGAAGGAGGTTTGAATGCTCACCTATATAAACCCTCAAAGAGATGAACAATTTGTGAGCACAAGGTTATGCTGGCCAAAGTTGCCCAAGCAACACCAGCTATTTATGTGAACCAAGGAGTAGGAGCTGAAGAAGGGGTCTCAATTGTTGACCACTCAACAATTTCAGTCCATTGCAACAAAGAGAGAGAGGTGAACTACGTCAGAAGGTAGAACTTGAAGGACAAACATCCTTGCGTCGGGTCCTAGAGCCTCTGCCTAGGCCCTTCGGCAAGTGGGTAAGATTTGTATTCATTCCAAGAATTCAATGAGAAGAAGGTGATCACACCTTTGTTTACCTTGTTATTGTTTGGAACTCTCTATTTAGCTTCTTTTTATGTTTTTAGTTTTACTTTTTCAACAGAGCATACTTAAGTGTATTACTTCATTTTAAGTCTTATACTTTTGAGCTTCCCGCCAGATACTGCCTATTACTTATGGTTTAGAGAAAAGACCACATTCTCTAAATGCGTGTGATTTCGTACACCCATGTGTCGAATCCACGACAACACCGTTCTATTAATACATCTTTCATTGAGTTTTATTTTTCCTTCTATTATCATAGCTTCAAAATTTGGATTTCTAGTTCTCAGCCATTTCCCCCCTGATGATGAAACCCCTCTTCCTCCTGCCATCTCCTCTCTGTTGGGTTTGTGTTATATTATTTCCACAACTAATCACGTGTGGGGGGGTCATAGGGAGGGCGGTAGCCCCCCCTGACAGGGTCTGGAGCAGTGCCCCAGGAAAATTTTTTGGTCCTTATTTTCCGGTGGGCGGATCCGCCCATGGTTTTGTGCATGGGTTTGCACATGGTTTTGGGGTATGATGGTTTTCAGCCCCTGGTATTTTGTAGATTGAGTCAAGGGAAATACGGTTATGTTCTAATCCAGGGTTAATGGATTGGGGTTTATGCACGCTTCGGCATGTATATATATGTGTTGTAACACTAAAAGGTATATAATGAAAAATCAAGCTAGTCATCCTGATTTGGGATCCAGGGGAAAATCTTTGTGTTTATCTATTTTATGTTTTATGCTCTCGCTACTATTTATTTTCTGTTTTCAGTGGGAGATCTATGGGATCAATTCTTGCGGTGAAAGAAGATGGCGAGCAGCGAGACGATAGAGATCGAGAAATTTAATGGTCAGAGTTTTGAGTTGTGGAGGCTCAAGATGGAGGATCTGCTGGTGGATAAATATCAGTGAATCGCGGTAAATCCAGGTAATGAACCAATGGCAATGTCAAATGAAGATTAAAAGAAGCTGGATCGAAAGGAAAAGAGCACAATATGGCTGTGTGTCTTGGATTCAGTATTGTTGAATGTATATGGGGAAGCTACAGCGAAGACCTTGTGGGAAAAGCTAGGGACTTTGTACCAATCTAAGTCTCTAGTGAATAAATTGTTTCTGTGGAAAAAGCCGTATAACCTGAGGATGAAGGATGGAGACTCGGTGACAGAGCATTTCAATGCCTTCAATACTGTGGTAATTCAGCTGTCATCTGTTGATATTAAAATCTCAAATGAAGATAAGTGCATCAGTTTGTTGTGTTCTCTACCAGACTTGTGGGACAGTCTGGTTATTGCAATAGGTAGCAATACAACTACCTTGAATTTTTATGACATTGTCTCATCCTTGTTGTCGGAGGAAATGAGACAGAGAAATATGGAGGGTCAGAATGGAGATGCCTTATCTGTACAAGGAAGGTCCCAGAACAGAAACAAGAATAAGGTTTCGAGTGGGAGATCTAAATCTAGAGGGAGATCTAAATCTTCTAGAAAGTTTGTAAATATGTGCTAGAAATGTGGAAAGGAAGGGCACTACAAAAAGGACTGCAGATCTAAAGCTCCTGAGAAAGGAAAGGGATCTGATGATGCTCCTTCTGCAGAGGCAAAAACCATCTCGGACGAAGGTGGGGATGTGTATTTTGCTTCTTCTTCAAATACACATGTAGATCATGATTCATGGTTGATTGACTCAGTTGCATCCTTTCACTTCACTCCCCATAGGGAGTGGTTTTGCGAGTATGAGAAATATGATGGCGGTGATGTCTTCTTAGGTGACGATAGGAAGTCCAAAATCGTCGGATGTGGAAAATTCAAGCAGAAGCTGCAAGGTGGAAGGATTAGAACACTTCCTGGTGTTCTGCACATTCCTGCATTGGCCAGAAATCTGATTTCTGTAAGCAAGATGGATGATGCAGGTGTAAAAAGAGTGTTCAAGAAAGATACCTATAAGATGGTTCGGGGAGTACTGGTATTAATGTGGGGAGTTCGGATTGGAACTCTGTACAAGCTTTAGGGCAGCACTATTATTGCTGGGTGCAACAGTTTTGTGGTTCCCAAAAGTGGAACGGAAAGCCTAGCGGTCTCTGGAGAAAAGACCATGCTATGGCATCAAAGGCTTGGACATATTGGAGAGAAGGGCCTTTAGATTCTGCATGGAAATGGTATGGTAGAAGGTATGTATAATAGCTCTCTGGATTTCGATTTATGTGAACATTGTGTATATGGGAAGCAGAATCAGGTGAGTTTTCCTTCTGGTGCTAAGAGGGCTAACAAGATATTAGATCTTGTGCGCAGTGATGTCTTTGGACCTGTGTTAGTTCCATCACTGGGTAAGTCTGTGTACTATGTTTCATTCATAGATGACTTCTCAAGGAATACATGGATATAATATTTCTTGAGGAAGAAATCTGAAGTCTTTGACAGATTTAAAGAATTTAAGGCTCTGGTGGAAAACTAGATAAAGAAGAAGATAAAGGTGTTGAGGACAGATAATGGTGGGGAGTTCTGCAAGAAGGAATTTGAAGAGTTCTGTAAAAGTGTGGTATAGCACGGTAAAATACTACTCCATACACACCTCAACAAAACGGAGTTGCAGAAAGAATGAACAGAACGCTGATGGAAAAGGAAAGAATCATGCTCAGTGGTACCGGGTTAGGAAAAGAATTCTGGGCAGAGGTGGTGAAGACTGCATGTTACTTGGATAACAGATCACCTTCATCAACGTTGGAGGATAAGACTCCACATGAGGTATGGAATGGTAAGAAACCCTCTCTTTCACATTTGAGGGTATTTGGATGTGATGCATATGTACATGTTCCAAAGGAGAAAATGACCAAGTTGGATAATAAATCTGAAAGGTGCATCTTTATTGGGTATAAGGATGGTTTAAAGGGTTACAAGCTTTGGAACCCAGAAACAAGGAAGGTTGTGCACAAACGAGATGTGGTGTTTAGAGAGGTGAAAGATGTTGTTAAACATGAAGTCCTGCCAAAGGAACCTAAGAAGATAAAGTTTGAGCTAAAGGAGGATGAATCAGACTCTACAACAAAAGAAGACTCAGAAGAGGAAGAGCCACAAACTCCAGCTGTGAGAAGATCAGCTTGGGAAAGAAGATAACCAGAAAGGTAAAGTCCATCTATGTTTTGTTCAAATTTTTCTTTAACTATAACTGATGATGATCCCAGAACTGTCAGGGAGGTAGTAGATTCAGAGGATGGAAAAATCTGGAAGGAGGCCATGGTTGATGAAATGGCATCCTTGCATAAAAATGACGCATGGGATCTGGTGGAGTTGTCTGCTGGAAGGAAGCTCATCGAGAGAAAATGGGTGTTTAAGAAGAAGATGAATGTAGAAGGCAAGGTGGAGAAATACAAAGCTCGGTTGGTAGCAAAAGGTTATTCCCAGGTGCCAGGAATTGATCATGGTGATGTTTTTTCTCCTATTGCCAAAGTTACTTCTATTAGATTACTTTTATCTGTCGCTGCTGCATTTGATTTTGAGGTAGAACAGATGGATGTGAAGACAAAATTTCTTAACAGGGATCTGGAAGAGGAGATCTACATGAAACAACCTGAAGGCTTTATGGTGAAGGGGAAGAAAGAACTAGTATGAAGGTTAAAGAAGTCTCTATATGGGTTAAAATAATCACCAAGGATGTGATATCAGAAATTTGATACCTACATACGGGGACTTGGCTTCACCAGAAGCAAGGAGGATCACTGTGTTTATTTTAAATTGATTGGTGATCGTGTTATTTATTTGGTATTGTATGTGGATGATATGTTGTTGATTGGAAATGACAAAGAAATTATCCAAGATTTGAAGACCCAACTGTTCTCCAAATTCGACATGAAGGATCTTGGTGCTGCAAACTATATTTCAGGCATGGAAATTAAGAGAGATCGAGCAAAGAGGAAGCTCTGGTAAAACTAGAGGAAGTACGTCGAGACTATATTGCAAAAGTTCAATATTCAGGATAGTAAACCGGTTAATGTTCTGATTCATGTAGGTACAAATTTGTCTGCTGAACAGTGTTGGACTACAACCAAGACACAAGAAAGAGGAGAGGAAGAGATATATAAAGTATTTCATATGCAAGTACGATGGGTAGCTTGATGTGTGATATAGTTTTACTAGACAAACATTGCACATGCGGTCAGGAGTATTAGCGAGTTTTATCCCAAACCCGGGGGAAGGAGCATTGGACAACGATGAAGTGGGTTTTCGAGATATTTGTAACGTCCGGGAGGTCGGTATGGCGTGTGCTAGGGAGAGAAGACATTTGGAAAGAGTGTTGGACATTTGTGGTTTTGTTGATGCAGACTAGGTTGGAGATCTGGACCAAAGATCTACAAGTGGCTATGTGTTTAGCCTATTTGGAGGTGCAGTCAGTTGGATGAGTAAAAGACAGTCTGTAGTGGCTCTTTCAACTACATAAGCTGAATACATAGGAGCCACTCATGCAAGCAAGGAATCAATTTGGTTGCATATATTGTGTTCAAGTATGGGGTTGGTGCAGCAAGCTATAAGGATAGATTGTGATAGCCAAAGTGAAATTTTCTTGGCTAAGAACCCTGCTTATCATTCAAAGACAAAGCACATTGATGTTCAATATCACTTTATGAGAGATACAGTTGAAGCTAAAAGGGTGTTGCTGGTAAAGGTGGACACTTTGAAGAATGTTGCAGATGCATTGAAAAAGTCTTTGAGCACTCAGAAGTTCTCTTGGTGTAGAGAAACAATGGGTGTTGAAAAGTTGGGCTAATGACTCAGCTCTCCTGTGGCTCCCTGCGGAAAGAAAACAACAAGTGGGAGAATGTTGGGTTTGTGTTGTATTATTTCCGGTGGGCGGATCCGCCCATGGTTTTGTGCATGGGTTTGCACATGGTTTTGGGGTACGATGGTTTTCGACCCTTGGTATTTTGTAGATCCGGTCAAGGGAACTACGGTTATGTTCTAATCTAGGGTTAATGAATTGGGGTTTATGCATGCTTCGACATGTATATATATGTGTTGTAACACTAAAAGGTATATAATGAAAAATCAAGCTGGTCGTCCTGATTTGGGATCCAGGGGAAAATCTCTGTGTTTATCTGTTTTATGTTTTATGCTCTCGCTACTGTTTATTTTCTGTTTTTAAGATTCGTTTGCAGATAATTTCTATACAGGGTTAAAACCTACACTCTCAAGACACCCCTCATATCTCTCCTTTCATCCCTGACCTTGTAACTGCTTCCCAAGAACCAGCCACTATCAAAATCACCAAAAACTCATCTAAGGAGCATGGAGCTAGCCTTGAAACTCGAAAAAAGCAGGGACCTGGCAAAAGAACAATAAAACAACAGTGTGACAAAAATGCTCAAAAGGAAATAGCACTGGGAACTCATAACCCCATTGAAAACTACATACTGGGACAGAACAACAAAGACATTGGATAAAAGGAACAGGGAGGGAAAGCAACTCTCCGAACAACCCTTATGCAATGATGAAGGTTCTCTCATGGAATAGCAGAGGATTAGGGCACCCCTCCAAAATAGAAGTCCTAAGAGATCTTATAAATCGAGAGAAACCAGAAATTATTCTATTGCAGGAAACAAAACAGGGAAACTTAGAAATGAAGACAATAATAAGCAAAGAAAAACGTTATGATGGCACGCTGACTGAGTCAAGGGGAGCTTCTAGTGGATTAACTACCCTTTGGGACCACAACATATGGGAACAAAAAGGCATCATGGTAAATCCAAACTGGCTCAAAGTAATCTTAGAAAACAACAGAGATCAAAAACATTTCATTGTATACAATGTATATAGTCCAAACCATTATAGGGATAAAGAGTTATGCTGGAGCACCATAAAGGAAGACATGAACAATGAGGAAAACAAAAAAATTGTAATGAGAGGAGACTTCAATCTAATTCTCCATGCAAACGAGGAAAGAGGAGGTTGCTTCAGCCATGATCCTTTTAGAAATTATCTTGAAGACATTATGCAGGACCATGAGTTGGTGGACATAATGCCAAAGAATTTTAGGTACACTTGCAATAATAAAAGAATAGGCAAAGTTAATATTATGGAAAGGCTCGACAGAATCTTGATATCAATCACTCTCATTTCTTACTATTCCACAACTGCTGCTAATGTGCTCAACTCTTCAGCCTCAGACCATTATCCCATTACTCTTTCCTTTGGCGACCATCGCTCTCTTGAACCTATTCCCTTCAAATATAGCCCGCTCTGGAATGACATGTTGGAAGCAAATCAGTTGGTGCGGGGTGTGTGGATGCAGCATGTTGAAGGCTCATCAGTTCATATATGGGAGACCAAACTGAAGAAAACAAAACTAGCTCTAAAGGAATGGGCTAAAACTCATTATAAAGAACCTGATAAGGTCAAAAATGAAATTAAATCCAAACTGGATGAAGTTCATGACAAGATTGAAATACAAGGCCTCAACCAAGACATGCTCAATCAAGAAAAGGATCTCTATTGGCAGCTCTATCGAACCAACAGAAAAGAGGAGGAGAAATGGCATATTAAATCAAGGAACTTATGGCTCCAATCTGGCAACAAGAACACAACTTTTTTTCATAAGCAAACTACAGTCCGCAAAGCTAAAAACAACATCGCTTCCATCATTGACGATGTTGGGCATCTTCAAACAAATCAAGAGGCCATTAAAAGGGCTGCCACAACACATTTTAAAGAGCTTCTCACTGAAAATAAAATGCCATAAGATTACTCAGACTTGTTACAACACCTCTTAACACTAATCACTGAAGAGATAAACCAATCTCTCAACAGAGAAATTGGAGAAGAAGAGGTCCAAAACACTATCTGGACCCTACATCCGGATAAAGCGCCAGGGCCAGATGGGTTCTCTATTTCCTTCTATAGAACCTACTGGATCTTATAAAAAAATATCTGATGAAAATGATACAGTGGACTCCTCAGAAAAATAAAATTGGAGGGTATACCAATTCTACATTTCTGGCCCTCATTCCCAAAGAAAATCACCCCTCCTCCTTTTCTAGATTTCGGCCCATCTCCCTTTGCAACTCCTCCTACAAGCTCCTCACAAAAATCCTAGCTTCTCGACTTAAGCCCCATCTTCACAACCTCATCTCGGAAAATCAAGGAGGTTTTATATCCCAAAGACAAATCACTAACTCTATCCTCCTTGTTCAAGAATCCATACATTCCAGCATTTCGTGCAATGAAAAAGGCTTTATTCTTAAGCTTGATCTTGCCAATGCTTTTGATAGGGTCAGGCACTCCTTTCTTCTTGTTGTGCTCAAAAAAAGGGTTTTGATCAAACATTCCTAGCCTTAATCAGCTCCTGCATATTTGGACCCTGGATATCACCTCTTATCAATGGTAGACTAGACCCTTTTTTCCAATCTACTAGAGGTTTACGACAAGGATGTCCTCTCTCCCCTCATCTCTTCATTCTTATGGCAGAATACTTCAGCAAAACTTTGGATCATATGAGATGGGTGGGTCTCATTACTGGCATCAAATATGGCAATGGAGTTAAGAACATGAATCATTCCCAATTCGCAGACGAAACTCTGCTAATGGGAGGAGCTACCAACATTATAGCACAATGATTTAAAAATATCTTGGACAAGTTCATGCTCTACTCTGGCAGCCTGATCACAATCATAAAAGCTGTGTCTATGGCTAAAATGTGTCCACTCAAACCTTGCACAGTATAGCTAATATCCTTGGTGTTCCTTGTAAAATAAATTGGGAACATTTCAACTACTTAGGCATGCCTGTAAGTATCATCTCTTTGAAGGTAAATGTTTGGAATGTTATAATTGATAAAATGCAGAGAAAATTTAATCAATGGGGATTATCATGGCTCAACCCATCAGGTCGCCTCATCCTTCTCAAGTTTGGGCTCTCCTCACTTCCTTTATACCACTTTACTCTCCTTCAATATCCAGCTAGAATTCATGTCAAAATAGAAGCTATCATTAGGCATTTCCTATGGAAAGGAGGAAAGAATAATAAAAGGAAATACAATCTCATTAATTGGAGGCAAGTAATTCAAGATCAGGAGCATGGAGGTATTGGTGTTCGTTCGCCCAAACTCTTAAATAGATCCTTTGGTGGGAAGATTGTTTGGCGTCTTGTTAATGGAGGCCAAGCTTGGTAGAAAATATTCTTGGAAGTAAAGTATCTAAACACCAAAAGACAACAACTCCTTTACCACAATATTCCCAATAGGCCTTGCTCAAAAATCTGGTCCTTATGCAAAAATGCCATTCCATTCCTTGCTCACAACCTTTCTAAAGTTCCCATGGGAGGCAACACCATCAACATAGGAACTAACCAGATTATGGGACAAATTCCCATTATGGATAGGCCTGGTGTGCATCGCATTCTACTCTTCTTCAACAACATGGGTCTCAACCTCCTGAGCCATTTCTCCAAATGGGACACTCAGACTCAAATTTGGACCGGATGGAACTTCCCTAAAGTCCCTTCTCACCTTGAAGATGACCTCAAAAATCTACAAACTTACCTTCATGGCACTGCACCTATAAAAAAAGGGAACATTGATGGTTATCGTTGGGACCCCTCTAGTACTGATTTTACCATCAAATCAACCTATCAGTATCTCTACAAAGAAAACTATCCAATTCCAATATGGCCTTTATGGAACACTGTTTGAAAGATTGAAGCTATTCCAAAGATCAAATTCTTTATTTGGCTTCTCCTAAAAAAAAAATTTTAACCTCAGATAATCTGAAAAAAAGAGGTATTATAGGACCATCTATGTGTCCAAATTGTCAAAATGAAGAAGAGACGATCCTCCATCTCTTCATCTGGTGCCCCTTCGCGTCTAGTTGCTGGACTAATATTACCTCCTTTACTCAACTCTACTGGGCACAATATCACTCAGTTGCTAAGATTCTTAAAGCCTGGGAAAACAACTTTCCATGGGGGAGAAAGAAAAAAAAAATTCGCAACGGGTATGGGATACCCTTCCTTATGCAGTGCTATGGAATATTTGGCTATCCAGGAATAATAAAATCTTCAGGGACAAACAGCCATCAAATAGGAAAGTGTGTAGAAAGTCTTGGAGCCTCACCATTGAAGCAATCTATGCCAAATGCAGCTACCGGATTAATCACAATGAAATTTGTGTGGAGGAAAATATATTCCTTGGAGATTTACTGAACAGAAGCAACAACAACAATCACCTTATAAACCAACCCCACAGAACTGAAGCAAGCTGGAAAATCATATTAAAAGAGAATGACCTTGCTGATTAGATAAAGAGCAGTCTCAGACCCTCTCTCTTCTTTGACGGAGCTTCAAAGTCTAACCCAAGCATAGCAGGAGTGGGTGGCATCATAAGAAGTGAAAATGGAAGCATCCTTACCACATTTGAATGGGGACTTGGCACCCTATCAAACAACCGAGCAGAGGCTCTAGCTCTATACCAAGGTTTACAACAACTAAAAAAGCTCAAAATAAAAAATTCCATGGTCTTTCGAGACTCAGCCATTATCATAAATCTAATGGTCCATGATTGTTTTGTTGCAAACATAGATCTTTAACAAATTATTAGCAGGTGTCGTAATCTTTTGCAAGATATGGCAGAGGTAAATTTCTTCCACGTACTCCGAATTCATAATAAAGAGGCAGACCTATATGCAAATAATGCCTGCGCTCGTATCCCTGGACAATTGATGTGCAATGATTCTTTAGATATTTATCCTCTGCTGTAATCATGACTCTTATATCCCTCAGATTTTATTCGATCCTCCCCTCTTGTCAATCAGAGCTCCGGTGCGTCCTTGGTACTTCTTTTCTCTCCTTGCCCGTGATCGTTTCACCTTGGTTTTACCCCTATGCTTCTCTCCGAACTCTGGAATCATCTATTTATTCCTACGCTCTCCCTTCAGCGATTCATTCCCCTCTCTACTCCCCATGCTCTACCTTCCTATTTCCTCTATTGAGTTCTTTGCTTACGGTGTATTTGCTTGTTTTATTCATACAAAGGCGTCTTCTCTATGCAGTTCTTCCACCTCAATCTTCCATAGCATTCTCTAGTGGTGATTCCATCAGGCTCTTCGTGCAGCTCGGCGTAAGTCTTTGGTCTTGTTGCAGATTTTATTCTAACTTAACTATCATGTCTTGCAGTGAAAACTGCATTCACTATGCGGATCTTCAGTCAGAGCTTGAGCAAATCAGGGCCCATCAAAAGATCCTTGAAACAAAGCTAAAAAATGAGGTTAAAATCTTGGATGACAAGCATGAGGCAGATGTAAAGGTCTTTCTTGCAAGAATCTCCTCTCTTCAATCTCAGTTCAACAATCTCTCAAATCATTGTGCACACACTGAAGAATCAGTGCAAATTCTGAAATACATGCTAGAGAAGCTCTCAGCTTCCAGTTCCAGCTCCAACAACCTAAGGAATGCAAGAAATAATGAAAACCCTGAGGATTCCACAGCGCGCCACATCAGCCACATCAATATCGACTAATCTGCCACTATTTCAGCATGTCTTGCAAATATGTTTTTCTTCCTTTTCAGTTTGTCCGAATATATGCATCTACGGTATTTCAGTTCTATTCGATAACTAGAATCAAAGGAAATGTAATTTTCAGCTGTAGTCATTTCCTCTATTGCTCCGTAAGCAATCTAGCATGTAATCATGGAGTTTTAGCTCCTCTTACTTTTTGGAATACAATATAGCAACCGATTATGTTAAAAAAACAAAAAAAACAAAATTGGATTTCTAGTTTCTTAAGACACAATCTGCAGTGTGCTATCTTAGGTCATCACAATTTGTCTTATGCTATAAACAATTGGCTTTTGGGGCTTGGGAACCCAATTTTCTTGGTGCATAAGTTCAGTTGGGTGGCGAGGAAATACTTCAATGGAAATGAATTTCATTCCCCACAATTGTTTGGAAATTTTGCATTTCAACATGAGTAACTACTTGACCAAATGCATAAGATCCAGGAAGAAATATATTCCCTTCAACTTAATCAAAACCAACTAGTGTCAAGTATCACCTATTCTATAAAAATATTCATTTAGCATTTTAGATTAATTCAACAAACCGAAGACGAAATATCTTGTATATGTTAACAATTCGAAGATTTGCAACTCTTTATAAGACATCAATAGTCTAATCCTTCTTCATCAAGAAATTTCATTAGTTCCTACAAGTTTGTCATCTTAGATCTAAATTATCCCATCCCAAAAATGGAAATAAATACTCCTTGGAGTGATTATGCCCTACCTCAATTACACCTACCTTAAGCATGATGATTAAAAAATGTAAGATTTTGAGGCTCTATTGGAAAGTGTTTTATTTTCAATAACACAGTTTTGTTGTAGTTTATGGATGCCATTTTGAGTATATTGTTAATCTAAAATAATCTTTTTATATATATGTGTGTAAAGACAAGGATCTCTCCCTTTTAATATTTTTTATGTAACTGTTATATTATGCATATATTTTTCATGCATTAATTTTAAAGAGAATTATCATTATAATTAAAAAATAAGAATTATTCAAATTTATAATTAGAAATAGTAAAACTTGCCAAAATTCATATTTATAATCATATTTATAAGCATTAAACATAAGTTTAAATAGGGTTTGATTTATTTAAATTTACATTAATTTATAATAAACATAAAACAAATTTTAATATTTGTAGAGTTAATATTAAATATTGTGAAAAGATTTATAAACCAATCATTTCGACACACTTTGTGGTTGCACTAAATATTCTACTATCGAGTATTTATCCCGTACTTTTTCATATTCTTTGCCTTTTGATATTAAATGTTATTTCATTTATGTTTGAAAATATTTTATTTTAGAACTATTTAATTTATTTTTAAATTAAAAATAATAATATGATTTTTACTAAAATTTAAAGAGATAATTTACTTGTGGATTCAGGTTAGAAGGGTTTTTTAATTTCTTCATAAATAAAAATAAAATGCGAAAGTGCATTTTTATATATAGATTGGAACTCGTAAAAAATGTGGTTGTGTTAGAACATTCCATGAAGTTTGATTATTTTTCTGGTTTTCTTTTTATTGTTATATATATTAGTTTATTATAATTTAATTTATTATAGTTTATAATAAAATAAAAATTATTATATATTTTGGAAGTGAATTTTTCAAAATATTTTAGAATTTATAATTTATGTAAAAATTATTTAAATATTTTTATAACAATATTTTAAACAGTTAAAAAAATTTCACAAGTAATAGGATTGGATAGTTCTTTGAATGCTTAGGGAGGATGGAACTAAAAAAAATCCACCTTTTTCAAAAGCACTACCTGCAAAAGTTGGCTAGAGATTGATCATCACTCAGAGTTTATGGACACAAGTGGTACATAGGAAATACATTTATCCATTATCCATAGAGGAATGGATTTGAAGTTCAAATAAGAAGTGACTCAATGTTTCCATCATTTGGAAAGTTGTCATTTCTTCTTTTCTATTAATAGAAATGGATCTAGCATGGAAGATTGGAGATGGATCTCATCTAAGAATAAGTATAGACACTTGGTTTGGAAGTAATAATGATCGCACATTGCCCTTGGAGCTGACTTGGAGCTGACAACCTTACTTAAAGAAAGAGGTATGATCACTTTGAATCAGGTTGCACATCCGATTCAAAATAATATATGTGCTCAAGGTTGGTTATCGGGCACACAACTGGGCCTTCCTCAAGATCTGCAAATATGGATATACAGAGGCATTAAGGGATGCTCATAATAGGTTGACTAAATAACCAAATGAATTAGCCTAGTCATTTGATCTAAATGGTTCCTATTCTCCAAAAATGGGATTCTCCCATATTATTGCAGATAGATTGCCTAAGGTATAGGTGGGATGGTGAAAGATTCTTTGGAATCTAAAATGCCCAACATAGACTAGATTTTTCATGTGTTGTGCCTTTGAGAGCAAAGTCCCAACCATGTAAGAGGAAATTTGAAAGTCCCGGCTAGTGGTTTTGTGTAAAGATGTGAAGGAACATGTCAACTATATGTTGGTTTCTTTCCCTTTCAAAAAGTTTGTTTGACATATAGTTACAAATAAAATTTGACAGGATTGTTAGTGTCAAGGTGAGGATATCTTTGAAGCATGGTTCAAATGGTGTTCGTTTCAAGGAATATGCTCCTATAAGGTGATGCCTCCATTAATTTGTTGGGGTGTATGGATTGCAACAAACTAAGTTATTTTTAATGATCACTTAGTGCCTCTAAAGATCATCGTTGCTCATTCACTTTCTATTTTAGACTTACTACCCAAGCCTCAAACAAACCATAGATGCAAGTTGTTGCTGAAGCCCACTTCAAAGACATCCTTAAAGAACCCAACACCCAGCGACAGGAGGCTATTGAGAAAATCACACATCATATTCCAACACTGGTCACTGAGGATCACAACAGGATGTTGCTCAAAGCCACAACCTTGATGGAGGTCGAACAAGTGGCTTTCCAACTAAAAGAAGGGAAAACCCCAGGCACGGATGGATTCACCACCAACTTCTTCCATTTTTTCTGGATTACCATCAAAGAGGAGGTCTAGGCCATCGTGAAGGAGTCACGCACCACTCACTGGATTCTTACTACTCTTAATGCAACTTTCCTCACTCTCATCCCAAAGGATGATAACGCGGCTTCCCCAAGTAAGTACAGGCCAATAGCACTCTGCAATGTTGTTTACAAAATAATTTCCAAAGTTATAGCTAATAGATTGAATCAGCTTCTTCCTATGCTCATCTCTCCGGAGAAAACGAGATATGTTGAAGGCAAACAGATCCTTGATGGAATTATTCTAACCCATGAAGTCATCCACTCCTTAAAAACCTCAAAAAATCCTAACATGCTTCTCAAAATTGACCTTTCCAAGGCCTTTGACAAACTCAGCTGGAACTACATTAAACACGTACTTCTAGCCTTTGGTTTATTCCATACTTGGGTCTGTTGGATCATGAACCTTATATCATCTCTTTTCTTCTATATCCTAGTCAATGGCATCCCCTCGGCGACATTCAAACCCTCCAAGGGTATAAGGCAAGGCAACCCTCTCTCACCTTTTCTCTTTGTACTTATGGTCGACAGTCTAGGCCGCTTGATCAAGAACTCGATTTGATCTCATGACCTTCAAGGTATCCCCTTACACAATCAACCTCTCGTTTCTTATCAACAATTTGTGGATGAAAACATGATCATGAGTCACCCCTCTGTGCAGGAAGCTCGCACCCTTAGAACCCTTCTTGATATTTTTTCTGAAGCCACGGGAACCACTGTTAACACTGAGAAATCTGAAATATGCTTCTTCAATATGCCCATTATAAACTAGTGCAATATTTCTCGCATCCTCGGCTTCACCACAACGTCTCTGCGGTCCAAGTATTTGGGGGCTCCCCTCACGGATTCAACTATTAAACACTCATCCTGGAGAGATTTGTTGGACAAAATGGAGACTCCACCTGGACCCACCGCTCCCTCAACGTTGCTCGATGTCTGGTTCTAATTAAATATGTTCTTCAATCACTGCCCATATACCTCTTTTTCGTTCTAGTTGCACCAAAATGGGTCCTCAAAGACATCCACAAACTTCAAAGAAATTTTCTCTGGGGAGGATCCAAAGACAAGAAAAAATGGGCGCTAGTCAAATGGAAAGAGGTATGTATGCTTAAAAATCAGGGAGGACTTGGTCTAAGAGATCCGGAGCACAACAACATCATCATGGGCGTCAATATTTGGTGGAAATGGGTCTCCTTCCCACAAAAATCTTAGGTGGCCAAATATGCAGGAAATTGGCCCAAGGAGGAACTAATCAGATTCAATATTTCTCTTTGAGGATCCCAAATTTGGCATGCAGCGAATCAACAAAAATATCTAATCCCAACTCAAAGCTTTTGGGAACTGCGCGATGGGGCTCAAGCTTGGTTCTGGGAGGACTCATGGCATCACATGCCAAGCCTCTCCTCGATCTTCCTTCGCCCCATCTGGAGCACGGTTTTACAAGCAGGAGAACAAAACCGTGTCCAGGACTTTTGGACAATGATGTATCTCAAGGCTTCAGGAATTGGCTCCCCACAAATAGATGGCAAGCAGACTAGAACAATGAAAAACACAAAGATATTTGGGAGGAATTAGAAAAAAGGAGAATTAGAAATCAACAAGGGCCAGACCTACTCCATTGGGGCCATACTTCAAGTGGCAATTACTCAACCAAGGAAGCCTACCATCTTATTCAACCTCTGAACCCTAGCCCCACAAATCAGCTATCAAAGAAGATATTGACAGCTAAGCTCTGGCCCAAAGTTGCTACTTTTTTATGGTTGCTAAGTAAAATACGCATCCTCACATGGGAGAACCTCATGAAGAGAGGCTTTGTGGGTCCTTCGAGGTGTCCTCTATGCCAGAATGACATCGAAACTATCGATCACCTACTGGACCTCTGCCCCATATCCAACACTTTCTGGGACAGGATCGAGACCCTTTGCAGAAGACCCAACCATGATTGGGGCAACATCGCCAACACCATCAGCAAGTGGCAGGATAACCCGTACTCTAGCAATCTCCTAAATCGTCTCTGGCAGCTCATTCCGAGGCTACTCACATGGAACCTCTGGAAAGAATGAAACAATACAATATTTAAAGATACAGCCTTAAATCAAGAACAGATCTAGGCCAAGCTACATAGCAACTTAGAAGAAAATCTTGCCTTGGAACACTAGAGGAAGGATGACTTCCCGTCAACCACAGCTGAATGCACCATCTGGAACAATTGGCATATAGTATTAAACCCCTCGTGGAGAACTCCCCCCACCCCACGTGCACAGGAAGGATCAACTCTCCTGAACATTGGAATCCACCCCCTACCGGATTTTTTAAACACAACTTTGATGGAGCCTCTAAAGGCAACCCAAGGGAAGCCGGACTTGGGGGCATCTTTAGGGACTCCATCGGAAACCCATTACAGTCTTATTAGGGAAATCTGGGGTGGGATAGCAACAACTCTGCAAAAATAGGGGGGCTTATCCAGGGTATCTCCATAGCCATTGAGCTTAATTTTTCCCACTGGAAATGGAAGGATGTTCTCAACTCATCATCCAAGCTGCCACGCACATCCTCCTTGGCTATTCATCCATAAAGGTCTCCACCAACTGGAGGCTTTCCAATCGCCTCAATCATCTGGAACATCTATTGCAGCATCACAAGGCCATGACTTTCCACCATGTGCATAGAAAGGAAAACACTGTAGTAGACCTCCTGCCCAACAAAGGAGTGGATAGTAACTTAACGCTCTACCACCCAAATTTTCATCAGATTCAAGATAAAATCCTACGCGAGAGTTGCCTCACTCTCCTCCAAAAGGATCGAAATTCCCTAGATGCGGGTGACACATCCAGAACGTGCGAGGACATCTCCTCCGATGCTCAGGTTGAATCCGCCCTGCAACACCATTTCTATCATGATGCGGAACCTCAAATCACCAGTCATTTTTACCGGAACTCTGCCACAGCTGGCCTCTTTCCACACTTCATATCACATGCAGACACACTTGGAATTTCCCTCACCGCCTCTGTGCTCGTGCCACATGCCTTCAAAAGGCACAGAATCCCCTCATTCAGCCATCTCACTGCTACTCTAGCCGATCCCGAGCGCCATCGTTGTTACTCCCCTCGCCATCACGCTGCTGCTCTAGCTTGCCTTGCACACCACCATTTCCATTTCCCTCCCTATTTCCAGCTCCCCTTGTTGCGCACCCCCTGTTGTGAGTCCCCTACCACATGCCCCTCCCCCTGTGATCCTCTTGGTTGTGCACCCCCTGCTGCGAACACCCTTATCGGGTGCCTCCCTACTGCATGCCCCTCCCCCAATGCATCTCCCTATTGTGCGCCCTCTATGGCAACCACCCTTGCTACGCGCCCTCTATGGCAACCACCCCTGCTACGTGCCCCCCTGTTGTGTGCCTCCCTGTTGAGTCACTTATTATTTGAGTCACTTAAAATAAGAAGTGACTCAATGTTTCCATCATTTGGAAAGTTGTCATTTCTTCTTTTCCATTAATAGAAATGGATCTAGCATGGAATATTGGAGATGGATCTCGTCTAAGAATAAGTATAGACCCTTGGTTTGGAAGTAATAATGATTGCACATTTCCCTTGGAGTTAACAACCTTACTTAAAGAAAGAGGTATGATCACTTTGGATCAGGTTGCACGTCCGATTCAAAATAATATATGTGCTCAAGGTTGGTTATCGGGCACACAATTGGGCTTTCCTCAAGATCTGCAAATATGGATATACAAAGGCATTAATGGATGCTCATATTAGGTATACTAAAGAAGCAAATGAATTAACCTAGTCATTTGATCCAAATGGTTCTTATTCTCCAAAAATGGGATACTCCCATATTATTATAGATAGATTGCATGAGGTATAGGTGGGATGGTGAAAGCTTCTTTGGAAACTAAAATGCCCAACAAAGACTAGATTTTTCATGTGGTGTGCCTTTGAGAAAAAAGTCCCAACCATGTAAGAGGAAATTTGAAAGTCCCAATTGGTGGTTTTGTGTAAAGATGCGAAGGAATATGTTAAATATATGTTGGTTTCTTTCCCTTTCACAAATTTTGTTTGACATATAGTTACAAATAAACTTTGACTCGATTGTCAGTGGCAAGGTGAGGATCTCTTGGAAGCATGGTTGAAATTGTGTTTGCTTCAAGGGATAGGATCCTATAAGGTTATGCCTCCATTAATTTGTTGGGGTATGGGTTGCATGAAACAAAGCCATTTTTAATGATCACTTACTACCTACAAAGATCATCAGTGCTCAATCACTTGATATTTTAGACTTACTTCCCAAGCCTCTAACATACCATACATTCAGGTATGTAACTCAAGCCTGCATCGATAAGTCCATGCCATGGGATTTTTTTGAATGGGTAGCCCAAGGTGAGTCAATATTTTTTTTGGGGGGGTGCAATTGTGTTTATGATAGAGTCGCATTTTTTCCATACCAAAATGGGACTGTGTGAAGTCTCAAACAACTATGCAGAATTAGCGGCCTTGTAGCAACTTCTTCTTTTTGCCCTTGAACAAGATGTACACTCATTGCAATTTTTTGGAAGTCAACACCCAAACAGATTCCCTTTCTAAGGAGGGCCTTAGGCTGAGTCATGGGATCTGATTGATTTGAGAGTCAAAAAACGACAAGTCCATAAGTATTATCATAAACCTTTCATTGGCAAGGTCCAACAATACCAAATACACCACAATTTTAGATTTTTTGTTATTGTATTTTAAAGTGTTTATATATACTTCAATTTTAAATATCATTTATATGTTTACTTCTTTATATCAACACATTATATGAGTTTTATTTTTTGACATACTATATGTAGCCTTGAACATCTAATTTTTAATATACAAATATATGTTAGACATATATCTACTAAATATAATTTTATTTCTATAATCAAATTAAACTTTTTTTCAAAAAAAACCAAAAAAAATTACATATTTTTACAAAACAACATTCACAACCATCACAAATAACATTAACCAAAAAAATAGCTTCACAATTTTGATGCCATCAAACCCCGGTGATCTAATTACATCCTAAATCACAATTCCAAAGACCAAGGAGACTTGACTTAGCATAACCATTGCCTTCAGGTTGTGACTCCTCATGGGACTGTCTCTCACCAAATGGCCACCAAAAGACCAGTCAAACAAAATCGAGAAAATCACCGGAAGGGCCGTGATTTTCGCCAATCCTTTGACCAAAATGTAAATTTATGTCATCAAAGCATAGCCAGAAAGTCAATTATTAATCTTGGCTTGAATTAGTTTCCAAAATTATTTTAATTTTTTATTGAATTTAATATAATGTTATTGACGAAAAGCAACTTCAAACAATTAACTTCAGTCTAGAAATAACTTACACACTATCAAAATCTGCAAAAGCAAAAACATCTCACCAATAAAAATTGGAACACCCATCAATGAAATGAAATGTAATGCCCACCTAAAGTTTGATAAATTTCCTTCATACTCATTCCTTGATCTCTGATCGGTTGGTGGGTATAATGACCGAGGAAGAGAAACTGAGAAATTCAAGCCTCTGGATCGAAAGGCCTACATTCGTCAGTCTCAATCCAGCGGCCATAGCCGCCCTTGGAAGTGAGCATGTGGAGATTGAGTCATTCTATCACTCCAAAGAAGTGAAAATATATAAAACCAATTTGCACTGTATGTCAAATCAGTACACAACATAGAGTTGAGCCCACCAGAGCTCTTTCTCAAACAGTATGTTGCAGGGCACTAAAATGAAAGATTAAGAGCTGAAAATTAGACCGGGCGCGGCATATTTGCAGTAATTTATCTCACCTGCAAGATTCTTCATTCCACTTTCTTTCAATTTGAGATATGGGCCTACATCTTCACATCATAAATCGAATTCATCGGATTCTTTCGATGGTGGCGGACATGTTTCCCTTAGAGCAGGATTTTTAGTGGTTGGCAATAAAATTTTATAAGGCCGTTAATTTTTATCACTGTACTTTTTCTTTCACTCATGAGATATTGGCCGACATATTTACATGTACACCAGATGCTTTTAATGGTGGCCGACAATTTCTTTTGGATTTTCAACCATACGCTGTGTTATCACCCAAATATATATTTTTTAAATATCATTGTGTTAAGTTTGTCTTTCATCATGATTCAAAATTGGGTTTAGAAGTAGTTTAGAGTTGATCAAGAGAGGTTGATTTTTATATTTTTGCGCCGAGATTGCGCATCTACGGTCTAATATGACCCTCTGAGTCTAATATGACTTCGGCCACATCAGGTGCTGGTCCAAAGAGATCCTCATACAAAATGTGGCTTAAGTTTTAAATTAAATAAAAAATAAAAAATAAAAATTAGTGTCACTTAACAAATAAATTTTTAACAATCATATACAAATAATTTTTTTAAATTAAAACAATTCAGCTCTGATCGAACATAGAGGTGATTCGCATTTGGTTCACGACTTTTATTCCAAGCTTCAAGCATTTCTGCGGCGCGGTTTGAACTGGAAGCTCCCGAGCTGGAGTTCTCTCAGGTAATGTCAGAATACTTAGACAAGTCAAAATCACTGCCTATGACCCTGTTTTTAGTTGTAGAGAAATTAGACCATTTAATTTCTGGATTTTAAACATGTAATATTCAGATAAGAGAAATTAATTTGATGTCCAACAAATGATCCAAAGATAACAAAGGACGAGTACAATTAGTGATACAACAACACGAACTTTCTGGGAAGAATCTATTTCCATTAGAACCAAAAAAAACAAGAGAAGATACATGGCCAGAACAATGTCAATCAGACAATATTAAATATGAATATAATTCAAAGTTCAATACGGCAATAACGAATATTCTGAAATTTCAACTAACCAGAGTGACTCAGCGAGATCAATATGACAGCGTACTGAACCTTTACCTGATTCTTATGGTGGCCGAAGCTTCTGACGGCCTGATGGCAGCGAGGAAATGGTACAGAAAGTGTTTCCTTGGTTTTTCTCAAAAAAACCATACAATTTTTAGAAAACAACATTTGTGTGCACAAGATGCACAATGTAGGCTGGATGAATTCTTTTCTCGAAACCATCTGGCCCCATTCCACAATCCGTTGCCTTTCCTGTTTTGCTTCATAATTTTCAATTCTGATAAACAACTTTGAAGGGGTAATGTTTAGAAACTCTTTAAAGGGTGATCAGATTAATTTATTTGGAATCTTAAACTCACGAACAATTTAACAGTTTCCTTCCCTTCGAACCTGGGAGCTCTTTTAAAAAACTTTTCACCTCACCAAGATTCTTTAATGTCTGCTTAGCGTTTCAATTTTTATTTATTCCAGGAAATTGACTCTCCATACGTAAATAGAAGACACAACAATGCATGTAAATGCATTAGCAGATATAAATCCAAGGAGAGACGCCAATGAGATGAAAATCCCCGCGCTTTCATAAGAAACCCTAACTCATCCTGCCAAAAGCTTGCCCGAATATTGTGAGCAAGCGATCACAGTTTGAAAATGTTTCGTGTCAAACATTATTCAGCCAAGCACGTAGCGAGATTTTTAAGTAATTGAATGGAAAGACTCCTATTCAGTCTATTGCTTTTGAAATAGGCATACTGTATTTTATGATCATTTATCTTGATGTTTAGTCTTAGTATCACGTAAAACACGGAAATATGCCATATTCGGATTCAATTTGGCAATCAACAAGATTTTGCACAAATGTAAATGTCTGAATATTTAGACAATGTGAACCCTTATAATAAAATTGTTAACAAAGAATAATTCTGAGCGGATGCAAAACTAGTTAATACATATACTCTAGTGACCTCATTGTAGACATATTTTTCATGATAATGGCGCTGCACTACGAGACTCAAGAATAAGGATGCGTTGTATATGAGATAAGTGGAATACTTTGTGAGATTAAATACCACAAAGTCGAAGTTCAATCCCACCACACCCAATAAAGTAGATTGGATTTTATGCATCTTAGTATCCGACATATGATCCTTTTATAATTCTAAATATGGGAATAATATGTTTATGTATGTATAAATCATTTAGAGCACAAATGGACCTCTTTCGACTAAAATTGAGAATAGCTGGAGGATAGAAGCTGATAGACCAGATGCTGATTTCTAATTATATTTAACTACTTCCACTAAATAAATAAAGCTTCTTTTTATATTTACTCCATAAACCTCTTTATATTTACAATAAGTCAAAAAACAAGTTTTATTTAGGTGAAGCCTGTATGCCAAATACCATGGGATATTATTATTAATACCATGGGCTAAATAGCATATTTATAAAAGAGCTATTGTAAATAAATAAATCAATATAAAAGAGGTATAAAGAGGCATGATAAATTTATAAAAACATATCAAATATCATTATAAATCAACATCTAATTATATACCAAGTCTATGGGCCAAATACCATTGTAAATAAAAGAGGTATGGTAAATAAATAAAACCTATTTTTTATATTTACTCTATAAATCTCTTTATATTTACCAACACTCAAAAAATAGGTTTTATTTAGGTGAATCCTATAGGTCAAATACTATGGGCCAAATTATTATTAATATCATGCCAAAAAAACCATTATTATCCCTAATATTAATATCAAAATATTAATAATAATATTATTATTATTAAATCTAATATTCATATTAATATTATTATATTTAACAACTTTGGATTAATACAATATTAATTTTTCTATATTATTATATACATTAATGTATCATGATATATATTAACTCTAGATATATATATGGAAGGGAAGAACAAAGACATAGGGTGATAGAGGTGGAGAGATAGAGGGAGTGAGAAGGGAGAGATGGGGATAAAATCAAGGAGAGGGGAAAGGAGGAATGAAGAGAGAGAGGGAGAGGAGTGAGAGAGGTAGAAAAGGGTACGCGAGGAAGAGGGAGACATAAATATGGAGGGGGGGGGAGAGGAGGAGAGAGGGATGGAGATAGTGAGAGGATTGGAGGGCGGAGAGAGAGAGAGAGAGAGAGAGAGAGAGAGAGAGAGAGTTATGGGGGAAGAGAGAGGATTAGAGGGAAAAGAGAGAGATGGGGGAAGAGAGAGGGAGGTAGGAGAGGAAGGGAGAGAGAGGAGAAGAGAGGGAGGGAGATAGGAGGAGAGAGGGAGGGAAGAATAAATACATAGAGAGCGAGAAGTGGAGAGAGAGAGGGAGTGAAAAGGGAGAAATAGAGAGAGTGTGTGCATGTTTTGGGGTGAGATAAAGAGAAAGGAGAGATGGAGGGAATGGGGGGAGAAGGAGAGAGGGAGGGATATATTGACAGAGTTGGAGGGTGAAGAGAGGGAGAGAGAGGGAAAGAGAGAGATATAGACATGGGAGAGAAAGGGAGAAAGGGGAAGAAAGAGAGAGAGGATGTGAGAGAGGGGAGAGAGGGAGGGAAAGAGACATGGAGTTGGAGGGGGGAGAGAGGGAAGACGATTTATTTCACTAGATGCATTGATTTCATTGTGGATGGTGATTTCTAATCCTATTTGATTTCTTGCACTATATGCATTGATTTTAGTGTAGATGTTGAGAGAGAGAGAGAGAGAGAGAGAGCAAGAAAGAGGATTGGAGAGAGAGGAAGAGAGTGATGGGGGAAGAGAGAAAATTGGAGGGAATATATATGTATATATATATATGGATTTAGAGCGGGAGAGAGGGAGGGAAGAAGAAATACAGAGAGATTGATAAGTGGAGAGAGAGATTAAGTGACAAGGGAGAGATGGAGAGAGAGTGTGTATGTTTTCGAATGAGATAAAGAGACAGAATGAGATATGAAGAGAAGGGATGAGAGAAGGAGAGAGGTAGGGATATAGTAACAGAGTTGGAGGGTGAAGAGAGAGAGTGATAGAGATGTACGAGAGAAATGGAGAGATAGGAAGGAAAGGGAGGATGTGAGAGAGTGGATAGAGGGAAGGAAACAAAGATGTACTTCGAGGGGGGAGAGAGGGAATAAAATTTCATTCACTAGATGAATTGATTTCAGTGTAGATGGAGATTTCTAATCCATTTTGATTGCTTGCACGACATGCATCGATTTTAGTGCATATGTTCATTTATAATTATATTTAATTTCTTGCACTATATGCATTGATTTGAATGAAGATGATTGCTAATCCTATATGTTTTCTCACAATAAATGCATTGATTTCAGTGTAGACGACGATTTTTTATCCTATTTGATTCCTTGCACTAGATGCATTAATTTCAGTGTATGATTTTTAGTACAATAGTTCCAGAAAAATATTTAAATGATTTATGATTTCAATTGTGGTTTTCATATAATCGATATGAAAAGATGAGAAAACTAACAAAGGTGAAAATAAGAATAGTAGAAGAAAATAATTTGATATTGATTACAATGAAGACTATTTGTAATTGAGTGCATTCTTATTATTCACATTTTCTATTAGTCAACAGTATTACATTGTCACTTTGCATTCATATCATATTTGAATCATATGATAAGTGTATTTGTTATTTAATATATTAATTATTTCATTTTTATGATCACCAAACATATTTATATTAATAACATTTGTTAGAATTTGTATTTCTAATCTTCAAAATTTCTAAGTATGATGTACATCTCAAAAATATACAAAATTTTTAATAATCTGAAAAATGTGACGTTGATGCCTCCAACTGGAACCAACCTAGATCCATCTAACTTTGGATCTATCATGCGCCGAGAGGGATCAAATCTCTCGAGCTGCAAACCTTTCCTCAAGTTTTGCACTCAAAAAATAGGTTTGCACCTCGAGAGATTTGATCCCTCTCGGCGCATGATAGATCCAAAGTTAGATGGATCTAGGCTGGTTATAGTTCAAATTCCATCCTTAAGTTAAAATAAAGTCTTCTTTAAAATCCTTTCATGTCAAATATCCATCATTTTCATTTGTGGGTCAATTCCTAAAGTTTCATGTCAAAACTATTCAATTAGTCAAGAAACCTTGTTTTCGTAGCGCCACCTGTTGAAAAAAGTTGATTTGCGCTACAAAAGCACTAATAGTTTCATAGTGCAAACTTGGAAAATTACACTGCAGGGGCTACGAAAGCGTGGTTTTTCAACTGTCTTGCCATTTGAGTTGAAAAGTGTCAGAAACCGTTGGGAAATGGTAGGTTAGTGGTATGATGAGTCATGTAATGATGATATTCGATGTACACATCCATGTTTTCAGTCATCATTGTCATTATAGATTATGAATGAGGCATCATTCAATTATGAGATGACATTTTAAATTTCAAAATCTTTCCTAATTGATCATTCTCATTTCCTTTTGCCTCCATTCGAAATGTCTAAGCTCTGAAGTATCAAGCCAAACCTGTGGTTGTTTCATACAAAGGTTTTCTACATCCCTATTCAAGCAAGGTCGATATAAAATTTATCAAGCGAGGCTGCTAGTTTTATATATTCAAGTGAGGCTGATACAATTCATCAAGCGAGGCTAATAGGTTTTCTGAAAAGCATGGCAGAGGAAAATAAAGTTCACAGAGGGGGACACTGCTTGAGGTATGAACCTGAAGACATGAAGGCAATAATTGAAGACCAAGCAGTTATGGAAGCATTCAGAAGAGTAGGCTGCCTTCGGTTTTGTGAAAAGTTGCAGGGATGTCACACACTGGTATCAAAGGAATTTGCCATGAACTTCAATGGAACAACTACTAAGGTTGGGACTCTAAGTATGTCAATTACACCAGAGGTCATTTCTGTTGTTACAGAGATACCAAGAGCTCAAGAAACTTGGTTCAAAGGTTTCAAATTTGATATGGAGAAATGTAAAGAGTTCATGAAGCCTGAGTATGCAGACATGGACCTTAATAACACTATCCCTAGAAGCTGCATCAAAGACACTTATTCAAAGCTGTTACTCAACATTCAGAAGTATTTTACATGTGAAGGCAGATATCATAAGGTTTACACATATCATTTCAAGTTGCTTCTGCATTTCACTGGTAAGATTTCACTCGATTTGCCTTTTTATCTGCACAGGAGTCTTGCAAAAATGGCTGATAAGATACAAGAAAAATCTGAAGGTAGTGAAACATCCTTTTTTCATCATGGTTTAATGAAGTTATTGATTTTAGATGAACTTCAGAAAATAGGCAGGGATTGGTCATCTTTCTTGTTTATAAATGGTTTTGAGTTGGAAACCCTAACTCTAGCAAGAAACCCTAAAACTAAAGGAGTTCCATCACCACCACCAGCAAAGCCTAGTCAACCTATGGATGAAAAACCAAAGGAATTTGCAAAACTGAAGCCAAGGAAGAAATTGAGAAAAGGGCAGAGTAGACACAAACGCTTGATACACCAACTCCATCATCTACAAAAAAGAGGTCAAAGATTTTCAAAGAGGAAAAACAAAAACAAGTTGTCAGCAAGCAGGAAATCAAAAGAGTAACAAGAAGCCAAGCAATGACATTAAAAGGAAAGACAATTTCTACAGAGGACAACCCAGTAACAAAGGGAAATTTAGATGACATCCTTCATGCTATTGACATAGAGGAGACACCCATTATTCAAGTTGAGTTCATTGGGGAAGATGACCATAAACAGAAAAGGGCGAAGATGCAGCTTTCATCTTTCAAGCAAGAAAGCCTATAACTAGGCATGCTAAGAAACTCAAGGAAGGCAGCAAGGAAGTTCAAAAGTCTATTTAGATAGCTAAAGCTCCTGAAAAAGTTGTTGATCTCTCATCACCTATAGTGAAGCATACGACCAGCAAAACAAAGAGGGGAAAAGAAGAAATGACAGAGTTTCAACATCTTGAGGAAAAATTGAGGTTGGAAAACCAAGAAATTGTTGTGATGAGAAAGAGAGCTAGAAATCACATTGTTGAGAAAGCAGAGTTTAAAAGAATGAAGGCACTGTGGGAAGGTCAAACTGGGCCTATTTCTAAAACTCCAAGTAGTGCAGAGCAGTTTTTCAAATGGATAGTCCCAGCAATAAAGGAAGCCAAGTCTGTCAGAGTAATAAATACTCACTTGAGAGCTAATAAAAGAAGACTTAAAGATCAAGTGGAGGGCTTGGAGCAATAACTCAAATTGATTCAAGATGAGTTAAAGAGCAAAGGTATTAAAATAACAATCATTGAAGAGTCAATAGCTAAATCAAGTGAAATTGAAGAAAGGACCTCATGAAAGCTGGAATGACTGTGTTTTTCAGTTGATATGGTTTTTAAATGATGAATCGGGTTTATTTTGAGTTTTTGGTACATTTACAATTTACACTTTGGAAAATCTTTGACAAAACTGCTCACTCAGCAGTTTTGTAGTGTAGACAGTGTAAAAAGAGAGAAAATCACTACGAAACTACTGTAGCAGCTTTTCTTTCTCTTTTTTTATAAAATTTTGAAGGGTAAGAGAATGAATCAAGAACTGAAATTGATAGGGAGGATGTATTAAAAGGCAATTAAGACAATTTTGGAGGAAAGAAGTAAAAAATGTGAAGAAAAAAGGGTTAAAAGGCAGCGCTACTAAAGGCGCTACGAAACTGCTGTGTTTTCGTAGTGCAATGTGTTGCAGCTCATTTGAATTGTTTGAAAATGGTTTTGGACAGTTGGAGCCTAGGGAGGAGTTTTGAAATGTGTTAATTCATCTTCCAACAGTTAAAGACCACGAAATAAATAGTACATGATGGTCAGAATGTTCCAAGAATGCAAAGGACCCTACGCCTAAAAAACAAGGGACTTTTTCCTATTTTGATGGAGGTCAGCAATATGGTCATGAAGAGTTGAAGCCTATCATTTAGATTCGACCATGTGTTGATACACTTGGAAAATGATGTAATTTAATTTAGATAAGGTTTTTATGCATAGTGACAAGGAGTTTGAATCCTATTTGTAATAGGATTGTTTAGTAGACTAACTGTCTTTTTGTAATAAATCCCATGTCTTATGGTTATGCAAGGTGTCAAGAGTCAGAAATTCGATGTATCTAGCCTAAGATGAGATCATATTATGTTGTAAATTGTCTATTAAAGACCAAGAAGTCGAATGTGAAAGGGATTGGACATTTTTTGGCAAAAGACTGTGCTTATTGTAATTGACTAGTTTTCAGCTAATATAGAGAGTTTCTACTTAACCAACTTGGGATTCAGAAGGAGTTTTGGTGTGTTCCTATTCTATTTGTATCTCTTATTATCCTATTGCAATGGTGTTTATTTATATTACTCAGAGTTCATCTTTAGATGCTCTGACTTCTTATATAAATGAACTGACTGTGTTTTTACAGTTTCATGTGTGTTTATTTCTTGACTAAAACTCTCATATTCATCAACTTCCATGTTGAGTAGATTCATTGGTTTACTGAAACTATTTTGACTCCATAAACCCAATGTGTACTTGCTGATATGATTCTCAACCTATCATTTATCACCCCACATAGAGTTAGCCATCTATATTTTTATCCAAATCATTAACCCTTGAGAGAGCCCTCTTAGGTTGAGGAGGCTAAGCCTTAGTCAAAAGATTAGGTTTGAAATAGTTACATGAAGTTGACTGATTAAGCAGCTTATCAGGTCCAATTTTGTGATAACACGTTGTAAATTGATAGTGGTTCTTCTATCCAATTAAATTAATGTATTTAGCTCAGTTTAAAAAAAAAATACAAACATTTCTATAACTATTTGAAATGTAAAATTATATTATAGATATATTTTAAAATTTAAGGTATTTCTATATTATTATATTATAAAATATATGTTTATTTATGTGTGAGATAGAAGATGGAAATGTATATTTATTACCTAATCTTTTTAAGATGAATATATATATATATATATACTCACTCTTTACTATCCATATTTGTTTAAGGAACAAGGTTTGACTTTGTATTGGTTCTAGTGTGCACATTTCGTTCTCTCAATTATGTGTTTAAGGTGTCCCCAATAATGAGCATGTGCAAACTCGCCTCACACCAACCACCCTTTTGGGAGGTTATGGTATGTATGTGTTTGCATAGTGATGGTGGTTGTGCACATTGTGAAAACTCACCTCACACCAACCACCCTCTTGGGAGGTTATGTTGTGCATGTGTTTGCATAGCGATGGGGGTTGTGCACACTTATGATGCACCATCCACCTTCCCAAGGGTGAGAATGTGTGTGCGCGTGATTGGCAACAACAATTGTGCACAAACGCCCTCCATGTGCCTTCCCAAGGGGTGAATCTATGCATGTGCCCGATACACACACACACGTGCATAACCTAACCCTCATAATGGATCATTAAGAGTGAGCATGTGTGTATGAACATACACAAATGTGTACACCCTTGTCCATGTACACTTTATTTTGTCCCAACACCTTTTCATGTACACACACATATACGCAAGTCTTAATCCATGAAGAGTGGGCATGTGTGTGTGAACATGCAAAATTATGCACACCCTCACCTGCCCACCACATACCCTCCTAGGGAATGCTGTGTGTGTAGACTACACATTAGCACACCCTAACCCCATGGCTAGTGGTTTAGAGTGAGCATGTGTGTGCCTAAACACCACAAATATGCACACCCTTCTCAACCCATCCTCCTGAGAGGTGTCTAAACAAACATCTACAACCTCCCCACCCAAGGGATGTGTGTGTGTGTGTGAGGGAGAGAGAGAGAGAATACAAGGCATGCATGCCCTTAATCACCCACCACCTACCCTCCTAGGGCCCAAGGTGTGTATTAGATAAGTGTTTAATTATTCGTTGGTGACATTCTTTATTTTTCCTCAGACATTTTTCTTGATTTTAGGGTGCAATGAGCATTATTTTTCATGGTTGAATATCATATGAGGACTAAGATTTTTAGTGTCTCATAGTATATGGTAAAATATTTAATTGATACCCATTTTGTTTCATGTCCAACAACGCACGATTAATTAAGATCATTTCTTTTTGGAGTAAACCATTTCAATCTACACATTTTTTTGGCACAAGACTACATAAGATCATTCATCACAATTTTGTGCTTCCTAATTGCCTATGTATGTTCCTTCATATCAATGATGTATTTTTTTCCAAAACTTCAACTTTTTTTATATTCAATTCTTACAAATAGAATTTGTGTGTTTCCTTCTAAGATCATTTTTTTTGTCCCTATCATGACCATAGTGTCTAAGTATCCATATGCAAGAATCCATGATCCATTTCCACAATTGTTTTGAGAATATAATCACCAAAGGCCCTCATTACTTGGTAATAATTATTCACTAACATTGTTTTAAACTATTTTGAAACTCATTAAAAACAAAAACCCTGAAGGCCCTACAATCCCTGACCCCTTAAAATTAGAACCTTACCACTAACACTTATATGTGATTACCCCCCCCCCCCCCCAACCACAACATGCAATCTTAAATACTAAAAATTCTATAAACCCTAATACTAACCCATAAAGATTACTGGTCAAGGGATATAAGAATTAGGGGTTATAGAGGTTATATGGTTAAATATTAGGAGATACATGATATCGAGATTTAAAAATATTAGGGATGATATGGGTTGAGGATTAAGGGATATGGGTAATATAAATTAGTTTTTTAAAGGATAGTAGTTTAGGGGTTAAGGTTTATAGGGTTCAACAATTCCAAAGGTTGCACATGTTAATTTTTAAGGGTTATAATCATCAATGATTATAATTTTTAGTCTATAAGCCTAACCTTTCTTAGATCTAAGTGGTAACCCTTATAACTAATACCCCTAGTACTTCTAACCACTATGAACTTAGAAATCAATGCCAATAAACTCTCAAACTATCAATATAACCCCTCAAAAATATTACTCCTCTAATATCGTTCATCACATTTTGTGGTTCCTCAACTCCTTTGTAGGCTTGTATTACTTGTTTCTTAGCAAATATTAGTTTGCAAGCTCACCATAGTTTCTACATATCCTCTTCTAGTATAGTACCTTATTCTCATGGAAATAAATCATGTTCCACAACCTTACCATAGTCGCTACAAATCCTATTGACATGGTCACATAACCACATTCTCATGGTTACCTATGATACTTATGCCTTGTAATTTCTATTGAAACTGTGGTATATAGTCGAATTTCACTCTACTCCATATTTTTATTGAATTTGTGGTTTCCAATCTTAGTTATTTTTTTAGGAGACATCAAACCACTATTGATAAATCTTACATCCAAAGTCCTTGCTCATTGTACTAATATATAATATGGGTCCTTTTGTTTTTGTGATCAATTATGAAATGTTATCCTCAAGAACACATGATTAGAAGGTAATTTCAAGTATGCCGCTCACATTCTTTAATAATTTATTGGTATCTTTTAATAATGTCATATTTCTAAATTGAAATACCTCATTGACTTAGTATATCCATTACTCCTCATTGTTCATTTATTTTTTCACTATCGTCCCCTTATTATGGTCAAAAAATATATTTCAATCAGGGGGAGGGGGTGCCTCACACAAGCCATGTCATGTTCCTATATAGAAGTGTGTGAGCCAAGTTTCTTGCCTATAAACTAGTAACATGTGTACCATTATTGGTATAAAAAATTATCCATGGCATACACCTATATAGCAGTGACATGGGTATCATTGGTTAGGTGTTTACCTTTCAAAAACCACAGTCACGTTTTTTTAGACCATGTTATAACTATAATGACTTTATTTTTCATCATTACTAGCATTGCCATTATCTTAATCTTGATGGAATGGATTTATTATCACCCATACCATGTCTTTTGTTGAATATAAATAACATTCTACTACCTTACTTTGCCATGGAACTACGATTTTAGTAGTAGCATAATAAATATTCCAATTTATTTCACAAAGGAATAATCTAGATATATTGAGGTTTGAACTATTCATCATGAACCTATACATCCTCCAAATTAGTGTAAAATCCATGTAAATATTTCAAGAGGTAGGATGGTTGGTATATTTTGAAAATGTTGAAGGTTACAATGATAGGGTGGCATTATAGTTTTGCAAGACTTTATGTGACTTTTCAAATATGGTAATGTGGCTTTACATCCCTATTTATTAAGCCATCATTACAAGTATGACTAGGCTAATATATGTGCATGGTGAAAAATGGTTCAAAAGATGAACTATAACACTCCCTCCCACCCCCTTGAACTCTCTTAGGTTGTAAGAGGTGTTCCTTATTGAATTGACCTAACCTCCAAGATCTATTATGAATATGGGGTCACAAAAATCCTTTATTTGCAACTTCTTCATATCTTAAAACCAATACCACCATTGTGTTCCGCTCGTCAAGATATTTCTTGTGATATAATTTTCATCTCAATTTTGACTCCCAAATTGAAATTTATGCTCCCTTGAAGTTTACCCAATCATTTTAGGCCATGTCATCGTTGAGTTTCCACATGGAACACATGTGGCATTGCCAAGTTAGCTCAAGTGTAGACCCCACATGTCCGTTCCCCATCATTCTTTGTGATGTTTCCCTGTTACGTTTATTTTCAGGTTCTCAAATACTAGAGTGGGTTTTGAAACCCCCTCTCGTTAATTCATGGAAGACTGGGGGGAGGGTGTGGTGAATGTAGGTTATTGATCGACCTTTACTATGTTCGTGCTACCACGAGGTGGTATCCTTTTTAAATGCAAGACCCTCGGCAGAAACCCCCATGTTGGAACCCCCCCCCCCCCCCAAGATGTTAAGTCACAACGGACAAGGTGGGGGGGGGGGAATAAAATGAATGAGGGTCATTGATTTTTCCATACTCCGATCATAGGGTGATCCATGGAGTGGTGGATAATCTTGTCAATTATTGTCCTTGAAAAATAGGAAATATTTACGAAGATTTTCCTCTCCACTCAACCGCCACTGCTCGTTCGAAGTTACATTGCACATTGGTTATGGTGGCAAGTGGTGGACGGTGGATGGTGGTAAGGTTACACACTGGAACCACGATTGGTTCAGCCTATTTTTCATCATTTCATTACTACTATTACTTGAAATTCCCAATGGCGAGTGGTGGTAAATTCATGTGGCACCCACGTGACCTCCACATCACCTTGACAAGTCATTATGAAGGGGGCCAACCTTCAAGTCCAAGTCATGCCACCCAAGGTGATCATTTTCATAGCGTTCGAGGTTAAACAAAGGAAAAGAGGCAGTGAGCATTTTCAAGGATCCACGTGGTAACTTCCATGTGGAATCCACATGGGACCCACCAGGTCCCTCCCCTCATCATTATACAATACTTTTACATTATATGAAGCCTTAGAGAAATCTAGAGTGTCACACATTTATCCATTATTGGCGTACCCTGGACCCCCAGACCGTCGGATTACACTAGAACTTGAAAGAAATATGGCCCCAACAATTATCCATTCCTCATAATATTTGTCACTCTTCTATCACAATCAAATAACTGATTTCCTGACTCCATCTCTTATGTATAAAATCTAGTGTGGGGCCCATCGAATATCATTTGACTTTCCACATTGTATATATGCCTCAAAAGAAGTGTGTGCTCTTGCAACACTTAGATTCTCGGATTGTTGAATAATATAGTGATGCTTCAAAGTAATCAACCTCGGATGAGTATTTGATTTTTGCTACGGATTTCAGAATAGGAGACTCAAAGGAAATTCATAGAATTCCCAGAAGAACTAGTGTTTCTACCAAATCACTAGTTTTCTAAGACAATGGTCAAGACCTGAGAACAAACCATCAAAGGCATAATGTTAGGTGCAAGTGATTCCAAAGACACCAACAAGGCCTACTTTACATCAGGTCTTGGGCACATAATTAAATGGATCTGAAGGCTATAATTCATATTATCACAATAGACTAAGCTTTAATCAATGAACCTCGCGATATCATAACATTATATAAGAGTGCATAAACCATGGCATCATCACGTCACTCTTAAACCAAGTGACTATAAACACTCAATTGAATCCTTATTTAACATATAGTACATGAGATAGACCACAATCTTAAGTATGTTAATGAATCATCAAATTCATAAACATGTTAGATAGTTGGGAAACACCTATAATAACAATTTCACAGAGATACCTAATACATCTAGACATAATCATATAATTACCCTACCGTTCATGAAAATAATAACCATCACATAGTACCATAGGTTCCACATATCCATAAATTCATTTGACACAACTCATTCACCATGAACATGTAATGGATTCAACAATATTCCATGAGTAATGTTGAACCATAAATTTTATAATAATATATCATAAAATTTCATTATCCATAGTTCATTCATGCATAGTCATTATACTTATTAGAATAACTTGAAATGACTAGAAACATAAGGAGATACTTCAACTCTCCACCCAACCATAGGCCAAGTGTTAGTCATCAGTATTTTTCACCTGTTGTTGATGACTAAAATTCTAGCTGAGTTTTCTAGAAGCTGATCTCCATATGTCAATTTGTCATCTACAAACCCCCATAAATTTTTTTTCCTTCCTACCTTTTCAGTCCGCCCATGACAAGATGAAACCTCATTATCAAATCCTACTTAACCTCAACCATACTAGTCTGACCATCAGTTCTAAAGAAACAATCCAAATCTGTTCAAACAACCTCCCCTAAGTTAGGAAGTGGCGCTTTAAGACATTTCACCCTTGGCAAACTATCCAAGAGCCAAAAAACCTCCATCTGCTATAGACCAGTCATAACAGACCTCCCACTCTGCTAATAAAGTTGGTCACAGCCCTAAGTTGTTCCACTGATACACCCTTAAGTCTCAGCAATACACAGACCATAATCTCAAGCTGATTTTAGGTGTTTTACAGTGTTTGATGGATATTTCAAGGACAGGAAACATACCAGCATCTCAGAAGAAAATTTTTGGCGCCACATGAGAAGATAGCTACTTCTCAATGTGATCTTGAGCCTAGGATGCAGCTACAGTGCAAAGAGTTATTCATCAAACTCTTGTGACCTCATTCACAGCCTGAAAGGACAGCAGAAGAAAAAGCAACACTGTCAAGAGGTTGTTGATATGACATGACTGAGAACCTCCTTCATTTACAAGCTGAGGGTTAAAAGCGCCTCCTTCATCTATAAGCAGAGGGCGATTTCCAAAGGTTGGTTTTAATATTTGCAACTGATTATAAGACAGATTTGTTTCTGAACAATGAGACAGTGACTAGGGTTTTTCTAAAAGAAAAGTAATGATTGAAAACAGAGGTAAGAGCAGTAGTGTTCTTCACAATTTGTTTGCCTGCCATCATGTGTGAAAGAAACCCTTGTCAATATGTTCATCAGGCAGCCTTCATATGGCTAAGACAGAAGGTTGACAAAACATCAGATATTTTTCCAAGTGAAGGGCCCTCCTTCATTCATTAGCAGTGGGCCAAGGCAGTGATTATTTCTAGGTTTTCTCACTAACTGATAGACAAAGTATAAACATAATAAGGGATAGTTGAAACAGAGAAGTACTGTAAAGAGACCAAAAGGAAAGCAGGGGTAGCACTGCAATCCAATGGGCCAAGCTTATCTCTCAACAAGGTTTCTGTCAAAAGACATTCTGCAGCTCCAACAAAATAGAATTTGAAGAATGGTTGATGATATGGGTCATTGCACAGGCGAAAGGAAATGATAATGATTATGTTTAAAAGGATACTCAGCTTCCTGATGCATAAAGGAATGTCTCAAATTTCTTATCATAAGTGGACAGAAGGAAATATAAGCTCATTTCCCCAAGAGGTGTTGCAGCTAGCAGTACAGGTTCATAACATACAAGAAGCACTTTGGCATATTTTCAGTTTCTGGAGAAAACTTCAAAACAAATATAGGCATGTTCCTTCTAAAAAGGTCAAAGGTACTTATCAATGCCTTTTGAGTAAAGGAAGAAGTGTTGAAGAAATTTCCTTTTAAAAATGGGCAGAGGTGGAAAGGTTTGATTAAATGCAGTTGTATTTTGCACCCACAGTCAGAAAATGAGTTCAAAGGACACCTAACAGTTAAATCAGTTTACAGTGGGCATCATTGCCTTCAAAGCATCGAGAGAAAATAATTTAATATTGGGTTTTAAAAAGAGTAAATCCACTTCCTTGCAGAATGGCAGAAGTGCTTCATAACTCATTGGTGTTTTGTTGAGCAAGTGTTATATGTTGAAAATAACACTAGAAGGGGTCAACAGTGGCAAAGTCTATCGTTTAAATAAAGAACAGTGAAAATATAGTGTAAGAAATTTGAAACTCCTGCTTAAAGTTTTTACTTAAAGAAGAGTTCTCACTATGCTACTGTTTCAAAAGTCAAGCTTCACCTTCTTATTAAAAAATTTGGTGCAAAAGGTAGTGAAAGGCTTTTTCAAAAAGTCTTCAAAACATCCACCAAGTGAACGTGAGAGGAGATCGGATTTTTCGCTGTCAAAGGGTTGCGCGGCACGCCTGGAACAAAATTTACGAAGGGCTATAACTATGGCGTGGCGCGCCTATGGTGGCGCGCGACGCGCCTGTGCGCGTTGGTCCTGTCAGCCCGACAGTGACCCGACACCAACTCCTGCGCGGCGCTCTTTCACGCAAACGCACCGCGCACATGACAAAGCACTCAAAAGCCTCCAAACCACTTGTAAAAGCTGCTCAAACTCCTCAAGAAGCCTTTCATCGAATTTTAGAGGTATTTTAATGTGCCTCCCTTGGTTTTTCAAATTACTAAGTGATGGAAGGGGTTAAAAACCACAGTTTGAGTTTTATGTAAAAAAACGAGATTTTGCTGTGGTAATGAAACCAGAAGTAAAACATCAAAAAAAGGGTTGAATTTGCACTAGTATGAATAGCCATTGCATTTTCCCTCAAAACTGTGATGAAACAAAGTCAAAATCTGTCAGCTATGTGCATTGTTGAAAACAGAAAGGAAAGATAAGGTGTTTTTAGGGTGAGAACAGTGGGTCACTTGTCTAACACAATGATCATTAGATAAACACTTGTAACCTTCCAAAAATATCCTCTGTATATTAAAGGGACAAAAATCAGTGTTGTGCCTTTCAGTTCCATAAGGCAGAATCAGTAAGAAGGCTACCATTTACAGTTGGAGGGTGTGTGGGTCAAACTAGTGTGAGGAGCAGTAAAGCAAAGGGAGGGCAGTATTTTGTTTAAGGAGGAGTTTGTTGTGATTGAATACTATAGGATTTTTGTGACTACATCAAAAACAAAATAAACTCTATCCTCCTATCCTATTACACAGTGACTTTGGACTATGTAGATGCCTTTGCAACTGACTGTCTTCATACTGCTGAATCTATTGTTTAAGTGGCCTACAAAGAAGAAAAGGGTCTTGAACTAAAAATATTGTGTTTTGCCTTCCTCTAAAAAGACAAGTGTGTCTTATGTCCTCAAAACATCAAAGGATAGGGTATCCTTACCACAAAACACAGAAAAGAATCATTTTGATTATGTATACTGATTAGCTGTGTTTTTGTTCTTGAAGTTTATTTGTTGAGTTGCATGCCAAGGGGAAGGGCAGTTTCTGAAGGAACAGGGGTCTTATACCAAAGGAGGGCATTTCACACAAGCATTTGAAAACCAATTATACCTTGATCAAACAGTGATTGACAGTGAATGTGAGACAGAGTAGCAGGAGCAGCATAACAGTGATGAACAAAGACGGGAAAAGGGGTAGCCTTATGAGATAGAACAGCAGCATAAAGATCATGAAGGGAATTCTCCAAAGAATGTGCTAGCTGCCTCTCCTAGGCAAGGGGCCAGGACTTCATCACCAAATCTAGAATGCCAAAACAACAAAGAAGAAAAACCGAGAAAAGCTCCAAAATGCCCAAAGAGGGCGCCCGGTGAGAAAAAGGGAGAAAGACACCTCTAGGCTTAGAATTTTGGCCCGAGCTTCTAGAAATGTTTCTAAAAATCCTTGAGGGAATTGCTCACCAAAACTGAGCAAATTTTGACACAATCTTGTTTTTTGACATTTTTCGGTTTTTGGCCAAAACTCAGGGGCTTCGCCATTTCAGTTTGGGAGATCGTCATGGGATGATAATGGTATCATTGGATGCCATAATTTTAGGGGAACATACTCAGCGATTTTTAGAACATTTGAAGATCATTTTGTTCCCCAAAATGGCAAAAAACACTCACTTTTTCAACATTTTGCCCCGTCTATCAGCAAGGTTTAAATTTTGCTTTTTTACACACAGGTCCAGTTTTGGAGGACTTCCAGGCATCAGATTGGGAAAATTTTAGTTGTTCCAGAAATTAGACACTCAGAGATTTCCAACGCGCTATCATGAGCTTCGTTTCGACATCGGGAAGGCTGCCAAATGTTGCCGGAAAGTCAGGGGACCTTTTGCTGATGTAAATTTTGAATATTTTTGTAATTTTTGAACCTCAAAAAATTGCTTTTTCCAAATGTGCGTTTAGCTATTTTTGCACATGGAAAATGATGCAAAGTCAATTATTTTTCATTTTTTAGCATTTTCTAGATATTTTATGAGATATTTTGTGCCTTGGGCTTTGCAAAGCCTCAAGGACAAGTTTAGATATTTTGATTAGGCCAATGGGAGAGCAAGTTGAACCATGAGGTTTTCCTCACTTGAGCCTATATATTCCAAAGGCTTTCATTGTAAAACAAGGTTGAACTTGAGAAGAGAAGCAATATATGGTCATATAAGCTTTGGAAGAAATACTTGTCTTATGCTTTTGGATTGCCTCTTGGATGCTCTTGGATGAATGAAGAAGGATTGTTGTTGGATTCCATGACTTGGTAGAATGGTATAGTGTCTCTTGCTTTGTTGTTGTCTTCTATTTTTCATTCATGAATACATGTTTCTTGCTTGCTATAGATCAGTAGAGAACAAATTTGAGATATGCCCATGGAGGCACCTCAAATTTCCTGAATCTTCATAGCTTTCATGTTGTCTTCTTCCTTAGTTGCATTAAAGAATTCTTAACTGCTCTTTAACAACTTGAGGATATTGTTGCTTGTTTCATTCATAGTTCTATACATGCTAAGTATGACTTACGGTACGCCCTGCTTACCTATGGATAGCTATAGTTCCATCCATGAAATTTCTCTTTGACTAATTAGATTATCATCTTGTTGAACCAAGGAGGCCTAGTTTCGATCTAGCCCTTTGCCTAAAACTATGCAAATCTTGTTGTTCAAAGTGCCCAATAACTTGAAGTACTGTGTTTAGGCGTTCCGGCATAGTAAGTTAAGTTGTTTGTCTTCCTTAAGTGTTTTCCCCAAAGTTTGATAGCCATTTCCCAAAGTTAGAGGGTCTTATACTTCTATGCATGGCTTGAATGTTTATTTCTATGTATTGATTAGCTTGTAGTTACATTTTGCATGATTAATGGTTTGCCCTACCATGTTTATGTTATCTATTAAACTAGTTATGCTTGAAACTCTTTGTTGTTCACAAACTTGATGTCAATTTACTCCATTTTTCCCTAAGATACTTTCTACCTTGAATCAAATCGGCCCTTCAACAACCTTGTATTGTCATCTAATAGCTTTCTTGACCTTTTGACCCCATAGCCCAGTTGATCTAACATCTTGTTACCTATTTTATATCTTTGATCAATTTCATCCCTCACAACTTAAAAAACCAAAACCAAAAAACTTACTTCATAACTAGCCTAAAATCATAACACAATAAGCAAACACACAGATATCCCTTACACATATAGAGAGAGCCCTCTCTGAGTCCAGGAAGGCTAGGTCCTTGGGCTCCAAAGCTTGGTTTGATGTTACACTGTCATTTGGCTTGCCAATCAGCCAAATCACGGGAACCTAACATAATGGTGATCACGGTGGGACTTATTGAGTACATGACAGTCTAGAAAACTTTTATATGCTCCTTAGTCCTTCAACTTTTAACTTAAACCATCAGCCTCTAGAATAATTTAGTGTAAACTCTCTATTTCACCATCTTAGCAAAGTGATGAATCAAGTTTATAACACTCTTACATCCTAGGCTGCACATAAAACGCAGAAAAAACAACAAAAACTCCCTTAGATTGGTTTTTGTCAGTATTGGTGGTGGACCATACACCTATACCTCAAAACAACTAAAAATCCACCTGGCGACTCCACTAGCCTCCAGTAGGCCTTACTATTTTACCGAACTCTAGGTTACTATCCAATCAACCTATCCCATCGCTCACTAACATAGCGGGAGATGGTGGGACACTGAGTACATGACAGTCTAGCAAACTCTTATAGACTCTTTAGTCCTTTAGATACTTAAACAAGCAAGCAGTCCATAAGATCATTTAGAGTAAACTCTTTTTGTTATCACCACCCTAGCAAAGTGATGAAACAAGTTTAGAATACTTTAATAAACCATAGGCTGCACATAAAACTCAGAAAAACTCCAAAACATTCCCAGATTAGTTTTCCCTAGTTACTGGTGGTGGACCATAGCTACATCTCTGTAAAAAACAACCAAGTTCCACCTGGCGACTCCACAACTCTCAATAGACCTAAAGACTCCACTGGAGGAAGAACCTAAAACATGACCGGTCATCCTAGAAAGAAAAAGCACTCAGGCCTTAGTTGGATTCAATAAATTATTGTCTTTATCTATAACTATGTTCTATCCTACTTTGAGCCTGATCCAGAATACACCAATGAGATCTACATTGATCATTGGAAAGATCTCAAACCTCAAAAAGCTAAGCCTCAAATTTCAGACCATGAGCAGGCTTGTACACCTGTGCTTACCCTAGATTCACCTATGGAAAACCTAGCAAAACATGAGCCTCATGCTACCTTTCCCACTCTGGTTGAAACCTCAAACAGTCACGAACCTCTTTTTACACTACCTATATCCACAAAGGTCCCAGAAAGATACAAGACTCTGGTTTTACCTCCCATCTTTCAAGCCCTTCCTGCAAATCTTCAAAATAAATTACCCAGATTTGATGGAGAAAGCTCCAAAGTCACTACTGAAGAGCACGCCCGAAATATTGAGGATTTACTTGACCTTTATGACATAGAAGAAGATAATGTGCATATTATAATGTTTGCCTTATCATTACAAGGAAAAATTAAGAATTGGTTTAAAGACCTTCCCGCTGCAAGCATTACAAATTTTCATTAGTTCACTCAAATCTTCCTAGATAGGTGGGTGGTCATGGGTAATAAAGTTCTCATCATAAAGGAGTACAATCAGTTAAAAAGACAACCAGGGGAAACAATACAAAACTTTTCAGCCAGGTTCAATAAAGTATACCATGCAATGCTTGCTAACCTAAAGCCACCCCTCGGATGTGCTCTCTTGCACTACCCAGATTCTTTTGACCCAGAGTTGGTTTTCCAGATAAGAAACAAAGATCCTTTGACCCTAGAAGAAATGCAAAGGATAGCAGTTTATGTAGAATTCAACATACTAAATAGGGAGGCACAGCTAAGAATAATAGAGAAAGACAAAGAAAATCAAGAGAGACTAGTATCTTCAAAAGAAAAGTTGAAAAAATTGGTATGTATGTTAGGAAAACTAGAGCATCTGCTTGATAGGAAAATAGAAAAACACAAGGTTAACACTGCTTGTTCAAACCAACCTACACTTCTTCCTCAGGTTGAACACACTCGACTATCAGAAGACAAGAGTTATAAACAAAATGTGCCAAATAGGAAAGTTGCAAATAAAAACATAGAGGAATGCTCTGAAGAAACTATCAGCAATTTTGAAATCACAGATTCTGAAATGGAAGAAGAATCAAAACCTTTAGATTCTCTACCCTTATGCTTTAAATCATTCCAGACTTTGAAAAAAAATTTACATCCTAAAGATCTCTTAGCAGTTATTCAGGAAAACCCTGCTCAAGTTAACTCTCACCTAAATCAAGAAGAGCTGATTGAAGAGGAATTCAAATCTGAGATAGAAGATAAATCAAAACCTGTAGGGTCTCTACCTTTATGTTGGGAGTCATTTGAGTTCATAAAATCAAACTGGCCCCCTAAGAATCTATCAGAGGAAACTCCTGAATCCCATGTTTACTATCCTCAACATCACAAAGAATTGGTTGAAGATGAAAACAAACAAGAAATGAAAGAGAACCCACAGAATCTCTCTAAGGACATGAGTGATGATTCATCATCTCTCATAGGTGAAGCCCAAAAAGACATTCATCTTTCAAATCATATTCCCCAAGAGAAAGAGGATTATTGTAGGGAAATGAAAATGCCTCCCTTTTTAACTGAAGAGGAAATAGATCAACTTATAAACATGCAGACAACCTCTGAAACTTCACATAACCACAACTTTTCTAATCTTTCTCCTGTTAATCTTGCATATCATAAGTCAAAAAATAAGTTTGTAAATCAATTTGAAGAAAACAATCTGATAGTCCAATATGCATGGTTGATAACATTAATTATAATGATGATTTTCCAAGGTTTGATCAATATTGTGATAATGATGATGATTTCCAAACAGAATCTAACTTTGCAGAAAACTCAGTTTTTGATTTTTGGGAGGAAGCTCGGTTTCATAAACTTGAGAAAAGTGAGCAGCCATTACAGGTCATCTATGACACTGATGAGGAGAACCTTGAGAGTTTAGAATTAAGTGAAGAGTCTCGGACTCTTTGCTCTACTTCACTTCAGTCCATCAGAGATAACATTCACATAATTGGAAATCAACAATTTTTCAGCTTTGATGATGAGGTTGAGGAGGATGATGAAACTCCCGAGCATGTTGTAAATGAGAAGAATTTTCCTAAAATGGTTGAGGAAATCATTTTAGACATGGAATCTTCCCTTACTCCAGATTTGCAGCCACCAAGTTCCATTGAGTTACAAATTGCACATGAAGAAATAGAGGTTGATAAACACATGGGAGTTGTCACACTATCCTTTCAAGATAATTTACTGTCAAAGTGTATCCCCGCCCATCAACCTGATGACCTTCACACGGTTTTCATCCCGCCCTATCAAAACACATCAGCTTGGAAAGAAAACTACACTGCAATATATGATGAGTCTGACATTTCAAGTCATCATGAGCAAGGGGAAGAGTTGCTTTACCAGGAGAATCCCAATTATAGCCAAGTGGAAGAAAGAGTATTCCTGAATGAAGCCTATCTATCAAATCCTCTAGATCAGGTATTATTCCGAGATCCATTTTTTGTTTTCCTTAAGAAATCTGAAGGAGTAGTGGGTTCTATCATAAACAAGTTGCTACCAAGAATGAGAAAAAACTTAAGCACTACTGTCCGAAAACAAACCAAATGGGAGTGGTCTTTTCATTACTTCAGCATCATGAAAGAACTAAACCAGAATCACCCATGTAATCATCTACTTGATTGGTTGCATTGGAAAACAGAGTTCACCAAACAAATGTCTATTGTGTATAGATTAGAGTAGGATAGATAGACAGCATTGGAAAATAAGTTCAGCCTTGTGAGCACCTTTTCAGTTGTAGTTTGTTTGAAGAAAAAGTGAAAAAGCAGAAAATACAAAAACAGTAAAAAGTAGAAAAAGAGGGTAGTTTCTAAAATAGCAATGGTAAAGCCCCATGTTCCAAAAAATAGTCCTTCGGAAAGCAAGCAAGTCTAAATGCCGCTACTATTACTTCAATGTCTTGTTCAACTATCTAGCCTAATCATAGCTGAACATGTTTAAATTTATTTGCTGATAAGTTAGTGAGTGAAAAAGATGGTCAACATTGTGTAATCTTGACTTATCAAAGAGAGTAGATTAGGAAAAGATACTGGTTCCGCACGCCCAAAACAGAACCAAAGAGGGAAGTGGGGATGAAAAACAAATTGTGCATCTTAGCCCTTTTTTTCTTAGTTTCCATTTTATGCAAAATAATATTTGTGTGCAGCTTGTCTTTTATGCCACAAATGCATGACAAATCAGACTGTCTAATCCTGATTTGATCATCTTTTAAATTTCGTGTTTTAGATTAGAGAACAAAATCCTGTCAAACAACTTAATCTTGACAGTTGATCTAGCATAGGTAGAGTAATGAAGGATTTCATCAGTTTAATCTGAACTCCCAGCAGATATAAGTGTAGAATTAGATAGGTTCATTTTGAAAAAAGAAAAATATATATTCAAAAGGCTGCTAGTTCAAATGCGCCAAAAGGAAGAAAAAATGTTAGGAAAGATAGTGGGATAGGTAGAAATATCATTGATGCTAATCATGTTGTCACTTTTCAAAAGAAACATCAAAGAAGGATGAAATTTGCCCCAATGGGTAAGGCACTGGTCTTCATAAGCCAAAGATCTGAGATTCTGGACACCTCCTGAAAAATGAGTTACCCTCCCCAAATGGAGCCACTGTTAGTCATCAGTATTTTTCACCTGTTGTTGATGACTAAAATTCTAGCTGAGTTTTCTAGAAGCTGATCTCTATATGTCAATTTGTCATCTAGAAAACCCCCATAAACTTTTTTTTTTCCTTCCTACCTTTTCAGTTCGCCCATGACGAGATGAAACCTCATTATCAAATCCTACTTAACCTCAACCATACTAGTCTGACCATCAGTTCTAAAGAAACAATCCAAATCTGTTCAAACAACCTCCCCTAAGTTAGGAAGTGGCGCTTTAAGACATTTCACCCTTGGAAAACTATCCAAGAGCCAAAAAACCTCCATCTGCTATAGACCAGTCATAACAGACCTCCCACTCTGCTAATAAAGTTGGTCACATCCCTAAGTCGCGCCACTAATAGACCCTTAAGTCTCAACAATACATAGACCATAATCTCAAGCTGATTTTAGGTGTTTTACAGTATTTGATGGATATTTCAAGGACAAGAAACATACCAACATCTCAAAAGACAATTTTTGGCGCCACATGAGAAGACAACTTCTTGTCAATGTGATCTTGAGCATGGGATGCAGCTACAGTGCAAAGAGTTATTCATCAAACTCTTGCGACTTCATTCACAGCCTGAAAGGACAGCAGAAGAAAAAGCAACACTGTCAAGAGGTTGTTGATATGACATGACTGAGAACCTCCTTCATTTACAAGCTGAGGGTTAAAAGCGCCTCCTTCATCTATAAGCAGAGGGCGATGGCCAAAGGTTGGTTTTAAGATTTGCAACTGATTATAAGACATTTTTTTTTTTAACAATGAGACAGTGACTAGGGTTTTTCTAAAAAAAAAGTAATGATTGAAAACAGAGGTAAGAGCAGTAGTGTTCTTCACAATTTGTTTGCCTGCCATCATGTGTGAAAGAAACCCTTGTCAATATGTTCATCAGGCAACCTTCATATGGCTAAGACAGAAGGTTGACAAAACATCAGATATTTTTCCAAGTGAAGGGCCCTCCTTCATTCATTAGCAGTGGGCCAGGGCAGTGATTATTTCTAGGTTTTCTCACTGACTGATAGACAAAGTATAAACATAATAAGGGATAGTTGAAACAGAGAAGTACTGTAAAGAGACCAAAAGGAAAGCAGGGGTACCACTGCAATCCAATGGGTCAAGCTTATCTCTCAACAAGGTTTCTGTCAAAAGACAGTCTGCAGCTCCAACAAAACAGAATTTGAAGAATGGTTGATGAGATGGGTCATTGCACAGGCGAAAGGACATGATAATGATTATGTTTAAAAGGATACTCAGCTTCCTGATGCATAAAGGAATGTCTCAAATTTCTTATCATAAGTGGACAGAAGGAAATATAATCTCATTTCCCCAAGAGGTGTTGCAGCTAGCAGTACAGGTTCATAACATACAAGAAGCACTTTGGCATATTTTCAGTTTCTGGAGAAAACTTCAAAACAAATATAGGCATGTTCCTTCTAAAAAGGTCAAAGGTACCTTATCAATGCCTTTTGAGTAAAGGAAGAAGTGTTGAAGAAATTCCCTTTTAAAAATGGGCAGAGGTGGAAAGGTTTGATTAAATGCAGCTGTATTTTGCACCCACAGTTAGAAAATGAGTTCAAAGGACACCTAACAGTTAAATCAGTTTACAGTGGGCATCATTGCCTTCAAAGCATCAAGAGAAAATAATGTCAAATTGGGTTTTAAAAAGAGTAAATCCACTTCCTTGCAGAATGGCAGAAGTGCTTCATAACTCACTGGTGTTTTGTTGAGCAAGTGTTATATGTTGAAAATAACACTAGAAGGGGTCAACAGTGGCAAAGTCAATCGTTTAAATAAAGAACAGTGAAAATATAGTGTAGGAAATTTGAAACTCCCACATAAATTTTTTTCTTAAAGCAGAGTTCTCACTATGCTACTGTTTCAAAAGTCAAGCTTCACCTTCTTATTAAAAAATTTGGTGCAAAAGGTAGTGAAAGGCTTTTTCAAAAAGTCTTCAAAACATCCACCAAGTGAACGTGAGAGGAGATCGGATTTTTCGCTGTTAAAGGGTTGCGCGGCGCGCCTGGAAAAAAATTTACGAAGGGCTATAACTATGGCGCGGCACGCCTGTGTGTGTTGGTCCTGTCGGCCCGACAGTGACCCGACACCAACTCCTGCACGGCGCTCTTTCACGCAAACGCGTCGCGCACATGACAAAGCACTCAAAAGCCTCCAAACCACTTGTAAAAGCTGCTCAAACTCCTCAAGAAGCCTTTCATCGAATTTTAGAGGTATTTCTATGTGCCTCCCTTGGTTTTTCAAATTACTAAGTGATGGAAGGGGTTAAAAACCACAGTTTGAGTTTTATGTAAAAAAACGAGATTTTGCTGTGGTAATGAGACTAGAAGTAAAACATCAAAAAAAGGGTTGAATTTGCACTAGTATGAATATCCATTGCATTTTCCCTCAAAATTGTGATGAAACAAAGTCAAAATCTGTCAGCTATGTGCATTGTTGAAAACAGAAAGGAAAGATAAGGTGTTTTTAGGTTGAGAACAGTGGGTCACTTGTCTAACACAATGATCATTAGATAAACACTTGTGACCTTCCAAAAATATCCTCTGTATATTAAAGGGACAAAAAGCAGTGTTGTGCCTTTCAGTTCCATAAGGCAGAATCAGTAAGAAGGCTACCATTTACAGTTGGAGGGTGTGTGGGTCAAACTAGTGTGAGGAGCAGTAAAGCAAAGGGAGGGCAGTATTTTGTTTAAGGAGGAGTTTTTTGTGATTGAATACTACAAGATTTTTGTGACTACATCAAAAAAAAAATAAACTCTATCCTCTTATCCTATTAGCCCTTTGCCTAAAACTATGCAAATCTTGTTGTTCAAAGTGCCCAATAACTTGAAGTACTGTGTTTTGGCGTTCCGGCATAGTACGTTAAGTTGTTTGTCTTCCTTAAGTGTTTTCCCCAAAGTCTGATAGCCATTTCCCAAAGTTAGAGGGTCTTATACTTCTATGCATGGCTTGAATGTTTATTTCTATGTATTGATTAGCTTGTAGTTACATTTTGCATGATTAATGGTTTGCCCTACCATGTTTATGTTATCTATTGAAACTAGGTATGCTTGAAACTCTTTGTTTTTCATAAACTTGATGTCCATTTACTCCATTTTGCCCAAATATCCTTTCTACCTTGAATCAAATTGGCCATTCAACAGCCTTGTATCGTCATCTAATAGCTTTCTTGACCTTTTGACCCCATAGCCCAGTTAATCTAACATCTTGTTACCTATTTTATATCTTTGATTAGTTTCATCCCTCACAACTTAAAAAACCAAAAAAATTACTTCATAACTAGCCTAAAATCAGAACACAATAAGAAAACACACAGATATCCCTTACACTTATAGAGAGAGCCCTCTCTGAGTCCAGGAAGGCTAGGTCCTTGGGCTCCAAAGCTTGGTTTGATGTTACACTGTCATTTGGCTTCCAAATCGGCCGAATCACGGGACCCTAACACCAAGTACACCAAATATTCCTTGTAGTTGACCACCCCTGAGCTGGATCCAAAGTCTGAGGGGACGCTTGCTTAGGGAATTCACCCAAGGCTCAGTTGGGGTATTTCTCAGTTCCATAGTGAGATTAAATCTACTATCTAGGAGCCTTATCAATTATATTTTTAGGGAAAGCACTACAAAATCCCATAGCCCAGTGTTTAGGTGATTTATTAGCCTTCCTGGCAAGCACCATAGGGGATCAACTACCTTGCCTAGTAGTTTATCAACCTTACAGAAAGCGCCTGAGTGGTTTATCATCCCATTCAAAAAGCACTAAGTGGTTTATCATCTTATACAAAAAGCACTTAGTGTTTTAGAAGATTACTTGGCAAGCACTCATAGTTCAATCCTCCATTGAGCCTCCCACTAGCCATTCAGGTTTGGACACCACAATCCAGCAGCCTCCACACATCAATACAAGGGAATACAACCCAAATTTTAGAGTATATATCTCAGCTGAAACTCTAACATTACTCCCTACACTCATGATCAACATTCCTAGAATTATTTTGCTATACTAAACCTCTCCTCTACACTCACTTTTTCATCCTCCGTTTTGATTTTCTTTGAGGCCCCTCCTCTCCTAAAATACCACCCAACTTCCTTTCACTCATGTCACGAAATAAAGAAAACATGGTCATTTCATCTACCCAAGCACTCCTTGAAAAATGTTAGGTGGTGGTCCAATATATCATGCAATCATACACCACTCTTCCACTTAAAGGAACACTCCCTTAAAGGAACACCATCGTCGGTGTTTATATAACTAGAAATCAAAAGAAAAAATTGATCTTTACAATCACATATTTTACATCTACTTAATTATTAAAAAAAATAGGGATAGTTCCCTTATTTGTTTTGTCATCTTCCAGGTGGCTTCATTAGGTCCAAATTGTTTTTCTTACACCTTGACCTACTCTATCATGTGATTGTAGAGTGTGGTTTACTTGTGGTCCAATATGCATCGTGATTCTAGTTGGAACTCTCCCTCGGGTTCCACCTATATCACATACCAGTCAACGATATGATTAGTGTCATGTACAACATACTTCTTAAGAAAGAAAATGTGAAATACATATTGTGATTTCAATGTGGATGGTAAGGAAAATCTATGAACCATTAGCCCCACTCTTTCCAAAATATGAAATGGTCCACAAAGTCTAGGTGCCAGCTTAGCACATGACCCCACTTTTAGTGAGCTCTTATTTGGTATGATGTGGAGCTATACATGCTCTCCCACTTGGAATTATTTGCGCATTCTATATTTGTCTTCATAACTCTTTTTCCTATCCTAACTTGATTTAAATTTCTTCTTGATACTTATTACTTCTTGCTCCATTTATTTCAAAATGTCAGGTCCAAAAATCACTTAGTTCACTAGGTCATCCCAGCTAATAGGAGTTACATTTTCAGCAATACAATGCCTCAAAGGACTCATCTTCATTGAATCTTAATACCTATTTTTGTAGGAAAACTCCACTAATGGTACTATAATTCTTCTCGTTTCTTTGGTCAATGTATGACATACATTCTTAGCATGTATTCTAAAACTCCATTCACTCCTCCATTTGGCCAGTTGTCTAAGGATGGCATGTAGTAGTAAAAGCTAGTTGGGTTTCAAAACCAACAAACAACGTCTTCCAAAATTTTGAAGGGAAATCCTAAAGAATTATTTCATGATGATGTCAAAAATGATGACATGGAAGTGCCAAGTGGAGGACACGTGCCACCCAAATTTGGAATTTTTGGCTTGCTAACTAGGTAAATGTGAATGAAACATGGCACATATCAACAATTTCAAGTAGCATAGGACACATCAACATTTTCCATGTGTCATATGGTGATATGATGTTATATAAATGAGGTGGCATGTTGAGTTGTCTACCATCCAATTGACATATTGGGAATTTGCAAGGAATTGTGGTTATAGAAAGATCCCTAATATCTCAATATTTTTGTACTAAGATATCAGCACATCAGGACATTGGCATATCAACACATTGAAGGATATCACTATATCAACATATCAGCATATTAAAGGGTATCACTATATCAAAACATCAACGCATTTCTATATCAGCATATAGACATTTTGGATATGCCAACTTATCAAAATATTGGAGCTCGAGGGATTTTGATAGATACCTTTTGGAACATGTTTTTATGGTGGGCTTCAGTATGACAAATAGGTGGTAGATATTTCATCCACGTGGCTTGTATGGATGTTAATGCAGCCTTGAAGGGGTAAATATTTGAAAGGGAATAACATTATATTGGGAGCTCATAATGACTCTGAAATTTATATCATTGAAAATCTCTCAACGAGAAAAAGACGATGGTGGTATAAAAATTGTGATGTGAGGTGATGGAAGGAAGAGGAAATATGATAGCCCCATCTTCATAATAAACCTTGAAGGTTGGGTCTAGTTACGCACCACAACCCTAATATGACATTAGGAGGTTGGGTGTATTACGAAGTGTCCCATCAAAGTTGTAATTTAAATACTAGGACTAGAAGGGAAAAAATACACCACAGAAATAAATTTTGGAACTTTGCTATAAAGAGTTAAAGGTTCAAACACTATAACTAGAGAGCTAAAGATACCCCATAGGGATGAATTTGGAGCTTTGATACAAATTTTTATCAAAGCTAACTCTACTTTCATTTTTGTGGTATCAAAGTTATGGTTCAAACACTACGCCTAGAGGGTCAGAGACATACCACAAGGATGAAAGTAGAGCTATGCTATAGATTGGTCTCTACTACTACTCCATTACAAAGTGATATCTACTACTACTCCACCACATAGTGATCAAAGAAAAATTTCAACATTGGACTTGGATGATCCAAGAAAACATAATACAAAATAATAGTCACAAAAGTAATAGAGTAGACGTTCGAAAGCAAGGGGTATAACAGTTAGGTATAGCAGTTAGGTTGTACACATGGAACATAATGGTTGTATAGACCCAAGTATTTGATATGTACATAACGGATTTGAGACAAGAGTAAGAAACCTTTATGAGAATTTGAAACAAAACTATTGAAAACGTGGCAAAGGAAGAAATTAAGTTGGAATGTTGATTTCCAAATCTGTAAAAGAGGACACGATGAGGATGTTGACTAGACATCCATTGAAAAACTCAATAAATGATAACTACATAAGTACATGGCCAAGTGATATAGGCATGATTGTGAGGGGAAATATCTCAACTTATTTCTTATTATTTTGATACTTTATTAAATTATGAAAGGGTTGAAATATGTTGATAAATAAGAGCATAGACAGGATGAGATGGAAAAGGATTGAATTATATTTCATATACACTAATACGTATGAGGATAGTGAAATTTTAAATGCATATAGATATGCCATGGTGCATGTAAATAATGATTGAACAGACATGTGATATGTTTGTGTACTATTGTCATATTATGATTATCATGAATAACCATTGATCAATAAACATGTAAAGAGGAACAAATTGACTATATAGCTAGAGAATCTAATAAGGATGTTGCATAGAGTCTTTTGGGGACATGACTATGGATAATAAAGTATTGATCAAGAGGTTGGTAAAGAGGAGTGTAAGATCCCTCCCAAATACTAACAACCATGTAGGGAATGTTCAAAATACTGAGTGGGAATTGGGTAAGAATTCCCATCCAAAAAATTATAAAATGTTCAATGTTGTTATCACCCAAAAATTTTCAAAACATCATTGTGTCAACTCTGTTTTTGAACATGGTCTCAAAATGGGTTTGAAAGTCATTTTAGGTTTTGGTTAAGGGTAGGTTAGAGTTTTTATAAGTTTAAAGGTCACCATTGAGTTCAAATAAAGTCTTTAGAGGCCCATTCCATGATCAAATACTCACATTTTCCATTTAGGGGTCAGTCCATAAGGTTTCGGGTTAAATTTATGTAATTAGCCAAGAATCCTCCGTTTCGTAGCACCGCTAGTTCAAAAAAGAGGATTTGCGCTATGAAAACGCTGATACTTTCATAGTGCAAACTGCGAAAAATTCACTGTGAGCACTACGAAAGCGCGGTTTCTTAACAGTCTTGTCAATTAAGCTAGAATCTGTCAGAATCCGTTGGGGAATGATAGGATAGGGGTATGGTGAGTCAGTTAGTTATCAAATTCAATGTACTTACCTGTCTCACAGTCATCATCGTCATGATAGGGCATGAATAAGGCATATTTCAGTTATGAAATGACATTTCAAATTCAAATCTTTGCCTAATTTGGTCATTCTTGTTTTCATTTGCCTCCATACGAGTGTCTAAGCTCTGAAGCAGTCAATATAACCCTGTGGTTATTCTATACAAAGGATATCTTCACCATCATCAAGCGAGGTTGTTCCATATTCTCAAGCGAGGTTGTTCATAATCAACCGAGGTTGTTTCATATCCTAATCAAGCGAAGCTGTTTTACAGATTCAAGAGAAGCTGACAATTTTTTCTAAGAAGCATGGCAGAGGAGAAGAAAGTCCACATAGGAGGAATTTGCTTAAGATATGAGCCTGAAAATGTGAAGGTTATAATTGAAGATCAAACAGTTATGGAGGCTTTTAGCAAAGCAGGTTGTCTCCAGTTTTGTGAAAAGCTACAGGGTTTCCACACTCAGGTGTCTAAAGAATTTTCCTAACACTTCAATGGAACAACTACCAAGATTGGGATGTTAAGTGTGCCAGTCACACCTGAGATTATTGCTTCTGTGACAGAAATACCAAGGGGGAAAGAGACTTGGTTTAAAGGTCTTAAGTTTGAAATGGAACCATGCAAGGAATTCATGAAACCTGAGTATACAAATATGGACCTGAATAATGCAATACCTAAAAGCTGTATCAAAGACACCTATGCCAAATTGTTGTTCAACATTCAAAGATACTTTACATGTGAAGGTAGGTACCATAAAGTTTATACTTATCATTTCAAACTGCTTCTACATTTCACAGGTATGATATCACTAGAGTTTCCCTTTTACTTGCATAGGAGCCTTGCCAAAATGGCTGATAAAGTACAAGCCAAGTCTGACGGTTGTGAACATCTTTGTTTCACCATGGTTTGATAAATTTATTGGTGTTGAATGAGCTTCAGAAAATAAGCAAGGATTGGTCTTTTTTTTTATGAATGGTTTCTAACTGGAAACCCTAACCCCGGCTAGAAACCCTAAACCTAAAGGAACTCCTTCAACACCAGTAACAGAGTCTAGTCAGCCTGTGGTTGCAAAATCAAAGATGTTTGTAAAGTTGAAACCAAGGAAAAAAGTTAAGAAAAGGACAGAGAAGACACAATTTCTGTTGTAGCAACTCCATCACCTGCAAAACAGAGGTCAAAAAGTGGCAAAGAGGCAAAACAAAAGCAAATTTCCAGCAAGCAGGAAATCAAGAGAGTGACAAGAAGCCGAGCAGTGGCATTAAAGGGAAAAACAGTGAAATAGTTAAATTCCCTGAAGAGGTGGTTGGCCTCTCATCACCAACAGTGGAGCATGCAACCAGCAGAATAATGAAGGAAAAAGAAGAAATGACAGAGTGTCAACATCTTGAGGAGAAATTGGGGTTAGAAAATCAAGAGATTGCTATGATGAGAAAGAGGGCCATAAATCATATTATTGAGAAAATAGAGTTCAAAAGAATGAAGGCAGTATGGGAAGGCCAAACTGGTTCTAGGTCTGAAATTCCAGGCAGTGCAGAACAATTTTTCACATGGATAGTTCCAACCATCAAGGAAGTAAAGTTTTTCAGAGTAATCAATACTCACTTTAGAGACAGTAATAGAAGACTAAGAGATCAATTGGAGGATTTTGAGCTACAGCTGAAACTGACTCAGGATGAGCTAAAAAACAAAGGTGCAGAATGACAAATTATTTAAAAAGTCAAAAGCTAATTCAAGTGGAAAATGAAGAATAAACCTCATGAAAATTGTGTTTTTAGTTCATATGATTGTTTTTTTTTATGAAACCAGTGGTATTATGAAATTTTGGCACATTTGTGGTCTGAATTTTGAAGAAATCTGGACAAAACTGCTCACTCAACAATTTCGTAGCGCAAACAGTGCAAAAAGAGTGAAAAGTGCTTTGAAACTGCTGTAGCAGCTTTTTTCACCCTTTCTTATAAATTTTTGAAAGGAAAATGTGTGTATTATGACCTAAAATTGTTAGGGAAGTTGTGTTAAGTGAATATAAATATAAATCTGGAAGAAAGAAGCCAAAGTTTTGAAGGTAAAAGGGTAAAAAGGTTGTGCTACGAAACTATGTTGTTTTCGTAGCACAAGTCTACTTCTGCTATTTTGAAGAGTTTGATGGTGGTTTTGGACAGCTGGGACTTGGTGAGGTTTTTTGCAGGTGTTAATTCAGTTCCTAACATCAAATAATCTCGAAGTAATGGGTTCATGACAGTCAAAGTGTCTCAAGAGAACAAAGAATCCTATGCCTAAAAAACAGGGGACAGTTTCCTAATTTATTGGAGATCAACATTGTGGTCATAAAGTGTTGGAGCTTATCATCTGGATTCGACCTTATGGGAATACAGCTGGAAAATGATGTAATATAGTTTAGATAAGGTTTTTATGAGTAGATTTAAGGAGTTTGAATCCTATTTGTAATAGGATTGTTCATTAGGTTTGCAGCTGTCATTTTGTAATAAACACCATGTCATATAGTTAGGCAAGGTGTCAAAAAGTAGGAATTCGATGTATTTAGCTTAGTATAAGGTTATAAGGTGTAAAAATATGAAGAAGTCGAAATAATAAGGGTTGGACATTTTTAGCAAAACGACTGTGTTTATTGTAAGTGACTAGTTTTCAGTTTAATACAGAGTTTTTACATAGCCAACTCAAGATTCATAAAGAGTTCTAGTGTATTCTTGTTCTAATGGCATCTTTTTACTATCCTATTGCAGTGGTGTTTGATTATGTTACTCAGAATTCATCATTGATGCTCTGACTTCCTTCATAGACAAACTGACTGTGTATTTTACAGTTTCACGTGTGTATCTCTGAACTAGAACTCTGATATGCCTTGACTTCCATGCTAAGTAGATTGTTTGGTTTTACTGAAGCTATTATGACTCCATAAGCCCAATGTACACTTGATAATGTAATTTACAACCAATATCCATTTTTATCTGCTTATTATCCCACATATAGTTAGCCATCTATATTTCTATCAAAAATTGTTAACCCTTGAGAGAGCTCTCTCAGGTTGAGGAGGCTAAGCCTCAATCAAAAGATTGGTTTGAAAAAATTACATGAGATTGATTTGATTGGAAGCCTATCAGGTTTGAATTTTTGATAACATTTTGGTGCATCTGTCGGGAGTCTGAAGATTATACTTTCCCGATATTTTGAAGTTGAAATTTTGAAGGTAGCAGGAGCTCAGAAAGATTTTCGAGGTTGCATCTACCTTGGTGACTCCATTTAAAGTTTATATGATTAAAGGTGGCTTTGAGAAGGAGATACACGAGGAGTAATCCTGACCCAGATCCACCTACCATCATGGACAATCCAAACACTATTTCCAGAGGCAGTAAAGGCATTTCTGAAATATCAGGTACTCCATCACATTCGAAATCCTTGTCCTCTATAATTCTAAGAAGTCCTGAAGATAAAAGAGTTGATGATAAAATTTAGGAGGTTTTGTTTAGATCATAAAGTGAAAAGGAACTAATTGAAATTATCTTAGACTTGCATAAGAGAGGTATTGATACCTCAGCTCTAGTAACACAGGAGGACAAATAAGAGTTTTGGGAAGCTGTTACTTCTGATCTATTGTTGGAAAAAGAGTCTTTAGATAAATTCAAATAGCTTGACCCTTTTGAAGTATTGTTGAAAAGTAAAGCTAGTTTTCCCCTTCCAAATTGGAGTTCAATTATCAGTGAACCACAAAGACCAAATAGTCCTCCTCGGAGCAGTTTTTCATCCTCTATTTCTTCCATCCCTAAAGCTACTACAGTCCCTTTAACCATGGCTAGAAATGTACCCCCTCCACCTGTTTCACCCGCTAGATATGCCCCTCTTGTTCTTCCAACTGTCTTACATGATCTCCCTAGCAAATATGCTGCTAGAATCAAAACATGGGAAAGTGATGAAGACATTACAACAGAAGAACATGTGGATCAATTTAATGATTTTATAGACAGGGATGAGGTTGATGATGAATATGTTAAGTTGAGGTTGTTTGCTCAGAGTTTTACTAGTGAGGTTAGGAAGTGGTATAAACCTTACTCCTATAAGTATTCATAATTGGAATGAGTTTGAAGATGTTTTTCTAAGAAAATGGGGAAATAGAACTAATCTAGTACAAGCCCTCACCGAGTATAGTAATTTGAAGAGAGTTGCTGATGAGTCTGTTAAAATATTTTCAAAAAGGTTTAATAAGGTATTAGACTCTATTCCTGCTCATTTGAAACCACCACAAGCCTTAGCTCAAATGAGGTATGCTGAAGCTTTTGACTATGAGTTTTCCATACTGCTGAGAGAAAGGGAATCGCCTACACTTTCTAAAATGCAAAGTGATGCAGTGAAGGTGGAAGTTAACTTGATAGCAGCTAAAACGTCAAAAATGGGTAAGACTAAGATGAAAGAAGAAGATAATCCTTCCTCCTCTACCTCTCAGGATAAGCTAGATTCAATGATGAAAACAATGGAAAAGTTGATGGATAGATTAGCCCTTGGGAATGCCTCTGCTCCTCCTACACAACATGAACCTACATTCAGAAACCGTCAGTTCAGGAGACCTCAGAATCAGCAAAGGCCAAGGGAAAACAGAAATCAGCAGCCTGATCCTCCAGTAAGACCTCCTTTCCAACAGAACTTGGTTGATGAAGAAGATGATCCTGAAATTCCTGAAGAGTATATTCACTGTTTTGATGAGGAAATGTCTGAAATTTTCTTGACAAAATAAGAACACAATCAATCAGACCAAAGAAATCATGAAGAGGAAACATCAAATTATCTAAAGGGGTATCAACATGCTATTTCGAGATGCATAAACAATACAATATCAGAAATATAAATGAGCCTATCATTGCAAACAAAACTCAGCCTAAGAAAGATATACCTAAGTTTGTTGATGGCAAGAAGGATGCTCCTATGGTCACAGAAGGTGAGAAAGATACACCAGCTATTCCTCATATCAAAGAAGCTAAAAAATATGTTTCTGTTTTCAACCTTGAGAATGAAATTTCTAAGATTAAAATATCATTCCCTTTCAGTGAGATTCTCAAGGTAGATGAATATAGAAGCAAGAATGTTAAAATTTTAAATTCACAACCAGGAGTTGTTGATATCTTGAATGTATTAGAAGATCATCCAACCATATATTTGGGTCCAAGACTAGAAGATGAAAGAATGAGGAGGTCCCTCCTTTTTATGTGAGCCTTAGCATTCATGACATGACATTGCATAATTCTATGTTGGATTCAGGGGCCTCTCACAATCTTATGCCCAAAGTAATCATGGAAAGAATGGGGTTCGAAATAACTAGGCCATATAAAGACTTGTTTTCTTTCTATTCGAAAAGAGTTCAATGCATTGGTTTAATCAAGGATGTTGTTGTTGGTCTAACACAAGTTCCTACTAAGACTGTAGTCATGGACATCGTAGTAGCAGACATTCCACCGAAGTTTGGTATGTTGTTGTCAAGGTCACAGGGAGCGAAAATTAAAGGTACAATGCAGATGGATCTTACTTATGCTACCATTCCTGTTTTTTGGGAGCAAAGAAGATTGTATCGAGAGACAAGAGTGGCCTACATGATGAGTAGTAAAGACAAACCCCAAAATTTTCCAATTTATGCTCTTGATAGTGAACTTGGTTATGTTATTCTTTTCAATGAGTTGACTAATAAAGCAGAAGAGGAGAGAAAAGTAGAAAATTAGAGTTATGAAATTCAGCAGTCAGAAAATCAGCAAGTCAACGATAAGGAGGTGGAAGGTTGGTGGTCATTGCAGTTTTATGGATCAACAGGCAGAGAAGGAGCAGGAGCAAGGATTTGGATTAAAAATCCAAGTGATGAGAGTAAGTTCTTTTCCTATAAATTGAACTTTGATTGCATGAACAACATGGTTGAATATGAATCCTTGATTTTGGGTCTAGAAGTTTTGAAAATAATGAATGCTCAAAACATTTCTATTTTTGGAGACTCAGAATTAGTCATTAAACAAGTTGAAGGTGTTTATCAAACAAAATATACAAGGATGAGAGCATATAGGAACTTGGTTTTGGACCTGTTAGAAAACTTTCAGGTCTATTCATTCATGGTCAAAACTAGAGAATAAAACTCCATTGTTGATTCTCTTGTTGTCTCTACAAGTCTTTTCTTTATTCCTATGCATTCCACAGAAAAATATGAGGTCAATATTCACCATAGACCAGCTATCCCTGATAATATTACTCATTGGCAAGTTTTTGAGGATGATCAACAGGTGAAGAAATTTATTGAGCTGAAATAAGAGTTTGAAAATATACAAGTAGATCAGCAAAACATACTGGTTGAATCTAAAGGGAATTCTGAATTTTTGCAACTAAAGAACAGTTCCATACCAAAGGGACTCATACCTCTAGAAATTGTTTTTGATCAGAATGATGTTTTTCAATCCCCCAAGATACAAGCTGGTGATGAAGAAGTCAAGAGCTATAACCTTGGTAAAATAGCTATGCCCAAAATGATTAAACTTTCAAAGTTTCTTTCAGCTGATATGAAGTTTAAGTATGTTCAAATGATGAATAGATTCATAGATTTCTTTGCTTGGAACTATGCTGATTTGAAAGAATATGATCCCACCATTATTCAGCATATTATTCCCATAAAAGAAAATGAAAAGCCCTTCAAGCAGAAGTTGAGGAGGATCAATCCACTTCTCATGCCATTTATTGAGAAGGAGGTCAAAAAACTCTTTGATGCCAAAATCATTGTTCCAATCATATTTTCAAATTGGATTGCAAACTTGGTTCCAGTTAGGAAAAAGAGTGGATAAATCAGAATATGTATTGACTTTAGAAATTTGAATAAAGCTTCCTTGAAGGACAATTATCCCCTCCCAAAGATGGATCAAATTTTGCAAACTATTGTTGGTTATCAGAGAATGTCTATGCTTGATGGTTTTTCATGTTATAATCAGATCATTGTACATCCTGATGATCAGGAAAAAACAACCTTTACTACGCCATGGGGCACTTTAATGTATGCCAAGATGCCATTTGGTCTCATGAATGCAGGAGCTACCTTTCAGAGAGCAATGGAAATTTATTTTTATGAAGAGAAGGACAAAATGGTGGTTTTTTATCTTGATGACATAACAGTGTTCTCAAGGAGGGAAGAAGATCACTTGAAACACCTTGAAAGAATTTTGTTGAAATTTAGAAGGTTTGGCATCTCTCTAAATCCCACCAAAAGTGTTTTTTCTTTAACTTCAGGTAAATTACTTTGACATATCATTTCTAAAGATGGGATTAAGATTGATCCAAACAGGGTCAATGCAATTCAGAAGGTGGATTTTCCAAGAAGTAGGAAGGAGATTCAATCTTTCCTTGGAAAGGTAAATTTTATAAGGCGATTTACTCCTAATTTTGCTGAGATTGTGAAGGACATAACAAGGATGCTGAAGAAGGTAGTTTATATTAAGTGGACAACAGAAGCAAGACACTCATTTGAGGAAATCAAAAGGGCACTCGCACAAGCACCGGTATTGATCAGCCCAGATTGCTCAAAGGAATTTATGATTTTACTTTTGCATCAGAGAATACTATCGCTGGAGTTCTGCTACAAAAGGGACAGCAAGGTATTGAGCAGCCAATTTCTTTCTTTAGTAGGACATTAGCCAACTCTAAGCTGAAGTATAATATCTTAGAGAAGCAAGCCTATGCCTTGGTGAAGGCTATCAAAGATTTCAGAATTTATATTCTGCATTCTCATATTGTGGCGTTTGTTCCTAATACTGTTGTGAAAGACATCCTCACTCAAGCTAACCCTGATGGTAAGAGGGGGAAATGGATTGCCAAATTGATAGAGTATGATATAGAGATTAAGCCAACAAAATTGGTCAAAGGGCAAGGCTTAGCAAAGCTGATGGCGCAGTCAAAATTTGACTGTCTCGACATAAACTTGATTGTAGAAATATCAGAAATTTCAGATGATGAAGAAGAACTAGTCCCTATTGAAGAAAAAATCATCACTTCAGATTGGTACAAAGAGGTTGTTTTTGTCTTACAATACCATAAAGCACCTACTGATCTAACAAAGTCCAAAGCAAGGTTTGTTAAGCTGAAATCTTTAAGATATTTTATTTTTGATAAAAATCTGTTTTGGAAGGATACTAGTGGAATTTTGCTGAATTGTTTGCTAGAAGAGGAGGCTAATAAAGTAATTGAATAATTCCACAAAAGAGATTGTGGAGGTCACCATTATTGGAAGGCGACAGTGAACAAAATTCTAAGAGCAAGGTATTATTGGCCTACAATGTTTAAGGATGTCTACAAGAGGGTTGCTGCCTGCCATGAATGCCAGATTTTCGAGGGTAAGAAGAAGCTTGTACCTTTACCTTTGATGCCTATCTATGTAGAAGCGAAATTTCAGCAGTGGGGGGTAGATTTTATTGGGGAGATTCATCCATCATCATCATCAAGTCAACATCGTTGGATTCTTACAGTGAATGATTACTTCACTAAATGGATTGAAGCAATCCCAACTATGCAAGCAAATGATTCTGTGATTATTTCTTTCTTAGAAAATAATATCTTGTCTAGGTTTGGTTGCCCCATGAAGATTATAACTGATAATGCACAGGAATTTAAGTCTAATAAGCTAATCAATTTTTGTCATCAATATCACATTACTCTTGGGAATTCTACTGCATACTATCCGCAAGGAAATGGCCTTGCTAAATCTTCTAACAAGAGCATTGTAAGCATCATTAAAAAGGTGTTGCAGGAGAATAAAAAGGCTTGGCATTTGAAGATGAAGTATGCCTTATGGGCTTATAGGATATGCACAAAGAGGTCAATTGGAACTTCACCATATGAATTGGTATATGGTGCTGAGGCTATTTTTCCTACATCACTAGGGGTACCTCTCATGAAGCTGATTAAAGGGCTAGAAGAGGAACCAAATTCAATCCAGAGGAGAATTAATCAGTTGATAGCTCTGCAAGAGAAGAGGAATGAGGTTTATAACAACAATCAACAATCTCAAAACAGAATCAAGAGGACATTTGATAAGAAGATCAAGGAAGAAAGTTTTCAAATTCAAGATGTAGTGCTGAAATGGGAGGCCAAAATGAAGAGAAAGGAAAACATGGTAAGTTTGAGAACTTATGGAAAGGTCCTATCAAGATAGCTACTTTTCATGGAAACAATACTTACATACTACAAGAAATGGATGGAAAATCATATGCTAGAGGACTTGTCAATGGCAGGTTTTTGAAGCATTATTCTTCCTAAAATCTGAATGATTATTCATGTGTACATATTCCATTTTATGAGTTTTTCTTCTAGTAATGACAAGCTAAACCAACAAGCTTGAGCCCGAGGTGAAGGCCATTAGAGTTTGAGGAGGAGGCTTGGAAATTTCAAAGTTTTTCTGTTTTGGTCAAGAAAATGGATAGCAGCACTGAAACTACTGGTTCTTAGTGTACCACAGGGGCATACTATCCCAAGTCAGCCACTGTTATCACCCAAAAATTTTCAAAACATCATTATATCAACTCTGTTTTTTATCATGGTCTCAAAATGGGTTTGAAAGTCATTTTAGGTTTTGGTTAAGGGTAGGTTAGAATTTTTACAAGTTTAAAGGTCACCATTGAATTCAAATAAAGTCTTTACAGGCCCATTCCATGATCAAATACTGACATTTTGCATTTAGGGGTCATTCCATAAGGTTTCGGGTTAAATTTCTGCAATTAGCCAAGAATCCTCCATTTCATAGCACCGCTAGTTCAAAAAGAGGATTTGCGCTACGAAAGCGTTGATAATTTTGTAGCGCAAATTGTGAAAAATACACTTTGAGTGCTATGAAAGCGCAGTTTCTTAACAGGCTTGTCAATTAAGCCAGAATCTGTCGGAATCTGTTGAGGAATGATATGATAGGGGTATGGTGAGTCAACTAGTTATTCAATGTACTTACCTGTCTCATAGTCATCATCGTCATGATAGGGCATGAATATGGCATATTTCAGTTATGTGATGACATTTCAAATTCAAATCTTTTCCTAATTTGATCATTCTCGTTTTCATTTTCCTCCATACGAGTGTCTAAGCTCTGAAGCAGTCAAGATAAGCCTGTGGTTATTCTATACAAAGGCTATCTTCACCATAATCAAGTGAGGTTGTTCCATATTCTCAAGTGAGGTTGTTCATAACCAAGCGAGGCTATTTCATATCCTAATAAGGCAAGGTTGTTTTACAAATTCAAGAGAAGCTGACAAGTCTTTCTAAGAAGCATGGTAGAGGAGAATAAAGTCCACAGAGAGGGACATTGCTTAGGATATGAGCCTGAAATTGTGAAGGCTATAATTGAAGATAAAACAGTGATGGAGGATTTTAGCAAAGCATGTTGTCTCCAGTTTTGTGAAAAGCTGCAGGGTTTCCACACTCAGGTGTCTAAAGAATCTGCCTTACACTTCAGTGGAACAACTACCAAGATTGGAATGTTAAATGTGCCAGTCGCACCTGAGATTATTGCTTCCATGACAAAAATACCAAGGGGGCAACAGACTTGTTTTAAAGGTTTTAAGTTTGACATGGAACCATGCTAGGAATTCATGAAACCTGAGTATGCAGATATGGACCTGAATAATGCAATACCTAGAAGTTGTATCAAAGACACCTATGCCAAGTTGTTGTTTAACATTAAAATATACTTTACATGTGAAGGCAGGTACCATAAATTTTATACTTATCATTTCAAGTTTCTTCTGCATTTCAAGGGTATGATATCACTAGATTTGCCCTTTTACTTGCATAGGAGCCTTGCCAAAATGGCTGATAAAGTACAAGCCAAGCCTGATGGTTGTGAAACATATTTGTTTCACCATGGTTTGATAAAGTTATTGGTGTTGAATGAGCTTCAAAAAATAAGCAGGTATTGGTCTTATTTTTTGTTTATGAATGGTTTTGAACTGGAAACCCTAACCCTAGCTAGAAACCCTAAACCTAAAGGAACTCCTTCAACACTAGTAGCAGAGTCTATTCAGCCTGTGGTTGCAAAATCAAAGAGGTTTGTAAAGTTGAAACCAAGGAAACAAGTTGAGAAAAGGATAGATAAGACACAAGTTCTTGTTGCAGCAACTCCATCACTTGCAAAACAGAGGTTGAAAAGTGGCAAAGAGGCAAAACAAAAGCAAATTTCCAGCAAGCAGGAAATCAAGAGAGTGACAAGAAGCCAAGCAGTGGCATCAAAGGGAAAAACAATTGTTTTAGGTACATAGGACATCCTAGTGATAAAGGGAAAGTTAGATGACATCCTTCATGCAATTGATATAGAAGAGTCACCCATTGTGGAAGTTGATTTCATTGGAGTTGATGAACACAAACAGAAAAAAGTTAAGTCAACAAAGAAACTTGAGTTTGAGGGTGAAAATGTAGCCTATATCTTTCAAGCAAGGAAACCTTTAACTAGGCATGCTAAGAAGCTCAAAAAAGGCAGAAAGGAGGTCCAAGAAACTATTGAAATAGTTAAAGTCCCTGAAGAGGTGGTTGACCTCTCATCACCAACAGTGGAGCATGCAGCCAGCATAATAATGAAGGAAAAGGAAGAAATGACAGAGTGTCAAGATCTTGAGGAGAAATTGAGGTTAGCGAATCAAGAGATTTATATAATGAGAAAGAGGTCCAGAAAGCATATTATTGAGAAAACAGAGTTCAAAAGAATGAAGGCAGTATGGGAAGGCCAAACTGGTTCTAGGTTTGAAATTCCAAGCAGTGTAGAACAGTTTTCGCATGGACAGTTCCAGCCATCAAGGAAGTAAAGTTTGTAAGATTAATCAATACTTACTTGAGAGCCATTAATAGAAGACTAAGAGATCAAGTGGAGGATTTGGAGCTACAGCTGAAACTGACTCAAGATGAGCTAAAAAAAAAAGGTGCAGAATGACAAATTATTTAAAAAGTCAAAAGCTAAATCAAATGGAAAATGAAGAATAAACCTCATGAAAATTGTGTTTTTAGTTCATATGACTATTTTTTTTGATAAAAACAGTGGTATTCTGAAATTTTGGCACATTTTTTGTTTGAATTTTGAAGAAATCCGGACAAAACTGCTCACTCAGCAGTTTTGTAGCGCAAACAGTGCAAAAAGAGTGAAAAGCGCTACGAAATTTTTGTAGCAGCATTTTTCACCCTTTCTTATAAATTTTTGAAAGGAAAATATGTATATTAGGACCTAAAATTGCTAGGGAAGTTGTGTTAAGTGAATATAAAGATAAATCTAGAAGAAAGAAGCCAAATTTTTGAAGGTAAAAGGGTAAAAAGGCTGCGCTACGAAACTATGTTGTTTTCGTAGCACAGGTCTACTTCTGCTATTTTGAAGAGTTTAATGGTGGTTTTGGACAGCTAGGACTTGGTGAGGTTTCTGACAGGTGTTACTTCAGTTCCTAACATCAAATAAGCTCGAAGTAATGGGTTCATGACAGCGATGTCTCAAGAGAACAAAGAATCCTATGCCTAGAAAACAGGGGACAATTTCCTAGTTTATTGGAGATCAGCACTGAAGTCATAAAGTGTTGGAGCTTATCATCTGGATTCGACCTTATGGGAATAAATTTGGCAAATGATGTAATCTAGTTTAAATAAGTTTTTTATGAGTAGAGTTAAGGAGTTTGAATCCTATTTGTAATAGGGTTGTTCATTAGGTTTGCAATTGTCATTTTGTAATAAATACCATGTCATATGGTTAGGAAAGGTGTCAAAAAGTAGGAATTCAATGTATTTAGCTCAGGATAAGGTTATCCTATGTTGTAAATTATCTATAAAAGATGAAGAAGACGAAATACTAAGGGTTTGACATTTTTAGCAAAAAGACTGTGTTTTTTGTAAGTGACTAGTTTTCAGTTTAATACAAAGTTTTTTACTTAGCCAACTGAAGATTCATAAAGAGTTCTAGTGTATTCTTGTTCTAATGGCATATTTTTACTATCCTATTGTAGTGGTGTTTGCTTATGTTACTCAGAATTCATTATTGATGCTTAGACTTCCTTCATAGACAAACTAACTGTGTGTTTTATAGTTTCACATATGTATCTCTGAACTAGAACTCATCTATGCCTTGACTTCCATGCTAAGTAGATTGTTTGGTTTTACTGAAGCTATTATGACTCCATAAGCCCAATGTACACTTGATAATTCAATTTACAACCAATATCCATTTTTATCTTCTTATTATCCCACATAGAGTTAGTGATCTATATTTCTATCAAAAATAATTAACCCTTGAGAGAGCCCTCTCAGGTTGAGGAGGCTAAGCCTCAATCAAAATATTGGTTTGAAACAATTACATGAGATTGATTTGATTGGCAGCTTATCTGGTTTGATTTTGTGATAACAAATGCTATGAATGTATAAATGGAGATAAAATCAATAGTTGGCACTACACATGCTCTAGGTGACATTAATGGTAATTGTATCATTCCATGATACTTGGAATGAATTATTTCTTACCAATTGTTGTTATATTAAAGGGGACAAGATGTTGTACCAATGATACCCGTATTAAATGGTTGTAAGTTATCATAAGGTAGGTTTTTTTCACATTTCATGAATGTATATGAATAATGAGAAAGGTGCAAGTAGTTCACAAGCATGTTGATGTGTATAATTGAGGTATTGTTTGAATGCATGGTTGAGTGAATAATATAAATGTATGTTTGTGATAATGCATATAAAATATATTGGTAAGCAATTGAAATTATTAGAGTTGGTAGCAACTCGTGAAACTGAGATTATCTTAGGGCTACTAGATATTTCAACTAAGGAAGGGTGTATGATAATATGGTCTCAAGCGAATGGACTATCAGAAAGCTCTGACTAAGGAAACAATTCCACACAAGATGAATATAAAAAACAATTGTCTTGTGTAGAATAATGGGTTGAAACAAAGAGGATATGACCTTGACCTAGTTGAAAATAATTGCTAAAGGGAAATAGTGAAGAAAGCTATGAATTCAAGCTATGAAAAGAAATCAGAAAGGTGGAACCCTTGACTCTCTTCCCTACTAATGTTTTATTAAACAAATTTTGGGATGTAAAATTATAAATGCCTAAGAATTCTTGCATAATTGATATCAAAAGGGTAATGGTCTTGGTATACCCAATATTGAAATATATGGTATGCACAGGAGTGTAAGTGGGAGGGACCCCTAGGACTTTATAAGAAGAAATTTGGTTGCTATGCCATTCTTCTGAAGAGATTGAATGTTAAGTATCTTCACCTTGAGCATGTTGATTTATTGTTGATATATGATAATTTATTGTGGAATGATTGTAGATGTCAATGTAATAAATTGGTTGTTGATTAGAAGTGATAAAGCACATGATGAGATGAATTTGATTAACAGTTGGTGTATGAATGAACTTGTTTATTAAGAAAGATATGTACTATGCTTGGGAATTCGGCATCAAAGAATCACTCGTTTTAATTGGGGTTTGAGGCAAGGAAGTATCTTTAGCCATTGAAATAATCCTGAGGAAAATTACAAGGGGATGCAAGGATAGAGAAGGAGCTAGATGAACATCCTTGAGAAAATCATCAGTTGAACATGCATAGTAATGGAATCCATGTAAATATGAAAACCAACCATATTACAGCGAAAGGTAAATTGAATGGATTGGGTAATAAATATTTAGATTGATTTTATATTTTTTTTGAAATAATCTCAATGGAATGTCTATATTGCATGATTACCCGAGAAAGGTATGTTTAAGGTAGAGATATTCCAACACATAAGATTTGATAAAAATATTAGAAATTTCTATGAACTATATTGATAAACAACAGTCAAATAGGTTAGTACGTAATACACTCACCAACCAAAGGAAGAAATGGTAGGTTGTGCAATGAAAATGTTGGCTTGTGAAACTACGAAGCTCGTGAGAATGAAAGTTAATCCACTTATGAGGTTATGAGTCTGACTCTAAAAATGGATGTTTGAGAACCCATTGAGTCACAAAAACTTGAGTGGGATTATGAATTTAACCTTGTTGATTGGGAGGTCAGTGAAAAAGCCTTCAATCTAGTTATGGCCTGAAGAAAATTCTAAGAAGTTAGTGACTAAGGCACATAAGCATTGGAAGAAGGAGAGGCATTGGGGGATTGTAAGATCACTGAAGGGATCTCGTTTGTGCTATGTTAGCCCTGAGTGGACATTTTTTTTTGTTTCAATAGGCCTTGACTCAATATTTGAAGTGCAGACTCATAAATCCTATATGTGAAGGGGAAAGTGATAATGAAATTCATGATCTTGAGTGAATCTAAATTCTTGGTAGGAAAATTTTTGCTTGTTTTCTTGAAATGTGTATGCCTATATGAAATGAACCTTGCAGTGAATCAATTATTAGAGGAAACTTCAGCCTAAAAGTGCCCATGATATTTTCATGTAATTTCCATGTCATAATATGTAAACAAATCAAAATTCTTTAAATTTAAAAAGAGGTACATGTAAATATTTTGGAGCGAAAAGAAGGAAAACTACTTTTTTAATTGTATTTTTGACTTATCTCCTTATAGGTTTACTTAAATTTCATGTGTAGACACTCATTGGATGAAAAATTAAATTCCACATCCAATGAGTACCCATTATGCATACTTCTGAGAAGACCCACCTTGATAGGATTTGCAGAGACATTAAAAAAACGTCAAAACATGTTTTTTTAATGTATCTGTAATTTTTATCAAGATGGGTCTTCTCAGAAGTATGCATAATAAGTACTCGTTGGATGTGAAATATAATTCTACATCAAATGAGTACATAAACGTGAAATTTGAGTAAACCTATAAGGAGATAATCCGTAAATACAATTATAAAAAGTAGTTTTCCTCTTTTCCCTCCAATATTATTTTATTATTCTTCCTTAAGAGGCCACTTTTAGGCTGAAATTTCCTGTAATGGTTTCCTTCCAATTTTCTTAGTATCCAGTTCAACTTGAATTAATGACTAACTATTTGATGGTGTTATAACCAATTTAGTAATTGATTTAACTAATATATTAAAAGGATGTAAGGCCGAATAAATTAACATGGTTTGGCTTAGTGTGAATGCAAAATTTAGATATAGAGTATCTTAATCATGGCATGGGTTGTAAGCCCATGATGCAAGTTGAAAATATTATCACTACAAAGAGCCCAACATTATGAAAATATTATCTTGGTTATGAGACTCAAGTTCTATATGGAGCAATTTTTGGAAAAATAACATTTATAATTGAAAATTTCATGATAAATCTCATGGGAATTCTATGCATGTGATACAAGTGAGATGTATCTATCTAGGGAGGATATATGATGGATGTAAGATACAGTAACGCAACAAAATACTTGGAATTTTTCCATATAATGCCTCCTTCGAGGGATATGGAAGATTCGCTAGTTGGAAAAGCTAAAGGATGTAAAGAAAAGATCCTAAGAACAAGGTCATTGAAGTGATATTGGACACTAGGACAAGATTATCTCAATCAAGTATATCACCTAAGGGGATTTCCCACCAAAATGGGAGAAAGCCAACATAATGCCTTGGCTATAAGACTCTAACAATCTCATCGATATTCCTATGCAGGAAAAGCTCAGTCAAGTAAATCTCCCAAGGAAGGGAATTTCCTGGACACCAAAGTGGTGAGTAAATGTGAGGAAGGGAGACTTGCCATACACTTACCAGGTCAAGAGTGTGAATGGGTATGTATGATTGCAAGTAGTGAGCTAAAGATTTTACATTTGGAAGTTTGTTGAAGTAAAGGATAACTATACAGATAAGTATTGTGGTCAAATGAATATTTTATCCATATATGTGAAATTGAACAAACTTCTTATGCTTAGGGGGAAAAAAAAATTCACTTGTTCACTAAAAAATATTCTAGAAATGGCATAAGTTTAAACATGACTAGGTCATGAAGAAAATGTCATTGTTGAAGCAGTTGAAAGGACAAAGAACATGAAGAATGATGATGATATGAAGGAGCAAGGATGTTGGTGTAGTTGAACGTAGTAGTCCATAGATTGCTACGATGAATAAAGAACACCTAAAATAGTTTGATGGTGTCGAAGGTGACACACGAAAGGGATTTGAACACCTGAACAATGTTCCTTTAAGTGGGATGGGATTGTAACATCCCCAACACTTAACCATGTTGAAGTTATAACTTAATTAATTATGTTTTTGATCCATGTTTAGGAATGTAAATGTAAATGGGAAAAGTACCTAGAATAAAATAATTATAATTTACATACTAGCTAATGAAGCGATGAAGCCATGATATGAAGTGGGCCATGTGAAGCCATGAGGAGGAGGGAAGACAACAAAGAGGAATTGGAGGATTGATATTTTTCAATGGATTATTGGTTAGGTCAAATGTTCATAATGATCAATATTTTAAACCTTTCCCAATAAAATATCTAGTTGGACGATATAGTAATAACTTCCATCCATTATGAGAAGAATGGGGTAACAGCACCAAGATTGCTCAAGAGGTATGGATAATGTACCACTATAATACTTCACTAGAAGTTTCTAATCTGACCAAGCATGGGTATACTTGATACAAAACCCATCAAGGAAGTTGATCTAAAATAGTACATACAAAAAAACAAGCATAGAACAAGAAGCATTGAGGGGGAGGGGGGGGAGGCGAAAGAGGAAGAAAATACTCTCCTGGTAGGAGGGAGGATGCTCATAGAGAAGGGACCATGGGAGAGAATGAAGTATCCTCATGGATAGGAAGCACTAATGGAGAATGAAAGAAAAAAGTGCACAAGGAGCATTGGTACATGTGAAAGAGAAGGAAAATGATAATTCTTCTCGAGGAAAGAAGAAGAGAGACAAGAGGAGGATCTCATATGAATTGGAAATAAAACCTCGTGTGAGAATCTTGTCCACCAACTGTCTATGACTGACATTAGTGAGTGAGTCCCTAGACCAAGCCAAATGGTCAAATAGATTATTGATGACTTGTCGGTATTATGCACTAAGGCACTAAGGACCTCACAACTGATTGTATGCAACTATGGTTTGATGTTGGATCCCATGTTGGTGAACATAATTTCCAAATTAATTAGAGGTATTTTTTCTTCCATTATCAATATGAAGAAATCCATTATGTGATTGTGCTTCATTTTCAATCCATACCTGAAAATCTCTAAAAATTTCAACAGCTTGAGATTTAATTTTCAACAAGTACACCTAACAGATTTTAGGGTAATCATCAATAAAAAACAACATAGTTATTTTCATTGGTAGAAGGAATGGGCATAGGGTGACACAAATCAGAATGTATCAGTCCAAGTTATCTACATGCTCTAAAAGTGGAATCATGAAATTATTGTTTTCTATGCTTACTACAGATATAAACATCATATTGCTTAATTTTCATAGGAATAGTAGGCAAATTGGAAACGTCATTCTTTTTCAATAAATGTATGTTATCATAATTAATTTCCAAATCTAGCCTAACATAGAAGGCTAGATGGAAATGTACCTTCATCATGATGAGAGATATATGTATAATTGTGTGTGTGAACAAATGTCCCTTTCAGCTTCAATAATTTTTCATTCTACGCTCAAGTCATGACAACCATGTTGTTGAATGTCTTTCTTATTTTTTCTTTACCATCAAATATATGAATAGTGTGGCCTTGTTGTGAATGTGAACAAGCGACAATGGATTTATTCATAGGTTTGGAAGGTAGAGCACATAATGCAGAAAAAATAAAAAAAATAAATAAATAAATAAATAAATAAAATATATATATATATATATATATATATATATAAATAAAAAATAAAATAAAATAAAATAAAAAATAAAAAATCAAGAAATTCAGGTAGTTTAAGCTTGATGGCGCCAATTCCTAAGATATTAGGACTTGATTTATATATAAAGCATTGTTCCATATACATTGTCACTGAATTATTCAAAGAAGCCTCTCTGGAAGTTCGTGTGGCATATTGCACCTCAAACACCCATGCATCTCTCCAATAAGAAAATGAAGTATGAAATGAATATTCAGTTACTCCAATATTGCAACGACCAACAATATAATGAGCAGATTTGGGTGCTTTACATTTAATTGGATTTAGTGATTTACCTCTATCTTCCTTTTGGTTTTTATTGTATTTGATTCTCTCGTAGGGGATTCTACATGTTGATGCATCATTTCCACCTCTGTTGCAAAAATTACAGTGAAGATTAGTTTTTTCTCCTTGATGGTTTTTAACCCCTACCTCTAAATTTATTTCTTCCACGTCCTCTATTTTTTCCACTTCATTGAGGAGAAACATGTGACTAATTCTTCCATTTATAAGCAAGTCACATTGTTTCCTCAAGGGATTGAGTTTTTATCTTCCTTTTCCCAAAATATTTCTCTGATTCTAAGATTTTCTCCAACAAAGAGTCAAAATTAAAAGACTCGAGTTAGTCACTATTTTGCATGGATTCAAGATAATGGTATTATCTAAGGTAGATGGACTTGATATATTCTATGAGAGAATTGTCTATATTAAATCTAGTGGCATTTATATCATGCATGATGGCTCTCATTTTAGAGACTAGGGACAGGGGATCTTTATCTTTCGACTCAAGGTTGAAGAGTTTGACCATTAGTTGAACAAGACGCAATTTTGAGTTTGATTCATACACAACTTTTAACTTTTTCAATGCACCATAAGAAATTTTTAAAAGAAACTTCATGATGGCTAACCTATTGACTTACAGAAGCAACAACAAGGTCATAGGATTTGATGTCCTTATTTTCCCATATCGCTAGCTCCCTATCTAACATGGGCTTGGTAAGTGCATTTTCCTCCTCTCCTTCACATATGTCTTTCCATAACTCATTGGAAATGAGGGCGTTCCTAATCTTTCTAGACCATTTTCGATATTTATCCTTGTCGGTGAGCACTATGCCAACAATGGAATGAGAAAATGCATTTTCATATATAGTTCTAAATTGAGGCCTTGATAAACTATATATATATATATATATAGAAGCCGAAAGGAGAATGAAAAATCAAGAAGGTAGCCATATAATATTTATAAGGAACAGGTGCATTAACTTAAGAAGACATTAGGTCACCATCACTATCACTAAACACCAAATTGTAATAAAAATCCATTTGTCTCTTTACAATAGCTATGACATTGTCAACACTATGCCATCAATTTGATATTTTAAGGAAGATGAACACAAATAATATAAAAATCACTTGTGCATATCCATAGTTGAGCTAGGGACATCAAGGCACTATGCAACAAAATATTGACCCAATCTATGATGCATAATTACATCAAATTTCAAATATCTCAAGATTTTAGGTGGAGATTTTTCTTATTGTGTACCCCCTCCTGAGGGCCTTGCAAATTACATTATTGCAATTAGCTCCTCTATATATGGTGTTACTCCTTGGATTCAAATAATGGCCACAAATAAGCATTTTCAAATGCAGCAGGATAGGTCTTATTGGCTATATATAAGAGTATCCTATAATCTTCACCAACTACTACTCATGGTCCATCATTATTGAAACTTTGCACAACATACACAACCACAAGTAGAAGAGGTATATGATAATGCAGTTAGGACCAATAACTAAATTTGCAACATCAAGAAGTATGAAGAGGCTATCCTACATGCACATTGCGAGGAATGAAGAGGTAACGAAAAGAATTGCAGGGATGTCACATACAAGAATGAAGATACCAAGCCACAGATTATTTTTCCATAGATAGTGGAAAGAGAAAGTAGGGATTCTAGTTTGGTGTAAAGGGGTAGGAAAAGGAGAGAGCAAGGTTTTTTATGGTACAAGGGAGAGAAAATGTGCACTAGTTGAGTTGCTCCATGGAAAATATGGATGAGAGACAGCCAAAAGAAAAGAGAAGTCCAATTCTTCCACAAGAAACAAAGGCAACAATAGATGCCACTGTAACCACAAGAGTAGCAATGTTAGGAAATGCCAGTAAAAGGAAACTGGGCTATTTCAAAGCAGACAAATGAACACACAAATCCCACAAAGAAACAGAGGGGCACACAAACACATCACAGGGACAGGTACTAGACCTTAGGTAGTCAATCCTATATGGAATCACCAAGCCATGTGTGACATTTCCAAGGGCACTATTGAGACTTGAGTGAAACTAGGGTTTCTGATGCACTAACACACATATAGAGGGACATACAAGTAGGCCTCCATTACTGCTAAAGAAGAAATAAAAACTAACACCCAATATGGAAAAAAAGGCTCCTCTCCGAAAAAGCAACGTCAAAGATGACAGACCATAATGTAAGAGTTACTAAGAGGGGAAAACGAGCATAAAATTTGAGCTCTGATAACATGCAAAACTCGAATGGGTAACTCCCAAGTGATGTATTTCATTCATGATCAATCAAATTTATACAAAGAAACATGATCATTCACTACATTACCCAAGGGTTGTTTCATCTTCCTAATTTATTTATGCACAATTTTATTTGGGGCAAAAATAACGAAGATTTGTGTCCAACACTTACAATGATGCATATTGTCAAAATATATCTCACACACACATTTTGTATATAATATAATATATATACATATTATTATATATTATAATGTACATCATAAATAGATCAAATACCTGGTTATATAATTGTAAAGTACTAATTACTTGTCTCTTGTCTCAATTTACTTTATATTTGCAATGGTCTAAACATTCTAACTTTTTAATTTTCCCATATATTCTTGTAACTAGTTTTACTTAAAATCTAATCATTTTTTTTTAAATTGTAGATATTAATCGTTAAAATTACCAAATATATATTTTATTTTATTTTTATATCATTTATATGCTATACTAAACAACTTCACAAATTAAAAATAAGATAAATCTATTTTTCTTCAAATTTTCTCTCTTCTATGTTTTTGACCCTGCCTTTACATTTTTACACTTTCCTTTTCCCATATACTAAATCCAATGAAGTGATAGATTAAAAGAACTACCATGCTTTTCTGAGCTATCATAAATTCCCTATATTATCTCTAATCCAAAACCAGAGTTTTGTTAGTATATGACATATACAGTCTCGTTATAATTGACACATACAGTCTATCTTTTGAAAGATACATTATTTCATTAATTTGAAATCAAAACAATACTTGAACTTGCATGGCTTCAACGTATCTGAAAGTTGATGCCTTTGAAACCCAATTGAGAATCGCTAGTCTTGAGCTTTTGGCATTGTGTTACAACTATTGAAGCATCTTCAATGGTGAAAATACATGTACACTCTTCTGCTACGAAAATACATGGATGAAACCAAAGATATCGATGATGCACTAGAAAATGTTGGTGAGATGGGAAGGTTAGGAAGATATGTTTGTATTTGTATTATTGTTTTTTGTAATTTAGATGACATGGAGAAGCAACGAAGAGGTGTTTGTAGAATCCAAAGGTGAAGATCAATTGCAATTGGGTTTAGTTGGACGTCTTCAGAGTAAGGATCATTAGATAATTTGTATGCTAGTGTTGTTGTAAAGCTTGTTCTATTAATAACAAATTCATAAGCTTTTTTGTTTGGAATTGCACCTTTTGATGACCAAGATGTCCAAAGTCCTTTAACTGGGAGGCAAGCAATTGACCACATTAATGTCGAATGGAAAATTTGATATTATGGCCACTGTATTTATGTATGAGTTACTTGCAATATTGGGTTCACATACTTGTAATAAGCATTTCTTTAACTTGTGTAAACATAGAAAGGACAAGTGATTGTGCATTAAGACATTTTGTGAAATTTCATGAGAGAATTTTTATACTATAAATTTAATTTCGACAAAATCCTATAACCAAAATAATTTTAGGATTTAAACCATTAAAAAAAATAAGCACACATATATCATGCCATGGTGATAAATAAATGTAACCCAATCAAGCTCATAAAATGGACATCTCAATACACTTAAACATCCAAAAAATAATTCAAAAAATATAATATTACAATCAAAATAATAAACAAATTGATTAGATAAATTTATTTAACATCATAAATTACACAAAATTGTGAGTAACCAATAAAAACAAATAAAATTATTTAGAAACTAGTATAAAAGTCTCTCCATATAATCCCAATTAAAAAGATATAATTAGATAAATTTATTTATCATCATAAATTACACAACATTGTGAGTAACCAAAAAAACAAATAAATTTATTTAGAAATTAATATTCAACTCTCCCATATAATTCCAATTAGAAATATATAATTATTAATAAAATAATCCAAAGATTATAATAAACTAAATAATATTTTATAATAAACTAAATACTATTTTATATTGATAGATTTTTAAGAGTTTTTCTTTTCCTAAATATGCAGAACAGCATTTCGAAACCATATCTATTGCCCAAAGGCAGAAAACAAATTTTATGATGCCAGAGAACCTATAACCTGCTAAAACAACTAAATGACAGGTTATATAACAAATAATGACCAGATGGATAATCCCACTAGTCGTAGAAAAAGTTTAACCTCAAATAAATCACTTTCTTTTACAGTCGAGACTCAATAGAAATAATATAACCAGAAACATGTGTCTGTATATAAAAGGCATGAAGAAGATATAACCAGAAACACGAGTGCGTATATAAAAGGCATGAAGAAGTTGGGTTTGCTTCTCTCTGTCGAACGAATCTGATAATGTGAAATTTTAAATACTAAAACATATTGCACGTTAAGATTCAAAGTCAAATAAATCACTTTCTTTTACCGTTGAGACTACAGAAATAATATAACCAGAAACATGTGTCTGTATATAAAAGGCATGAAGAAGATATAACCAGAAACACAAGTGTGTATATAAAAGACATGAAGAAGTTGGGCTTGCTTCTCCCTGTCGAACGAATCTGATAATGTGAAATTTTAAATACTAAAACATATTGCACATTAAGATTCAAAGTCTTGCACCAATGTGAAATAAATATTAAATACTAAAACATGTGGCACATTAGGATACAATGTCCTGTGGCCAAAAACATTTAAATTATCAACAATCAGTTTAAATACTAAAACATGTTGCACATTAGGATACAAAGCCCTACACAACTAGATTGTGGCCAAAAACAATTAAATTACCAACCATCATTTTAAATACTAAAACAAGTGGCACATTAGGATACAAAGTCCTGTGGCCAAAAACATTTAGATTATCAACAATCACTTTTCAACCAGGCATCTGAAGACATTTCTGGCCTTTTAAATATTATATTTTGACAATCTGATTGTTTCTTGCAATTTCTTGAAGCTTTTATGTATACGGTTTCTTCCCTATCTGTAGTGAACTCCAAGCCTTCTGCATTTCCGAATCATTGACCCCTTGAATTTCATAAGCACACACTATAATCGGCCCAAAATATGAAAGGAAAAAAAAGTTTGTTACAGCAAAATTACTGGTGCCATAAAAGAAGAACAGCCAAGTTAATTGTTTTGACCCAAAATATAATAGGTAAAAAAATAATTGTTACTGCAAAAATAATAGTGCCATAAGAGAAGAACAACCTAGTTAACTGTTTTGAGTTGAAAGCACTTCCCAAATCCAGATTTCGCAGAAGGAAAAATTTAACATTTGAAATACATTAGTCTCATGCATGCAAACTTTTTCTCTGCATAAAAATATCTTTCAAACATTTTACTTCAAATTCTACATATAATTTAATAATATCCGTCCTCAAACAGTAACAGTCTCAGAAGGGTAGTTTAGCAAAATAATATCCGTCCTCAAACAGTAACAATGATAAGACAGAAAGTCTTCCGAGGTTCAAATTCTTTTGATTAGCCTATGATTCACGTTAAGGCTATTGGTACAGTCTGTATTGATTTCAAGTAGGAGAGGAGCCGATTGCTCGAATACAAGCCGAATCCAATTATAAATTACTCTGGTTAAAGAAAAAACATTGATGAAACAGATATTATAGATGAATACAAGCCGAATCCAATTATAAATTACTCTGGTTAAAGAAAAAACATTGATGAAACAGATATTATAGATGAATTAATAAATATTAACATTGACGAGACTGATATTATAGTTGAATTGATAAATACTTGACTTGCAAAACATTGATTGACAAAACATATTTTACTGATTGTAATGTATGTAGTTGCTAAGGTGGCTACGGAATTATAGTAATATGATAGAAAAAATTGAGAAATTAGAGATCTATTAGATGCCCAGATCAAAATATTTTGATCTGAGTTTTATATTTTGACTAACTCATATATAGGAAACAACAATTTTTAGATTGGCTTTTGGAAACTCTTAATGATAATTCATGTCAATACATGGAAGCATCACTTTCAATACCCTCCCTTAATGTTTACATGGAAAACATTGAAAACACATATTACAATGACAAGGATAATATTTGTTTGATTGGTCTTCATCACCACTCACATCCACTCTGGAATCTCGCAAACACTGCTATTTCACCACCACATGTTCGATTTGTCACTTGACCTCCATTTAAAACGTAACCAACACTGCTATTTCACCACCACATGTTCGATTCGTCACTTGACCTCCATTTAAAACGTAACCAACACTGCTATTTCACCACCACATGTTCGATTCGTCACTTGACATCCATTTAAAACGTAACCAACACTGCTATTTCACCACCACATGTTCGATTTGTCACTTGACCTCTATTTAAAATGTAACCCCCTCTGACAATCGTTGATAAACTTTGCAAGATCAACAATATTGACACCTTGGTTAGTCTCTCACCATGGTTGATGAACTTTGCAAGATCAACAATATTGACACCTTGGTTAGTCGGGGCTTTCGCGATAAGATCCGTCAAGTAATGAACCATCCTATGGACCAACTACCATCTGTAGGATATTTCGCTTTTAGCGATGCATCAGTTGCTAGGATGGAGGTCTGGATATTGAATGTGTTCAAAAGTTGATCGAACAACTTGACCTTACTAGCACACAAGAGTTGATGTTTCAAACACTTTAGGAACCACCACCCTTTTTTATAACCAATAAAAACACAAACACCAATCACCAAAATGTACAGAGACAAAATCAACTAGTGCTCTTCTTTTATTTGTGCAGATCAAATCAAATATAATAATAATAACTTTGCATATTGGTATTTTCCATCAGATATGCAGCATTTGGTTCTCAATCTCTGAAATCATACATGAATAAACCAGCAAGAAAATCACCTCCATGATAAATTGATGGAACCCCTTATAGAACGATGAAATAACAGATCTACACACAAAATAGCCACAGGAAAATTTCACACTTGCAAAAAACAAAATTCACAACAAAAAATGACTCTCACAGGCCTATACTAATTTATATATATATATACAGAAACAGTAACGCTCAAAGCTCCCTTACATCTAGGCTCCCTTACATCTTCCTGGCCCTCCCTTGAGGGAATCAAGTTAGTACCCGCTAGTACTAGCTCTGATATACATATATAAGATATAAATCTATGACTTCCACACTTCTAAATCATGACTACAAAGAAACAACAATTTTTAAATTGACGCTTGAAAACTCTCAATAACAATTTATAACAACACATGAAAATATTATTTTAATATAATAATAATAAAAAATTATACTCGATATTAAAAGGAAAAGACAAAGGAAAGTAAACAGATATCAGATCAATGCAATTAAAAAAGATAAAGACAAGACAGATAAGACAAATAGCAAAGTAATCTTGGACCACCTGCAATAGAGAAGAAAAAAAATAGCGTTTGAAGACATTCACTGGCTCGCTTCGTCTTACACATAAAAATCTTTCTAGCAGTATTCCCAAAAAGAAACCAAACATTTAAAATAAAGAAAATAAACGGACGCCGAAGAAGAAGCTGATTAAGGTAAGTAAGCAAAGTGTTGAATAGATATATGAAGCAGAGAAAGGATTAACCTGTTGCCCTTCAGGGCAAAGAAACCACTCTGCTTCCCAGAATCATATGCTCAATAATCACCTACTCTACGGGCACTAACTTTGGATTTCACAATCAAAGTATTATAATGCCATTATACCAAAAGCCGCGAGCCATATTTTGACTGGAGATGTAGTTTGAAGAAGTTAGCCCTCTTCAAACTCTGAAATAAGATTATGGTGCCTTGTCATAATAGTAATTGGTTCCCAATGACGTAAGCAGGTGGGCGTGATAATTATTCTAACATTTTACTTCAAAACAAATAAAAAAACTTCACCATGAGAGTTTGGGTTAAGTTCAATTCTTCTATTTGTTTTTGAAACAGGGTGTTGAGACAATTGTCAGACTCACTCATTAGGAATCAATTATTTGAAGGAACCACCACCCAGAAATATGAGACTAATGGCCCTCAAATCAATAGTAAGAGTTTGGAAGTTTATTAACAATAACAATAGTGCAACTGAAATCCTCAACATCATACATCGCATAAGCTTTGCAAGATCACTGAGGTTAAGTAAAAAGGATGAACAATTTGAAGCCCCCATTACTCTGTTGGGCATTAAATGTATGTTCTGTTTCTGCACAAGAACCAGAAATCATGTTTTCGGTCCTTCTTCATTCAGGTAGCCAAAGTAGAGGAGTGGAACAGGTGCAAAGAATGTCCGAAGTCACAAAATATTCAAACACTTTAAATCAATTTCCTGCAATCAAGAAAATGCTTCAACAGACCGAAAGTTGGTGAGAGAGGGAAGAAAATGAATGCTTTCAAAGTTTAGAAAAATAGTGCAACCACCAAGAATAACCACCACGCCTTATAAAAATGGTAGCAGAACCCCCTTGAGATATTAAGTAAAAATTGATGAATCGGATCTAAATAATACTGCTTCACTTTCTTGGATCAGATTTCAGTTCTGTGTTAGATCAAATCAATCAAGATTTATTGAAATGATTTTCAATAAGAACGGTTTGCAATTATAATTATCTATTGATTCAGCTACCCCTTAAACCCATGTTGTACTTATGAACCGCTGATTCAAGAAAAAATGCACACGAAACGAAAGAAAAAAGAAAGAGGACCCCTTCCCATCGTACCTTGATTCGTAATCGCGACCATGACTGCGAAGCTGATCTTGCCATGGCGGAGTAGCTTCTGCAAGAGAGTAGCCGCGCAGTTCACATTTTGCCAGTCTGGTGCCACCACTACAACCGCAGAAGTGAAATCCGCGGCCACACTCTGGCAGAAGCTGCTCGGCTCGGCCATGTCACATGGCTCCATATTTGAAGCGAGGGAAGAAGAATATGTTGTGGCGGTAAGACATGGAAGTAAATAAAGAATTGCCGAGCACTAAATGAGCATCCACGAAGGGGTACTTTACGGCACGCGGATTCTTTGAAAATGTTATTGTACGAAAAGGAGTTACTTTTGCAACTTGGAGGGGAATATATTTAGGTAGGTAATAGGTATTTAAAATATTTATATCACTTTAATTTTATTATAAAAATATTTTGTGGTATAAGAGGAAATTTTGATCCACATGTCTAGAATGATTGAAAGTGGTCTAAATTTGCCAAAATGATTATATATATATATTAAGTATTTTAGATTAATATGAATTTAAATAATTCTTTGATGAGTTGTTAGTTGTCGCTTACCAAGAACACACCAAAGCAAGACATGGTCAGATGCTTTTATGGCCTTAACAATTGTTCAGCCTTACTTGTGTTTGCATTAACAATGCTCACAATTCAAGTGAGTTTGCAAATCATGTCAGCAATGTTAATGAATTGGTGGTGGTGTATCATGTCAATTGTAATGGCAAGAGATGGAGGTCTGCAGTTGGGAGAGATGAAATTAATGTAGGGGTTAGTGTTTATGTTGATTGTGCACATCAAGCATGGGCAAGCACCGAGCACGTGTACCAAAACACTCATGCTCATTATTGAGGTTGGTTCAGAGTACAAGGATCAATGAAACAAATAGTTATGACATTTCAAGGTTGTGAGATCAAGCTTGCATAAGCACTGGGAGATTGCTAGTAAGCTTTTGTGTTTGGTATTTGACTAATAGTCTTGTTAGCGCCATTACAGTGGATTCATTATCGCAAAGGCAGCCACCCGTGAAGCTCTTCTCCCTCAACCTAGTTTTTGTCCCATCCTTTAACATTTCCCCCTTTGTTTGGTCTTTTGGTCTCTGCTCAACACAAGGGCAACGTCTTGGTCACTGCATCACTATGTCAAGAAAAAGAGCGAGTGCTCAAAGAGGCACTACATACTTTAGGCCACTGGAAATATCGCCTTCCAGACAAAGGGTTGAACCCTCAGCCAACCGATATTAAGATAACACACCTTTGCCAATGCTCAATTGGTTCCAAATGTTGGTCACACTAGAGGGAGGTTCAGCCAATATATGCACACCCTTGACATATTTTGGCACCCCAAAATATGTTGTGACGGTTATTGTTTGATTAGGAGCTAAATTTTTGCTCAAAAATAAAATTTCTCGAAATGATGTGAAACCTGAACGACCGCGTAGTTTTCATCATTCTAAATTTGGTGCAACTCGTTTCGCGTGAAATGGACTATGTGTGGCCTCATAAACGTGTTTTGTCTGTTTTCCTAAACAGGGGAATTTGACAAAAAATTGTACAGACAGGGAGCCCAGTCAGTAGTTTGTACTGTTGACGTGGCATGTTGACTGGGCAGGTCAACGAGCTAGTCAATTATACCTCTGGTGAATCGCAGGCTGCCAAGTGGCATGTGGTGGTTGGTGTGTATTGGTATGTGTTGGCATGTTTTTATTGGTTGTGAATACACCAATGAGGAGGAGGCACGTGGCTCAACCTGGAGCTGCCATGTGTCCCCCTCACAATGTATTAAATGTTGGGTTATGGACCAGATGGACCGGGCAGGGGTCAAACACAAGACCTCCGTCGAACAAACCTCGCACGCACTAACTCCTCTACACATGACTCTTAACCATATACTGTTGAAAATGCAACAAGATGATGGAGCTTAGTGAAAAGAAGTCGCCTTCACTAAGTGGGCCCGCAGGCTATTTTTGGCGGAAAGTCTATTTTTAGACTATGTCTATTTTTAGACATATGGATCATGGTCTATGAGTTGCAGGATGCTATTTATGGATGATTGGTCAAGTTGGTAAAATAGATGGACCTCTATTTTTAGACATTGGGCGGAATCTATTTTTAGACTGCCAGTCTAAAAATAGATCAGTCGAATATTATTAGCTCTTAATAATATTTGGACTATAAACATTATCTTATCCTCTTGGCGTACTAATTTGATGTTTGGATGGTACACAAAATTTACGAAGGAAATACACTTTTCCTATGGGTTATTGAGCTATTGCATGGTTAATTCTTGGCTTTGAACTCATGGGCAAGAGTTTGGTGGAGTTGATGAGACAGTTTGAAAAGAGTTGTGTTCCCGCCTTTAACTTAGTTGAACTAGTTGTGTTTAGTCTTAACCTAAAAAATACACTAGTGATGAGTGGTGTGAATTAATTATTAATTAATTCATTAATTATTAACTCATAAATCAACTAAAGAATACATCAGTTAACTGTAATGCATGGACAGTTCAGTGGAGACCAGTGATAGAGGTGGGTGAAAGGGTGAGTCTACTATCAGTTGTGACTATAACTGTGCATGAGATTTGCACACACATTGATTGAGATTTCCAATGAGGATTGCGTAGTTGGAGCTAGTGGGATTTGAACTTGGATCTCATCATTAATCAACTTGGATTGCGCAGTAGAGGCAGGCAGACTTGTGGAGGAGATTTGAACCTGTGACTTGTTCACTTTCTAAACTAGTTTGTGTGTAACTTTTGGAGATAGTGCTGAGAGCTGTGAGGGCTTTGTGCTATGTATTGTTACATGTTCTCTATCATTATAATATACAGATAGTTGGGGGTTTTCAGCTATTGCTTTCCCCATTACATACTGTGTTGATATGTGTGCTTGATTATGTTTTGATGTGCGCATGCGACTGCTTCTATTTCCGCATATTGATGATCAATTGTAGAAGAGGTTATGTATTATGCATGAAGCTTAAATAGTGTGTAATCAGGATAATCTCGGTGAATAATTCAGCTATTATTCAAATTTCTACATGTTATCGGAGCGAAAATTGATCATCGGATCTATTACAGTGATTACAATTATTTCGGTAGACAGAGTCTGTAACGGGCCAGGTAGCCTCTGGATCCATCCTTTCTTTGAAAGGTGATATATCCAGTAAATACCCCTACAGTCGATCTCTGTGCTAGAAATAATTTGTTCTCACAGATCGGAAGCGGTTGAGTTTTGAGCTGGTGGAATTCGAATTTGCAGCAGAATTTGGAATTCGAATTTGCAGTAGTTTTCTTGGTGCCAGAGTTGAAATGTCTTTCAACAGATTGCGACTAGAGTATGCCCTTGAGGGCAGTTCGAATTATGTTGCATGGAAGGACAGAATGGAGGCGGTATTAGATGATAACGGGCTGAAGGAGTTCATAGATGCTTAGATCCCAAAGCCTACTGATGGTGCTCAAGTTGAAGCTTGGCAAAAGAAGATGGAAAAATGTCGAAGGATTCTGTTGGAGGGTGTGAAGGATCACATTGTATCCAGCCTGCATGGAAAGGCTTCTCCATACTTGATGTGGAAAGCGTTGACAGATCTATTCCAAAGCAAGAGCGACTAGAGGAATTTGGCGCTCAAGGATAAACTCAAAAACATTAAGATGGAGAAAGGCGACATTATCGCCAAGTACCTCACGAAGTTCACCCAATGCAGGGATAAGCTGGGAAGTGTGGGGGTGACTGTCGATGATGAGGACTTGGTGGACCTGGCTCTCCTTGGTCTTCTGAAGAGTTGGCACTCCTATCAGGACTCTGTCAATGGTCGGGAGAAATTGTCGGGATGGGAGCGACTTTGGTCGGATCTCATGCAAGAGGAGATAAGGCGAACTACCAGGGACGGATCTTCATCAAAGGTATCTGATGAAGAAAATTGTGCTTTGGCTGCCAAATCAAAGAAGGGGAAGAGCAAGAAATCTTCTCAGACTGGTGCGAAAGGCAAGAAGCAAGATATGTCCAAGGTGAAGTGCTTTCACTATCACCAACACGGACATTATGCCACAAATTGTCCGCAGAAGAAGAAAAATAAGCATGCTGCTAGATCTGCAGCGGGAGAGGCCTTAGCTTCGCAGTTTGAGCTAGATTTTTCGTTGATCGCATGCTTGGTCTCAAGTGTGATGGGATCAGTATGGTGCTTGGACAGTGGTGCGTCTTTTCACATGACTGGAGATCGGGATTTGTTTTCAGATCTGGATGAGAAAGATCTTGGAGTGCACATCGAGATGGGCGATGATGGTAGATACAGTGCGACCGGTATCGGTACCATTTCCTTTGAGAGGGAGTCTGGTAAACCCTTCGTATTGAAGGAAGTGATGCATGTTCCAGAATTGAAGAAGAATCTTATCTCTGTGGCGATGTTAGAAGACAAGGGATATGATGTTGTGTCTTCAGCGAGGGAAAGGCTTTCCTGCGCAGTAAGACAACTGGAGAAACCCGGAAGATAGGGGTTCGAGTCAAGAACCTTTATCAGTTGCAAGTAGATGGCTGTGCAACAATGGCATGCAAGGCGGAAGGAGTGGTGAGCCGGGATGATGGCGAGCTGTGGCACCGGAGATTGGGCCACCTTCACCATGGAGCTTTGAAGATACTACAGCAGATTTCTACTAGACTTCCTAAGGGCACTCTTGCGCAGTCAGATCAGTGCAAGGGGTGTACCTTGGGAAAATTTGTGAAAGCCACCTTTCACAAGAAGGATAGTCGCGCCACGACGATCCTTGAGAGAATCCACACAGACGTGTGTGGACCTTTCTCAGTAGCTTCGACAGCAAAGCACAAGTAATATGTGATCTTTGTTGATGATTTTCTCGGAAGTGCTGGATCTTCTTCATGCAGAAGAAGAGCGAGACATACTCAAAGTTCTGTGAGTTCAAGGCACTGGTTGAGAAGGAATCGGGGAAGCATGTGGAGGCTCTTAGGAGCGACAATGGTGGTGAATTCATCTCTGCTGAATTCAAGGACTTTTGCAGCGCAGAAGGAATTCAGAGAGAGCTCATAGCACCTCATAACCCACAGCAGAACGGGGTTGCTGAGCGGAAGAACAGAACGATCATGGGTGTTGCACGGGCGATGTTGCATGACCAGGGCCTACCCCTTCACTTGTGGGTGGAGGCATGCAATACTGCAGTATATGTGTAGAACCGTTTTCCTCACAAGATACTTGGCATGAGTACACCGGAGGAGGCGTTTTCTGGTAAGAGGCCTGATATTTCCCATTTGAGGATTTTTGGTTCACCTGTCTACATGCATGTGACGAAGGATGCCAGGAAGAAGCTGGAGCCGACCGCAGAGGTTGGAACATTTGTGGGGTACACTGATACGCCCCACAACTATCGTGTGTATTTTCCGGCATGTGGCCGCAAGATCACAGCGGGCGGGATATCCAAATTTCATGAGGAGAAAGCCATGAAGTGTTCACTTGAGAGGGAGCCACACTTGCATGCATATGAGGAGCTATTAGTTCCTAAGGATGAGCCTCAAGATGTGGATCAGCCACAAGAGGAGGTTCATGGAGTGGAAGAGACCACTCATGCAGCGCCAACCATCAGAGGGCGGAATCGCACTACAGAAGTTGAGCGACCGGCTCAAGATGCAGAGAAGATTGTAGGGGCACCTACATCACAGCGCAGACAGAGATAGTCACCTGATCGGTACACTGGATACATGGCTCTTATGAGCAAGTGTATCGTGACAGATCCATCCTCTTTCGAGGAAGCTGTGGAGGATCCCGCATGGGTAGATGCCATGGTGGAAGATTATGATTCGATTGTCAGAAATAGTGCATGGGAGATTGTCCCAAGGCCGGAAGGGAAATCAGTGGTAGGTTCGAGATGGATCTACAAAGTGAAGCAGGTGACTGACGGGAGTATGGAGAAGTACAAGGCAAGATTTTTTGCCCGTGGATTCTCACAGGTCGAGGGGATCGATTATGAGGAGACCTTTGCACCTGTCGCAAGGTACTCTTCCATACGGACGATCCTAGCTCTCTCAGCGCAGATGGGGTGGCACATCCATCGGATGGATGTAAAGACTGCGTTCCTCAATGGATTCATTGAGGAGGAGGTGGCACATAGAGCGTACCCTCTCAAGGTTTCGAGATTCAAGATGAGTCGCACGTGTGCATCAAGAGAGCACTGTATGGGTTGAAACAAGCACCTCGTGCTTGGTACACATGGATTGACAGTTATTTCACCGGACTTGGATTCTCCAAGAGTGAGGTAGATCCTAACCTGTACCAGATTGTGGTGGAGGGTAAGTTGTTGATCATTGTACTGTATGTAGATGATTTTATTTTGACGGGTGATGAGTTGTTGATACTTTCATGTAAGGAGGATCTTGCTAGAGAGTTTGAGATGAAGGACTTGGGCCTCCTTCATTATTTCCTGGGATTGGAAATTTGGCAGCGCAGTGATGGACTATTTGTTTCTCAGGGTAAGTATGCCCACGAGATACTAGAGAAGTTCAACATGCATGGCTGCAAGCCTGTTGATACTCCTCTTCCTGGAGGTTGGAGGAAGGAGGATTCTACTTCAGTGGAGGTAGTGGATGCCACTGTTTATCGATAGTTGCTGGGGTCTCTTATGTATCTGGTCAATACACGACCCGATATATGCTATGCCGTTAACCAACTTTCGCAAGCTATGGTTAAGCCTACCAAGCTCTTCTGGAAGGCAGGCAAGCATGTATTGCGTTATCTTAGAGGCACATCGGGATATGGTTTGTGGTACAGACAGGAGGATGAGGTGAAGCTATGTGGCTTCACGGATGCAGATTGGGCAGGGAGCCCAACGGACAGAAAGAGCACATCTGGAGGGATCTTCAGTATCAGGTCGACAGCAGTTTCTTGGTATAGCAAGAAGAAAATATCCGTGGCACTCAGTTTAGCAGAGGCTAAGTATATGGCAGCAATCTTGGTTGCATGCAAGGCCATATGGATGAGGAAGATCCCGGTCGGGTTGTTCAGGTCACACTTGGAGCCTACTGTGATTTATTGTGATAACCAGAGTTGCATTAAACTCTCAGCTAATCCAGTATTTCATGATAGATCCAAACACATTGACATCAGGTACCATCATATCAGATATTTTGTGCAGCGGAGAATCATGTTACTTTCATATATTCCCACGGAGGATCGGGATGCTGATATCTTGATGAAGGTGCTCACCAGGAGAAAATTCGAATACCACAGAGGCAGGATAGGGGTTGCAGATAATCCATATCTTGTTGAGAGGGAGTGTTGAAAATGCAACAAGATGATGGAGCTTAGTGAAATGAAGTCGCCTTCACTAAGTGGGCCCGTAGGCTATTTTTTGCGCAAAGTCTATTTTTAGACTATGTCTATTTTTAGACATATGGATCATGGTCTATGAGTTGCAGGATGCTATTTATGGATGATTGGTCGAGTTGGTAAAAATAGATGGACCTCTATTTTTAGACATTGGGCGGTTTCTACTTTTAGACTGTCGGGCTAAAAATAGAACAGTCAAATATTATTAACCCTTAATAATATTTAGACTATAAACATTATCTTATCCTCTTGGAGCACTTCAGTTTGATGCTTGGATGTGGCACATGCAGCTGACAAAAGGAAATACGCTTTTCCTAAGGGTTAGTTGAGCTATTGCATGGTTGACTTCAGTTAGAACTCATGTGGCAGAGTTTGGTGGAGTCGATGAGACAGTTGGTGAAGTTGTGTTCGGTTTAACTTAGTTGAACTAGTTGTATTTAGTCTAAATGAAAAATACACTAGTGATGAGTGGTGTGAATTAATTATTAATTAATTCACTAATTATTAACTCATAAATCAACTAAAGAATACATCAGTTAACTGCAATGCATGGACAATTCAGTGGAGACCAGTGTTAGAGGTGGGTGAAAGGGTGAGTCTACTATCAGTTGTGACTATTGGTTGTGCATGAGATTTGCACACACATTGATGGAGATTGCCAATGAGGATTGCGCAGTTGGAGCTAGTGGGATTCGAACTTGGATTGCGCAGTAGAGGCAGGCAGACTTGTGGAGGAGATTTGAACCTGTGACTTGTTCACTTTCTATACTAGTTTATGTGTAACTTTTGGAGATAGTGCTGAGAGCTGTGAGGGCTTTATGCTATGTATTGTTACATGTTCTCTATCATTATAATATACAGATAGTTGGGGGTTTTCAGCTATTGCTTTCCCCCTTACATACTGTGTTGATATGTGTGCTTGATTATGTTTTAATGTGCGCATGCGACTGCTTCTATTTCCGCATATTGATGATCAATTGTAGAAGAGGTTATGTATTATGCATGAAGCTTAAATAGTGTGTAATCAGGATAATCTTAGTGAATAATTCAGCTATTATTCAAATTTCTACATATATGATCTCCGCATATATTTAAATTTGATCAAATGTGTTGCTGGGGGGAGGGGGGACCATCCCCCGAAATAAGTCGCCATGTGTCCCATACCCCGGACCGAGGGCGAAGCGCAGGTGGCATTAGAACCATAAGCGCGTCATTAATTTCTAATTTGAGATTAGTTAACGATAATGCAGATTAAGGGAGGTATTAACGAAATTAACCGTCCCACAATTTGTGCCGCTAGTTTATGAAATTCTAGGACAGTTTTCCAAATGATTTGTAGGACCGTCCCGTATTTTGTGCAATTTGTGGAGTGAATAATGGGAAAACTAGGAGAGGTCATAACTCATCCATTTTTTGACCAAATTGGATGCAAAAAGAGACTAAGGTACCATTTTTTACTATTTTGGACTCAATGGAACAGGTCTCAGGATCCATAGAGCTCTCTAGATAGGAATTTTTTCAAGTTGAATCCTAGGGGTGCCATGATCAACCATGGTATTGAAACAACTTATGGAGAAGTTTGATGATCAAGTTGGCCTTTTAGGGGTTGTCTATTCTCCATATTCTTTTTGAAACAACAATTGCATCAGAGATGTAACTTCTCATTCTTATTTCCTCTTTATGTCCTTGAAGGAGAGATTTGTTCATGTACTACAAGGTGTTTTGTGGTGCAATTGTAGCTCTTTGAAGCTGGAGTTTAGGATCTTGATGTAGATACCTATTGTTTTTTATTGTTTACATTCTTGACTGAAGGTTAGCATGCTCATGGGATGATGTTCTTGCAGCAATATGTTTCTTTGTAGGAAAAGCTAATCATTCCTTTGTTCAACATTTGTTGTACTCCTCTTTACAAATCATTGAGCATAATGAGAAGGGATCATCCCATTAGAGTTGATCCAAGGAGATGTAGCCCAAGAGGGATGAACTCCTTAAACAAATGGCTAGTGTAAGACTGTTGATTGCATGCTTCCATTTTATGTTTGATTTCATGTAAAATAATTCATGAACATAAATTAACAAAAACACATAGAACCGCCTACTTCTACTTGTCATTTGAAGGAAAAACCTTAGTCACAAATCTTTATATTATGAACACAATCTTAGCATAGCATAACTAATATTCATGATTTAGATCATTGTTGGATAGAAATGCCGCCAAAGATGAAATTTTGTTGATACTTAATGGCATTCAACTCGCAATGAAGGGAATGGATTGCTGCTTATAGCACATTGAAGCACAAATTGGGCTTCCTTATGACCTAGGATGTTCTCCAAGAAGCAACATAGAGTCGATAATCATGAAGGAATCAGACTCTTTGAAGGGATGAGAGCATTAGTACACTCTTTTATTGTTCTTCCTTGTTTCTAATTACTTAATTTTATGGTTAGATTTTGAAAATAATGTCTTATACATGCCTCTAACTCCTGATATTATGGTCCTATTATTTATGAACATGAGTCAATTTTTGGACTATAAAACAACTCTTGTTCTACAAATGGTCTAGCCTCCCTAATGGAAAACCAAAGCTTGTATTTTTCATCAATTTTAATTAACAAAAATTTGATTACCAAATTATATATATATATATATATATATATATATATATATATATATATATATTATTTCAAACAAATTAGAAGTCAATCTAGAAAATTTTTACTCGTATTATGTGTTAAAATTGGTATACAATATTTACATTATAATATATTAGACTTTATTTTGTTAATACATTAAATTTCTTTTTCAATATTAATAAATAACAATTTCCAACTCTATTAAAATAGTGCGACCATATAAATTAAATGGTTGGTAAACACTTTTACAAAACATAAAAATTAACTGAATTATAACTGATATATATATATATATATATATATATATATATATATATATATAGTAGAGATTAAAATAAAACATAAAAAATAACTAAATTATAACTTTATTTTAAATTATTATTAATTATGCAAAGAATATATATATATATATATATATATGAGAGAGAGATCATAATAATCTTAACCATGTGGAAATTCATAACTTGTGAATAGCTCTTGTTGCAATATCATGGTCTAATACCATGATTGTTCAATACCACATACTCAATATGACATGTATTAATATGACATTTTATTTAATTAATTATTTTGAGATAAATTAATTAAAAGAGGATCACCAACTTGGAGATACATCTTAATCCTTCATGAATATTCTAGGATATTTCATGGAGGTTAAATCTCTACCATTCACCTAATAATCCCTGATTATTAAATTAAAATTGTTGAAAGAAAAATAGACACCCCTATGTGCATAAATATACAGTTAAAAACTTTATATTTATGAAATAACTACCAACATAAATTTATTTAATGTCACATATATTAAGGGCTGATAGTGATCAAATCTCTTGATTTGAGAACCTATTTTAGATGAGTGCAAAACTTGAAGAAAGATGTGCACTTGAAGAGATTTGATCCCTCTTTGCCTAAGTCACATGGTTCGGTTCAAGCGGCATATATATATATGATAAAATATTAATATATCAACATCAATAAAAATAAAAAATGTTATCACGAACATGGAAATTGCAAAGATGTATTATAAGCTTAAGTTGCGACATGAGATTATGAGTTTTGATCTATGGCTATGAGATTCAATGAGGTTCATTGAATCTAAAAAAAAATTAAAGGTTTGCCAAAATTTGAACCTCAAAGTTGAAGTTCGAAGAACCTTGTGACATAGTTCTTCGAACTTGGTAGATTTGGCCTTCATATATAGAGACACACACACACCTTATGATATATGTTTTTTATTTACATTTTCTTTATTTAATGTGATATAGCTAACACTAGGATATTTTGCTTATGACCCACATTGTATATATCAAAATGTTTTTTTTTGTTATTGGTATATTTTTAAATACACATCCCCCTCATATTGGGTAGTAGAAACCATATATCTATGGGATAGAATCTTTTTATTATATATCAACCCTTAGGCTTCATATTAACCTCAGATTTATAAAGAGTTGAGAGGGATCAAATATCTATGGTAACCAAATATCTGGAGGTGCAAGTTTTACATCTTACATTAAGATGGATCTGTGTTGGTATTTTACATTTTTCAATTTTCATTTTACATTTGACATTACCTTGCATTTTACAATTTGTGTTACATTTTACATTTTATATTACGTTACATTTTACATTTAATTTATATTACATTTTACATTTTACATCATATTTTACATTTTACATTTATATATGTTTTAATACCAATATTAATTAAATATATAAACACGGATTTTTTTCTTTTTACACCTATACATATCCCTTCATACTCTGAATTCATAGTAAGCATCAAAACTATTACTATATGATATATCTCCCAATGCTAAAATTAAAGAAATCAGATTAATTAATGAAATGTGAGATGTAAAAATATAATAATTTTTTAAATTTCAAGACATTGAAATATTTAGGGGGAGAGGGGTTCTCCAATTTAGTATGGAAAAGATGTTGTAATGCCATGTCTTATTATTATATTATATAAACATTTTGACTTGGTCAAATTACATAAAACTAAAAGTAAATTTCTTACATAAAACTAAAAATAAAATTATATATATATAATCATTATATTTAATGATTATATATATATATATATAATCATTATATTTAATAGTTGAACAAGCTTAGATCCATCTTAACTCTGAATCTACCAAAGCTTTGAGAGGGATCAAATCTCTTGGGGTACAAACTTCTTTTAGAGTGAAAAAATATTTGATCTCTCTCACTGAGTGTTAAGATGGATCTAGGCTCATTTGTTTATAACTCACACTAATATATATATATATATATATATATATATATATATATATATATATCTCAAATACTCTATCTCTTTATATAAAGTTGATGTAATATTAAGATGAAAATTGAAGTATTTTATTTACTCCCAACATTGAAAAAGAAAAAGAAAACAAAAACACAAACATTTGTTATTATATTTTTTAATTGGTTAATATAGATATTATTTTATTATTTTTAAATATAATATTACATCCTCATACTTTTAGTACTTTTTAATTTTTATTGTTATTTTTGAATTGATGGGAAACTATCTATTTTTATTAGGTGTCGTCTAACTTATAGACAAAAATGGTTTTTTTCAGGATATTTTTTTTGGATAATTTAAATTAAAATTGTGGAGATTTTTAAAAATTTGAGTTTAAGTTGTCTAATCTATAGAATTCAAGTGCCCACGATTTTTGAATCCAATTATGCATTCAAAAATACATTTTAATTAGATAAAAAAGACTATTTCATCTATAAGTTAGACTGCATCATTTTTATTATTATCATACATTTGACTAACATTGTATTAAGCATTTATTTTTTCTATTGACAGAATATTATTTTTTTTATCAAACAATTTTGTTATTACTTTTTATTAATATTTAAAATTGTTGTAAATGTAGCCGGAAGAAAACAATTCTCTCTAATCCCTAAGGAATAATTGTTGATAAATTTGCTGAGAGCCTTGGAAGGAAAACTAACAATGAAACAGAATCCTATGGACTCTACTTAACATAACAGGAATCAAAGACATCTCGATGCTGAGAGACTCCCTTTTTGTAATCCAGTTATTTAGAATTAACACTTTGAGACCTATGCGTAGTAGTTATCCCTCCTCTTTACATTATCGAACTCAATGCAATTTGATTTTAAGGAAAACTCATATCTCTTCGCCGATCTCCCTCATGAACCTTCCTCACCCTCAACTCCTTCTCTCCTTAATCAATCAATCAGGCATAAATTTTAGTGAGGGCTCCATTATGGATTTTCCATGTTTGCTGGCCTGTGCTGCCATTAGCGGGCTCAACGTATCATCTCATAGATTTGGGATTCATGCAATCGTGCTAATTCAAGTTGTAGAACCTATGTTCAAGATTCGCATAAGGCGAAATTGGGTCTATTCAATGTGTTGCAGCTTATCCAAGGTGATGCAGTTAATATCTAATGCAAGGATTAGATGGGTGATCCATTTGAAAGTTAGGTTGCATGAAGTAAGCATCAATTCAAACACTAGAACGATGATTAATTTTCATTGGGACCCTGATCATTCTGGAGATACAATTCATCCAAGTACATTCTCCCTCCCGAGAAATTGGCATAAATGGAGGTCGGGATTCGTTGCTAGTTTCAGTCAGGAGGTTTGGGAGTATTATGGGCTTCAATTGTTGACAGTGTGGTGGTGGGTTGTCTGACTCGAAGGCGTTGATCCATATGGAAGATTGAGGATTCGTGACAGTACATTTCGCTCCAGGAATGCACATCCATTGGCCTACTCTAGTTTCAGCTCTCTAGTAATGTTGGTACCCCAAATATTTAGAATGGAAAATGTAGAATGGAACTTACAGAGATGAGGGTTGAGATATATGATCTTCAGGGGATGCGTATTCAAGAGAACTCCTCTCAGAGTATCACATTAGACACCCTAGAGAATCATCGCTGACGACTTTCCGCTTGGAGGACGAAGTGGAGGCACATCACAGCATCATGGCCAATCTTCAGTTTCAATAGAGGAGGGGGAAGTATTAATGTGGAACGAAATTCACACAAATGGGAATATGCTACTGTTTTATTCAGGACTGTAGTAATGGACTGAAGCATTACAAAGGAAACCCGACAAACACCACAATCATGACACCGACACCAGATGTTAGTAGGAGACCGAAAGCAAACCTCCACCAGGTGACCCCAAAAACTGCCTCCGTTGACAAATTGATCTGAAGAAAAAGTCAAACAACCATGAAAAAGTGAAACCAAAAATTGATCTGAACAAGCCAGCAAATTCCTTAGATTAAGTCATTACCTGATGAATGGGTTTAAATGCTTATTTGTTCTGTCTAAATTTTGTTCGGATATATACCAATAGTAGAATAAGAGTACTGGTCAGTCCTAAGGTTTTGGATGTGATTTGGTCACTGCTACATCCAACTTATACTTGTCACGAAGATCATAATTACTTTTCCATTATAAATCTCTCTGGATTTTTCTGCAATCTAGGGTGAATTTAATGAAAAAATATTCATTCTTGATATTTAAAATTGTTTATTTGCAATATGATTGGATAATTGTTTCTGATTATTCTGTCATAATTTTTGGTTGCATCTACAATATTTATGCCATGATTTTTAGATATTTATAGATTTTTCATTGTTAAGCTTCATAGAAAACTACCAAAAATTGAAATCCACCAAAATAGCTCATACTCACGTAAATAACATATTTACCATCAATTACTATCCACCAATATTAAACAAGTATTTGTATAAAAAATGAGTCTAGAAACAAGATGTAAATAAATGAGTAAAAATGTAAAAATAGAGACTTAGTTATATAATTTTAGTTAATATCAATAAAAAAATCAGTAAAAAAATATTAAAAATAAACTAAAATGGTTATCAATTCAAACAATAAATAACTAAGTAAATAAAACAACTCCATTTTTAATATTTATATTTTTTTAAGAAATATATTCAATTCATCTTTCACATATATATCTACAATGAACAACCACCCTTTAAAATAAATCTATTTATACTTTAAAAATGTGAAACTGTATACACAACCTTCTCAACCAAAAAAATTGGATTTTAAAACTTAATTTGACTAGATTCTAAACCTTAACACTTACTTGAAATTAGCATTTTTACTTTAATTTAGCTATATTTAAACTCAGTGGCAATTACTAGCTACTCTGTAGCACTTGTACTTTTATGTAACTTTTCACAACAATACTCGTATAAAAAATTAAAAACAAAATACATAAATATTTTATTAACATTTTTGTAAATTTAAACTTTACATGAACATTTTTTAAATTTGAAACATATTATGGATCCAATTGGGAAAAAGTTGTGCTCCATGGGCATACGTCCCCCCGCATACGTCCCCCCACCTGGGAAATGCATGTGGGAACGTCTAGGGATGTTTCCCCACGTCCCCAAAAAAGAAAATTCAAAGGGGGTGTTTCCTCAAGAGGAAACATTTCTTAGTTTCCAAAAAAAATTGAGGTCAAATCATTTAAAAAAAAAGTCAAATCCCTAAAAAAAATTATAAAATATTATAAATATACTATGAATTGATGGGGCGAAAGGGTTTTTTTGGTTATTTCATATTTGAAGGGACCAACAACATGTTGGGATGTTAATCTATAGGATGATGCACAGGTAGATATGGAGAGGGACTTAATGAGACACTAATTGGGTTGGTTGGTGTGCCACTTAGCATGTTTGAGAATGCAAGTGATTATAATTCAAATGGTGACATGGTTGATCACGATTTATTCAAGCAGCAGTTGGATGCAAAGACTAGTGGGGCATTACCTTGAGCAATTATGCTCATTTGTCATTTGATATGTTCTTATGTTATCTGATTTTTTGTTTAAAACTTCAGTTGTAGACTTTAGTTTGTTTTGAACCCTTATATATGATATATTAGACTTGACTCTATAAAAATTTTGAATCTTGATGTATTAGACTTTGACATTTATTTCAATATTCACTATTCACAGTTGGAACTTCAAGATGGTTTCAACTTTTATTTTCATTGTACAATGTTACAGTTACATGTATGATTGTATCATGCTTTTAGTTTTACATTTGTTTCAGTTATATGATTCATCGATTTATCCTTCATGATGTAAGTGTTACATAATGATAAAAACAGTTAAATTATAAAATTTCGATGATATATTTAGATTTTTTTAATATTTTACTATTTCCTAAAAATTGGTGGGAATCTTTTGTATAGGTCGCTCTTGCATTTCCCTTCTCCCTCGTCCCCACGTTCCGGAAACTTAGTAAAACTATAGAAAAAAATGCTAAATAATACTAATTTCCTAATATGAAAAGACAATAAAAATCAATGATATGATTAATTGATAACAACAACAAATTTGTAATTTTGTTCATATTTAGTATTGGTTGAAAAACAAACATACATGCATTAAAAATATTTAAAGAGTTTTTGAAATAATATTTACTTATAATTTACTCTTTGTTTTATAAGAGTAATTTGAATAAAAGAATTAAAAAAATGTAATAAAGTGTTTGTAATAATTAAATAAATATTTAAAATATTTGCACTTAAATTTAATAATATTTCAATTTAGATTTTGACTAATACCAAAAATAGTTTAACGTTGGAAACCTGATCTATACAAGTAGTTTGGTGCTTGTTGGATGGCGATGACTCAGAATTTATACTCATCATTTCAAGAGTTGCTCTAGTCTAGGGCATTCATTTCCATCACTTTGCATCTAATAATGGCCATAGAGAAATTTGTGGGATGACCGTCTAGGGTATTGTCTCCCTTGATGAATTTGTTGTCATTTTTTCTTTTGCATGCCCACTGAGTGCACCAAGAAAGTTTGGGTCATTTCTTTGTCTAGTCCTATCTTAATCTTATGGGTCTACATTCTCTCGTATTGTGAGGGTATTTGGTCTGGGCTTCTTCACTCTCAACCATGGTCAGACAGAGAGCTCATTGTTATCGAGGAAGAAAAAATCGAGAAGGGTTTGGTGGCTCCTGAGCTAGAATGAGGGTTGAGACGTCAACTTGTTTATTTAGAGAGCAAGTTTGAGTAGGATTTGAGGAAGAGTTGAGAAAATTTGAAGTGAATGCCATAGTGGAAAGGGAATGTTTTTCAGATTCACAAGTGCTAGAGGATATATAAGATTGGATGCTTAACACAGAACATGCCCGTGGCAATAAGAACTAATACATGTTAACCATTGACCTATATTGGAGAATAAAAATGTTGTTGGGAAGGGTGATCATGTAATGAAATAAAGTGAAGGAATGAATTTTGTTAATGCTAGATCATGTGGTGTTCGACACAAAGAATATGGGGGTGCATATAAAGCGTATTGAAGTAGATGTGCCTCTTGCTCTAGTTTGAGTGGCAATGACCAGTGGAAATCTAGACCCATTAAGGTGGACATTTCCACATCCTCCTAAACTTTGAATGTATTGGTCTTATTTCTTTATTTCGTTTCTTTATGATGGAAAATCCTTATATGCTAGTCTACATAGGTTGTTTTATTATTATGTTACTAGTTTTCAAAGAAATAATAGTTTATACTCTCTTGGTAATCTAGATCTTTCTCTATTTTTAGTAACTTCTCTTGGATATTGTTCATTTTTTTATTTATATCTTATTATTTTGCTAGTAGTATGGTTTCTCAAGTTACAAGGCACTAGCATGAGGGGTTATGGGACAAGTGTGATATTTTATGATAACAAAATTTATCTTAAAAAAAAAAAAACTTTTGGACCAAAACTCATTCCTTATTTCCTTGAAGTTGAATTTCTCAAAAATCTCTCAAATGCCTAGAACTCATGAGCTCTCGAGAGCCAAGGGAATGGATTTAGGTAATGTTAAGAATGATTCCCATGTAACTATGAAAAATAGTAGATCCATCTTAACTCTAGATCTATCATGCACTGAGAGGGATCAAATCTCTTATAGTGCAAACATTTGTTTTCAAGTTTTACTTTTTGAAAACAAGTTTGCACCTAGAAAGATGTGATCTCTATCTATGCATGATAGATACAGAGTTAAAATGGATGCCACATGTCAACTCCATGTTGAGTATAGAAGGACTTCAAATCTCCCTCATATTAAGGAACATGTAATGAAAATGTTTTAATTGTAAGAAATATTGCATTTCAATTATTTCATAATATATATATGGACATCGAAATATTGTATTTGAATTTTTTTGTCATATATATATATATATATATATATATATCATGCTTTCACTTATACATCTTTCTCATATTGAGATGTAGATTTTTTTTTACTTATAATTGCTTTTTCTATATCATATATAATTGACATTAAATTATTTTATTGCAAGTTGAAATATTTTATTTATAATTCAGATTTAAAAGTGTAGTCTAACTAAGAGATGAAATGACCTTTTTTTGGCCTTTTTTCCTGTAAAATTTGCCACAAATGTTATTTTTAAGAATCAGAGTATTGAATCCATTTATGCATTCAAAACCACATTTTAAACAACAAGAAATCACAATTTCACATATAGTGAAAAAGGTTGTTTGACTGAATTTTATCTCCTGCTGTTGCGTCCTGCTGCACCACTGCCTCTTGCTGCGTCCTGTCGCTCTGCGCAGCTGAGCCTGGGCGCTGCCCTCTCGGCCGTCCCTGCTCTCGTCCATGGTCCTCTCGCCCTCAGGGACTCTCGGATCTGTCTAGTTCCTTCTTTTCCCTGCTCCACCCTCGGGGACTCTCTGATCCGTTCGATCGGCCTCCCTTGCCGGATCTGTTGGGTTCCACTCCTCTGCCTCGGGGCCTCTTCCTGCAGGATCTGACCGAATATTTTCCTGCTTCTCATCGACTCTGAGATGCTTCGTCTTCTGCTATTGCTTTTTGCAGATTGGGTGTGTTGTTGCTGATCAGATCTTCTCTGCCATGGAGACCCAGGGCTCGCCCCTCGGTCCTTCGCATTCTTCTCCCCCTGATGTTGAAGCTTCTTTATCCTCTTTGCTAGCTTCGTTGCCTAAGAAGAAGAAGTCTGAAGCCGCCAAGTTTGTCAAAAAACTTGTTGATGTTCCTGATGTAAACCTTCCTCCTGAGGGCCCGATCCAGGTTGCTTTGTCCCTGGAAAATCGAGCCCTAGTGGGTCAGTTCACAGGCCTTTGGCCCTCTCCAAAATCAACGGAAAATTGGGTTGTTAAGAACTGGATCCCGCTGATCAAGAAAAAAGTCACTTCATATTTCCTGGGAAGAGGCTACTTCCTGTTTGAGTTCAACACTAAGGAGGACAAAGACTTGATCTTCAGGAATGGGCCCTATTTCATGGGCCCTCAGGGTCTCTACCTCAATAAATGGACCCCTGACTTCAATCATGCCGTGGATTTCCCGACGGCAGTCCCTGTCTGGGTTCGACTCCCAAATCTTCCAGTGCACTGTTGGAACTGGGATTCCCTCAAGCACATAGGCAATGCATTGGGAAAGTTCATTGACAGAGCAAACAATAATGATTAGTATGATTGCGCCCGAATCTATGTCGAGGTGGACTTAGAGGTGGGACTCCCAGAGGCTATCAAAATAAATGTTGGCAGTTTGACGCATGTGCAAGTGCTGGACTATGAGCAGCTCCCTTTCAAATGTCGTAAATGTCACATCTACGGTCATTTTGCAAGAGGGTGTCCGAACAAAGGGGAAGCAGAGAAAGGAAAGGAAGATGGTTGGAATCAAGTTAAGCGGTCAAAGACCTCTCACAAGAAATCTGGGGCCCCAAATGGCCAAGGCCCCCAGCCTGCCTCCGCCCAAAATGTTCCTCTGCCAAAAAGTCAAAAAAATAGGTATGAGTTCTTAAGCTCTGAAGAAGAGGTTCCTCAGGAAGAGGATAGGCAAGATAAACCCTCAGAAAAAATGGCCTCAGCAGGATCAAGACCTGAAGAAAGTGCCACAGCAAGAAATAAGGATAAGCAAATAGAAGCCTCCGAGGAGGAACATGACTCGGAGGAGTCAGAGGAGGAAGGAGAAATAGGAGATACGCAGACATCGGTCAAAAGATCAGCAAGGGGCCGCAAAACTGCTAGAGAAAAGAGAGATCAGGAAACTTACAAAGACAAACTTTAGGGTAGTCAGCCCACTCTGGAGAAACTCCTTGGCAAAAATCCGAAGATATCTAAAAACCAAGCACAGGGTTCCAAGGGAGCCCAAAATCATAAAAATAAATGATGAAGATCGTCTCCTGGAATTGCAGAGGAATGGGGAGTAAAGTGAAAGAAGAAGCAATGAGAAGCCTTATTAGAAGAGAAGCCCCAGATATTCTTCTGATCCAGGAGACCAAAATGAAGGACAATGAGTTTCTCCAAACCAGTAAAAATTTTTGGAAGGGAAGCAGAGGCCAAGCAGTTTCAGCACGGGGAGCCTTTGGGGGGCTTGACTCTCTCTGGAATCCTCTCAAGTATAGGTTGGTCACTGAGATACACAATACCCACTGGTTGTTCTTGAAGCTACAACCTGTGGACTCGAGGGAGACATTCTGCCTTTTTAATGTCTATGTCCCAGCAAATATAGGGGAGAAAAGGGAGTGTTGGGACTCCGTCAGACATCTGTTGGAGTCAGAGAACTTGGAAAACATCATTATTGCGGGTGATCTAAATCTCACTCTGCGCATGGAGGAAAAGCGAGGAGGCACAATCGTAAGGGACCCATCAAGGGAGTGGGTGGAGGATCTCATGCAGGACTGGGATCTGCTCGATATCCCCTTAGAAAATGGTAAGTACACCTGGTCCAATAAAAGAATAGGCCCCGATCACATTGCTGCTAGACTTGATAGATGTTTGGTGCAGAGTTCCTTTCTTTTGTTGGGCTTAGAATCTAGACTGCATATCCTCCCTTGCAGTGTTTCAGATCATAAGCCTATTATGCTTGATATGTTGGATCACAAGGATCTTGGCCCCATACCTTTCAGATTCAATCCTCTTTGGGTCAAGGATCCTGAGTTCCTGAATTTGGTTCAGGACAGTTGGAAATTTCCAGTGAAGGGTTCACCTTTCTTCATCTGGGAAGAAAAATTTAGAAGACTGAAATCTGTTCTTAAATCATGGGCCAAATCTCTCCCCTCCCCTGCAAAAGAGAGAAAGCAGGCCCAAGACAGACTTGCTCAGCATCATGCTCAAAGTGAAGATGTAGAAATCACTAAAGAAGTGTTAGATAAGGAAGCTGAGCTTCAGCAAACCTTCCATAAAGCCTGCCTTTCGGAGGAAGAGCATTGGAGACAAAAGTCTAGGAGTTTATGGCTTAAAGTGGGAGACATAAACTCCACCTTCTTTCATAAACAAGCTCAAGCTAGAAAGAGCTTCAATTCTATTGCAGAAATCAAAGAAGGAAACTTGACTCACAAAGACTTTGGGAGCATAAAGAGAGCAGCTTTCAATCACTTTAAAAATTTGTACAGAGAAGAGGGAGTGACTGACCCAAACTCTAAATTTTTGGAGGTGGTTCCTCCTAAGATCTCCCCTTTAATGAATCAGCATCTAGAAGCTAAGATCTCTATAAAAGAAATAAAAGATGCTCTCACCGACATGGAGCCCGACAAAGCCACAGGCCTGGATGGCTTCACTGCAAGATTCCTTCAAATCTGTTGGTAGATTGTGGAGAAAGACCTCTACAAAATTATCTTGAAATCTCAAAATTTCCAGAAAATAGGGGGTAGCACTAACTCTGCCTTCCTTGCCCTCATACCCAAAGAAAAGGGCGCTAAAGATTTTAATCGGTTCCGCCCCATCTCTCTTTGTAATATTGGATATAAAATAATCACAAAGGTGATGGAAAATAGGCTAAAAGGCATCCTCCTAGCCATCATTCCGGAGAATCAAGGCGGGTTTGTTCAGGGGAGAGAGCTTGCTGACAATTTCATTCTAGTGCAAGAGGCGATTCATTCGAGCCAACTTCGCAAAGAGAAAGGTATGGTAATTAAACTAGACTTGGCAAATGCTTTTGATCGTGTCAGACTTAGTTTTCTTTGGGAAGTCTTGCATAAATTTGGCTTTGGAATGGGCTTTATCAATTGGATCCGTGCTTGTATTTTCGATCCCTGGATCGCTCCCTTGGTGAATAGGAGAGCAGCTGGCTTTTTCAAAGCTTCTAGAGGGCTTAGGCATGCCCCCTCTCTCCGCTTCTCTTTGTCCTCCATGTTTCTGTCCTGAGCTTCTATCTAGACCAGAAATTGGTTGATCAAGAGATCCTGGGGCTCAACATAGCCAGAGGGGTAAAAAATGTAAATCATACTTTGATTGCTGATGATACCCTCTTGTTAGGGGTTGCCTCTGTCAGATCCGCCTTAAAGTTCAAGGAGGTTCTGGATGATTACAGCGAAGCTACAGGCAGCAGTTTGAACAAAGGTAAATGCAAAGTTTTTTGTTGGAATATCTCTGCCTCCATTCTTTCGGCCATCACCAGAATCCTTGGCTTTACTGCCTCCCTCAGTTGGACCTATTTTACCTATCTGGGCCTACCTATCTTCCGAAAACTAGCTTACAGCAGAGACTGGATCCCTCTATTGGATAAATTCAAGGCTAAAATTCAAGCATGGGGATTCTCATGGTTAAACCTTTCCAGAAAAACTATCCTCATCAAATCTGTTCTCAGTAGTCTCCCCATCTTTCAATTCTCTGTAATCCTAGCTCTCATTGGCATCATCAAGAAAATGGAAGCCTTCGTACGCAAATTCTTCTGGAAAGGTGGCAATCACAATGACAGGAAAACCCCTTTGGTAAGCTGGGAGAAAATCTGTAAGCCTCAGAATGAAGGAGGCCTAAATTTCAAAGATCTCAACCTCCAAAACATAGCCATGGGAGCCAATATTTTCTGGAGAATCATTGGTCCACACCCAGGGTGGGCGCAAAGAGCTTTATGGAGGAAGTATTTCATGGGGAAGCAGAAAAGATGCCTGGAAACCTCACTGCCCACCTCAGGATCGCAATTGATCAAACTCTGTCACAAAGAAGCTCCTTTAATCAGAGACAGAGCGTATTGGATACCTGGCAATGGCAAAGAAGTCAGAATATGGGACGACAACATCATGATGCATCCCCCATTATTGAGCTACAGTTCTCTGCAAGTGCTGCGACCGTGGCTAGACAGAGCAGGTTGCGTTTCACTATGGGACATTTCGCTGTGGGTTGGCAGCAACTGGCTACGATGGAGACTTCTGCCTGTTCCTCCAGAGCTGATACAAGAACGCGATCTCCTTCTCACTCTGTTGAACAGTAAGGTGCCTCTGCGCGTTGGAAGGAAGGACGCCCGTGGTTGGGGAGCCGCCCCAGGGCTGTATACTATTGCACAGGGGTATAAAATCCTCCAAGATCGTCCACACATCCCTCCAGACCCTGCTGTGTGGAAGGGGCTCTGGACTTACAAAACCATGCCAAAATTTGACTCATTCTGCTGGCTGTTATGCCACAAAGGAATTTTAATAGAAGACAGATTGAAGAAGAAAGGGTTCCAAGGTCCCTCACGATGCCACTTGTGCTGTGACAATGAAGAGAACGCCCAACACATTATCTTGGACTGCAAATTCTCAAAAAAAATCTGGCAGAACCTCTTGAGCCATTGGAAAACAGAATTCATCTTACCTACGTCTATCTCTGACTTATTTGCAAACTGGTGAAACTTCTACACAGAAACGCTCCCAAAAAACGAAAATTTTATATCTGCATGGCTCTCCTTGCCGAAATTTATCTGCTAGCAAATCTGGCTGGAGAGAAACTGAAGAGTCTTCAGAGATGAAAGCTTAAATCCGCATTTCACCATCATCAAAATAAAAAGTCTATGGAAAGAAAGTCTTGGGGAGCACTTGTCAGACTCGAACCTAAGTCAGCAAGACTTACACTGGGGTGCCTCGTTGGATCTCCAATTCTCTGGAGAAACAAGGCAACACAAGGATACAAAAGAGTGGCAATTCAGAGGGAAGGAGAATGAACTATCTGATTTGCTCACTAGGCAATCCAGATACACTCTGTTCTTCGATGGGGCAGTGAAAGGCAACCCCGGATTGGCTGGGGTAGGAGGAGTTATAAAGAATAAGGAGGGCAGAATTGTGACTAAGTTCGCTTGGGGATTAGGACAATCCACCAGCATTCAAGTAGAAGCCTTGGCACTTCTTCAAGGTATCAAGCAAGCAAAGGCCTTTGGTCTATCAGATGTTAATATTATAAGAGATTCTCAGTCCATTATTAAAGTCTTATTGGAGGATTCTTCTCCTGCAGATCTTAGATTGGCAAGAGTGATTTCAAGAATCAGAATTCTGGTGAAATCTTTTCAGACTGCAAATTTCCTTCATGTATTGAGGGGGAACAATAAAGATGCTGATCTGGAAGCCAACAGGGCGGTGCCACTTCCTGTTGGCTCTCTCTTGAAAGATGGAATTGAGGAGTGGGACTCCATCCCATAAATTAGAGTTATGTTTTACTGCATTATACTGAAACAATTTGTTTGTACATTTACGATAGGAAAATTAACGGAGATAGATTCTCTAGTCTCGAGTAAAAAACGTGTATATCCAAATTTTTGGGCCTATGATCAGTTAGTGGAAGAAAGTTCAAGCGCTATGCCCGACCTATTGTAACCGGTGAAAGGCATTTTGGCCAATATCTAATATAAATCCATATCCGTTTCTGTAAAAAAAAAAAAAAAAAAAAAAAAAAAAATCGTTTCATCTATTAATTAAATTATGCCACATTTAAATATTTTTTTGTTATTGATATTTTTTTTAAATATTAGGCATCAACTCCATATTAAAGTTGGGAGTAGACAAAAACACCTATTGTGCAATAAAAAAAATTGTCTTCAATTAATTTTTACAGAGTTGATATTATAATTGTTCTTGAATATTTTATTTTTATTAATATAGAAATTAATATATATATATATATATATATATATATATATATATATATATATAACCAATTTCAGCTTAAACAGTGAAAGAATCATACATGTAAAAAATAAAAAGTATTGTAAGGAATTTTTTACTTTAAGTTATTCTCTTTATATATAAAATTCATATAATTGTTATACAAAGGTGGACATTGAAATAAATTATTGTGATGACTATCATTTTTAAATGTCATGTGTCAAATCCATGTGGAGAGAAGAAAGGAATTCCACATCTCCCCAATACTCAGTTATACAAAGGGTCTTTCTACAAACTAAAACAAAATTAAACATAAATTTCATTTTCAGCATTTATTGATGTTTTATGTCAGCTACAGAGAATATATATAGTTTACCTTACAATGGTCACTAGGAACATTTTATAAGATGGTTTTTTGTTATTAAACTTTTTACTGTTAGTTATAATTATAGTGATAATTTCTAAAATTATATTAGTGATGATGGTGGTGTTGGTTAATGTTCAATAAGATTAAATTTAGTTTATTGGACTTTAATTAAAGTAAGGAAATTACCTGAGTTTCTTTAACATTATATTTATATGCTCAAAGATCTTAAGAGAAGCAATCCAAAATCATCATAGTTTTGAAGAGTTAAAAGGTTAGAAAGATCATTATTGTAACAAATATTTTGAAATTGTGATTTGATGTGGTGTGCCCTCACACATTCTAAGAGAGTTTTTTTCATCTTCAACCCCCTTGGTGACTCAAAAATAACAATTTTTTTCAACCCACAACACTATGAGAAAATATATTTCATCTTCAACCCTCTCACTCTCACAAAGATAACAAATTCTTTTGACCCACAACACTTTAGGTTTTCAAACGCTTGATTTTATAATAGAGTTTGTGAGACCATGTTCTTATTGTAGTAATGTTAATTTTTTTCTTTGTGGTAGTTAAAACATAGATATATTTTTGTGCTTCTAGATCAGGGTTGATCACCTTCTTATAGTTTCTTGATTCTCTTTTATCCTCGAATTACTTATCACACCATAATTTCTCCTTAAATTTATATGAATAATATTTTTAATATTATCATATTTTGAAAAGTGACATGTTCCTTTATACCCAATTACTTATCCAAGACTTGGCATATTTATGCCATTATCCCAACCCCACTTGAGCCACAAGTGGTTTTAACTAGATCTTGAAGCAATCTTATGAAGTATTTTGTCTTCCATGTTGTTTATCGTATTCTTCCACATTAGGTACCTAGAAATAGGCATGTCTTCAATGGAATAAAGACACACTTTAATGAGGAGGATCATATATGTTGCATTTCCTATGATTTTGAGATTATATGTTATAAAACACTTTTGTATTTTCTCTCTCTTTGTCCATGATTCTCTACAAATGTTGCAACCACAAACTTCACAACCATATAAGATAATATGAGTGATGAAGACTCAATTAAAACTTTCTTCTTGTCCCATACCACTAGTTTACAATTGTTTTCAAGCCTATAAAAGCTTACCACCTTTCATTTATCCTTTTCTCTATGTTATACTTTTAGTGAAGCTTATGATGAAGTATCAAGGTGGATATTGGTGGACATACACCTCTTCCACTTAATCAAAATAGACCTACATCTTGGTATTTTTTGGTGACTTAGGATCTAATTCTTAGTGTATGACCCTGAGGAAGTAAAGGTACAGAGACTTGGGTCTTGAACTACTTTCACATGGGAACAATCATTATCACCACTAACCTAAGTGGCCTCCCATGGTGGAAGAAAAGAGAGATGAAAAAGCAAGATATCTTATCAAGTTATTGCTCAAGGAAGCACTCATGCAATAAAGGAATGAGATGATGGACAAATTCACCCAAATACTTTGACGACTACCAATTGTGGTTAAGGAACCTTCAACAAGTGGTAATTTCAAAAGTTCTACGTTATTCAAAGTAAAATTTTGATATCCATTTATTTGAAGGCAAGATGGATTTAAATGTTTTAGAGACGTGATTAAATCTAATATAAGGCTATTACTTTTTCCAAAGAAATTTTGACAATGAAAATATTGCCTTTGCACTCTTGAAATACCTTCAACATTTCTATTCTTAATGGGAAGGTTACTAGGAGAGACATAGTGAAGATGAGTCTGCAATATTTAAGGAAGGTACCACTCCAGTGGTCTTTGTTGATGTCATCAAGGAGGAATTCTACCATGTTGGGAATTATAATCGCCAATGCATGAGATGGATAACTTTGCGACAAGAGAGAGACTAGACAATGCCAAAGTACATGAAAAGATTTTGTACCTTGCACTTAAAGCTAGGTATTAGAGACTCCAAGGAATAGTTGGTTCTAAAGTACGATATTATCCTACACACGTACATCCAAACTTAGATGAATTTATTGAACACCTCCTCATTGAAATTTTTTCATCGATATGCCATCAAAATAGAGTAGAAATTTAAGCAAGGAAATAAATGAGAGTCTATGTTACAGACCATGTTGTCTCATCATCCCAATAGGCCTGCAAACTGGATCAATCAACATCCCTGAACATTTTTGTCATAATCCTTTAGCAAATCCCTAAGCATCATTCCTTCAAAAAGTATGATTTTCTGGGAAAATTAGCTCAAAAACAGTGTTTATAGACCCAACACACTTTGCCTTCTTGGTCACCTACATTCAACGCATGTTGCATGCTTGTTCACCAGTGCTGGTTAGCACTTGTTTCTCCCTTCCACGGGTGTGTTGATTCTAGAAATTTGGGAAAAATAAAATATCTCTTAGGCTTCCTCTTCTAGAAGCTTCCAAGGTGGTTTTAACTATTTACCTTGGATGGAGATCTTGAATTCCTATCTAATCCTACTCTTACGGGCATATCTCTTATCCCTTGAGTTAATCATCCCATCATATGTGGATCTCAAAACCATAATGGTAAATCCTAAACTACTACATTAATCTTATAAATTTACTGGTTCCCATAAGGTCTAGGTTGGATTTTGGAGATTGATAGCGCCCTCATGTTGCTACTTTGAGCCTAAAGGAGTCACCATATTCATGCATTAGGGTTGATTTTGAGGAGTGATTTGTGACAAGGAAGGATAAATAAACTTGGGGAAACATCTACAAAGTCAACTTCTATTTATGGTTGTAAACTCTGTCCTATATTTTTCAATACAGAAATTATCTCGTTTTCCTATATTTGTTGTGTTATGTTTGTACTCATGTATTTTAATACCATTTTGACTCATTGAATAGATATTTTAGATTATGATACGTGGATGTTCTGGATCCTATGCTTGTTTTAGTCGTGTGTGTGGGTTCTAATTATAACACTTGGAGCTAGAATTGGAACGTACAAGCAAGGAGGAAAGAAAAGCTTGCTACATATTCTAGGTAGGCATCTTTCCCATACTCTAATTTTTTTTCCTTTTTTTTTCTATATCAGACCACTAGATAGAGGTAATTCACCTTTGTTTGCAATAGTGTGACAATATTGGGGATCGATTATTCCCTTGGTGGCTTCCTTAACCTTATCATAATTTTCACCTCTTTAAGTGACCTTAATTGAATCACTCGGACATTGACTAAACTTAGGAAAACACCTCTTTGAGCTTGGTTTGATTTTTTTGTCATGTTTTGACCAAAACATCCCCAACGCATTCCTTGTTCTAAGACAGAGCGCTTCAGTGCACCTATACCTTCTTTGTGCATGTGCTACAATGTACTAGTGTATGTTCTGCACCTGCATTGATTCTTATAGGATGAAAATATTTGCATTCCTTGGCCTTGCTCTTCATTTTTCTTGAGTTCAGAAAGTTTCCCTTGTGTATCTGAGTTTGTCTTTACCTCTAAAAATCCAATCGCTTCTATGAAATTGCATGTTTTTTCTTTCATTTTTGCAAAAAAAATGAGTGTTAACCACCTCTGAGTTTCATCACCTTGTTTATAAGATGTTGTTTCGTTCTTTCTTTCTTCTTGTAAATTAGGGTTTGTATGCATAGATTGGTTGTTGAATTTGAAAAGTAACTTTTACATTACAGTTAAAGTCTATTTGGTTTATTTTCGTCGATGATCAAGTTGCATTCATATGTTTCTTTGCATTTGAAACATTAAAAGAAAAGAAAAGAAAAACATGTTTTTGCATTGCATATAGGGCTTTGATTTTGATTGGAATAGTGAAGTTGAGGATATCAATTGTTGCATCACTTGTTTGTTGTATTTTTTATTTGTTTTTTATTCCCCTACTTATTTAGGCCTTTCATTGTTAAAAATTAAATGAAAAGAGTTTTTTTTGTCATATTAGTTGCATCATATGTGTGGTTAGGTGGCATTGAGCTTTGAGCCTTGAAATCAAGACATAATTCAAGATAAAGTATAAATTCACTCAATTAACCTAAGGATCATTTGGAACATTAACGCAGACATCTAGAGGTCAAGGCTAGGTACGTGTTCCGACGTCTTTAAACATAGGAGTTTTCATTACTTTTCAATGTTACATTTCGGGGGTGATATCTCGTTCCACATACGTCAGGTATATCAGATCGTTCTCCACGTAACTATAGGTATATCGAATGACGCTCCACGTACTCTAAACATATCGGAACTCTCTTATGCAACAGTTATGCATTAGACAACACTAATACAAATTGTGCTTCCACATACCTCCGAGTATATTTTGGAAGTCCACCATAGGATTCAAGTCAGCCTTAGGAATCTGAGTTGGTCACCTTGCGATTTGTGATACACCGAACACAAAATTTGAGGAGATTGTATGCCCGTACATAAATTCTTGGTTTACCAAGGTGGTATATCGTAGTTCACAGTGACTTGGTAATCCTTATCTTCCTAGTTGCCCCTTTGTTTTATTTTTTGTCTTTAATTTTTAAAATCAATTAATTAACCGTGTATCTTAGGTTGATACTAATGTTGATAGTTCCCAGGTCTATCAATAAAGGAAACCCCTCTTATGGTAATTATGGTAATTTTCCTTCTTTTGGAAATATTGGTGCTCCTTATATGGCAATGTTGTCCCTTCCTGGATTTACCATTGGTTTTCTAGTTTGGTTGTTTTCAACCCCTATGGTTTTGAATGTCCAAATTGCTCCTCAACCAATTTCTCCTCCACTTGAACAACATCAACCTCAATTTGATCCTAAAGTTGACCCTATGCCTTCTTCACATGTTGTTTTTTCATTCCTTTCTTCCTCGTCGCATGGTGAAAGTATTGATTCTAGTAACCAGGAAGCTAAGAAGAAGAAGAAATGGATGAAGAAGACAAAGCAAAATAAGCAGGGCGAAATCAAGCAACCACTGCTACCAATGCAACTAGTATGGAGAAAACTTCCAATCAGGTATGCAAAGTTAAATTCCCTTTCAATTTATGTAAGGGTGACCACCTTCTTAGAGATTGGCCTAGTATTCCATAAGTATTAGAAGTGTGGTCCATAGGCTCACATCAACCTTTGTCGTCAACCTATAAAGATCATGTTGGTGGAAAATTATAAACTAGTGATAGAGAGATCCACTGGAAAAATTTCAAAGTTAAGTTTCCTTGTAGGTTGTGTGAAAGTAATCATATTATTCACCTTTATCCTTATATGGATGAAGCCTCAAAAGTGTTGGAAAAACTTACAGCTTCTCAGCCTCATCTTTCGGCTAGTTATCGAAATCTTTCTCCCAATCAATCCCACTCTCTCGGAACGTGAATACCATGAGTCTATTCCCAACCAACCATTAGTTGATAAAATGTTTGAATCACCTTCTGTTGATCATACTTTTCTCGTAGAGAGTGAGTCTCATACCACTTAAGTGCTTCTCTTTTCTTGAGGTTCCAATGAATTGGCGGGAAATCCTCTTGTTCCAATGACATAGGGGGAAAATCCTTCCATTCCCATAGCACAGGTGAGTAGTTCTCCCATTCCCATAGCACAAGGGGGTAGTTCTCCCCTTCCCACAACACCCCATCAAAGTAGTATGGTCACTTCCTTTGATTATATTTGACTGGCAAGATATCATCTTCCTCCTTATGCTCCCTTCTAGATCATAGTAGAGTATTATAATATGGTCATACCTGGTACAGTCATAGACGAAGGCGCATATGTTAGTATTATATCCTCAACTTCTTGGAAAGCTTTCGGTTCTTCATAGCTTGTGCTCATTACCCAGAATATGTCAGCATTTAACAGAGGAACTAGTCAATCGTTAGGGATCCTTCCTCGATTTCCTATTACTTTAGGAGGAAATATTGTATATATCAATGTGATGGTAGTCCAATTCCCTTTGTATTTTAATTTACTCCTTGGGCGTGACTATGTTTATGACATGGGACCTCTTGTCTCTTCACTTTTTTGTGTGATGTGTTTCCCACGGGAAGGAAGAATCGTCACCATTTACCATCTTTCGTTCGTTAGTCCTTATTTGAATCCCAATCAACTAGCTTCCCTAAATGGTCCTTATATGCAAGTGGTATCTCCCTTGCCATCATTTAATTATGTTGAAACTTGTTCCATGCCCATGTCAACTGATGATCTAGTAGGTGATTTAGTGCATCATGTACTCAGAGCATTGGTGCTTGATATTTCCCTTGGATCCTTTGATATGTATCCCTTCCATATCATTGTTGTAACCGCCTCCTCCACATTTACCCACTTTCACTAGTTTTCTCAGGGTAAACATGAGTTGATGGTTACTATGATAAGACTCAACCTCCTATATGACCTTAATTAAATGGAGTCGACAACTTAAGACTTTACTAACCTCCCTAAGGTGCTACAAGACCTCCAGAAGCTACCCAACCCCTCCAGGTGTCCAACCCTTGAGTTAACTCTCTTTTTCACTAACCTAGAGCCTTAGCCACTCCCTTGTCAAGGCCTCCAAACAACTGTAACCCTCTAGTCTCTCTCATATGCATGCTTCCCAGCGATTGTGGACTCTTCCAGTCAGTTCTATGTCAGTGACCCTGAATTTTGGGACACTTTTTCATGGATAGGACTTAGGCCCCTGCCCAAAACTCAATGATACTTCCAAAAATGATGAATAACATAGAAAAAAGTCTTCCAAACCAAAACTTGAACAAGGACTTGACCTAACGCCTCCCAACCAGAATTGCTATTCTGTCAAACACATGATGAACATGCAACCTACAGGTCATGAATGCATATATGAACATAGAGATATGAAATTTTAGGTTTAACAATAAGGACTAATGCCTTCTAAAAATATTTGTCATAACACCAATTAGGTCATGCATTCATTAACCATACATTGATTAATTAAAATGTGATAAGATCCATACTTAAATTTGTCATATAACCATGCTTATAACCAACATATAACCAAATATATAACAATGATAAAATAGCCATTAAAGCCACATAGTAACAAGTATAATTATTCATCAAAGACAAGAGAAACTTAACTCTTTTTAACCATATGCAAAATCCAACCAAGTCAGGGACTTCCATGTACCACTCGACCATAGATTGGACTGAACCAAGTCTTTCTTTTAGCCAATCACCCTCGTGCCATATTCCAATCATGAATATGGGATCTCATGGTATAAACCAATTCATAAACAACTAAGGGAATCCAAAAGGTTAAAACACCTCAACCCTCATCGTACCATGATCTCACCTAAACTGATTCTGAGATCACAAAACCAAACCGAGCTTGGATGCCTCAGAATTCCTTTACCATCCCTTGAGGATTTTTCTTATCTCCACCCACATGTTGAGGGCTTCCCATAGAAAACCATCTCCACCCCCAAACCTTGGGATTTTTCTGAGACCACCTCACCCAAATCCAAAACCTTTCGGCAATCCAAATCTCAAATAAGAAAGAATCCCATCTCACCATGGTTATCCAAAAATGAAAAGGAAATTCTAAAACCTATTGTCAAAACCCGACAAAACCCATGCCTGTGATAAAAAAATAACTAAATACCCACATGCACATACCATATATACAACCTGTTATCTGCCAGTATTCCCATTGAAGCTGCTTGATCCAACCTTTCCTTGCTTGATCCTTTCTTTCCTTATCCTTCCTTTGCTTGCTTGTTTTCCTTATCCTCTTGGTGCCCTTCTCCTTTCTGAAACCAATTCTAAAATTAGACTGAAAAAAGGCTTAAACTAAAAAAAAGTTCTGTATCGATCCTCAGAAACATTTTATTATTGATGCCCCTAATTTCTTCATTTTTCCTCTATTTTCCTTCAATTTTCTCCTCGCATGCAACCTATTACCTTTCACATCCCTTTTCTCCATTTTTCCTTTATTTTCATAAATAAAATGTCAATTAATGCCTCTTTGCCTTTTCCAATTTCCCCTTAGCCATAATAAACAACAAGTGATGCCCACTAGAATATTTTTTCCAACATTCAGCTTGGAATACGTGTCCCATGACATTGGTGTTATTTTTCCTTTATTAACTTTATTACATGAAATTTTAACCTGGGGTTGTTACAATTGTTCTTCCATCTGATAAGAACCTTTTGGAAGCCAGGGCCTCTTGGAGGTCATGATCAAGTTCCATTAGAATGGTTCATTTTCTTGTGTCAAGCTCATTAAAAAATGAAACAAGGTGTTGGAGCAGAGTTCCTTGTCTTGTGTCAAGATTGTTAAAAAATGAAATAAGGTCCATGAGTAGAATTCCTTTTTTTGTGTCAAGCTTGTTAAAAAATGAAACATGGTCCCTTTAGCATAGTTCTTTTCCTATGTCAAGCTCATTAAAAAAAGAATCGGATCCTATTCCAATTTGATTCTTTGATCATATCTCATAAATTCCTAGTCGATTCTTTCACTTGATCTCGTAAATGAACCTTCATTCCATCTGCCTATTAGTATCTATTAGTTTACTTATATGAATTACATGAAGATTGGGGGGCATGTCCCTAGAATTAAGTCATTGTGTTGGGGGCACGAAAAATCATTTCAAGTATAGTTTTTCTTTTGTTCCAAGCTTGTGTAAAAATGAAACCAATCACTCTTAAGCATAGTTTTTCTTCATTTCAAGATTAAGTAAAAATGAAACTAATTTCAAGCATAGTTTCCCTTGTATCAAGCTTGTGTAAAAAATGAAACCATTATCATCCTATTCTCGTTATTGTAATTTTTTATCATCCTATTTCTACCAGATGAGCCTTGGTTTTCTCATTCCATCTTCATCTGCTTGGTTGGTCATACACTTTCACTTGTTTTTTACCCTTGAACAGGGAACTGCTACAATGAGTTATCTTATTAGCCAGCCTCTTGACCTCTATGTGTTTTGAGAAGTTCCACCATGATCAGAACCAGTTCCTACCCTTCATACCACTCATTCCTCCAAGAGGAGTCCTCTTTCATCTCTTTTCAGACTCCCTAAATATGAAAAGATTTTCAAGCACTTGCCTTTTCAAACTCATTAAAGTAAATTAAACGATGTCTACACATTATAAGTTTAACCCTTTTTTGGACTAGGATAGAATATTTACGAAAAAGGAATACCTTAGTCGAACATGGCTGAGAGGTTCTCCTGAGTATCGTTTTCTGCATTTTTGGACTCAAGAGACAATTTTATGAAAAGGAAACTTTGGACTTTTATTTTTCGCCTCTTTTTCAAACTCTCTAAACAACAAGAAGGAGTTGAGCTACACCTTCGTTGGACTCGTAACAACATCAAATAGAGATGGAATCATCAAACATGATGGCACCAAACCAGTCCTTCTTAGGGTTCGTTAAAAATACTCAGAAGGATTCATTTGAAGGATGAACTTATAGATCAAGCATATGTTATCCTCCTCAATCTTTTCAAAAATAAAGAGGTACTGACCATAAATGGTTAGGGAAATTGGGAAAATAAGGTACCTGTCCTATTAATGGCAGTTATTTTCTCTTGAACATGACACTCTTTCACGTCATCTACATGATTTTTGGGTTTGGATATCCGCTTGCCTCTTTGGTTCATCACACCATATCAAAATCCTCCATAATTGGTTTTGAGTCAATGTTGCCAACTCCATAAAGTGTCACATGTACGTTCAATATAAGTCCCTAAATTGATATTTTCTACGATACTCCTAAGCCTTCATTTCATGTTTTCCATTCTTGAACCATCTCTACATCAACATCATTCCATCTCAAGTCTTGATACATGTTCCATGTTGTTGATGGGGGATACATCAAGGCCATCCTACGATGAGTCGCTTCTTGTTGACATCAGCTCATTATCCAGGAAGTTGAATTAGAAACTCTCTTAAGTTCCTTGAGACTTGCATACATTAATGGTAACTTTCCTAGCTTTTGGTGACAAGTTTTCATCATTGTCCTTCAACCGAATAATTTTGTGTGGTGTTCGACTTCAGATCATCTATTCACAGAACATATTGTACTATAGTACCTTGAGATCAATTAACATCATTGGTGTTTTCTCTCACGTATGTTAACGAATTAAATCATTGGTCGAAAATCAGATGGTGTCTAACACGTTCGTCTCTAGCTCATTTATTCACATGGCTAGACTCATATTGATTGAACGAGATAGAAGACCCCAGATCTAGTTCCATTTATCCGGGCTTTGATTTCAGGATTAACACAATATTACAAATTATGATGGCTGTGATCATATGCAAAATTATCCAAGAATGGGTCCACACCTTGTCATCAATGGACAAGACTTCTTGATCATTTTACATTTAATATTGGCATATATGTTGAGCGTGGGTATGCCTCCCTTAGCAATGATATCATGATGAAATTTTTTTGGAATAGATGATGATCTCGACTAATTGTTCTTGATCTGGACTGGTCACAAGGTCAAGCACTTCAGTCCTCGGGTACTACTTTGGACTTTGTACTTTAGTGGGGAATCTGTTACAGGCCATTTTTTCACATCAACCCAATAGCCTACAAACTGAATCAATCAAAATCCTTGAACATTTTGTCATAATCCATTCAAAAATCCCTAAACATCACTCCTTCAAAAAGTTTTATTTTCTGGGACAATCAGCCAAATATATTGTTTTTAGCCCTAGTGCACTCTTCCTTCTTGGTCAGCTGCATTCAATGCATATTGCATGCTTTTTCACCAGCATTGGTCAACACTTGTTGCTCCCTTATGCAGGTGTGTTAATTCTAGAAATTTCGGATTAAAATAAATAAATAAATAAAATCTCTGAAGCTTCCTCTTCTAGAATCTTCCAAGGTGGTTTTAACTATTTACCTCATATAGAGATCTCGAATTACTATATGATCCTACTCTAATGGACCTATCTCTTATCCCTTGATTTCTTCCTCTGGTCATATGTGGATCTCAAGCCCATAATCGTAAATCCTAAACTACCACATTAATCATATAAATGTATTGCCTCGCATAACGTCTAGGTTGGATTTTGGAGATTTATAGTGCCCTCATGTTGCTGCTTTGAGGCTAAAGGAGTCACTATTTTCATGCATTAGGGTTGATTTTGAGGTGTTCTTTTTGACAAGGAAGGACAAGTCAACTTGGGGATACATCTACAAAGTCAGCTTCTATTTATAGTTGTAAACTCTCTCCTATATTTTCCAATACAAAAAGTATCTTTTTTTCCTATTTTTGTTGTGTTATGTTTTCACTCATGTATTTCAATGCCATGATGATTCATTGAATAAAGATTTTAGATTACGCTATGTGGAAGTTGTGGAATATTTGTTTGTTGTAGTCACGTTTTCCAATTCTAATTATAGCACTTGGAGCTGTAATTGGAAGTTGTAAGCGAGGAGGAAATAAAGGCTTGCTAAAAATTCTAGTTCGGATTCTTTCCCATACTCTAATTTCTTTAAGAAAAAAATTGTGCTTTTTTTCCTTTTGTTGTTCTAGATTATACCATTAGTTCTAGGGAATTCATCTTTGTACGCAATAGTGAAAATTCCACATAACATCCAGGTTTGCAAATCCATTGCAATTGAAGCGTGGAAAAGGTAGCCCTAATTTGCAAAACAAGCCATAAAGTAAAGAGATCTAAAATTAAGATAATAATTCCAATTCATAGGAAAAAGAGGTGTTGGATTGCAAATTTGACATGTTTTAAACTACTAGTTGGTCTCTTCTTTGTCCAAATCTACTTATCCTTACTCATCAATTTAACATATTTATTTATTTATTAAAGTAAATGTGTTAATGCAAGCTATAAGGTATTTTATTGTTCAGTTTGTTAATCTTCCTTACTTTTTAATAAATTAGAGAAGAATAAGATTGGTTTATTAATAATGGTTTTTGAATAGTTCAATTCATGTGGTCCTTATGGAATTACAGTACCCTATTGTTGGAAATGTTGTCATTGATGGCAAAGGACAACAGCAGAAGAAAAGTAAAAAGATGAATCAGTCGAGCAGTAGAGAGCATGAAACATGAAGCAGAGGCAGTTGTAGAGTCTATCGACAGCAGTCGAGTAGCAGAGAGCATAATTTCGCAAGGGTTTATAAAAGGAACTAATTGGATTCACAGATTGAGTGAAACCAAGCTGGAACCACATTGAGTCTTGTTGAAACAAATGCCTTTGTGCAAAGCATTGGCAGCAAATTGAATTTCGGGGTTCACTGTCTGAAGAAGGACCTTGGTTCTGGTTGAGGGTTCTAAATTATATATGCGAGCGTGGGTGAATTAGGCTCGTGAAGGAAATGGAGAAGTAACTAGTGGAATTGTAGAATCTGCGCATCAAAATCATGGAGTTATATGAGCTTCGAAGGCGCAGAAGTGATATGAAGGTATGAATAGGATTGATGAAGAATAAAGCTCGACTTGGATTGATTTCCATTATATACTCCGTTTTTGAGGAGTCGAGCTCGGGATTGGCAATAGAGCAATGGCACGCAGAGTCTAGAGAATCATCGAGGGCTTTCAACTTACAATAAAGGGTGGAGCTATGTATCAAAGGGAAAAGAACTGAAACGAGAAGTTATAAATCAAATAAATGAATTATTGATAGTACGCGGGATGGAACCATGTGAAAACCGGAACCATGAAGGAACAGTGACAGTGGTTTTGGAACACCCTATAGTTTTCATTGCACCACCTTTGTTCGATAAGTTGTATTCCCAATTCGAACGCGAACAAGGCCATCGGCTGACACGTGGTCGTAAGCGGTTTGGAAATATAGCCCTTATCGCATGCCATCACGCATTAACTGTCGACTGAGGACTCCACGCGATATCGACGTACGTCGCCCAATCTGGAGGTGGGTCCATCGAACGGTAGTCGCACGTCAACTAGCACGAAAGATAACTCAAGGGACGGCACGATAAGCGGCTGGGCCCCAGTTCATCGCGCAGAGTCTGAGGTTTAAAACTCGTGCTTTTAATCTGCGCGACACTCATTGATTACCGTCGGATCAGTTGGATGGGGCGCGATGCGATTGCGACCGTCGGATGAAATGGTATGTATGCGTGGGTCCAATATTGTTTTATTGTTGGCAGTTGATTGGTAATCAAGTTGGGGATGTATAAGAATGAATGTATATATATACAGTGTGCGAATAATACGTGAAGGCTCATATGATATAGTTGGATGCCATGGTATTAAATCCACCAATCCGAACTTAGTTTATGTGATATATTACGAGGTTAATTGAACCAAAACCAAGTTGTAAAGTTGAATGTACAAGGTTTGTTAATGAACGCTAAGTCGATGTATGCAAGGGTATTCGAACATTGGCTGGGTTTTATTAAAAGAACAACGTATATGCTTGAGGGTTTATAACCTTATTAAAGGAAGGGTCCGCACAGTATTGAAATTGTCAATTAAGACTATTGTGAGTTGCCAGATTGTGGATTTGTATTGGAGGCAATTTTTGGGATGCATTTTTTTAATGCACATAGAAAGTTTAATGTGAGTTGATAATGTTGTGACTGAATATATCTATGTATTCAGATAATCATGTGTGAGCGCTCAAGTTCGTGCAGAATTCAAAAATTTAGAAAGTAAAGTTAGCCTTCGATTAAGAGTTGGAGAAATGAAATTGACTATGGTTTGAACCATGAAATAAGAAAAGCTTCCACATGTAAAGATTGCCATATTGTGAATTTATTTGGGCCATGAATTTGTAAATCAGTTATATAGATATACAGTAGGTACAAAATTGCAGTGAACAGGTGAATATACACAGGAATGAAAATGTGGGTTTGACAGGTATACACGCACAGGTGCACAGAGTTGCAGTAAACAGAAGTATACAGGACAGTTGCATGACAGCAACAGAAAGTACAAAACCAGCAAGCCAAGGGCTAAGTGAAGTTTATGTATTGAAACTGAAAATGTAAATGTTTAATTGTTTTTATATTTTTTGTGATGCAAAGGCAAGTATCCTAAGGAAAAGAAAAATCCCACTGTAACATGGAAACTTGTACATATTGTTATATCTTTAAAATGATTTGGAAAAATGAATGAGAAGAAAGAAGCCAAAGAGTCATGGTTGTTCACTTCAAATTCCTTGTGGAATACAAACAGTCATGTGATGAACTCTATATACAATATCAACTTGATATGCATAGGGAGGTTAGAGAGAGTAAGGATAGAGAATGCAAAGTATAGAAGATTGAGGCAGAGAAGATAAGGAAGAGAGGAGCAGAAAGAGATGCTACAGAATAGAGTTGATATCTGAGGAAAGTCAACAAACATTTCTTTTAATAAATTGAGGAAGTTGGAGCTTCCCTATCGAGTTGAAGCTTGATAGTTGTCAGTTGTAGCTAACTGAGGTTGGAGCCTCCTGTAGGTTGGTGCCTGAAAAAAATTGAAGGGAGTTGGAGCTTCCTTGCAAGTTATAGCTTGCAGAATTGAGGTTGGAGCCTTCTGTAGGTTGGTGCCTGCCGAAAAACAGTGGTGAGAGGGAGTTGGAGCTTGCCTTTGCATCACAACAATAATAAGATGTGGTTTTCTCCCTTTATGGGTTTCCACTTAAATCTGTTGTCTCTATCTGTGTTGCCTGTGCGCTGAGATGATTTATCAAATCTCCTTAATTTTTGTTGCTCTCATAATAAGGTTGATGTCACATTAATTTAATACTTGCTGCAACATATTAATATTGTTCATATACTAAGGTTGATTATAAAAGTAAGCTATAATTTAGCTAATAAAATTTAAAAAATTCATGTATGTGTTAAACTGATTCACCCCCCCCCCCCCCCCCCTCTCAGTTTAACTAAGAATTCAACACCTATTTTTAAGGTTTGCATATATGACCACTCTCATTCCATAATCTATCATATGGGTTTTGAAGCAAGGGACTCAAGCATGAATTAGTGTTCCTCATATCAAGGATACCCTCAGCCTAGTAAGCAAGAAGCTATCAACAAACCATCAATCAATGGATGCATATTGTGGCAGCAGGGAACAATATTTTAAAAGGTGTAGAGCTATTATTTTGAGAATTATTGCATTCAAGTTGTTGGGGCTTATGTTTAAGTCAACAAACTAATTTCATGTAGATCGAGCCTTATAACTTTTGCTATATGTGGAAACCTTTACAATTTCATATAAATATTATATATGATGGGCATGGCCCTACAATATTTTACATATGTTCAGTATATTGAAAAAAAAAGGGGGAGAGGAATGATATAAATGTGACTTTTCTCAAATCACCTTGTATGAGATCGTTGGAAAATATAGTCTAATATTACTTTTTTTTTACCTTTAATTCTATTACAATGTTTTAATTTATGGCATGTTTCTATTTTATAAAGCTATGAATTATTCTCATAGCATATGCTGATTGGGAAGGGTGTCCCCCAATCTAGATTGCATTGCAATTTGTTGCATGGTTAGATTAGATTAATGGATTTTTATTTGTTCTCTTTTTAGTGTGATTGTGTATGCACTTACTTTATTCACCATTTTCATAGCGATTACTCATGATAGTGGAGGATATATTTTTAGTCTTGTATATAAATGGTTTGGTTCATATTGCAATAATTGTGGAGGATAGAATATTACTCTATTATTTCTTTCCTAATTAGATTCAATTTATATAGTTTACAGTATGCGCAATGGGAGTCTTAGGTGGATTTACTTTATACAATTTTCTTTGTGTGTAAAAGTACTATATGAGGACCATTGAAGACTCAAGACTCATGTCCCATAGTCCAATGCTAAGTCAGAATCTTGTAGTGTTTGATAGTTCATTTCATTAAAGTAATGTGTGTTTATTTTCAACATTTTCCATAGATTAATAACACTTTAAAAAACACTCAAACATATTAAATTGCATAATTGAAATGATAATTGGAAAATACTAAATATGTGGGAGATTGGTTGATTTCATGAATAGTTTTTAGTTGTTTGAAATTATGTTAGATAGTTAAGCTTCGGTCATGTGCATGTTGTGCATGCATCTCACAAGCTTATCAGCCCTAGGTTAACATCTAAATACAATTTTCTCGACAAAAGGGTAATGGTCAGTCAAACAAAACTGGAAATTGGTATGAGTTCCACAAAATCCCCTAACAAAGCACCCATAAATGTCACCCAAAATAGTCAATTTTTGGTCGAGCATAAAGAAAAAGAGAAAAAAACTAGCTCAAAATATGATACAAAGTAGGATAAAGGAAATCAAATCATTGATGCAGAACCTAGTGCTACTTTTGTAACCACAAATATCTAACCATGATAGTTAGAAGAGCTTGAGGAGGGTGAATGTTGAGCACACACTTATACTAAAAGGGGGGTGAATTAATATAGTAATTTATTTACTTATTCAAACATTCACGAACCATAAGAAAATAATAATGTATGAGATATAACAGCTATAGAACATGGAACATGATATTTAAGTGGAAACCCTTTCAGGTGAAAACCACAAAACTTATTTTTATAACTGTAACAACCCTGGGCTAAATTTTTATGTAATAATGGATAATAAAGGAAAAATAAGGCCAAGATCATGGGACACATATTCCAAGCTTAATCTTGGGCAAAACATCCTAATGTGTGTTATTTTGGTTTATTATGGCTAGGTAAATTGGAAAAGGAAAATAGGAATTAATTGACATTTATTTATGAAAATAAAGGAAAATAGGAGGAAAGAGAGATGAAAGATCACAGATTTTCATGAGGAGGAAAATTGAAGGAAAATAGATGAAAATGAAGAAAATATAGGCCTCAATAATAAAAGTCTTGTGAGGAGTATTTCACAACTTTTTGTTAGTTTTTAGCCTGAGTCAAGTGAGAAAGAGATAGAAGAGCACCAAGAGGAGAAAGCAAGAAAGCAGGCAAAGGAAGGAAAATGACAAGCAAGGAAAGCAAGGGAAAAGCAAGGCTGTCATGCTACGTATTTTGTTGCATTCCTCAGTCCTTATCCCAAGTTTTGTTTTTTGTGTTTCTCATGTCACAAACATCACAAAGCGAAAAAATATGTATAAACTTGTTCATCTTGGATAGCATGCTTAAGATATCCCTGAAGACCTAAAAGAGAAATTCCTTGAAGCCTTTCTACAAAAGTTTGTAAAAAACACTACTTTGCAAGCACAACGCGGTTCTTCCCTATCTAGCCTTGTGTTTTTCACCCTATCCCTAACCTATGAAAAGTGTTGGCAGCGTGGGAATTCAACAGTAAATCCGCGATGGTCCTCTTCAGGCAAGTTCTCCAAAAATGGAGCAAAATCTTCGTCCTCTAGAACTCTCAAGAATGAAATTCTGGTAATTTTTGGTTGAGGATATGGTCGAATTCTCCCATTTGGAACCTTTGATATTATCTCAAAATATTCCCCTCTTTAAGATATGGACTTTCCCCCTCATTTGTGGATCCATAACCTACCCAAATCTGCAATAAAAGAGGGCCATGCTAGTGAGTCATGGTTGGTCATTTTTTGTTGCCTTTATTTTTCTTGATTGCACCTATATGATGTCGATTTGTTGATAAAGGAGAAGATATTGAAGAGCTTGGCTTGGACTTGGATTTCCATTCCAAAGGAGGACTCCGACATCAAGGCACCGGTTGTAAGATTCCCTTTGTTTATTAATGAAATTGGAAATGGAAATGGCTAAGGATTTGGAAAGGAAAAGTGGAATTTATTGGCATTTATTTATTAAAATAAAGGAAATTAGGAGAAAAGGGAGGTCAAAGGTCATAGGTTGCATGTGAGGAGTAAAATGAATAAAAATAATGGAAAATGAAGAAAATAGAGGCCTCATTGATAAAAAGGCTTATGAGGATCAGTTGGTAACCTTTTTTCAGTTCAGTTTTGGAGCTCTCGTTATATTCTCTCTCTCTCTCTCATACTCTTGGACACTTAGAGTTTCTTGGAGCACTCTTTGAGAGTGTGCTATACTTGGATTTTTGGAGCAAGAAGGAAAAGGAAGAGCAGGATAACGCAAGAGGACATCGAGATCAACAACTAAAACGAGTTTGTCTTGTAGGTACCGAGTTGCATGTATGTTTTCCTCACTAGTTTTGGCATGCATGGCATATGCATGTGGTTATTTGTTCATGATATGTCACTGAAATGGAGGATGTCTGGATTGATAGTGGATTTTCCTAGCCTTTCCATTTCCTAGATAGCCATGGTGTTGTGGGTTCATTATCTTTTGTTTACTGGTTGGTTCTCATGTTCATTTAGTTGTGGGTTGAGTTACTAGTTCATGGAGCCTTGGTTGGAAAAACTCTCTAGATCCCTATAACAACTTGGGTTCAGTTACTAGTCTTGGATCATTGGTTGTACAAACTCTCTGGATCCCTTGGTGGGTTGGGTTACTAGTCCTGGAGCCTTAGTTGGGAAAACTCTCTAGAGCCTGAAAACAGTTATGGGTTGATTTAATAGTCCTGGAGCCTTGGTTGGAACAAACACTCTGGAGCCTTGGACAACTTGGGTGGATACCAATTTGGTGATTTTTGTGATGTAAGATCGTGAGGTGGAAACACAGGTTGAGGGTTGAGGTGATTTGGCCTCTGGAAGCCCCAGTTTCTTTTTAATGGAGTTTTTTTAGGAGATCCCACATTCATGCTTGGCATATGGCATGGGGGTGAATGGATAAAGAGATATTTGGCTTAGCCATGTCTATGGTTGGGTGGTACGTGGAAGTCCCATACTTTGTTGCATTTTTCTTATAGAAATAAGATCTCTTTTCTTCTTGTATTTATGGGTAAATATGCTTGTTATTATGTGGTTTTTGTGGTTTTTATGTGCTTTTCATTTATTTATTTTATATGTTGGTTATGAATTTTTTATACGGAAGTGATGATATATGGTTCTCATGATGTTTTGATTTTAAAATGAATGAACAATGTATTTATGACCAAATAGATGATAATGCAGCTAATTTGATGAGGCAACAATGCTTCTTAGCGATTCTCAAATAAGTATGAGACCCATATGCTCAGATATGTTATTTAAACCTGTAGATTACATATTTGTGACATGTTTGAAGAAATGCATGTCATGGCTAGTAGGGGTCCATTCAATTCCTTGTTCAAGTGTTTTCATTTACATCGTTATTGCATTGTATATTTCAATTTTGAAAGTATCATGGAATTATGGGAAGTGACCTAGGCTTAAGACCTGAAAAGTGGCACATAATTCAAGGTCGTAGGCTCATAACTATTGGGAAAAGTCCCCAGTCACATGCTTACCCATGCTATGTGTGCAACTAGAGGTTTTCAGTTGCACTCTTGCCCATGTCAAGAGAGCGACTGGGGGATTGATGCATGAAAAGGTCAGGTTGAATGAGGGGCTAGCCTCCTAGATGGAAGGGATGGATCCTGGGTGTACTATAGCATGTGCAAAAGGTCTATGTTGTGGTGTGTTGTTGGTTCCACTTCCTTAAGGTGACCTAGGAGGTTGAATTAGATCATACTAATTCTTTGTCACATGTTTACCCCAATTGGTTAGTTATTTGGGTAGATGTGGGAGGATGGTGATATAGAGTGGTTCACCCCTCGAACTGGATGGGCGGTGTGTTGGTCAGGCATTCGTATCAGTTGCATATGTGTTCCTTATGCTTGTGGTCTATGTGCTTGTTGCATTTGCATGGTGTTAGTCATGGTTGCAAGGATGTCGAAATGTGAAGGTTGACATGGTTGTTATGGAATATGTTGTCGTGAGTGTCTGAATGGTTATGTGTTGTTTATTCATGTAAAGAGATTACATGTTTTCATTTTACATTGGTATGGTTGTTGTTGTCATTCATGAGGTCATGGTATGTGTAGTTGATATGGTCATGCATTGATGATTGGACTCTAGATATAATGAAGTTTATATGTTGATATACCTATGTGTTATATGTCTATATGTTTTTATCATTATGTCTATACATGTATTACACTAATTGGTCGATCTTGCAGATGAGATGTCCTCCCTAAATTATGCTAAGGTACGTTGGTTTATTGTGATTTGGTTTAACTAACATGAGATTCCTTACAGGAAGAAATAGAAGATGAATAGAAAGATGGTAGACTACATATATTCTCCCTATGAACAAGATGAGCAACATGGTTTTGGGAACTATTCTGATTTAGAAGACACATTGAGAAGTTTGAAGGAAGAAATAAGGAGTTGTAAAGCAGAGAATGACAGAATCATACAGGCACAGGAAAAACATGAAGAAGTTAATGTAGTAATACTTTAGAGTTTGTTAGAGTTGTAGCAACAAGGGCCACTTCAAAATAGCTATGGACAGGAGGATGGGACTAATGGGGCATATGGAAGTAGGTCTCATGATGGTCATAGGTCAGATAGAGATGACATGATCATAAATGGCAGCTTTTTGTACACTCAGGATAAGAGAGTAGGAAGACACATGTACTATTCTAGTTTTGGTTCTGAAAGGAATTATGATTGTCATCATTATCATCCTTACATGAGGAGTGACAGGGGATATTTTCTGGATTATTTTAAGAAATCAAAACCACATACAATTGATGGATAAATGAAGAAATCACGGGACGCAGAAGCATGGTTTCTTAGTATGAGGAAGTTCTTCAGGTTGCATGATTACTTAGAAAACATGAAAGCGAGAATAGCTACATTCAGCGTCAAAGGTAAAGTAGATATTTGGTGGGAATATGTGAAGAATTCAGGGATATTTATGAGGAGGAACTGACTTGGAGTGATTTTGATAGGTTATTCTTGAATAAGTATCTATCGTAGAGATACTATGATGACAGGGAAAAGGAATTTTTTGAACTAAAGATAGGCTCTATGACTAATGAGGAGTACACTAGCATATTTATGGAGTTGTTGCGATATGTGCCTTACCTCGATGAGGAGAAGGCCAAGATTCAGATATTCATCAGTGGGTTGCCGATAACATTCAAAGATAGGATTGATTTTGATGAGCCTAGATCATTGGAGGAGGCCATTCAGAAGCTAAAGCATCGTTATGAGCAATCAAAATGCATATATGATACTAAGTAGGATTGGAAGATTAATGATAAGAATAAAGGAAAATGGGACAATAAGTGAGCAAGACCTCAGGATACAGGTAACAGAGAGAATGTTGTGCCACCTAAGAAGTTAAATACATCTGGTAGAGGACAGGGACTTCGATCTGAGGAGCAGAATAAGGATGAAAGATAGAAGCCTATATAGTGTTGTACTTGTGGCAAAGATCATCGCTGGAGATTTTTTCCACAAAATTAGGGTGGTATGACACAAATATACAATGCGCAAGAGGCACAAAAAGTGGGAGATGTTGGACAAAGTATTCCTAGGATCTACGCAACGCTGGATAACAGGCAGGAATATTACGAGGCATCTATTATCGATATGGACGGTAAGATTTGTGATCAAGTTGTTTCTATTTTGATTGAACCTAGATCTAATTATATTCATGTCAATCCTGACCTACTGGATAAGTGTGGTTTGAATAAAGAAGTGCATGCAGAGTCTTAGTTAGTGCAATTGGGTACAGATGCCAAGAAGAGAGTTCATCATTGGGTAAGAGCTTGTGTATTTTACTTGAATTATTCCTACCTCAATACATTTGAATGTTGTTTCATTGGGATCATATAGTATGATTTTTGGTATGGACTAGCTATATATTCACAGGACCAAGGTGGATTCTTATGGAAATTTTATTGATTGTTTTGATAACAGTGGGGAACAAAGATTCTTGCGGGGTAAGAAGAAAGCAACATCGGTGAGAATGGTTACAGCTATTCTAGCCAAGTGCAGCTGATGGAAAGGGTATGTGTTGTTTGCAGTCCATATTTTTAGTGAAAAAGGTAAGGAAGTTGAGGATGCAGATGTTTTGAACAGGTACCTAATTCTACAGCAGTTTTAGGATGTATTTCCTGTAGAGATTTCAGATTTTCCACCTCACAGGGAAGTAGATTTTATATTAATTTGGTACCAGGGGTGGCGTTATCATCTAAGGCACCTTACAAGATGAGCACATCGGAGTTGGTAGAGTTGAAGTTGCAGTTGAGTAAATGTTGGAAAATGGATACATTAGGCCAAGTTTATCACCTTGGGGTGTGCCAGTATTGTTTGTGAAGAAGAAGGATGGTACTCTTAGGTTATGCATTGATTATATGAATTTGAAAAAAGTGACCATTAAGAACAGGTATTTATTTTCGAGGATTTATGATTTGTTCGATAAGTTGAAGGGAGTAGCAGTATTCTCTAAGATTTATCTGAGATGGGGATATCATCAGGTACAAATTAAATAATATGAAATTCACAAGACATCCTTTCAGACCAAGTACAATCATTATGAGTTTGTTGTAGTTCCATTTGGTTTGACTAATGCTCCGCTACTTTTATGTGATTGATGAATAGTGTGTTTCATCCTTATCTGGACAATTTTGTTATTGTATTCATTGATGATATATTGGTATATTCTAAAAATGAAGAAGATCATGTTGAGCACTTAGCATCAGTATTGAGATTGTTGAGAGAGCATCAGTTGTATGCTAAGCTTTGAAAGTGTAGTTTCTTTCAGACATAGGTACATTAGTTAGGACATGTTGTTTCCAAGGAAGGCATAGCAGTGGATCCAGAGAAGATAAGGGCTATCATGGAATGGGAAGCTCCTAGGAATGTGGATGAGGTAAGATCATTAGCATATTATTACAGGAGGTTCATTAGGAAATTTTGAGAGATTTTGTATCCTATCACATCATTGCAAAGGAAAGGTAAGAAGTTTGAATGGAAAGAGGCATGTGTAGCCAATTTTGAGAAGTTAGAGCAGTTTTTTACACATGCTCTAGTGTTAAATATCATGGATCCGAAAAAGGAGTCTGTGGTATGTATATATGCTTGCAAGAGAGGGCTTGGTGGAGTCCTTATGTAGGAAGGACAAATGGTATGTAATGAGTCACATAAACTAAATGAGCATGCGCAGAACTATGTAACACACGATCTTGAGCTAGCAGCTATCATTCATGCATTGAATATGTGGAAGTATTATCTTCTGGGAAGATGGTTCGTATTGATGATTGATCACAGTGGATTGTGGTATCCATTTGACCAACCAAATTTGAATGTCAGGCAAGCTAGATGGTTGGCCACGATTAGTGAGTTTGACTTCGAGATCAATTATATTAAAGGTAAAGAGAACAGGGTTGCAGATGCTCTTAGTAGGCAGATAATGTAGAAAATATAACAACAGGATTCAATACGATCTTGTGATGTACGAAAACAAGATATTGAATCCTTCTACAATATTTGTGGAATAAAAAACATGATCGCTCAATCACATGCAAGTAAGAGAAAAAATTAAATCAATCACACAACACAACATGTTCTTGGGGAAAGCAACTGCTCAAAACCCCGCTATCTATGTTGTGTATTAAGTTAAGGAATTGTGAAACAATACAAAGCTTAATCTCTCATGAGATTCTCCAGCACTCTATCGACTGTCTCACTTTGATCCTGCTCAAAACTAGCTTACAATGCTCAGGAAAATTTGACAAACACTTAGCCAATCCTCAGCCTCTGCTTGGCCCAGCCTTTCTCACGCAATTCCTAGTGAATTAGGCCCCTATTAAATAGGAATTATTCCCTTCCTTTATTTCTCAATCCATCATGGCATCCCAATGACTTCATAATTAGACATGGGAAATTTTCTATAAATACAATTGATAGTTATGTTCCCTTTAACCTTTGTCTCAACTAGGTCCTCCTCAGAACTGACATGCATGCAGCTATTAATAGAGAATTATTAGTTATCTAATTTATCACTCATTGTGAATTAAATCTAATTTAATTCACTAAACCTCACACTAGCTAATCACTCAGTTATAACTAGTTAAACTAATTTTAACTCAATTAATTGAGTTGATTGATTCACACCTGCACCCCACTGATGCATCAACTGCAACTAGACCCCCAAAATATTAGAATACCTCTACATGCCTCATATTAGACCCTCAACTTGAATTTCTTGAGCTAACTCAGTCATCTTGACTTAGTTAACTGATACAAGTTTTTATGAGATAAAATTACAATTTATTGTCCAATTTATTTAAGGGAAAAATAAATTAGAGGCCATGCATTCCTCACTCCTGGTGCATCATAATTCCTCACTCCTGGTGCATCAAAATTCCTCACAATTGTGGGTGCAATTTTTCTCCTTTCTGGTTGCCAATTTCACTGTTTCTTGTTGCAAATTTCAACGCTCTCTCTCAACAAGAAAGGAATTCAATATATCCCAATTTGGTACCTTTGGAATCTCCTGCATGCAACACTTCTCTAGTGTTGTTTAAACCTACAACTCCTGAAACTAAATACCCTTCGAACAATTGAATTAGTATAATGCATCTTTCATCAAAGTCTTCTGACTGCTACTAGCTATTGCACCTATCTACTGGACTCTTTGCATTGCTACTCACATCTATAGTCGTGCCCTTTGAACTGCGCTCCAGTATCTGACATATGTCACTTTTATTTATGTCTTCCTGACATCTAACTACATCAATCTAGCTGATCCTTCCTACTACTGTTGTATTGTGGGCTCCTCGTAGCCAGGTTCGATCCATGAGACACGCCATCTCAATGGACCCTGCCAAAATTTCTTCTTGGGATTATATATCCACATCACCCCACCACTGACCTAGAGGTATATTTTCATGTACTCCCTCTTCCCATCTGGCTCAAAATTTCCCCCTCCTGTAGGTCTCTTCTTCAGTGGACGCTTCCACTTGGTCTCCTCTCTGCTTCTCCAATTTTGGCTGCTCCACAACCTTCTGAGACTGCTTATGAGGCTGCATCTTGAGAGACAAATGATCCCTCTCAACCACCAAGTCACTAACCACAAATTTTCTCCTCAAATATTTGCATGCATCCTCGACCTCGAGAGCATATAGGTTCTTGACTCTTACACCAATCTGTTTCACCCATCCCATGGCTATGTGTTTAAGGAAAACCTTTCCTTTTTTAAACATCACATCATAACCACAGTCTTCCAATACCATTATGGAGACAAGATTCTTCCTTAGGACTGGAACAAAAAAAACATATTCCAGTCTGAGAGGGGATCCATACTCCCTCTAAAAGGCAATTTTACCTATGTCGATCGCGTTATACCTACCGTCATCTCCAAACATTATGTTCTATTGGAGGTCCTTCTCCTCCAAGTCACTAAAGAGACCTCTATTCCCTGTCATATGGAACGAGGCACCATTGTGTAGATACCGCATGAATCCCATTATAGTGTTGGTCATGCATGCAATGAGAGTAAAGTCAAGCTCGAACTATGAAGCCAACGCTTCACTCGCTGAAACCGTAAGCTCTTTCTTGCTTGCCTTATTTTGTGGACAATTCGCAACATAGTTCCCATGCTCGTGACAGTGAAAACACTTGATCTTGGACAAGTCTCTCTTGCCCTCTTTGCCTTGGGAATTCTTTCCCTTGGCTTTCTTTACTTTTCTAACTAATGCACAATCTTCTTCTTTTTCGGTGCTGGAGGTTCCGTCTTTGGTGCTTCGTCTTCTCTCTTATATTACCAAGTCAGACCACAAATGCTCCCAGTTTGGTAACTTCTCCCTCCCATTCACAAAGTCCTAGTAACTATGTCAGCTCTTGGGAAGGCCTAGAAGTGCTAGGCTCACCAAAACATCATGGGCTACTATCACAACAACACTTCCAGGCTCATCTCAACATTGAGTGAACTTCGACAAGTATGTTGGTATTGTCTCTCCCTCCTCCATCTTGATCTTTCTTAGCTTGTACTTCAGTACCAACTCCTTGTGGTCATTGTTATTATGGAACAGATCTGTCAAGGCCTTCCACATCGCATATGGAGTTGCCTTCCCATGGAGACTCAAGACAATATGATCTTGAACTCCCTCTAATAAGATCCTTCTCGCCTTTGCCACCTTCTTCTTCCATGCATCAAGAAGTTGGGCATCTGTTGCTACGGGCTTGGTGATACACAGCATTTTTTCACTGTCCCTACAATCCTCATCTCGCCCATTGGAGGGTCATTTCCGTGATCAATAAGCAGTGTCATCCTTGAAAAGACCATCATTGTATCCCTTTGCATGAGAGTAATATTCCCTCTGTTGACATTTCCCTGAGCAGAGACTCAAAAACCCCTGTTTTTTCCTGGGTGCGAGTAGTTAGTTATGCCCTTGCGCCAAATAGGAAGATTAACACTAAGCCCCACGCTAGCTAGTGCTCTGTCTCAGTTAGCCACCCGGGTTGAGATGTTTATGGAATGTTTTTTAAAAATAGAGGCGGAGATTCCATTCCAACAACTTCGAGGATGAGTCAATGGGAGTGGTTGAACTGATAAACCATGGACTTCCTCCTTTGGTTTATGGTTTCCACATCTTGTGGGAACCCCCTAAAGGATAGGCCTCCCTCCCACCTTTTTAAGGATCCTAACCTCCTCCTTTTCCTCTATAAAATGAAGCTATATCCTTTTGAATAAGCTAGCTGAACTTGGAGAATTGAACATACCATAGCAAAACTTTGGAAGAGATAAAATAATAAGGAATTACGTTGAGAGAGCTTGAGTCCATGCCTTCTAAGAGAGCTTAATTCCATGCCTTTACCCTATCTGAATTCCCTGACGAGCATCTGAGACGCGCTTCGGTTGAACCCCACTGGAAGAGACCACGACGTCAAAGCTTTGGTTGTATCTCTTCCTTTCATTAATACATATACGTGACTACTGTTTGGTTCCACTTTTGTGTTATGACATTTGTTTAATGCAATATGTTGAGCCCTCTTTGACTGGATAATAATTGTAAATTAAATGTTTTTATGTTGTATTCTATCCTTTTTTATGATTCTATGTGCAGGTATCCAAGCATGATTGCGGAATGATTGTGACTTGCCAAGGTAGAAGCGAGAGGCCACTACCACTACAGCAACGACGACAGCGTTGGGTTCCAGGTAGGTCGATCTACCGTGTCCTCTTTCATTCAATAATTAAGAATCAACACTTTAGCATGTCTTTTTGTTTCTAGACCCACTCTAGGGCTAGAGGGATCGTCTCTGTCCACAGAGAGGATTTACCTGCTTAACAAATTTGCGACTCCACTGGGGAAGCAGTGTGAGTTTGTCGTTTCACCTTGTTGGGTCAATTTCAATCATTGATTTTCTTATCTATCCTTTTCTAGTTTTCTTGCTTAGCTTACCTCCTCTGTTCAGCTCCAAAGTGTCAGGATTGACCTCTGCTGATTGAGTTTTGGGTTTTTTCCTTTTTCCATAGTTAACAGGCTTGGCGTGCTTTTCGTCTGAACAGTCACACCGATTAGCGCACGTTTCTTTTGTGGCACTCACGCCAACCCTCGTTTGGCTCTGAATACAGCCTTATAGTCGCGCCAAACACTGTAGGATTTGGTTTGGCCTACTTAATCAGTCTTTTGGTCAATTGTGCTTGCTTCTGGGTTATTTTTTATGTGTAATTATGCTTTTGGTATTGTTTTGACTATTATCGGATTGTTTTTCTCAGTCTTTTGTCCATTTTCTTATCAGTGTGAATTGAGGCCTTAGGGTTTCTAAAGGTTTGGTGCACTGAGCCTTCTGTTCGGAAACCGAGTCATTTTGATTGTTGTCAGTCTCATTCTTGGGTTGATTGCACTAAGTTTTCTTGATTCCTTTGAGTGATTGCTTTGGTTGAATGATCATTTCATTTTTCGATTTATTCTTCTTCTTATTTCTCCAAGCATCGATTACATTTCTTGTTTTGGATCGTTTTTGAAAACTTTCTCTTGGTTTGGAAGATTGCGACATTAGTTTGAGTGATTTCTTGTGTTTGTTTTGCGTTTTATTGAGTCATTCAATTTCTATTCCTACACAACACTTAAGCTAATGTTTGTTTTCATGTTTCATGTAATTAGTGCATCATGTACTTCTTTTCATTGAAAAATAAATAAATAAATAAACATATTTTGCATTCTTTCTTTGCACCGAAAGTGAAATATTATTTTGCATAACTAGCGTATGATTGTCTAGGAAAGAGTTTCATTTTCATTTGATTGTGTTAGATGCATTAGTGGATTTCTTCGCATACTTTCATTGTTTTCTTTTGTTTGAAAGATCTCTTTTCTTCTCGTAACTAGCATTCATTGAATCGGAAATGATGTTCATTTTCATATAGCTTGCATTTAGGAATTTTGAGATCCAAATTTGATAGGGCCTTAAAACTAAAACATAATCCAAGATCAACTTTAAAATTAACCCAATTAACCTAAGGAAGCATTGAAACCTAAAAAAACATTTTTAGTGGTCTAGGCTAGAGACTTGTTCCGACGTCTTAAAACCTAGTAGTTGTTGTTCGTCATCTGGCTTTAGATAGTGCTAGTACGGACGTGTGCTCCCCGTACTGTCGAGTATATAAATGGATACCCCTCTAGTTGCAATCATTTTATCCATAGGAAGCCGAGTTTTCTGCCTTGTATCTGTGATACACCAAACATAGCATTCGGGGAGATTACCTGCACGTACATTAAGTCCTTGGTCATTTCTCTTTAATTTGATCACCAAGGTGTATATGGTAGTTCACGGAAACCTGGTATACACTCTTTCTTAGCATTCCAGAGCAGTAATTTTGATCTTTTCATGACTCTTTAAAAAGAGAAGAGATCGTCGAGCATTTTTCCTTTCATGCTCGTTTAAAATTGAAAGTGACTAGAGTCATCTTTTGCCTGTTTCTCAACTCTTAAAATATGAAATAGAAAAATCTGGTTTCAGTGTCATAAAATTAATTACCTACAATCACACGCCCGTTTAAAGTTTTATTACTTGGCCTGCTTTTGTTTTCCTTAGTTTTGATCTTGAAGCCCTCGATTGGTTATCTTTTTCTTACCTGTTTTGAAATACAGTCACAGTGGCAGAACTACAAGTTTCGTCGTCCTCACTGCCTCCTAGTGGTAGTTCTTTCCCGGACGTTTCTTTTGAAACACCTCAATCCACTAGGTCTGCCGAGTTTGCGCAACCTATTTTACCGTTTGTCTTGCCCCTTGCTACTCGATCTCCTCCTGAAGGACCAGTCGAATTCAATTGGCCTCCTTCTAGTGCTTGGTCTGGTTTTGGGGAAGAAGGATATTTTCCTCCTCTTATGTCAGGTTCACCATTTTTTGTTGTTGCTGTGCCTCCTAGTCCCCGTAGTATTTTCGAAGATCTTACGGCGGAGTCAGATAAGGATTCATCTAGTCCTATTGGTAGTAAAGGAATGCTTATTTCTAGAGGAGAATATCAGCTTTTTCCTGAAGATGTCCCTCATGTTTTTGATTAGTCTTCTCCACCATCGGTGTCACTTCCACCTAGATATAGGTCATTGAGTCCAATTATGTATGGTGTTGCTTCCATTGCACAATCCAGTACATTAACTCCTCCTCAAAGTTCAGTCCTCCCTTCGTTAGGACTGTCACCTTCGACACCTGGATCGTCGGTTACTGTTACATCTGTTCCAGTCCAACCGAATATCTATGTGGCTTCATCCGCACCAATTGTTACCACTTAGTCATCAGGATCTTTTCACACTCGCAGGTCTATTTTTCTCAATCCAATGCGGCCTATTAATCATGGTCCTAGTAGATCACAACCTAGTGCCGTGGAGGCCCCACCTGCTTCTAGTGTTGTTTCCACTACTCCTGTGATTCCTGGCGGCCTTAATTTTGAAGAGTATATGTTGGCTATTCAGCAGTAGAGCTCTCAGGGTTTTCAACCCCTCCAATCTCTTGTTAATCCTCAATTCCATCACTATGATGTTGTTGGTAATCCCATATATATATCCGCACCATTATTATGTGTATGTAATCTAGTATATTTGCCTCCTATTGATCCTCATCTGGTTGTTTATGATCCTTATCAGACTGTTACTCATTTGGGACCTACCCTACCTGCGCAACCCTCTGGCTCGGAAGTGTTGAAAATGCAGCAAGATGATGGAGCTTAGTGAAATGAAGTCGCCTTCACTAAGTGGGCCCGCAAGCAAATTCTGGCGCAAAAATCTATTTTTAGACTATGTCTATTTTTAGACATATGGAGCATGGTTCGGGAATTCCAGTTTGAGATTCTTGAAGTATGTGTCATGTTGGTAAAAATAGATGAGACTCTATTTTTGAGGTCAAAGAGGTCGAAGTCTATTTTTAGACTGCCTCTCCTTAAAACAGGGAAGTCAAATATTATTTACCCTTAATAATATTTAGACTATAAACAGCAGTTTACTCTCTTGGAGCACTTCAATTCGAGCTACAGAAGTGGCTCATGCATCTGACAGATGAATCACGTGGTTCCCAAGGGTTTGATGGCATCATGCATGGTTGACTTCAGTTGGACTTCAGTGGCAGAAGTTTGTAGGAGTTAATAAGACAGATAGTGGAGTTGTGTTCTGTTTATTTTAGTTGAACTGATTGAGATTAGTTTAACTAGATAATCAATTAGTTATGAGTGGAGTGAATTAAATATTATTTAATTCATTAATTAGTAACTCATTATTCAACTCAAGAACACATCAGTTCACTACAGTGTATGATCAGTTCAGTGGAGACCAGTGAAAGAGGTAGATGAAAGGGTGGAGTTAGCTATCAGTTGTGACTATACTTTTGCTATTTGCAACACACAGATAGGTGGAGTAAGCCCATGAGGATTGCGCAGTTCAGGCTGGTGGTTTATCTATATAAAGAGGCCATCCCATAGCATTGAAATACGCAATAGAGGCAAGGCAATTGGCGGTGAGTTTTGAACCAGTAACCTGTTCAAAACTGAGCTAGATTGTGAGTAACTGTATGAGAAAGTACTGAGTACTTGTGAGGAGTATTGTACTGAGTTTGTTACTTGATTTCTCCATTATAATATACACAATAGCTGCGGGGTTTTCAGCTATAAACTTTCCCCATACATACTGTGTTAATGTGTATGATGATTTGATGTGTTATCGCTTGATTTTATTTCCGCATGTGTGATGATCTGAGTTGAGTTGAGTGGAAGAGATTATGTGTTGTGTATGAAGTTCAAATAGTATGTGACCAAGATAGTCTCGGTGGATAATTAATCATTATTCAGCAAATTTCTACAGGAAGGACAACCCTCATCGGGACAACCTTTAGCTCAGCAGGGCCCTCCCTCTGGTCCACATGGACAACCATACGGTTCACAAGGCCAACCTTCACAAGGTCGACCTTTGGTCCAACATGGACAACCCTCCGGTCTCTTTGGTCAACCTCAGAATCAACCAAGACTATCTCAGGCTCCCAGGGGGCAAATCTACCCACCACAGGGACAACCTGTTGCACCATAACCGCAATCACATGCTCAGTATGGCCAAAATGTTGTGTAACCAGGACAACCCTACAGTCCTCCTCCGGGTCAACCTAGTTATTAGGGACAACCTGGTCCATCACAACCATTGGGCTAAACTTTCCTAGAAGACCAACCCGGTGGCCCTCAGCCAAGTTTACCCACTCATCATCCTGCTCAACCTACTCAGCCGGTTCCGCCTGCTCAATCGCAAGGTTCTTATTATCCTCAAGGTTCATATCCACCGATGTAGACTGCGCCTTATGTTTCTTACCCTCAAAATCAACCTGTATATCATCAACCTCAAATCCATGCTTACATTCCACAGCAAACTCCATATGCTGCTTAGCAGGGACCTTAGTGGTCTACTCCAACTCAATATCCTAGTCCTCAACCCCAGTATCAACCGAATTATCCTGCTTCTAACCCCTATGGTCAGAATCCTCTGGACATAATGCATGGGGACAGAATCCCCCTCGGACTGGGTGGAATGTAAACACGAGTCCTTATCAAAGACCTCCGATGACTTTTAACACCCAATTACTGTTTCTTGCTACATTAGAATTACCTGATGTGTCAAAGTTAACGAACGATCCCATTCTTCATAACCCGTATTGGCCTTCGGTTCCAACCAAGATGTAGAAATTATATAACATATGCATATATATATATCCAGATTCTCCTAATCTAACAATATTTATCTTCTTACTAAATACAGAATCCTTCCACTGTTAATATTTTGCGAAAATTTAAAACTCAATTGCAAACACATGAAGCAATAAAAACAATCGCACATAACACAGTTGTTTAACAAGAAACCCTGAAGCTAAAAACCCCAACTATCATATTATGTATATCATGGAAATCATGTAACAATCTCATACAAAGGTTTGTACATCAAGCTCTCAGTACAATCAATCGTCACACACTAACATGAAGAAATTTGCAAATCCATATACTGATTTCTTGCCACCTGATAGCCTGCCTCCATTGCACAATCCCTGTTGAAGAAGACTCGTGAATGAATTCAAATTGGCCTTGCCTTGACTGTGCAATCCTCATTGGTGACTCCAATGTGTGTCAGATGCATTGAATGCATCACTATAGTCATAACGGATAGTCCATCTCACCCTTTCACCTATCTTTCCACTGGGTCTCCACTGGAATTGACATGCACTGTTGTTAACTGTTGTTTTTGTTCATTTGTTAGTGAGTTATTATTTGTGAATTAATTAACTAATTAATTCACTTAACTCTCACTAGTGTATCTTTCAGTTAGACTAAATACAACTAGCTCAACTGAGTTTAAATCCATTAACTGATTTAAACTAAATAACAACTCCTGTAACTATTTTTCCAACTCTGTCATAACTTTTCCACTTCAGTTCTAACTGAGTCCTCATGCATGAGCCACCAATAAACCCTAGTAATTGTGTAATTCCTTCAGCCCACTCATTTTCCAAATCTGTTCACTGAAATAAAGTGCTCCAAGAGAATAAGTTGATGTTTATTTTCGGATTATTATTAAGAGCTAATAGTAATCGACATGCATCTATTTTTAGATTGACGATCTATAAATAGACTTCGCCCAATATCATAAAAATAGAATTTCATCTATTTTTCCAACTTGACCAACCATCCACAAATAGCATCCTGCAACTTCTGAAATATGATCATCATGTCTAAAAATAGACTTGCACCTAAAAATAGCCTACGGGCCCACTTAGTGAAGGTGACATATTTTCACTAAGATTCATCATCTTGTTGAATCTCAACACTCCCTCTCAACAAGATAGGGATTATCCTTCACCCCGATCCTGCCTCTATGGTATTCGAATTTTCTCCTACCGAGCGCCTTCGTCAGAATATCTACATCCTGATCTTCCGTAGAAATGTAATGAAGCAACATGATCTTCCGCTGCACACAATCTCTTATATGATGATATTGGATATCAATATGTTTATATCTATCATGAAACACAGGATTAATCGAGAGTTTAATGCAACTCTGATTATCACAATGTATCACTGTAGGATCTAAATGTGAACCAAACAAACCGACCAGGATCTTCCTCATCCAGATAGCCTCACATGCAGCTTGACTTGATGCCATGTATTATGCTTCCGCTGAACTGAGTGCCACGGATCTTTGTTTCCTTCTATACCAAGAAACTATTGTAGATCCGATACTAAAAACCCCTCCTAATGTGCTCTTTCTGGCCATTGGGCTGCCTGCCCAATCTGCATCTGTGAAGCCATGCAACTTCACTTCATCCATCTATATGTACCATAAGCCATACTCAGATGTGCCCCTGAGATATCTCAAGACATGCTTGCCTGCCTTCCAAAAGAGCTTGGTAGGCTTAACCATCGCTTGTGAAATCTAGTTCACCGCATAGCATATGTCTGGTCTTGTATTAACTAAATACATGAGCGAACCCACCAACTATCGATAAACAGTGGCATCCACTACCTCTGTCGATGTAACATCCTCTTTCCTCCAATTTCCTAGAAGAGGAGTGTCAATAGGCTTGCAGCCTTGCATGTGAAACTTCTCCAGTATCTCGCGGGCATACTTGCCTTGAGACACAAACAGTTCACCTTCCCGCTGCCATATTTCCAATCCAAGGAAATAATGAAGGAGGCCCAAATCCTTCATCTCAAACTCCTTTGCAAGATCTTCCTTGCATGAGTGTATCAACTGCTCATCACCCGTTAGTATTAAATAATCAGCATAAAGAAATATGATTAAAATCTTACCCTCCACCACAATTTGGTACAGGTTTGCATCCGCCTCACTCTTGGTGAAGCCAAGTCCAGTGAAATAGTTGTCGATCTGTGTGTACCAAGCATGTGGTACTTGCTTCAGCCCATACAACGCTCTTTTTAGTCTGCACACATGCGACTCATTGCTGAAGATCTCAAATCCTTCAGGTTGCTCAATGTACACCTCTTCCTCAATGATCTCATTAAGGAACGCAGTCTTCACATCCATCTCATGAATGTGCCAACCCATCTGTGCTGAGAGATCAAGGATGGTCACTATGGAAGAATTCTGTGCGACAAGTGAAAAGGTTTCTTCATAATCAATCCCCTCGATCTGTGAGAAGCCTTGGGCAACAAACCTTGCCTTATACTTCTCGACGCTCCCATCAGCAGCTTGCTTTACCTTGTAGATCCATTTCGAATCTACCACTGATTTACCCACCAGCCTTGGAACAATCTCCCAAGTACTGTTTCTGACAATGGAGTCATACTCCTCCACCTTGGCATCTACCCATGTGGGCTCCTACGCTACTTCTTCAAAAGAAGATGGCTCTGTCGGGACACACTTTCTCATAAGAGCCATGTATCCAGTAAATCAGTCAAGTGATTGTCTCTGTCTGCGCTGTGATGTTGGGACTCCTACATTCTCTGCCACATCAGGCTTCAATCTGTCAGCTTCTGTGGTACGCTTTCTGCCAGATTTGATGTTTGGTTCTGCATGAGTGGACTCCTCCACTCCATGAATCTCCTCCTGTGGCAGATCCACATCTAGAGGCTCATCTTTAGGAACAAGTAGCTCCTCCTCTACATGCAAGTGTAGCTCCCTCTCAAGCGAAAACTTCATGGCTTTCACCTCATTGAATTTTATATCCCGTCGCACCACAGTCATTCGATTGTCTGGAAAATACACATGATAATTATGGGGTGTTTCTGTGTACCCCACATATATCCCAACTTTTGCAGTCGGCTCTAGCTTCTTCCTGGAGTCCTTTGTCACATGAATGTAAACAGATGAGCCAAAAATCTTCAAATGAGAAATATCAGGCTTCTTATTAGTAAAATCTTCTTCAGGTGTACTCATGCCAAGTACTCTACGAGGACAACGGTTTTGCACATAAACCGCAGCGTTGCATGCTTTTGCCCACAAGTGCATCGGTAGGCCCTGGTCATGCAGAATAGATCGTGCAACACCCACAATCATTTTGTTCTTCCTCTCCACGACCCCATTCTGTTGTGGGTTATGAGGCACTATGAGTTCTCTTTGAATTCCTTCTTTGATATAGAAGTCTTTGAATTCGTTCGAGATATATTCACCACCATTATCGCTCCATAAAGCCTTCACTTGCTTCCATGACTCCTTCTCCACCATTGCTTTAAACTCACGAAACTTTGAGAATGTTTTTCTCTTCTTCTGCATGAAGAATATCCAACATCTACGATAATAGTCATCAACAAATATAATATAATACCTGTGTTTTGTTTTTGAAGCAACCGAGAAAGGTCCACACACGTCTGTGTGAATTCTCTCCAGGATCACCGAAGCACGGTTCTCCTTCTCATGAAAGGTGGTCTTCACAAACTTACCGATATTACATCCCTTGCACTAATCTGACTGCGCAAGAGTAGCCTTGGGAATTCTAGTAGAAATCTGCTACAAAATCTTCAAGGCGCCATGGTGAAGATGGCCCAATCTCCTATGCCATAATTCGCCCTCATCTCGGCTCACCACTTCTTCTGCTATGCCCATCATTGCAGCGCAGCAATCTACCTCCAGCTTGTAGAGATTCTTAACTCGAATCCCTATCCTCTTTTTTTGACCCGTTGTTTTATTTCGAAGGAAGGATTTTCCCTCACTGAAAACAACATCATAACCTCTATCTTCCAACATTGCGACCGAGACCAAGTTCTTCTTCAGACCTGAGACATGCATAACATCTTTCAACAAAAATGGATTACCTGACTCCCTATCAAAGGTAATGGTCCCAACTTCGGTCGCACTATATCTACCATCGTCGCCCATATCTATATGCATTTGGAGATCCTTCTCCTCCAAGTCACTAAACAACTCTTTGTCTCCCATCATATGGAAAGACGCACCACTATCAAGATACCACACTAACCCCATTGAGCTTGAAACCAAGCATGCGATAAAAGAGAAATCAAGTTCAAATTGGGAGGCTAAGTCCTCTATAGCTGCAGCTCCAGCAGTCTTCTTGTTCTTCTTTTTTTGTGGGTAGTTAGTGGCGAAATGCCCATGTTCGTGACATTTAAAACACTTCACCTTGGACAAATCCTGCTTCTTGCCTTTAGCTTCATATTTTGGATGGGATTTTTTCCCCGTCCCCTTCCTTTCTTTGGAAGCCAAAGTGAAATTCTCTTCATCATCATTCTTCAATGAAGAGCCATCCCTGGTGCCTCGCCTTATCTCCTCCTGCACAAGATCTGACCAAAGTTGCTCCCAACCCGGCAGTTTCTCCCGTCCATTGACAAAGTTTTCGTAGCTATGCCAACTCTTCGGAAGCCCAAGGAGAGCCAAGCTCACCAAGTCATCATCATCAACAATAATCCCCACACTTCCCAGTTCATCCCTACAGTGGACAAACTTCATGAGATATTTTGGAATATTATCGCCCTTCTTCATTTTTATTTTTCTGAGCTTATCTTTCAACGCCAACTTCCTCTGGTCGCTACTGCTTTGGAAAAAATTTGTCAAAGCCTTCCACATTGCAAATGGAGTGGCTTTCCTATGAAGGCTGGACACAATATGGTCCTTCACACCTTCCAACAGAATTCTTCTTGTATTTGCTACCTTCTTTTTCCATGTGTGTAGTAATGCAGCATCACTAGAACCCAGCTTAGGAACATCGCTATCGATGAACTCCTTCAGTCCATTATCTTCTAGCACCCCCTCCATCCTATCCTTCCAGGCTATGTAATTCAACCTTCCCTCAAGGGAATACTCCAATCGCAACCCATTGAAAGACATTTCAATGAATATGCAACTGTCACACCAAGAATTTTCTGCAGCAAATTCGAATTTTCCACCAGCACAAACTCAGCAATTCTTCACAATTGCAATCTTCAAGAATTCACACTGCTCCGATACCATGTAGAAATTATATAACATATGCATGTATATATCTAGATTCTCCTGATCTAACAATATTTATCTTCTTGCTAAATGCAGAATCCTTCCACTGTTAATCTTTTGCCGTAATTTAAAACTCAATTGCAAACACAAGAAGAAATAAAAACAATCACACATAACACAGTTGTTTAACGGGAAAGCCTGAAGCTAAAAACCCCAACTATCGTATTATGTATATCATGGAGATCATGTAACAATCTCATACAAAGCTTAGTACATCATGCTCTCAGTACAATCAATCGTCACACACTAACATGAAGAAATTTGCAAATCAATGCACTGATTTCTTGCCACCTGATAGCCTACCTCCACTGCGCAATCTTGTTGAAGAAGACCCGTGAATGAATTCAAATTGGCCTTGCCTTGACTGCGCAATCCTCATTTGTGACTCCAATGTGTGTCATATGCATTGAATGCATCACTATAGTCACAACGGATAGTCCATCTCACCCTTTCACCTATCTCTCCACTAGGTCTCCACTGAAACTGACATGCATTGTAGTTAACTGTTGTTTCTTTTCAGTTGTTAGTGAGTTATTAGTTGTGAATTAATTAACTAATTAATTCACGTAACTCTCACTAGTGTATCTTTCAGTTATACTAGATACAAATAGCTCAACTGAGTTTAACTCCATCAACTGAGTTAAACAAAATAACAACTTCTGTAACTACTCTTCCAAATCTGTCATAAATTTTCCACTTAAGTTCTAACTAAGTCCTCATGAATGAGCCACCAATAAACCCTATGAATTGCGTAATTCCTTCAGCCCACTGATTTTCCAAATCTGTTCACTGAAATAAAGTTCTCCAAGATAATAAGTTGATGTTTATTGTCGGATTATTATTAAGAGCTAACAATAATCGACATGCATCTATTTTTAGATTGACGATCTATAAATAGACTTCGCCCAATATTCTAAAAATAGAATTTCATCTATTTTTCCAACTTGACCAACCATCCACAAATAGCATCCTACAACTTCTTAAATATGATCATCATGTCTAATTTATACATAGTCTAAAAATAGTCTTGCACCTAAAAATAGCCTGCGGGCCCACTTAGTGAAGGTGACAGATTTTCACTAAGCTTCATCATCTGTTGAATCTCAACACAAGATTCCTGGTGATTATCCCAAATTTGAGGGAAAATCTGGTGAAGACCCCCAAGCGCATGTTATGACTTATGACTTGTGGTGTTCCTCTAACTCTTGGGTTGACGATTCTATTCGACTCTATCTTTCCAGCGAACTCTTACTAGTGCCATTGCAAAGTGGTACATTGAGCTATCTCATGGCGTTTTCCAAGACTTCAATTATTTAGCCATGGCATTCCTTACGTATTTTCAGTTACCAGTCCGCTATGAGACCAGGACACACCTCCTCACTTCATTGAAACAGGACCGAGCTACTCATATCTTGGATCATATTCATGAGTGGAGGCATCATTGTCGCATGATCAAATTTGAAATTCTTGATCAGCTTCTGACTCATTGGTTCACCACCTCCTTTTTCAATCAGATTTCCAAAGACATAGCTATGGGGGCATGTGTAACCGAGGAACAAGCCATTGCTTATGCCCATTACCTTGATCTTGTGTACTCTCAGTCTGACGCATTATATGATATCTTGCCTGATGCACCCCAACCTGGAACTTCTAAACCACCAGCGACTCCATCCGTCGATGGTATTATTGGTTCTGTGTCTCATACTTCTCAAAAGTCTTCTTCATCAAACTTTGGGAAGCCGAAGTCCGCTTCTTCCAATAATGTTGCTTCTCATTCCACTTTGAATTCTAGTAAACCCGCAGAAGTTAATGTCGTTCAGGCTAATCCTACGAATAATTCTTCTAAATGTAAAAAGAAGGGTAAAGGTAAGGCCAACGCTGATACCCCGAAACAGGATTTTCAGAAACCTCGTACTAGCGATGGTTCTCAACGCAAACCAAAGTACCCTTGTTTAATTTGTGATGATGAACACTTCACCAAGGATTGTCCTCGAAGTGAGTCGCTTGCTCAAAGGCACCCAGGGAACTTCATCCATTCTTGAAGAACCCTTCCCATCCCAGCAGACTCAGATGGTAGAGCAAGCTCAGTCCTCTGCCCCATTTGGCTCTCAGGTGTTCATGATGAACGGTTCTGCCGTCATTTCTATTGCTACTCGATCGAAAGATTATGATAGATCCCGTTAGGCTACGGGGAAGGAGATCTCTGATGGTCCTCCTCCTCCGCCTGTTACTAGCCCTCTTGAAATTGAAAGGCCCAATGTTGAATCCATTGTGCGACCACCTTCCAAAGGTGTACTCCACCAGTCTTCTTATAATCCCAACGCCCGTGCCGCTCACCATTAAAATATTATTGAGGATTTGGTTCAGGCGTCGTCTGCGATGTCCGCGTTAGAAGTACTTCATAGTTGCCCGTCTCAACGAAGAGCTTTGTTATCTACGATCAACGGGATTGATCCTGCTGATACTAGCCTTCTTGCTTTCGATTTAGAGAATTTCATTCCACGAATTCCGCATCAGATTGCGCTCATTATTCAAGTTGTTATTAATGGTCTCGATATCCAGTGAGCAGTTGTGGACGAAGGTGCATCAACCTATGTCATGTCATCTTTGTGTTGGAAAGCTATTGGTTCTCCAGCCCTAAATTCATCACCAAATTCCCTTGAGGCGTTTGATGGAAGAGAATCAAAACCTTTAGGTGTTCTCGCTAGTTTACCAATTACTTTGAAAGGGAAGACAGTCAATGTCAAGGTCAAAGTCATTGATTCTAAACTCAATTATAATCTTCTCCTCCGCTGCAGTTGGACTCATGCCATGTTATGTGTTCCATCCACTCTCTTTCGTGTTTTGAAATTTCCACATGAAGGAAAAATTGTTGTTGTTGATCAATTGTCATTCTTCACCTCTTCTTCCGAGAACAGCGTTCCGTATGTGGATAAGATTCCTACTCATTACGAGAGCGTAGGGCCAGGTCTTTTTAAAGATCCTACCCTCATGGGTATTTTTCCTCTTCCTCCACCAAATATTGTTCAGATCCATATGATCTCTAGGTCTGATGACCCATGGATTATTCCTTCGCCTGAATAGATCGATTCATTCAAAGATTCGATGCCTTTGAGTCCGATTTAAATTGATTATTGTGAACTCATCGCAGCTTCAGAAGCTCCGTCCTCTGATCGTACTCCTTCGAGCATGTCTCTTAACATTTATTCTCAATCCCCCTGGCTTGGAGATTCTGATTCACCTGATCCTTTAAAAGAAGTGTTTCCCTCCGACGAGGCCATCGTGGAAACCATGTCTCTTGAGGATCTGCAGTGGGACGATGGTCATCATCGCTCCTCGTTCATGCCTGTCCTCGGGGCCATGTCTACTTGTCTCGAGCGTTTTTCATCTCAGGTTCCTTCTCCTCCGCTTCAATTTCCTGTTCTAACACATGGCATTTTTACAGAAGGCAACCTGAGCAATATTACATAGACGATGCCTATTGACATTTCTATTAAACCGGGAATTTTTGGGAACATCCATATCGGGGTCACTTGTTCTTCCGATGAAGTACAAGCTTATACTAGCCTTTTCCGTGAATTTCATGATGTCTTTGCATGGTCATATGAAGAAATTCCCGGCATCGACCCTAGTATAGTGGTGCATGAAATACCTACTTACCCTGGCTCAAAGCCTGTTCGCCAACGTCTTCGTCCGATGCATCCTAGAAAAGTCGATGCCATTAAAGGTGAAGTTGAAAAAATTCTCAGAGCCGGTTTCATTTATCTGACTCTTTTGATAGAATGGGTGTCTAATATTGTTCATGTCGATAAGAAATAAGGAACTATATGCGTTTGTGTTGATTATCGTGATATTAATCGAGCTTTTCCTAAGGATAATTATCCTACTCCCTTTATCGATCAAATCATTGATGACTATGCCGGGAGTGAGATTTTTTCCCTCATGGATGGTTTTTCTGGTTATAATCAGATTAACATTCTCCTGGCTGATCAACATAAGACTGCCTTTATTTTTCCTTGGGGTAATTTCGCATATAAAAACCTCCCTTTTGCCTTAAAGAATGTTGGGGCTAAATTTCAGCGAGTGATGTCGTATGATTTTCACGATATTTGTCACATCATTCAACCCTATCTGGATGATGTTCCCGCTCATTCAGCTAAGATTTTGGACCATCCTGACCATCTTCGTCAGATTTTTCTTCGTTGTCGACGCTACAATATTCTGCTTAATCCACATAAGTGCATATTCTGCGTTGATTCCGGTAGACTCTTAGGGTTAATCGTGTCCAAAGATGGAATTTGCCTCAATCCACTCAAGGTTGAGGCTATTATTAATCTCCCCTCTCCCTCCTCATTACATTAGTTGTAGATTTTGCAAGGTAAGGCTAATTTTCTACACCGTTATATACCTAACTATGTAGAAGTGGTTAGAAGATACACATGACTATTAAAGCAGGGCGTCTCATTCTCTTGGGATGAGATTGCTCAGAAGTATTTTGAGGCCCTGAAGACGTTGCTTGTCAACGCTCCTCTGTTGCATCCTCCCAACTATCATCGTGATTTTTCCCTTTATTTAGCCACCGCTTTCAGCACGATTGCCATGGTTCTGGTACAAGACGATGATGACGGTAATGAGCATGTTATTTATTACTTGTCTCCTAACCTTCTCAATCCTAAAACCCGCTATGCACATGTCGAGAAGTTAGCATTAGCTGAGGTTCAAGCAGTTCAGCATTTTTTTCATTATATTCTTTTGCGTACGGTGACTATGATTTCTGATTGCAACCCCATGACCTATATTTTGTCTTGGCAATTGCTAGGGGGGAAATACTCAAAGTGGATTTTAATCCTCCAAGAGTTCGATTTGGAATTTACTACTGCCAAGTCAAAGATATCACTCTTCTTTGCTGATTTGATCTATTCTCTCCCTTCAGACTCTCCTTCGTCTCGTTCTGAGGAATACATTCCAGAAGATACGCTTTTCTTTATTAGCACCCTCGATCCATGGTACGGTGATATCATCGTTTATCTCCAGACTTCTACTTTCAGATTTGAGTTGACAAAGGATGCCCGCCGACGCATCCGGCATCAGTCGCAACCTTATCGTATAGTCAGAGATACACTCTATCGTGTCGGTGTGGATCCAATTCTTCGTCGATGTCTAACCCTCGAGGAAGCTAAGAAAGCCCTCAATGACTGTCACAGTGGCGCCTGTGGCAGTCACATGTCTGGTTATGCCACTGCAAAAAAAATTCTTTGTGCTGGTTATTTATGGCCTTCGATCTTCAAAGACTACATTATCGCATTTCGTAAATGTCATGATTGCCAAATTTATCAAGGCAAGATGTGTGCGCCGCATGTACCTCTTCATCATGTCATTACCGTTAGTCCCTTTGCGAAGTGGGGCATTGATTTTATGACGTGTAACCCTCAATCGGTCGGGGGGCATGCTTATATTATCGTAGTCGTGGACTACTTCACCAAATGGGTCGAAGCAATGCCTACACTTGCCGCTGATGGTAAGACAGCTGCTCAATTCATATTCAATCACATCATTGCTAGGTTTGGTGTCCCGTAGGCCATTTTTATTGATCATGGTTCCCATTTTCAGCATTACATGGTGGCAGAGTTGACTTCTAAGTTGGGTCTGCGTCACAACAGCTCAACGTCGTACTATCCTCAGGCCAATGGCCAGGTTGAAGCCGTTAACAAAGTTCTTGTTACCATGCTTCAATGTAGGATTGGGATCCACAAATCCAATTGGAATCTCATGTTATTTTCGTCTCTTTGGGCATACCGAACCTCAGTTAAGAATGCGACCGGATTTACTCTGTTTCAGTTGGTTTATGGTATGGAAGCTACTCTCCCGATTGAGTGTGAAATACCTTCGCTCAAGTTCGTTGTTGAATTACTGTCGAACAATTCACCAGAAGAAGAGTATCTCCTTTACTTAGAAAGGCTAGATGAAACTCTTCGCTTTTTTTCTCTCATTATCGAAGCACATAAGAAGCGGGTCAAAGCTTATTTTGACCAATCAGTTTCCCCTCGTTCCTTCGTCGAAGCAGATCTCGTCCTCCTATATGACCAAGCTCATGATAAGCTGGGGGCAGGAAAATTTCAACCCATGTGGCATGGACCCTACATTATTAAACATGTGTTACAGAATGGGGCCTATGAGCTTATTGATTACGAAGGTCATCCTCTAGAACAACCCAGAAATGGGTTGTATCTTAAAAAATATTATGCATGAGTCATTCATGCATGATTTATGTACATAGGTGTTTTTTTCATTTTTGTACATGTTTTGATTTGGTGTGCTTTGTGAGTATTTTCCTGCTTATTGGGTCTTGTTTATTTGTGCAGATGTCTATTACCCCTTATGTCGGTTTCGCGGATGGTGCTTCCCGCAGTACCAGGAATTTGTCTTCAGCAGCCTCGGTAATCTATGATCCTGCTGGTGAGTTGATAGAACTGCAAGGTATTTTCCTAAGATGAACTACAAACAATGTCGTTGAATATAGTGTTGTCCTTGAACTATTAACCGAGGCAATAAATCTCGGCATACGCACACTGCTTGTAAATCTAGATTCACAGCTTGTTGTTCTGCAACTCAATGGTCATTATTTGGTTAGAAACCCATACATTTTGAGATTGTATTTACATATTCGTTTGTTGGAAAGAAATTTTGATTTCATTACATATCAACATATTCCTAGACGAATGAATGCATTAATTTATACAGTGGCTAACATTGTATTAGATAGACGTTTGCGTAATTTGTAAAATCATCATCATGTGAAAAGATCCATGTAGGAAAATAGATGTATATATATAGATCACGTGTTTTCATCGGTGTGCATCATACATTCAAAAAATATGTGTGTTTATGTTACATCCTGAGACACCATGTCTCTCAAAATATGTAGATATAAAGCCTAGGTGTCTAATCGGCGTGATGCTCATGATAGCATGTTACTGCCCGTACAAGCCACCTCAGTAGGCTGTGAATGCATCTTGGCACCCCTACGGTATGCCTCTGGTAGGCATGAGGAACATCGTTAAATCATGCATAGTCCGGGACTCCACGTGTGATCCCTTCTAGGTTGCGCACGATTTCCTCCTCCTCGCCTCCCTCACCATGAGAGTTGAAATCACGAGGGATTCGCCTCGCTATTGGAGACATTCCCGCGGGTCTCTTTGGGCCAACATCTGCAAATGCATGGATTTAATGTTAGAACATACGTAGAAAAAAAAAATTCATAACACTCGTGAAAATTAAAATGAGACTTACCTAAATATTCATCCCAATCCTCTCCCTCTAGGAGTGGAAGGTCTGGATCACCAGTAAAATATGTACCAGAGTAGGGCCAGTCCTCCACGACGATCAACTGTCGGCGGAGCCAATCAAAAAATTATGGTCTCCAGGACATCTGTTGACCGCCCCCTACCCTTGGCATCAGAGCTTCCCATCTGGCCATTCGTGGTTCTCTTGTTGGTGGTATTGGGACTATGAACTCCTGACGCTGAAAAATTGGTAGTCGTTCCAGGAAGAATGATACCAAGATAGACCCATAACCGAATTTCTTCAAGTTGGCCTTCTTTCATTTTTTTAGCTGGTGTTTCATGTTTATTGTCACGGCCTCTGCCTAGTTGTAGATGGTCAGTGTCAAGCAATCTACAACAATGAGCGACTGTGTCTTTTTTTCTTCATGTGGTGCTTACAATCTCGCATTTCATGTGATGGTATGTAGCACTACTTTTAGTGCCAAGTCCGGGATAGTCTGGATATCAACTTTCCCACTTCTGGATCCCTTCCGTGCCCCTAGACATACCCTGTCAATAACCATGGACATGTTCTCCATGAAAGGCCGAGTGCCATTTAGGATCGATGCTACTCCCCTCTGCGATAATCCTGTGATAAACTAGACATTAGAAAAATCAATCTCAAGTTCCTGATCTCGAAGGATGAACTTTCATATGAATAGTATTAGCCTTTTTTGAAGCTTGGATTTGTAAACAATTGGGTATTTCACTTGCATTTTTGCATAAGAATGGCCTGCGTTGTTGGCGCGACTATTTCCCAAAAAATCGCGCCAATGGGCGTGCCCTATTATTCACATTTCCTTCCCCAGAAATCAAAATTGGAAGTTGCAGGTAGTAAAAAATAACTTAAAATGAAGGGAGAGATCTCGGCTCTTACTTGGAACTGACGGATCCGAGATTGTTTTGTTAGATTGACCGCTATCGTCGCCGCAAAATCACACTGTAAAATGGGTAACTATTGCTCCACAAGAGGTTAAAATTAAAAGTAATTACTTTTACCATTTTTGGTATTTTATAACTTCTTACAACCCTAATTAGATTTTAAGACATGTTTTTCGATTATTTTATTATATTATTTTTGAGAAATGGGTTTCACATGTGTCTCTTGTGCAGCAACAGGTTTTCGGGACATAGTGGTGGAGTAACGAGTTAAATTTTATACTTTTTAGGACTCGGTAAAAACAAGAAAAAAGTCACTACTAGAGTCATCTTTTAGCTCTTTTCTGACTCTCTAAAATTGAAAATATTGTCGAGACTCTTGTCGTTTTGAACTCGTTAAATGGCTGCGAAATGATATCTACCCAATATACGTTTACCCCTTTTTCGGGCTGGGATAGACTATTTAAGAAAAAGGAATACCTTAGCCTATCGCGACTAAGAGGTTCTTTCAAATATTTTTTTCTACTTTTTCGAATCTGAGAGACTATTTACGAAAAGGGCCATGATGGATTTTTCCTTTTTGCCTTCTTTTCAAACTCTCTAAACATGAAAAGATGTTGAGTTCTCCTTTTGTCAGACTCGTTTAACTCTGATGACATTGGATTTCATCGCCATCACGTTACTCGAGTTCCTCCTTCCTAGTGCTCATAAAATGTACTAGGTTGGATTTGTTCGAAGGACAAACTTACAGCACAAGCATATGCTATCCCCTTCAAGCTTGTTTTAAAAAATAATTGGGGTACTCGCCAAAAATGGTGGCGAAAAAATGGAACCAAGTTTTAGTTATGTTGGCAGTATGTCGCTCTTGAACAAGGCACTTGTCTGCATTTGTGTCGGGTTGGGGACATCTCATTTCATCACTTTTGCCTCCATGGGTTTGGGTAATCTCTTTTGACCTCTCATCTTCTCTTTGCCGCGTCGCCATGACCTCAGATCTCTTGATGTCAAATACTGCCAAATCCAGTGTCATGCTACTGATATGTTCAAGAGAAATTTGCCTCGGTAGTTTTCAACCTTCCCCTGATTCTTTGTTGGTCCTGATTCACTATCATCATGTTACTCTGTCTCGTGTCGATTATGTGGGAAATATTATGGCCCACCTTCGATCAGGTCACTTCCTGTCGAATTCAGCTCATTATCCAGGAATTTGATCTGGAGACCCCCTTTTGGTACCTTGGAGCCTGCATGCCTCAATGGCAGGTTCTTCGTATTCGACGCAAGGTCCACCTCATTGGCCTTCGATCGATTGATTCTGCGAGTGTTCGATGCCAAATCACAGTTCACATTCCGTAGATTGTACCGGTTGTACCTTGAGAGCCATTGTCATTATTGGTGGTTTCTCTCATGCATGTTAACAACTTTAATCATTGGCTGGTGATCAGGTGATTTTCTTGCATGTTCGACTTCAGCTCATATATTTGCATGCTTGAATCTATACTTGTTCGGATCGAGATGGAGCGCAAGACCTTGGATTTTGTCTGATAAAATTCAGGCTGCGGATTTTTGTGGATTATCATGAATTATTGCATGACTCTTTTGATTGGATGGTCACGACCATACCTGAGTCTATTTATTGATCCTTACTATTGGATGGCTGCGTCCATACCTTGGACCACAGTTTTTATACACTCTATTATGGATGGCTGCACCCATACCACATGTTCATGTTTCAGAGATATCAGTTGTATTTGTAATTGCGGGTTTTCCAACAATGGTGTTTGGTTCGAACATGTTCTCATAAATCATTTCACCCCTCCCTCTCCCTCGGACCTCATGCTTTAGGGGCATTTGTTACACAACATTTTTTCGCTGTCCCTCAAATCCCCATATCACCCATTGGAGGGTCATTTCCATGATCAATAAGCAGTGTCATGCCTTGAAAATACCATCATTGTATCCCTTTGCATGAGAGTAATATTCCTTCTGTTGATAGTTCCCTGAGCAGAGACTCAAAAACCCTTGTTTTTTCCTGGGCACGAGTAGCCAATTATTCCCTTGTGCCGAAGAGGAAGATTAACACTAATCCTCGCGCCAGCTGGTGCTCTATCTCAGTTAGCCACCTGCGCCGAGCTGTTTATGGAATGTTTTTTTAAAATAGAGGCGGAGATTCCATTCCAACAACTTCGAGGATGAGTCATTGGGAGTGGTTGAATTGATAAACCATGGACTTCCTCCTTTGGTTTATGGTTTCCACCTCTTGTGGGAACCTCCTAAAGGATAGGCCTCCCTCCCACCTTTTTAGGGATCCTAACCTCCTCCTTTTCCTCTATAAAAAGAAGCTATCTCCTTTTGAATAAGCTAGTTGAACTTGGAGAATTGAACATACCATAGCAGAACTTCTAAAGAGATAGAATAAGAAGGAATTACGTTGAGAGAGCTTGAGTCCATGCCTTCTAAGAGAGCTTGAGTCCATGCCTTTACCCCGTCCAAATTCCTTATCGAACATCTGAGACGCACTTCAGTTGAACCCCGTTGGAAGATACCACGACGTCAAAGCTTTAGTTGTATCTCTTCCTTTCATTAATACATATACGTGACTACTGTTTGGTTCCACTTTTGTGTTATGACATTTGTTTAATGCAATATGTTTAGCCCTCTTTGACTGGCTAATAATTATGAATGAAATGTTATTATGTCGTATGTTGTCCTTGTTTTCTGATTCTATATGCAGGTATCCGAGCATGATTGCAGAAGGATTGTGACTTGCCAAGGCAGGAGCGAGAGGCCACTACCACTACAACAACGACGACAGTGTTGGTCTCCAGGTAGGTCAATCTACCGTGTCCTCTTTCATTCAATAATTAGGAATCAACACTTTGGCATGTCTCTTTGTTTCTAGACCCACTCTAGGGCTAGAGGGATCGTCTCTGTCCGCAGAGAGGATTTACTTGCTTAACACTTGGGAATATCAGTATCTATGAATTCCTTCAACCTGTTGCCCTCCAACACTACCTCAATCATGTCCTTCCATGCTATATAATTTGAATTTCCCTCAAGAGCATATTCGAGTCTCAAGCCATTGAAATACATCTTGATCTGCTGCTGGCTACTGAAGAAATAATCTGCAAACTTTAACATGTTCAAGACAAAACTCAATTTATTCTATTCTCTTGTGATTCCTGGCACTCTGATACCATGTATAAAATATAACAACGGGATTCAATCCGATCTTTTGATGTACTAAAACAAGATATTGAATCCTTCTACAATATTTTCGAAATACAAAACATGATCGCTCAATCACATGCAAGTAAGAGAAAGAAGTAAATCAATCAGACAACACAAGATGTTATTGGGAAAAGAAACTACTCAAAAACCCGCTATCTATATTGTTTATTAAGTCAAGGAATCATGAAATAATACAGTTCTTAATCTCTCATGAGATTCTCTAGCACTCTTTCGACTGTCTCACTCTGATCCTGCTCAAAACTGGCTTACAATGCTCAGGAAAAATTGACAAACACTTAGCCAATTATCAGCCTTTCTCACGCAATTCCTAGTGAATTAGCCCCCTATTAAAATGGAATAATTCCCTTCCTTGATTTCTCAATCCATCATGGCATCCAAATGATTTTATAATTGCACATGGGAAATTTTCTATAAATACAACTGATATTTATGTTCCCTTTAACCTTTGTCTCAACTGGGTCTTCCTCATAACTGACATGCATGCAGCTAATAATAGTGAATTATCAGTTATCTAATTGATCACTCATTTTGAATTAAATCTAATTTAATTCACTAGAATCTCACTAGCTCATTACTCAATTAGAAATAGTTAAACTAATATTTAACTAATTAATTGAGTTAACTAATTCACACCTACACCCCACGGATGCATCAACTGCAACTGGACCCCCAAAATATTAGAATCCCTCTACATGTCTCGTCTTAGACCCTCATCTTGAATTTCTTAAGCTAACTCATTAATCTTGACTTAGTTAACTGATACAAGTTACTATGAAATGAAATTACAATTCATTGTCCATTTTATTTAAGGGAAACAAACAAACTTAGACACCCCACATTCCTCACTTCTGGTGCATCAAAATTCCTCACTAGTGTGGCTGCAATTTTTGTCCTTTTTATTTGCCAATTTCATTTTTACTTGTTGCAAATTTCAATAGATATAGGTGAATCATATAGCATCTATGAGTTCCTATGGGACAGATCTACAGGATATGATATTGTAGGCAGGACAGCAGGATTCCACATATATGGAGCTTAGGCACATATTGTAATAAAGTACAAGTATAGGTACATGTAGTGGTATAGGTACATGTGCATAGGATGTGGATTATAAGCTCACAGCAGATGGATTGACCAGTTTTAGAGACAAGGTATATATGTGTCAGACAACAGTGAACTCAAGAAGGTGATCTTGAGGGAGTTTCATGTGAAACTGTATTCAGGTCACCTAGGCTATCAGAAGACGTTGACTACAGTAAAGAATTTTTACTATTGGCCTAATTTGAAAAGAGACATAGTAGATATTGTGGCTATGTTCTTGGATTGTCAACAGGTCAAAGCAGAGTGTAAACATCCAGATGGACTACTACAGCCAATTCTAATTCCAGAGTGGAAATGGAAGGTCATTTCCATGGACTTTATCATGGGTTTACCGAGAACATAGAGAGCATGATTCCATCATGCTTGTGGTCGAAAGGTTGAAAAAAGTAGTACACTTCATTCCAGTTAAGTCTACATGCTCAGCGAATGATGTAGCGCAGGTATTCATCAAGGATGTGGTAATATTGCATGGTGTTTTGTAGAATATTATGTCAGATAGGGATGTGAATTTCACTTCCAAGTTTTGGAAGGGGTTGTTTGTAGGTTTGGGCACAGAGTTGGCCTTCAGTGCAACTTATCATTCGCAAACAAATGGAAAGACAGAGAGGGTCAACAGGATATTGGAGGACATGTTGAGGATGTATGTGATGCATCAGCAACAAAAGTGGGAAGAGTATCTTCCACTGGTAGAGTTTGATTACAACAATGCGTATCAAGAATATTTGAGGATGAGTCTGTTTGAGGCATTGTATGGGCAGATTTGTAATACTCCCATCAGTTGGAGTGATCCAGTAAACTAGGTATTGATTGGACTTGACATGTTAGCAAGGAATGGAACGGTAAATGCAAGTAATCAAGAAGAATATAAAAGTAGAAAAAGATAGACAGAAAATTTATGTATATCAGAACATGTTGTTTAAAGAGTTTCCGTTTGGGGAATAGGTGTTCTTATGCATCAAGCCCAAGAAGAGATCCTTGCGAATTGGATCATGTGCCAAGCTAGCACCTCGATTTTGTGGAACTTTCAAGATTCTTGAGAGGATTGGGCTAGTATCCTATCGAATTTCACTGCCTCCGATAATGAAAGTCCATGATGTTTTCCATGTGTAATTTCTTAAGAAGTATGCTAAATATGTTGATCATGTGATTGACTAGTTTGTATTCTAGGTGGAGCCATCAGGAGAATTTCAGCCAGAACCTCGGTGCATTTTGCAGAGAAAGACGCTCATGCTCCGGAATCAAGAAATAAAGCAGGTTAAAGTGTAATGAAATCACTTTGGCCCTGATGAAGCTACATGGGAGACGGCGGATCAGATGTGGGCTATGTATCCTTCCTTATTTGTTGGTTGAGCGAATTTTTTGGCATGTGTTTTTGTTGACACCTAATCCTAAGGGATTAGGTGAGATTGTATATTATTTATTAAATAAGGAAGGCCAAGAGACATTGGGAAGTGAATCCCAATAGCATCAACTCCATGTATAAGTACACACACAATCTCCATCTAATTGATATTCAGTTTTGCAGAGTTACCTCCTAGTTTGACATGGTATCAGAGCCAGTCCCATTTTTGGCATTCCTGCCTTTGGTATAACTCCCGCATGTTTTGCATTTTTGCAGACTGTCATTGTGCATTCAGTTTTTTGTTTTACTGCTCCTGGCATTCTGGTATTTTGGAATAAATCTGAAATTTTTTTTTGGAAAATTCTGCCTCATTTTAGCTCTGCACATTTAATTTTATTGTGCAAATTTTTTTTTTTATAGTTCCTCACCATTTCACACCCTCACGCACTCCACCTCCCTCACAGCCCCTCGGTTGTCCCTCACTCATCCCTTCCTATCTCCCTGCTCTCACAAGCTCACCCTCCCAACTCTCACATGCTCACCCTCACTCTTCTCATAGCCCCTCGGCCCCCGCCCCCTCACACGCTCCATCCCTCACACCACTCGGCATGTCGCCCACCCCTGCTTACACTTGACCTCCCGCTCACCCCTTCCCACGCCTAACCCCACTTGACTCCCGCCCACCCCTCTCCCTCACACCACTTGGCCTGTCGCCCACCCCTTCCCATGCCTGCCCACACTCGACCTCTCGCACACCCCTTCCCACCCCTCACACCATTCAACTCCCGCCCACCCCTCATTGCACTCGACACCCGCCCACCCCTCTCCCTCATAGCCCACCCTCCCTCTATCCGCTCACCCAGCCCCTTGATCCACTCACCCCTCCCCTCGCATCCCCTCTCATCCGCCTCCCCCATCCCTCTCGTCCCATCTGCCTCACCCTCTAGCCATCGACCTCCCTCGACCTTCCCTTCCCCTTCCAGCCCCCAGCCTGTACAACCTTTTTTTTTTTAATTTACAACAAATTCCCACCCCTGAAAACACCTCCCTCATATAATACCTATGTTTTCCCAAAAAAAAAATTACAAAAAAAAAAAAAAAAAAACTGCAGAATTGAAACGAGAATTGAGTTTTTACCATGACAGTAAAGTTTTTTTTTTTTCTTCAAAAGAATGCATTCTCTCGTATCTATTGTAGGAGTTGTTCTCTCCGGCAAGGAGAAATATCCTGAATGGTCTCAGAAAATCAAAAACACTCTCATTTTTAATGAGCTGTGGAGAGGAATTTGTGAAGGAGAAAGAGACCTTCCACTAGCAAAGCCCACTTCAGACAAGGAAATCGCCATTTGGGAAAACAAGAATTGCAAGGCCTATGCCTTGATTGCAGCTTTTGTAAATGAAGAGGTGAGTCGCCATATTGCACCTTTTTCGAATGCTTATGAAGCCTTGAGCAAGCTAAAATAACTCTATGAGTCACATTCAGAACTTGAAATTGTTCAATTAATGATTAAGTTGTTCAGTCTTGAATTGAAAAATGATGACCCTCTTGCTTTAGCTTCAGAAGTAAGATATATCATGCATATATTACCTCTCATAGAATATGTTAAGGCAGTGTATCCCACTTACTCACATTATCTTGAGTCCTTGCAAGCAAGTGGAAGCCTCATGAAAATCACCTTTGATTCCCTTGAGAAAAAGTTTGCAGAAAGAGAGAAGGCTTTTGGAAATATGGAAGCCCCTCTGTCTTCTAAAGAGGCTATATGCTTTGCACATAGAGAGAATATTCATGCTCAATATTCTTCTAGAGGAAGTGGTGGCCGAAAAGGAAGAGGAAGAAGAAATTTTAGAGGAAGGGGGGGCAGACAAACTCAAACTGAAAAATATGATCTTCATTGCATACGCTGAAATAAAGACTGGCATGATGCATCTACATGTAAGCTACCTTGGGATAAAATTGAGTGGAAAAGAAATCAATAAAAAGGTAAAACTCATGATAGAGACAAAGGTAAAGCACTTGAACCCGCTCATTATGTTGTAGCACATTGTAACAATGGAGTAACTGAAGACGTGTTTGATGTTTCATTTACTTCTTGGAGAAATGATTGGTTGCTAGATGCATGATATTTAGAAAATATTTTTTTGAAAAATTTACTAAAAAATTTTATGGAGTAGTATACTTCGCAGATAAATCCAAACTCAAGCCATCAAGGCTTGGCACAATCAGGCTTAAGTTGCCTGGTCTTCCAGATCATCTTCTACATGAGGTTCTATACCTCCCCGAGTTGAGGAGAAAATTGTTGTCCTTGGTCCACATCCGCCAGCAACGACACTCCATTCACATGTTTGATGGCAAGGTTGAGGTCATAAAAGCATTAGATCGCTCACTTGTCATGGAGGGAATAGAAGAAGGAAGAATCTTGAAGCTGCAAGGTTCCTCTGCTCATGCACAAAAATTTGCATTCAGTTCACATCATGATGAAGGTACATTCCCATCAAGTCTTTTATGGCATGCTATATTTGGACACTTAAACTATGACAACCTTTGATTGTTGAAGAAAAATGGTGTTCATGGACTGCCTACAATTCCTAGGAAACTTAAGCAATGTGATGCTTGTATTCTAGGAAAGCATAACAAACAGCCATTTCATGATTCACATTCCAGAGCACAGAAAACTTGAGCTTATTCATTCAGATTTATGTGGCCCTATGCTTGTTTCTTCTGCAAATGGAAATAAATATATGATGACATTCAATGATGATTACACCAGAATGTGTTGGGTTTACTTATTGAAGAACAAATCTGATGCTTTTCAAACATTCAAGAATTTTCATGCATGGATTGAAAATGATGCACAAACTCATATTGGCTCTTTGTGTATTAATAATGGAAAAGAATACACTTCAAACAAATTTGAAAATTATCTTCATCAACATGGGATCAAACATCAAACAATTGTGCCCTATAATCCCCAACATAATGGTGTAGCTGAAAGAATGAATAGGACAATTTTAAATATGGTTCGCTCCATGATGTTTTTTAAGAATGTAAAATTGATGTTTTGGGCTGATGCAGTTCTATGTGTTGTATACATAAAGAATAGGTGTCCTTCAAATTCAATCAGAAACAAAACTCCTTATGAAATGTGGCATGGCCACATTCCTTCGATAAAGCATTTTAGGGTCTTTGGTTCCACCTGTTATGCTTTGATACCCAAGGTACAAAGGAATAAACTTGGTGCTAGAAGTTGAAAATGTATCTTCTTGGGGTATTCCAATACCTCCAAAGGATATCGTCTCTATGATGAAGTCAATAAGAAGTTTGTAATAGCAAGAGATGTCATATTCCTTGAATCTTCCAAGACTAACAATGTTGTTGAGCGGCAACTTGATTTCCTGGATAGATTCACACATGCAAAGTGTTTTCAATAATTTGATAATAAAATTCCACATCTTGAAGGGGGGATTCCTATACTGAATCAATCTGTGGAATCATTTCCTGAAGCACTCTCTCCCCCACATGAAGAACCAACCACGGATGACACCTTGAACGATGTGATTGACAGAATTGATAGATTGAATCTTGATTTAATTCAAACTCATTCAAATGAGCGGCCTGGGCCATCTCAGAAAGGTCCCCCCAAATGGCTGACAAAGACACTAGAAAACATTCATCCCGATGAGGTTGGAAAGACAGGAACAAGAAGTTCCACTAGACAAAACGAAGGTGATGTAGATAATTTTGATTCACCTGTTGATATGGATATTGCTTATAACTGAGAATTTAGTTTGTCTACAGATCATGAACCAACTTCCTTCAAAGAAGCCGCTTCTCATGACGAATGGAATGAAGCGATGAAAAAGGAGTATGATGCCTTGATAAAGAATGGCACTTGGAAGCTGGTTGATCCTCCTTTGGGAACCAAACCAATTGGATGTAAGTGGGTCTACAAGAACAAGTACAAAGTAGATGGCTCACTTGACAAGCACAAATCCAGGCTTGTGGAAAAAGGTTTTGCACAGAAAGAAGGGGTCAATTATGAAGAAAAAATTTCTCCCACAGCAAAATAGGCCACCATCCAGACACTCTTTTCCCTAGCAGCTCAGATGAGATCGAAATTCCATCAGATGGATGTAAAAACTGCCTTTTTGAATGGAGATATAAAGGAGAAATTTTTTATGTCCCAGCCAGAAGGATTTTTTGTGAAGGGCCAAGAACACAAACTATACAAGCTTATAAAATCCTTGTATGGCCTCAAGCAAGTACCGCGAGCCTGGTATGAGAAATTAACTGAGCATATTCTGAAAATTGACTTCAAACATTTTGATCTCGATGATGCAACTTTGTTTGTTAATAAATTTGGAAAAATAGTTGTATATCTTGTTGCGTATGTAGATGATATTTTGATGACAGGGAAAAATGAGAGTTAATTGCATCCATAAAGAAACAATTGAAGAAAGGTTTTGAAATGACTGATTTGGGTTATGTTCATTACTATCTGGTTATTGAAGTAACTCAACATCCTAAATTTATATTTCTTTCTCAAAAGAAGTACATTGGAGATCTTTTGAACAAGTTTGGCATGGATGAATGCAATCCCTTAACCACTCCAATGGAACAAAACTTGAAGCTCACATCCATTGAAGGGAAGTTTTTCGAGGATGCAACGAAGTATAGACAGCTTGTAGGAAGTATTATCTACCTGACTACCACCAGACCAGATATCTCATTTGTTTTTGGAATCCTCTCCAGGTTTATGAAAAAATTGTGTGAACGACATTAGTCTACTGCAAAAAGAGTTCTAAAGTACTTGAAGGGGACTCAAGACTTTGGATTCAAATATACACAGGTAGGTGATCTCAGCTTGATCGGATACTCTGATTCAGACTTTGATGGGAACAAGGAAACTAGGGTGTCTACTTTAGGTTATACCATGAGTCTTGGATCAGGAGTTGTCTCATGGAGATCATGCAAACAGTCAGTTCCACAAGATTCCACAACTGAGGAAGAATATGTGGCAGCAGCTGAAGCAACAAAGGAAATTGTGTGGCTCAGAAAAATCCTAGAACATTTGCAGATGAAATAAATGCATTCAACACCACTCATGATCGACAAAATTTCTGCAATAAAGTTTGCCAAGAACCCGAAGTTCCATGATCGAACAAAGCAAATAAATACAAAATACCATCTGATTCGACATCATGTTGAGGCCAAAACTATCCATCTACGTCATTGTTCCACAAATGAGAAGACCACAGACATCTTCACCAAAGCGCTTGGAAGAGAAAAGTTTGAAAAGTTTAGAACGTTGCTTGGACTCACCAACATCCCTTTAGATTAAAGGGGGGAATGTTGACACCTAATCCTAAGGGATTGGGTGAGATTGTATATTATTTAGTAAATAAGGAAGTCCAAGAGACATTGGGAAGTGAATCCCAATAGCCTCACCTCCATGTATAAGTACACACACAATCTCCATATAATTGATATTCAGTTTTGCGGAGTTACCTCCTGGTCTCATAGTTTTGGTGTAAGTTTTTGGTATATGTTTGGTATGATGTTTTGGGTATATGTACATATTTGTATGGATGTAAATACCGCCATGAGCTATGTTATAAAGTTACAATAAGAGGTATGGGTGCCATGTCATTATGTTGTTATGTTGTCATTTCTTCATGTTTATTTTCTTCTCAGTAGGTTGATCATTATAACTATTAGAACGAGCTAAGTTATAAAGCTCCATGGGTAGTATGTATTGCTTATAGCAGTATTGTTGATTGTAGGTGTCGTTGAAAACCAAGGACGGTGTTCCCCCAAGGGGGATGGTTTTGTAACAGCCCTGGTGAATATTCATGTAATAAAAGTTAATAAAGGCAAAATAATAACCAAGGTCATGGGACACGTATTCCAAGTTGAATGTTGGGAAAAACATCCTAGTGTGGGTGTTCATATGGTTTATTATGGCTATGGAAATTGGAAAAGGAAATGGCTAAGGATTTAGAAAGGAAAAGTGGCATTTATTGGCATTTATTTATGAAAATAAAGGAAATTAGGAGAAAAGAGAGGTGAAAGGTCACAAGTTTCATGTGAGGAGGAAAATGAAGTAAATAGAGGCCCCATTGATAAAAAGGCTTATGAGGATCAGTCAAAAACCTTTTTTCAGTTCATTTTTGGAGCTCTCATTCTATTCTCTCTCTCTCTCTCATACTCTTGGACACAAAGAGTTTCTTGGAGAAATATTGGAGAGTGCGGCATACTTAGAGAATTGGAGCAAGAATGAAAAGGAAGAGCAAGAAAGTACAAGAGGACATCAATATCAGCAACTACAATGGGTTTTGTTTGTAGGTACCGAGTTGCATGTATGTTTTCCTCACTTGTTTTGGCATGCATGGCATATGCATGTGGTTTCTTGGCCATGATATGTCATTGGCATGGAGGATTGCTTGGATTAATAGTGGATGTGCCTAGCCTTGTCATTTCCTGGATATCCATGGTGTTGTGGGTTCATTTCATTGTTTGTTTTCATATTTGGTTCTCATGTGCCTTCAGTTGTTGATTGATTTATTGGTTCCTGAAAGCCTTGATTGGATAAATGCTCTAGAAGCCCTTGATTGGTTGAGTTACTATTCCTGAAAGCCCTTGTTGGACAAACACTCTAGAAGCTCAATGATAATTATGGGTTAAGTTACTAGTCCAGGAAGCCCTAGTTGGAACAAATGCTCTGGAGCCCTGGATAGCTTGGGTGGAGACCAATCTGATGATTATTGTGATGTCCAACCGTGAGGTGGAATCACTAGTTGATGGTTGGGGAGGCTTGGCCTCTGGAAGCCGTAGTTTGGCTTTGATGGATTTATTTTATGAGTTCCCACATTCATGCTAGGAATATGGCACAGGGGTGATTGGATGAAGAGAGCTTTGGCTTAGCCATGTCTATGGTCGGGTGGAACGTGGAAGTCCCAAACTTGGTTGCATTTTTCTTATGGCAATATGAGCTATTTTCCTCTTGTATTGATGGGTAAATATGCTCGTTATTATGTGGCTTATATGATTTTTATGTGCTTTTCATTTCCGTTGTTTATACTTTCGTTATGAATGTTTTTTATGAAAGTGATGATGCATGGATCTCATCATGTTTTGATTTGTAAATGAATGAACAATGTATCTATGACCAAATAGATGATATTTCAGTTAATGTGATGAGGAAACAATGCTTCTTATCGATTCTCAGATAAGTATGAGACCCTTATGCTCAGGTTTTTTATCTAAACTTGTAGATTACATATTTGTGACATGTTTGACGAAATTCTTGTCATGGCTAGTAGGGTTCTAGTCAAGTCCTTGTTCAAGTGCTTTCATTTACATTGTTATTTTGCTACTATCTTTCAGTTATGAAAGTGTCATGCAGTTCTTGGCAGGGACCTAAGCTCTGGGCCTAAAAAAGTGGCAAATAAATCAGGTTCTCATGCATACCCATGTTGTGTGTGTGACTGGAGGTTTCCAAGCGCACTGTTTCCCATTTCAAGTGATCGACTATGGAATTGAAGCATGAAAAGGTTAGGTTGGATCAGGGGCTAGCCTCCTAGAAGATTGGGATGGCTCCTAGGTGTCTTGTAGCATGTGCAGAAATCCTGTGTTGTTGTGTGGTGTCAGTTCCACTTCCTCAAGGTGACCTAGGAGGTTGAATCAAATCATAGAAAATCTTTGTCACATGTTTAACACGGTTGGCCAATTACTTGGGTAGATGTGGGAGTAGGGTGCTACATTTTTTGCAAGTGAATCTGGATTCTGTGCCACTTTTTCAGGTCCATGACTCAGGCCACTTCCCAGAACTTCATTAATATTCCAAAAATTAAAAGTAACATCGATACAAAGATACAGATGCAAATATTTGAACAAGGACTTGATGGGACCCCTACTAGCCATGACAGACATTTCGTCAAACTTGTCACAAATATGCACTCTATAGTTTTAAACAACATATATGAACATAGGGGTCTCATACTTATCTGAGAATCGCTAAGAAGCATTGATCCATTATCACGATAGTTGAATTATCAACTATTAGGTCATAGATTCATTGTTCATTCATTTATGAATCAAAACATGATGAGAGCCATACATTATCACTATCATAAAATATGCTCATGACCATCATATAACCAACATAAATATCAAGGATACAACAGCCATAACTTTGACATATGAACGAGTATATTTACATATAAAATACCAAGGAAAATAACTCTTATTGATGAATGTAAAAGCACACTCGGTATGGGACTTCCACGTTCCACCCGACCATAGATTAGATGAGCCAAATATCTCTTCAACCAATCACACCCATGCCATATTCTAGGCATGGATGTGGGACTCAAAACCAAAAGAACCAACCAAGGCTTCCTGAGGATAAAAAACCTCACCCTCATCAATATAACCATGCTTTACTGCAATCCTCATCAGATCATTAGGCCACCCTAAACAATCATGGATGGCACTGAATTTCTCTACCTGCCTCGTGAGGAATTTTCCTATCTCCTAGTCTCTTGGATTTATCACAATCCATATTCTGATCCATGGATCATGAGGCCATTATCAAGACACCACCATCCAGGCTTTACCATATATCCATCCATTCACCAGCAAGTATTCCTAGGCCTAACCAAGGGAAACCACCTCTATGATTTATTGTATATCCCACAATTCATTGGTTGAGGAATCCTAGGCCCGTCGAGGCACACAATACCTGGATTTACCGTAACCCACAGTCTAGTTCATGGGTTACCAGGCTAGTGGATTTACCACAATACACATTATGGTTCAGGGATCACTAGGCCATGTATTCTTTCATTAAGAGATCCACCTCACTCAGTTTCGAATCCATCTGGTAATCCATATCAACGAAAACATGAGAACCCCATCACACCATGGCTATCCATGAATGGAAAGGCAAAGCTGAAGCACTTTGTCACACCTAGAAAAACCCATTTCAATGATAGCAAGAGAACCAATAACACACATGCATAACCATGCATGCCAAATATAGCAAGGAAATCAGACATTCAAATCGATACCTGCAAGTAGACCCATTGTAGCTGCTTGATCATGCTCTTCCTTGATTGATCTTTACTTCTTCTTGCCTTATTTGTTTTTCTTGATCCAATGCTGAAGTATTCCAAGAAAACCCTAAGTGTCCAAGAGCGTGAGAGAGAGAGAGAGAGATCCAAAATTGAACTGACAAAAGCATAATTGAAAAAAGCTACCAACTAATCCTCAGAATATTTTTATTAATGTGGCCTCTATTTTCTTCATTTTCCAATATTTTCCTTTGTTTTCCTCCTCACATGCAACTTGTGAACTTTCACCTTCCTTTTCTCCTAATTTATATTATTTTCATAAATAAATTGTTAAAAATTCCATTTTGCCTTTCCAAAGCCTTTGTCATTTCCTTTTCCAATTTCCTTGGCCATAATAACCAAAATGAACACCCGCACTAGGATGTTTTTCCCAAAATTCGGCTTGGAATAAGTGTCCCATAATCGTGGTTATCATTTTGTCTTTATTAACTTTATCTACATGGAATTTTCACCAGGGTTGTTACACACTCAATCTGCCAAACTTAGGCATCCCCTTCTCCACTAAATAATCCTTAAGGTGATTCATTTTTTTCCAAGCCTTTCATATGTAAAAAGAGCATGGACTTCTACAATCATATTTCTAGCGAATCCTACTAGAAACCTAAAATATCTTAAGGTGACCAAAGCACAGCATAGGAATAACATCCTCCTCATGCTTTATAGCTTTTAGAAGCCAACATATGTCCTTATTGGACATAGCCACCATACCACTTGTATCATAAACATATAGTTATAACGAGATGTTATCATTAAAATTTTGATGACGCAAATTATAAATTTGTTTCATATAGAAATTAGATTTCACGACTATGATACTTTTCTTATATTGCTTGGCTTTTGCATGTAATGGAAATTGATGCAGGAGCATCAGAGCACCTTAATTAAATTCAAATTCAATGATGTGAAATATGAGACGTGGAAAACCATTTATAAATGGGGGCAAATTTCCGTGAAATAGAGCTGAAATGATGGAAGAGATAAGTCTCTAGAAGACTTGATTAATTGTAATTATCTACCATGTAATCGAACAAAGAGATTTAGGGGTTTAGTTGAGCGATTGTGGGAGAAGAACTCGTGGATATTAGATGATACACTCGCTTGTAATTTCCTTATAAATGTGATTTTGTATGTCAGATAGGAGGGCAGAGTGTAATGTAGCCTGAGGGTGAAATTTTTGATTCAGACCTGAGTGGCCTTAGCCTATATTTGAGCTCGAACAATAATGAAATTTGTGTGTTTTTAAGTATCCGGGATAATCTGGAACTTACATATCTATGTGTTGTTTATTTCGAATTCTTATTATATTTGTGTGTTCTTCCTGTTAATTAATAGACCGTGTGAGTCTGAGTGAGAGGACGAAGTTCCTATGAACTTTTCATAGATGAAGCTATGGCAGAGCATGGATTATTGAAATAAAACCCCATCGATAGGAAACAGAGTAAATGATGAAGCGACGGAGAAGCACTGCGTGCAGGTGAGAGGACGGTCATGATCAAATCGCAGATGTGAAGGAGAGAGATGAACGGATGAGATCACATTACAAGACAAGTTGGGAAATTTGCGATGCGATGAAGGGCGAGCAAGCGATTTGTGATAAGACAGGGAAGTTGCAATGTTGTGATGTGACATCATCATCGCAACTTTGCATTGGCGATTTCATTGTTTACCATTTAAGCTATTTGTTATAATTGCCAACATGCGATATCAAATAAATTGTGAAGTGTGATTATTTTCGATTGGTCACTGTGTTGTGGGACCCTACAACCAAAGTTCTGCATGTATGTATTTTTTTGGGGGAATTTTACGAGTTGTTTAAAAACTGCGGAACCTGTGATAAAGTAATCGTTGTTGGATTGCTTCCGTATGTAAGTTTATAATACTCCAATATTATAATCCGCTGCGAGTAAAGGGATTTTATGTGGGCCATAACCCATAGGTCCAAGGTAATATGTGTGATTTGCAGTTTCATGCTGCATCAAGTGGTATCATAGCAGGGAAAGATTTCCTATGAAAAATATTTTGTGTGCAAAGAAGGAGGTACAATTTTGTTGAAGATTGGTAAGTTTGTGGTCTTTATATTGTTGTGCAGGTAGCAGCCGAGGAAGGTGAGAATATTTGCAACAACCTAGAGCCAGGAGTGCTCAAATGGTTCCAGAGAAGAGAGAACCAAAGAGATGCCGAAAGACTGAGCTCAGAGGAGATAAGCTTGGTAAGGTATCGTGTAGTAGGGAGGACTTGCTACTGCAGAGGTTTTGTTGCAACTCATGGAAATATCACAAAGGCAATTCCACAGAGGATGTGGGTAGAATATCTAAAGAAAGAAAACAATACCAAGAAGAAGACTTGGTACTAACAGCAAGCAACAGACTTGTTACAGAGATGAAGAAGGCATATGACTAGGAGGTCATAAAAATTTTGTACCTTGGGAGTCTGATGCAGGAGCATCGAAGCACCTTAATTAAATTCAAATTCAATGCTGTGAAAGATGAGACGTGGACAACCATTTGTAAATGGGGGAAAATTTCCGTTAAATAGAGATGAAATGATGGAAGCGATAAGTCTCTAGAAGACTTGATTAATTGTAATTATCTTCCATGTAATCGAACAAAGAGATTTAGGGCCTTAGTTGAGTGATTTTTGGAGAAGAACTCGTGGATATTAGATGATCCACTCGCTTGTAATTTATTTATAAATGTGAGTCTGTATGTCAGATAGGAGGGAAGAGTGCAATGTAGCCTGAGGGTGACATTTGTGATTCAAGACTGAGTGGCCTTAGCTTGTATTTGAGCTTGAACATTAATGAAATTTGTGTGTTTTTAAGTATCCATGATTATCTGGAACTTACAGTATCTGTATGTTGTTTATTTCGAATTATCAATATATTCGTGTGTTCTTTCTGTTAATTAATAGACCATGTGAGTGTGAGTGAGAGGACAAAGTTCTTATGAACTTTGCATAGATGAAGCTATGGCAGAGCATGGATTATTTAATGAAAACTGTTAGAAATTTATATATTATGGAGCAATGCAACACATAAAGATATGCGGAAAACACAAGCACAAAAAACACATAAAACCAGAGAGACACAGATATACGTGGTTCACCCAGTTTGGGCTACATCCACCCCGAACAACCAGTCCTTCCTTTATATTATCCATCAAAATAAAGAGACAAAACCTACAGCAGATCCACTATAATATCCTTTGTTTTCTCTCACAGTCTCCCTATCTGTTTCTCGCTCTGAGAATACACAGCCGCAATACAATACCCTCATACAAGCGAGGGGTTGCCTTATAGGGCAAAAAACCATAAACTAAACATAACTTCTACCATCATATCATCTACCTAATGCACGGCCCAGATTGACTAGAAATTACTATACTTTTACAAGGCAATTTTACATCTATTTTTAGCTTTAGGGTTTTTATTGCCTAAATCCACCTCAGGCTGAAGGAAGGCAGAGTTCAGGATAACACCAAACCACGCTCAGTCTGGTAGCTAGCCCTACCAGAATAGGAGAGGGCTCTCTCCGAGTCAAACTCAGTAAAAATAATCAATAGGGTCTGAGATGACTTGAAATGGATACTGATTTTAGGCTAGGTATTTAAATAGTAGGGTTTGTTTTGATTTTTTGGGGGTTTTGTTAGAAAAAAGGGAAAGGCAATTTTGGGCTTGGGGATGAGGCCAAATTCTTGCAGAGTTCAAGTTGGGGCAAGGAAGGAAATGGATTTGATGTCTTAGATTGAATGAATGGATAGAAAAGACTGCTGAGGAGCTGAAGAGGGCAAGAGGCTGCAAGGATCCTCTTCAAACAGATGAAAACATATAAAACTAAACAAAATTTTAAGGCAGAGCACCAACAAACTAATGAATTCTCACTCAGTCACTCATTTGTTTAATTTCGAAGAAAAGAGAAGGGAAATGGTATACATAAAATTAATGAACTTACAAAATCATATGGAGAAAACAACATCAGCCATCAAAACTCAGAGCCACAAGGATCCCAACAAGTGCTGCAAAACCCTGGTCTTTCCTTTGCCAAAAATGCTGAAATGAATATACAATGAGGTGCCAAACTATTCCCAAGATTCCAACCCTGAAAATGACTTAGAAAATACATAATATAGACTAGCCTAACCCATTCCCATGCCTCTAGGGGTCGAGCTCATCCTTCTAGGAGCTGTTTCAACTAATTCTAAACTAGGAATTGAAATCTAGGCAATCAAACAACTTGCCTCTATATGGTAGGAAACTGATTCATTCATTTAATTTTCACTTTTTAGTGAATGAATCCTCTAGAAAAAGTAAAAATGTGCCAAATTTACATCATAGTCATTAAATTACATCAAGGTAGGTCAATAGTTACATCAAAAAGTGAAACTAGTCAAAACTGGGCGAAATTCTGAGCTGAAGAGTGAAAAATAGGCCAAAATTATCTATGTGTAGCACAACTTTGGAGCTGATTTTGAGGCCCTTCCTGAAGTCCAAATTGAGGTCATGATAGCTCGTTGGAAAGCCCTGCCTGTCTACTTTCCAACCCAAGTGGATATTCTGGATTTGGATGTCATTTTCCCCTCCAAAACTTCACTCTCCCAAGACTGGTTCCTGTGTGTGCAAAAAGTGGCAGAAAGGCCATTTTCAAGGTGTTTTTGACCCATTAGGCCACCCAGAACTTGATGAAATCCTTAGGAAATTCTTGAGCATGCATAAATTTTTATAAAAAATCAAAAAAATTAAATTTTTCCTCCAGAAGATCTCTCAAACGTAAGCGCGCGCAAGGTGGCGCTACGCGTTGGGCAGGAAAATCTGTTTTGTGACCAAAAATTCAAAAATGACAAAATTTTCTCCAAATTTGCTGAAATTTGGAGTGAAGGTCTCCCATCAAGTTCCATGCTTAGCCAAAGAATCTTCGGCCAAGATTTGAAGTGGATCAGGCCTTTTCGATGTTTCAGTGCCCTCCTTAGCCTCGCCTTCAGGATCTTGATCCTCGCTTTGCAAACATGTGTGCGGGCCCAATAGTGGTTCTTCATATGTCTGAGCATGTCCTTGTCCTTGTTTGCCTTCGCCAATAGTTTCTCAAGATGAATGTTGACTCTCGTAAACCAAATCTCCCGCTCAAAGGGTGTCATGTCACCTTGTCTTTTTCGAGCCAACTCCCGGTCTTCACGGATTTTCTGCAACTCCATGAGTGTCTGCTGATCCTCCAATTTTTTATTCCGCTGCTCCAAGTAATTTATAACCCACTGAGCTCTCTGCAATTTCTTGTTCAATGTGTCGATCTCAGCTTTCTGCTCCTGGATAATTTCTTTCAGCTTTGAGCTGGGAGAGCTCAAATCAACATCAATGAGTGTAAAATCTGTGTCTTAGCCTCCTGAAGGGACCTCATGCTGCATAGGCCTCTTGCCTCTATCCTGTCCCTGTACATGTGCTGATGTCGAAGGCGAGACCCCTTCCACCCCAAGTGGAGATAGTACTCGCGCTGCTGATGAAGGTAACGAGACCCCTTCCACCCCAGGTGGAGATAGTACTCGTCGTGCTACTGAAAATAAGGCTCTAGTGCCTCTCTGATAAGTAACACATACTGGAACACTGATAGGCTCTATCTCAGAACCCTCAAACTGATGTGAAGGCTCACCTGCACCATGAACAATCTCTGGAGGAGGGTGATGGGCTGTGAAAAAGTCATGGGAAATGAAATCCTCCCATGCAATGCCCTGCAATCCAAACTGATGTACAACAATTATCTTGATGAGTGCATAATGATAAATGTTGTTATGCTGCTGCTCAGGAGTCTTCTTCTGCACAAGAGTAGTCATCCGCTCTATGTTTTGACACATGAAATATGGAATGCTCATCATCCTCACTCTCGTGAAATGCATCAATAATCGGATATGGTAAGCATAAAGGCGCGAGAACCGGCCCTCACAGCGGAAGTATCCGATGATGAGTTTCATCAATGGCGCATATGACTCCTTCAAGAATCTGAAAGGGAACACCCTGTTGAGCTACCTCATGTAGCCAGGCCTGATGTATGGCTCATAATACACTTTGTCTAGCTGTTGTCTCTTGTTCCACTGTTCACCTACATTCGGTATTCCTGTTGCCTGAGAAACGGTTTCTGGTGTCAAGGTGAAATTTACACCAGCCAGAGTTACATGACCGTCATGCAAATGTAAAACAAACAAGCGAACCAACTCCTGATGATGCTGAGTCTGAGCAATCATCTCACAATACTAAAAACATGACTGTTGTTGAAAACAAGCCATTGCAAGTGGGCAGGCCTGCAATTGAGTCAATGAAGTGGGCTCTTCTCTGACGTGTCTACCCCCTTTTCGAGGCCTTCTAGGTACATGTAGCTCTATGGTAGAATCACTGTCTTGCTCATATGATGAATCTGTCTCTGTCATGGTGCTGCAATATATATGTCAAGTGTATGTTTGGTTTGGTTTGAAAATGAGAAATCGGTGTTTTGTTTTCAATGCCAAATGTGCCAAAGGGAAATGACTGTGGTAAATATAAACAGTGGGTATAATGGAGTGAGGGAAAAGATAGGGTTCAATCAAGTGAAGTTTACAATGTGAGGACAATCACTTGACTTGTTTGGGGAATTTGGGATTTTGGGAATTTTATAAGTGATATGAGGGAGGGACAGTGGTAGGAAATGGTAGGGTATTGTATTTTTGCAAATGATATGAAAGAGTGATAGTGATAGGGAATAAAAGGATTTAAGGGATAGGGATAATGAGACTTTAGAAATAAGTGATATAAGTGGTTTTATAAGGGAATAGGGAAGGGATATTAACAATGATGATATTACAATGATGGGGAAGGGAACTACAAATAGAGAATGGGATTTGCAATTCTCGGCACAAAAAAATCAGATTTTTAACACTTGAAATCCAAACCCTAAGGAGAAATGACAAGAAGATAGGGTTTATGTTTGGCATTTAAATTCTCAACCAATCTTCAAACAACTCCAAACACCAGCTAGCAATCATATAAACTTACTTGAGCATGGAGCAACCAAAAAAATGCGATTTTGGAGAAGAAGGGAAAAAAATTTCAGTCTCAGGCCTATGCGCTGCGCACATAACCCAACGCGTCGTGCTCTCCTTGTGCGCCGCAACAGTGCAATTCTACACAGTGAAAATTGGCCCAATGCTCCGTGACTGTTATGTGCGCCGCGACAGCGGCCCAACGCACCGCGCAGGCAAACTCATCCACAGTCCGGCCTTCAAACCCTGTTTTCACTCTTTCACAATCTGACTCGGTTTTCTTTGATGTCTCTTGGAGAAAATGAATTAATCAATGTGGAAATATCTTATGTATCAAAAGGATTTTGATTTTCATTTTGAAATAACCCACTTTTGTAATGTTTTGAAATTGGCACTTTTCACTTTTAATACAAACTCAGTTTTTGTTGTTTCCTTTGATTTTTGACTGAATCGATGAAACTCTTGGCTATTTTTTGCAGGGATGATGGCATTGGATTTCGGCAAAGGATGACCAGGGTTGCGCCTGAAGAACTGTAGAACTTGAAAAACCTTAAAAATTACATATTTGTTACAAAAAATAAATTTTACGATTTCTTCTTCAAAACAGAGTTTTGAAGAAGAATCATTCTCAAGCATTATTGATGATGAAAATTTTGGAATGAAAACTTATTAGAAACATCCTCATGTGCCTGCTGGAATTATTTGACATTTTGAAGACGAAACCATAGACCTAATGACCGAAATGACTCTTTGCTGACCAAAAGACCATCGATGACTATGAATGACTGTAAAATTGACTTTGATGAACCTTGATGATCAGACACGAACCAGCAGGTACATGACATGAGGGAAATTGAGAGACAAGACCCATCCGTCAGATAGTCTATGCTTCTAATGGAATGAAACTGATTGGATGAATGAGACACCTAAAATGAAATGCAACAAAGAGTTTTTGATCTCTGACGGAGGTATGACTATACCGACTCTAACATTGGCTCCAATGGGGATGGTAGCTCCTGGGAGGTGCCAAGAACTGCATATTTCTGGGAGAGTAGGCAGTTCCTTCGTCCATTGGGCTATGGAGTCCATTATTTTGAAAAAGCAACACAAGATTGTTGACTGATGTATTGACTGCAAATCTGACTCAAACTGACTCAACTCTAAAACTGAAATGACTGAACCAAAACCGACTTGACAAATTCAGACCAAAACTGAGATCCTTCTTTAGAATTATAGCCTTCACTTCGGGCCCCAAACTGAAGAAAAGATCACAGTACACACTTGCAATGAAACTAAAAGAAATGGTATGTACAATGACAATGTGATCAATAGAAAACATCTTAGAAATGGTACTGCTTGAGCAGCCGACCATTGACTGGCCCTCCTGGACAATCTTCCCCGTTCATCTCCTTCAGAATAAAATCATTCTGACCACGATATGCAGCAATCTTAAAGGGACCTTTCCAGAGATTTTCAAACTTACCGTGCTTACCCTTTTCCTCATTCCTTGCATCCCACTTCAGCACCACTTCCTCCAATTGGAATTTGTCCGCCTTTGCTTTCCTGTCGTAGATCTTCTTAATTCTCTCCTGCAGCTTGAATGTGCTCTGAAAAACTTCATCTCTCGTTTGCTGCAAATGAATCATCTGATTTATTCTTCTCTGCATATGGCTTTCTTCACTGCCAGCTTCCTGAAGAAGCTTGACCACCGGAACAGCAAGGGAGGTAGGAAACACCGTGTCTACTCCATATACCAACTCAAAGGGAGACATACCAATGGATTTTTTCTGACTCACTCGGTCTGCCCAAAGTGCATTTACTAACTTCTTATGCCAACCTTTTTTATTGATTTCTAGCAACTTTTTAATGATGTTGACCAAAGATTTGTTGGAAGATTCCGCCAATCCGTTGCCTTGTGGATGATAAGCGGTTGAGTGTCCCAAAGTGATATGATACTTGTTACAAAACTCAACAATATTTTTTGATTTTAAAGCTGCTGCGTTATCAGTAATTATCTTATTCGAGCAACCAAACCGAGACAAAATGTTATTCTCAAGGAAAGAAATGATTACCGAATCCGTAGCTTGCCTGGTGGGAACTGCTTCAATCCATTTCGTGAAATAATCTGTCACCGTGAGGATCCACTTGTGCTGAGCTAAAGAAGGAGGATGGATCTCCCCAATGAAATCCAAACCCCACTGCTGAAAATGGGCGCTTACCTCAATAGGCTTAAGCGGAAAAGGTTGTAATTTTTGTCTTCCTTCAAAAATCTGACACTCATGGCAGCTTTTGACAGTCTTATACACATCAGAGAAAAGTGTCGGCCAATAGTATCCGGCTCTCAAAATCTTATTGGCTGTTTTTTTCCAAAACAAGTGACCGCCACAATCTCCTTTATGGAAATCCTCCATTACCTGCTTCGCTTCTTCTTCCACCAAACAATTCAACAAAACACCACCAAGATCTTTCCAATAAAGTGCAGAATTCAAAATACAAAATTTTGTAGTCTTTAATTTCAGAGTTCTACCTTTGTTTTTAGTCATGGCGGGCGGTGGTGACAAATTTTGAAGAACATACACAATATATGAATTCCACGGAGAAGCAACAAAAATTTCCGATACCTGAAGTGGATAATTCTCTTCATCCTCATCAGACATAGCAACAATCAGATTTATGTCTAGTGCATGCAAATTCGATTCAGCCATAAGCTTCGCCAGCCCCTGTCCCTTGATAAGCTTCGTGGGCTTTATCTCCACATCATACTCCAGCAAAGCTGCAATCCACTTGCCTCGTCTTCCTTCCGGATCAGTTTGTACTAAAACATCTTTCACGGCAGCGTTAGGAACATAAGCCAAAATATGATAATGCAGAATGTATACCCAGAAATCCTTTAATGCTTTTACCAGTGCCAAATATTGCTTCTCAATGATGTTATATTTCAAGGCTGCATCTCTTATAGTTCGACTGAAAAAAGCTATTGGCTTCTCATGCTCATCTCCTTTCTGCATTAACACAGCTGCCATGGTATGCTCCGAAGCAAATGAAAACAAAATAAAATCTTGGGTGTAATCCGGGCTGATTAAAACTGGAGCTGAAGATAGTGCCAACTTCACCAAATTAAATGACTTTACAGCCTCTTTAGTCCACTTCACTTGGCTGTCTTTTTTAAGCATGTTTGTAATCTCTCTTAGATGTTCAGCAAGATTAGGCACAAAGCGGCGTAAAAAGTTCATCTTACCATTAAAAGACTGAATCTCCTTCTTGTTTCGGGGAGGGTCAATTTGCTGAATTGCTTCTACACGTGCTGGATCAATACGAATGCCATCTTTTGAAATAATGTGACCAAGTAGTTTGCCCTCATCCATGGCAAACAAGCTCTTCTTCGGATTAACTAACACACCATATTTTCTGCACTTTTGAAAGACAATTTTCAAGTGATACATATGCTCTTCATCCGAATTGGAAAAGACCGTCAAATCATCAAGGTATATAACAAGAAAAACATCCTTCTCATTTGCAAAAGCCATGTCCATCGCCCGCTGAAATGTCGCACCAGCATTCTTTAAACCGAAAGGCATCTTGGCATAGAGGAAAGTTCCCCACGGAGTGGTGAACTCTATTTTGTCTCTGTCGTCCTCATGGACCAAAATTTGGTTATACCCGGAGTAACCATCGAGTAGTGACATACGAGATGCTCCAACTACTCGCTGAAGTATATGATCCATTTTGGGCAATGGATAATTGTCCTTCAATGACACCTTGTTCAGATTTCGGAAATCAATGCACAACCGAATCTCACCTGTCTTTTTCCGCACTGGCACCAAATTTGAAATCCAATCAGAAAATCTGATGGGAACAATGATTCCTGCTTTGTACAACCTGTTTACCTCCTTCTCAATTAATGGCAGCAACTTCGGGTTGATTCTTCTTAGCTTCTGTCTAAAAGGCTTCTGATTTGCCTTGATTGGAATAGTGTGCTGAATTATATTCGTATCATACGTCTTTAAATCTGAATAATCCCAAGCAAAAGCATCAGCAAAAGAAGACAACAAACTCACATATTTTTCTTTTACCTCCGGTGGCAATGATTTGGATAACTTCACCATCTTTGGATTTTCAGTTGTTCCAATGTTTACATCTTCAACTCCCTTTTCAGTTGGCTGCAAGGTTGTTTTTTTAGCAACGTCATCCTGATCGAAGAGCTCTTCTAAAGGTATCAAACCTTTAGGAATAACATTATCTTTCAGCTACAACACTTCCATTTGATTGACTTGCACATCAGCTTCACCATCATCATATTCTACATCAATTGAGGTATCTTTGAACTTACCTTTGTTTTGCAAAAATTCATTAATCTCATCATCATCTTGGAAAACTTGCCAACATCTTTGATTATCCGGGACGGTAGGACGGTGCTTCACATAGATTTCGAAATTATTACTTGAATTCATTGGGATCTTCAAATTACTTTTTGCCTTAGCAAGTGCATCTGCAATTCCATTTTGAATGCGAGGAATACAAGCCAAGGTATAATCTGAAAACAGCTTCAAAATATCAAGAACAGCATTTCGGTAAGCCCGCATTCAGGGATGCTTCGTTTGGTATTCACCCTTCACTTGCTTAATCACCAATTCGGAGTCACCATAGACTGTAATTCTCTTAGCATTAAGCTTTCTAATAATTTTTAGGCCAGCAATCAGAGCTTCGTACTCCGCCTCATTGTTCGAAAAATCGAATGCTAACTTGTAAGAACAGACCCATACATTACTAGGCACCTTGTTTGGAGCGGAAAAAGGACTGTGTACCCAAATACCAATTCCAGCGCCATCATTTCCCACTGCACCATCGAAATCCATGGTCCATAGACCCTCTTCATCATCTTCTAAGTGCTGAAATTGTGCTAGCTCTGTTTTTTCTGCTTGCTGTCCACTATCTTTAGCTGATTGCTCAACTGTGATTTCCGGTTTTTTCCTTTCTTTCTTCAAAACTTCTCTGAAATTCTCGGTAATCTCTGGAATATCTTCTGCTTGAACTAACTGACTATCTACATCATTGAAACTATCTGCATACAAAACAAAATACTCTAAATCTATATGTACATAATTAATCGGATGATTAACCGGTTTCTCCTTGCTTGTAATCATGTACTTCATTTTTTGTTCCCGGTACAACTTTCTCATTTGGAAAAACACGGGAATCGTTGCATAGGAGAAATCTAATTGTAATGTCCCTTTCAATTTTGCTCCCTAAGATCTGGAAAGTAGCATACCAAATCTGGGAGGAATGTCTGCCACAACTACGTCCATGAAAACATTCTTTGTTGGAATCTGATCCAAACTAACAACCAAGTCTTTAATGAGCCCAATACATCTCACTCTGCTAGAATCAAATGAATAAAGATCATGGTACTTCCTAGTGATCTCCAAACCCAACTTCTCCATGATTGCCTCCGACATAAGATTATGGGAAGCACCGGAATCAAACATGGAATTATGCAATACAAACTCATGTAATCGAAGACTGATATAAAAAGGAGGCACTTCACTATCTGGAGACTCACCATCTAAAGCCAGTCCAAATATCAGTTTAGGTTGATCATCTTCAATATTCACCATATCAGACATAGGATTGAAATTCAAAATTTTAGAAACTTGACCTCTGTAACTGTTGTTCTTCATTATTTCAGTCAAGGGAATGGATACCTTTAATTTAGAAATCTCATTCTCCAAACTAAAGGCTGAAGTATTTTCGATCTCTTTGGCTGTAACATCTTTCTTTTCAGGCTTCTCCCTCGATGTAATTGGCTGATTTGATTTTTCTGCTGATGATGACTTGGTGGCAGCGAGATCAACTATCTCTTTTGCTTTCTTTTGTGCAACAAGTGAATCATTTTTAGGTGCTGAAACTCCCTTTATCTTTTGGATTGGGTTGACAGGCACATCTCTGTTTCTAAGAGAATATTGCTTCTGTTGGGCTGACAAGGCATTCATATAACCTCTCTGATACTCATCCGACTCTTCCTCAAGAGCTGCATCATTGGCCAAGATAAAATCCTCATCTCTTTGTACAGCTGAAATTTCTGCATACTCCTCATCTTCAGTGATATAAATGGGCAAATCATCAGGAGTAAAGAAGTGATTTTCCTCCCCTACTACATCATCTTCATCATCTAAATCCTGATCAACAAAATTCTGCTGAAGAGGTGTCTTTACTTGCTGCTGGACTGCTGGTTCTTGTGCTTGCTGCTCTCGTTGTTTGATCCTGAATTGTGGTTGCTGCTGGCCACAGAAATTGGGGTTTTGGATCTGCAGTTCAGGCTTATCAAGTGTCATTCTTTCAATCATTTTTTCCACCTTGCAAAGTAGCTGATCTGATGTAGAAGCTTCTTCCTTTATTACGACTTTCTTCTCAGCTCTCAATCTAGCTCTCTTGTCATTCAAATTAGCTTCAACGCTAACAACAATTTTCTGCATATCCTCTAAGGTGGGTGGATATCTTTCGCGTAATGAATAGGACATGTCTGGATCAAAACCATCTGGAAACTTAAGCAAAGTTGATTTCTTAGACGACCTTAAACCATCAGGAATTGCATTATAAACCGCATTAAATCTGATACAATAGTCTTGGACGGACTCACCAGCATTGCGTTTGATCTTTGTATATTTAGAAGTGATTTGAAGTGGATCTTTCTTTATTTCCCACCGATCTAGAAACTGTCTCTGAAGCTCGGCCAATGTAGCAATACTTCTGGGCTGCAAAGCTCTGAACCACTTACATACCTCACCTCCAAAAGTTTGCACAAACAATCTCATGTTGACATTTTCTTCATCAATTTCATGGAGATCAAAGAAGTTTATCATTCTATCAATATGTTGTTGAGCGGGCACACTTTGAGGAGTACCATAAAACAATGGGATATTACTCTGATAATCAGCGGGCATGGCATCCAAGTTCTGGGGCAAGACAAGAGGTGTGAATCTAGCAGCCATTGCTCTTGGTGGATTTATAATCTGTCTTGGAGAAATGGGTGGAGTAGGAGCAGTAGATGTACGAGGTGTGTGTGGTGGGGATGGAGGAGAAACTACTGCAGATTGCTGATCAGATATTGATGGTTGCACGGGAATAGTAGGAATGAAAGGAGGCTTAGTGTGAACTTGTGAATCAGAAATAACTGTTGATGGAACAAGAGTTTCAGAAGCAGATTCGATAAACTCAGGAATATTTGTTGCCACAATAGAGTTTTGAATGTTCATGATGTAACTATCAATGGATCTATTAGCTTGTTCAATCTCAAGATACTTGATAAACTCGGGATTTATGACAGTAGAACCAGTAGCACTTTCAGACTTAGTTTCAAACAATGACAACTCGAATTGATCATGAAACTCAATATCTTCAAGGAATTCAAATATAGTAGGGCATGAATGAGATTTAAACAAAGGGATCACGGGACTTTCTCAACGAAGGATTCTTGAAATCAGATTGGGATTCTCATATACTGGAGGCGGATCCGGATCGGGATTTGCTCTAGTATGTCTTCTGGAAGCCAGTGTGTTGATCTATTCAAAAATCAAAGGACAAAACCAACTTGTTTCAGCCTATCAAATTCTAGACTCAATCACCCAAAAGTCCAGAACAATCTGACATACTGGGGTAATTCACAAGTCAAGTGTCACGTTCACAAGCTAGACCGGAGATTGACTGAAGCAGAGTTTATCTACTTCCGCTAATGCAAAGCAAAAGCGTTTCGAAGGCTACCTGGCATAACTTCAGGCTCCGTCTGTAGCTTATGAAACAAATAACACCAACAAGCCAACCATTTTTTTCCCCAGTATGGTCGCCACTATGTTATTGCCTAAATCCACCTCAGGCTGAAGGAAGGCAGAGTTCAGGACAACACCAAACCACGCTCAGTCTGGTAGCTAGCCCTACCAGAACAAGAGAGGGCTCTCTCCGAGTCAAACTCAGTAAAAATAATCAATAGGGTCTGAGATGACTTGAAATGGATACTGATTTTAGGCTAGGTATTTAAATAGGAGGTTTTGTTTTGATTTTTGGGGGGTTTTGTTGGAAAAAAGGGAAAGGCAATTTTGGGCTTGGGGATGAGGCCAAATTCTTGCAGAGTTCAAGTTGGGGAAGGGAAGGAAATGGCTTTGATGTCTTAGATTGAATGAATGGATAGAAAATACTGCTAAGGAGATGAAGAGGGAAAGAGGCTGCAAGGATCCTCTTCAAACAGATGAAAACATATAAAACTAAAAAAAAGTTTAAGGCAGAGCACCAGCAAACTAATGAATTCTACCTTAGTCACTCATTTGTTTAATTTCAGAAGCAAAGAGAAGGGAAATGGCATACATAAAACATTAATGAACTTACAATTACATGGAGAAAAACACCATCAAAACTCAGAGCCACAAGGATCCCAACAAGTGCTGCAAAACCCTGGTCTTTCCTTTGCCAAAAATGTTGAAATGAATATACAATGAGGTGCCAAACTATTCCCAAGAGTCCAACCCTGAAAATGACTTAGAAAATACATAATATAGACCAGCCTAACCCATTCCCATGCCTCTAGGGGTCGAGCTCATCCTTCTAGGAGTTTTTTCATCCAATTCTAAACTAGGAACTGAAATCTAGGCAATCAAACAACTTGCCTCTATATGGTAGGAAACTGATTCATTCATTTAATTTTCACTTTTTAGTGAATGAATCCTCTAGAACAAGTAAAAAAGTGCCAAATTTACATCATAGTCATTAAATTACATCAAGGTAGATCAATAGTTACATCAAAAAGTGAAACTAGTCAAAAATGGGCGAAATTCTGAGCTGAAGAGTGAAAAATAGGCCAAAATTCTCTATGCGCCGCGCCCAAAATCTCTATTCGTAGCACAACTTTGGAGCTGATTTTGAGGCCCTTCTCGAAGTCCAAATTGAGCTCATGATAGCTCGTTGAAAAGCCCTGTCTGTCTACTTTCCAACCCAAGTGGATGTTCTGGATTTGGATGTCATTTTCCCCTCCAAAAATTCAATCTCCCAAGACTGGTTCCTGTGTGTGCAAAAAGTGGCAGAAAGGCCATTTTCAAGGTGTTTTTGACCCTTTAGGCCACCCAAAACTTGATGAAATCCTTAGGCCATTCCTGAGCATGCATAAAATTTTACCAAAAATCCAAAAATGTAAATTTTTCCTCCAGAAGATCTCTAAAACGTAAGCGCGCGCAAGGTGGCGCTACGCGTTGGGCAGGAAAATCTGTTTTGTGACCAAAAATTCAAAAATGACAAAATTTTCTCCAAATTTGCTGAAATTTGAAGTGAAGGTCTCCCATCAAGTTCCATGCTCAGCCAAAGAATATTTGGCCAATATTTGAAGTGGATCAGGCATTTTCCGACGTTTCAGTGCCCTCCTTAGCCTCGCCTTCAAGATCTTGATCCTCGCTTTGCAAACATGTGTGCGGGCCCAATAGTGGTTCTTCATATGTCTGAGCATGTCCTTATCCTTGTTTTCCTTCGCCAATAGTTTCTCAAGATGAATTTTGAGTCTCGTAAGCCAAATCTCCCGCTCAAAGGGTGTCATGTCACCTTGTCTTTTTCGAGCCAACTCCTGGTCTTCAGGGATTTTCTGCAACTCCATGAGTGTCTGTTGATCCTCCAATTGTTTATTCCGCTGCTCCAAGTAATTTATAACCCACTAAGATCTCTGAAATTTCTCAATCAATGTGTCGATCTCAGCTTTCTGCTCCTGGATGATTTCTTTCAGATTTGAGCTGGGAGAGCTCAAATCAACATCAATGAGTGTAAAATCAGTGTCTTGGCCTCCTGAAGGGCCCTCATACTTCATAGGCCTCTTGCCTCTGTCCTGTCCCTGTACCTATTTTGATTTTGAAGGCGAGACCCCTTCCACCCCAAGTGGAGATAGTACTCGCGCTACTAATGAAGGTAACGAGACCCCTTCCACCCCAGGTGGAGATAGTACTCGTCGTGCTGCTGCAAATAAGGCTCTGGTGCCTCTCTGATAGGTAACACATACTGGAACACTGATAGGCTCTGTCTTAGGACCCTCAAACTGATGTGAAGGCTCACCTGCACCATGAACAATCTCCAGAGGAGGGTGATGGGCTGTGAAAAATTCATGGGAAATGAAATCCTCCCATGCAATGCCCTGCAATCCAAGCTGATGTACAACAATGATCTTGATGAGCGCATAATGATAAATGTTGTTATGCTGCTTCTCGGGAGTCTTCTTCTGCACAAGAGTAGTCATCCGCTCTATGTTTCGACACATGAAATATGGAATGCTCATCATCCTCACTCTCGTGAAATGCATCAATAATTGGATATGGTAAGCATAAAGGCGCGAGAACCGGCCCTCACAGCTGAAGTATCTGATGATGAGTTTCATCAATGGCGCATAGGAATCCTTCAAGAATCTAAAAGGGAACACCCTGCTGGGCTTCCTCATATAGCCAGGCCTGATGTATGGCTCATAATACACTTTGTCTATCTGTTGTCTCTTGTTCCACTGTTCACCTACATTCGGTATTCTTGTTGCCTGAGAAATGGTTTCTGGTGTCAAGGTGAAATTTACACCAACCAGAGTTACATGACCGTCATGCAAATGTAAAAAAAACAAGCGAACCAACTCATGATGATGCTGAGTCTGAGAAATCATCTCACAATACTGAAAATATGACTGTTGTTGAAAACCAGCCATTGCAAGTGGGCAGGCCTGCAATTGAGTCAATGAAGTGGGCTCTTCTCTGACGTGTCTACCCCCTTTTCGAGGCCTTCTCGGTACATGTAGCTCTGTGGTAGAATCACTATCTTGCTCATATGATGAATATATCTCTGTCATGGTGCTGCAATATATATGTCAAGTGTATGTTTGGTTTGGTTTGAAAATGAGAAATTGGTGTTTTGTTTTCAATGCCAAATGTGCCAAAGGGAAATGACTGTGGTAAATATAAACAATGGGTATAATGGAGTGAGGGAAAAGATAGGGTTCAATCAAGTGAAGTTTACAATGTGAGGACAATCACTTGACTTGTTTGGGGAATTTGGGATTTTGGGAATTTTATAAGTGATATGAGGGAGGGACAGTGGTAGGAAATGGTTGGGTTTTGGGATTTTTGCAAATGATATGAAAGAGTGATAGTGATAGGGAATAAAAGGATTTAAGGGATAGGGATAATGAGACTTTAGAAATAAGTGATATAAGTGGTTTTATAAGGGAATAGGGAAGGGATATTAACAATGATGGGGAAGGGAACTACAAATAGAGAATGGGATTTGCAATTCTCGGCACAAAAAAATCAGATTTTTAACACTTGAAATCCAAACCCTAAGGAGAAATTACAAGAAGATAGGGTTTATGTTTGGCATTTAAATTCTCAACCAATCTTCAAACAACTCCAAACACCAGCTAGCAATCATATAAACTTACTTGAGCACGGAGCAACCAAAAAATGCGATTTTGGAGAAGAAGGGCAAAAAATTTCAGTCTCAGGCCTATGCGCCGCGCGCATAACCCAACGCGTCTCGCTCTCCTTGTGCGCCGCGACAATGCAATTCTACACAGAGAAAATTGGCCCAATGCGCCGCGACAGAGGCCCAACGCACCGCGCAGGCAAAATCATCCACAGTCCAGCCTTCAAACCCTGTTTTCACTCTTTCACAATCTTACTCGGTTTTCTTTGATGTCTCTTGGAGAAAATGAATTGATCAATGTGGAAATATCTTATGTATCAAAAGGATTTTGATTTTGATTTTGAAATAACCCACTTTTGTAATGTTTTGAAATTGGCACTTTTCACTTTTAATACAAACTCAGTTTTTGTTGTTTCCTTTGATTTTTGACTGAATTGATGAAACTCTTGGCTATTTTTTGCAGGGATGATGGCATTGGATTTCGACAAAGGATGACTAGGGCTGCGCCTGAAGAACTGTAGAACTTGAAAAACCTTAAAAATTACATATTTGTTACAAAAAATAAATTTGACAATTTCTTCTTCAAAACAGAGTTTTGAAGAAGAATCATTCTCAAGCATTATTGATGATGAAAATTTTGGAATGAAAACTTATTAAAACATCCTCATGTGCCTACTGGCATTATTTGACATTTTGAAGATGAAACCCTAGACCTAATGACCGAAATGACTCTTTGCTGACCAAAAGACCATCGATGACTATGAATGACTGTAAAATTGACTTTGATGAACCTTGATGATCAGACACGAACCAGCAGGTACATGACATGAGGGAAATTGAGAGACAAGACCCATCCGTCAGATAATCTATGCTTCTAATGGAATGCAACTGATTGGATGAATGAGACACCTAAAATGAAATGCAAAAAATATTTTTTGATCTCTGACAGAGGTATGACTATACCGACTCTAACAAGGGTCGCTGCCCCCGAAACCCCCGCCGAGGGACCGCTGGTCCCCAGACCCCCCAGCTGGGGGGTCAGCCCCCCCGGACCCCACAAGGGGGACAAGTTCCCCCCGCTACAGGGGTGTACAGTTTTCCTGGGGTATACATCCGGCTAAAACAAGGATCTCTGAATCAGGATGAAAATCAGGCTCCACACCCAAGAATCTCCCACTTGGAGACTGATTGTACAACTCCATTGCTGCTTCATTTGCTGGACAATGACTCCTCTTTGGACTGGCTATTTCTCATCTTTATCGTCATTCTTGAAGACCAATTGAAACTGATCATATTCTCAGTTTCTCCCTGGTTACAAATTTTTTTAGCATATCTGCAGGATTCTGGCTAGTGTGTATCTTTTCCAACTTCAACTGTCCATCTTCCAATCAGGGAAAATTTTAGGGGTGAATTTTAGCCCAAAGGCGAATTTTAAGGGGTTTTAAATTTTGATAGGGTGAATTTTTTATATAAAACCCATTTTCTATAGTTTTATAAAGTTAGCCCTAAAATTATTTTAAAAATAATTAATTATTAAATATTAGCCCACCATAATAAATGCCCATAAAACTGAAAAAATGGAATTCGCTCTCGATTTTCTTTTCTTGGAGCAGGTTTCAATGGCATTCGCTCCATATTATTTTTGTTTGGAGCAGATTTCAATGGCATTCTCCTGGAATTATTTGTCAGAGGGAGGTGTTGGAGTGATTTGCCCCATTTTTTCACTGGTTGGGGCTTGGAAGTTTGAGGTGCAACAAATATTTCGCCGGATTTACTGGACCGGAGAGGTGGTTGGGGCTTGAAAGGGGCTTCGAATTTATGTGCAAACCTACCAGATCGATGGAGGTGGAGATCGATGGAGATCTGGACGCATTTTCCATTCACCGATGACAGGCTCAGCTGCACACACTGACGAGGGAAACTGGTTCCAGGAGACGGTAGCTGGATTTAGAGTACCAAAGTCCAAGTATCAAGATAGTCCATTTTCTGAATCCCCGGTGCCATGGAGCTAAACCCGCGCCGCGAGGAGGAGTTTGGGCAGTGGTGTTTGCCCTTAGGTTGCAACTGTAATTATAATTTTTTTTATAAATTTGCTGAGTCCTAATGCTTGAATTCTGTGATTGCTTTGGCCAGTCTAACAGCGCTCTGAAATTGGTGATGCCTTTCTTGAAGTTCAAAAAGGATGAAACACTTGCTGTCAGCCCTGAAGCCCTAGATGTAAAACTTCCTTTTGATGAGATGCAAGTGTTGCAAGAAAATGTCGACTTGATCAAAAGGCAGATAGGACTTGAAAAGTTGGAGATTTTTTTTATAACAGATGATAGTGCTCAACGTAAAGCTGGTTCATATGTTTCAGTATTGCAACAGACTCCTCCTTCACCAGGAAATCCAGTTGCAATTTTTATGGCTGCTTTAGATTTCCAGCAGAATTCTACCAGGACAAGGGCGTAGTGTCCTTTGGCATAAGCTTTTTTCCGAGGTTAGGTATAGAAGATAAATTACTATCTACACCATGTTTTTAATTGTTGTCATTTTTTCTCTCTTTAACTGATTGAGAATCATTGAATATATGAAATGATTTCTTGAGTTCCTAAATCAGGTGTTTGAGTCAGGTTCGATTGTTGTAATCCTTGTTCATTTTATAATTACAAAATTGATCTCAAATGGGGGTTGTGCCCATTATTTCTAGGTTGTTTTTCTAATGAAGCATTTATATCTTTGACCATGATTTCTTCGCTCTGCTATGAGTATTTGAGATGTCACTGCAAATCTGGAAATGTTGTAGCCACTTCTTTCTTGCAATTTTACTGAAGTTGTTTACACCAATGGATTGGTGACTCCTGGATGTTGATTCACCTAGTTATTGTATCTGGATCAGCTCACGAATAAGTCTTTTCCTACTGGTTATATTTCCCGTAAATAGCTGAGCTAGCACCAACACTTAGGAAGTTAAAAGGTGTTTATCATAGTTGTTGATTGATTTTAAGATCTACATGCTGGAACTCTGCTCTGACAATCTTGATTTCCTAGACATTTCTGGCACCCTTTAAGTCACTTGAACATGAATTTTCCTTCGTAAGATCTTCTAAATGAACCCATTTGTCAACCATTTCTCTTGGAGGTAGCAATACAATCACCAATACTCTATGCTGGCAATATGGCATTATGATCATTTACATGATGTGCCAAAATGTTTGATGTTGTTGAGGATGGAGCATCTTATAGACAACCTTTTCTCTTTTCTTTCTTTAAATTCTCGTAGTCTACCCTGATGTATGGATCATTGGTTCCTCACCTGTATGCTACAATCAGGTCCATTGATTCTATCAAGTACACACATAATCCAGTCATTTCCTGTTTCTGCAGAGGAATCCTCTGTCGAATATAATATTGTCTACTTCAGCTGCTAGAGATTGAAGATTGCATCTATCACAAAAAATAAAATAAACAATATCCCCAAAAAAAAAACACATCCTACTCTTTCAACTTAGCACATGACATCTATTTGTCCTTTATTTCTTAATTGTTAATATTAATTATTTGTTTACGAAGAAACATTTTTTTTATCTCACTACCATTAGCCTTTCTGTTATTACTTTTACAGAAATTTTCAATTGGGAAAAAAGAAAGTGCCTTTTCTTGCTTCAAACCAACACTTATTTTGCTCCATAGCCTACTTTCCATTTCATATGCATGCTTAACTCGCCTTTGCTCCTAATTCACTTACACCTCTAATTTTGACAAAAAAATTATTGTTTGAGTAGCTATGCAAACCACCCCAGAGAATAATGTGTAGAAGGAACAATGATGACGCCACTACATGCTTGACAAGGATAAAATAAATGCATGCCATCGTATTCTCTACAACAGTCATTAGTCCAACCTTACCTCTCAATCCAACCCAAACCAAACTACCATTCCTTCCCATATTAGTCTCCCTCCCGTATCATCCACCCCACCTCTTATGTTTTCCCTTCCATTTTCACTCGCCGACCAATCATTTCCAAACTCTAACCTTTCTTCACCTCCCACCTTCCATGTACAATCATCCCCCCATGTGGCTTCCTCTTCAACTTCCCAACAATACCACAACAACCATATCCATCATGCACATCGTTTCTTTCATGTAAGGATTGATGCACTTAACCACATGCAATTATGCTCCACTTTTCATGAAGCTTACCCATACATAAAACTGAAAAAAAAAATTCTAGTATCATTATCTATTCCTGTTGTGCCTCTAATTGACCTCTCCATCATTTCTCCTCCTCAAACAACATGTACCCAGGAAAAAAACCCTATGTCCTCTCCTGCCCAAATCAATTTGAAGAGATGCTCATTGACCCTGTCAACCCCATTCTTTTGGAAAAAATTTCCGCATTATTATAGAGAATATAATATTCATTGACATTGAGATGCAGGGAAAGAATTATACATTGAGGCGAAATTTGCAACCTGTTTTGCTTCAGAAGCTTATGACTCTTGAAGAAGAGGGTGAATAGCTTCTAAGATTATTGCAGAGGTGCTACAAGAGGTTGGATAGGATCTAGGTCTAGAGAAGTTGCAAAATATTTAACAAGGTTTGGAGAAGTTTAACTGTGAAGTTATGAAAAGAATAATGGGTAACACACAACCCAAGTTATAACACACCTCATAGAGAAAACCTAAATTATAATTCACTTCTTGAATGGACAAGGTGCGTTACTGTCTGTTAGGGAAGAAAAACAAAAATCTCAGGGAAAAACCTTAGAATTGTTCAAGGTATTCATGTGTGAAAGGTTGTGCAATGTCTATTTGATCCTGTCAAATATTACTATCAATAAATCCCTGGGTTTGTTCAAGGTAATCTTAAGGAAAATAGATATAAATAACCAAGTATCCTAATAATTCAAGTGTGCAAGAGTTGTGGATTGATTTGGATTATGATTTTTCTTCTTTTGGTCTTTCTGCTCTTTGTTCTAGCACAAGTCTAAAGAAGGAAATGATGTACAAGATAAACTATTTTTAATCATGGAGGGTTGAAGGAATGTGTGATAATTTTTATTATATACTCAGAACAATGTTCATTATTTTCAACCTAAAGAACACTTTATTATGCGCACCACCCAGTTATTTTCACTGGTTTTTTTATTGAATTGTTGATAGGCTTGGTTGCAATGAATTCATATAAGATTGATGGAAAATATTAGTGTATGCAGAGATCAATGTGTTAGTGATTGAGTCTATTTATGAATTTACTAGTGTCATTCTTGCAGGAGTTGATTAATTTTCATGTATTGGATTGAAGTGACAAAGTTTTGTCTTTCTAATGTTGTTATATGCAAAGATTAGGGTCTTAGGCAGAGGTTCTTGTAGAAAAACTTTTTAATAAGATCACTCGCTTGATTATGCCTAAATCTAAATGTGCACACTAGTAATTCTAATTGATTCATTATATGTTAGATTTGTTGGAGATACATTTGTTTGACAAAGATTGTGTATTGATATGCTTGCTACACAGATTGTGATGCTAAATGTAGAGATTAGTACATAATGTGGAACTATGCTCTGACAATCTTGATTTCCTAGACATTTCTGGCACCCTTTAAGTCACTTGAACAAGAATTTTCCTTCGTAAGATCTTCTAAATGAACCCATTTGTCAACCATTTCTCTTGGAGGTAGAAATACAATCACCAATACTCTATGTTGGCAATATGGCATTATGATCATTTACATGATGCGCCAAAATGTTTGATATTGTTGAGGATGGAGCGTCTTATAGACAACCTTTGCTCTTCTCTTTCTTTAAATTCCCGTAGTCTACCCTGATGTATGGATCATTGGTTCCTCACCTGTATGTTGTAATCAGGTCCATTGATTCTATTAAGTACACACATAATCCATTCATTTCCTGTTTCTGCAGGGGAATCCTATGTCGAATTTAATATCGTCTGCTTCGGCTGCTAGAGATTGAAGATTGCATCTATCACAAAAAACAAAATAAACAATATCCCAAAAAAAAAATACACACATCCTACTCTTTCACCTTAGCACATGACATGTATTTGTCCTTTATTTCTTAATTGTTAATATTAATTATTTTTTTACGAAGAAACATTTTTGTTATCTCACTACCATTAGCCTTTTTGTTATTACCTTTACAGAAATTTTCAATTGGGAAAAAAGAAAGTGTCTTTTCTTGCTTCAAACCAACAATTATTTTTCTCCATAGCCTACTTTCCATTTCATATGCATGCTTAACTCTCCTTTGCTCCTAATTCACTTACACCTCTAATTTTAACAAAAAAATTATTGTTTGAGTAGCTATGCAAACCACCCCAGAGAATAATGTGTAGAAGGAACAATGATGACGCCACTACATGCTTGACAAGGATAGAATAAATGCATGCCATCATATTCTCTACAACAGTCATTAGTCCAACCTTACCTCTCAATCCAACCTAAACCAAACTACCATTCCTTCCCATATTAGTCTCCCTCCCCTATCATCCACCCCACCTCTTATGTTTTCCCTTCCATTTTCACTCGTCGACCAATCATTTCCAAACTCTAACCTTTCTTCACCTCCCACCTTCCATGTACAATCATCCCCCCATGTGGCTTCCTATTCAACTTCCCAACAATACCACAACAACCATATCCATCATGCACATCGTTTCTTTCATCAAAGGATTGATGCACTTAATCACATGCAATTATGCTCCACTTGTCATGAAGCTTACCCATACATAAAACCGAAAAAAAATTATGGTATCATTATCTGTTCCTGTTGTGCCTCTAAGCGACCTCTCCATCATTTCTCCTCCTCTAACAACATGTACCCAGGAAAAAAACCCTATGTCCTTTCCTGCCCAAATCAAATTGAAGAGATGCTCATTGACCCTGTCAACCCCATTCTTTTGGAAAAATTTTCCGCATTATTATAGAGAATATAATATTCATTGACATTGAGATGCAGGGAAAGAATTATACATTGAGACAAAATTTGCAACCTGTTTTGCTTCAGAAGCTTATGATTCTTGAAGAAGAGGGTGAATAGCTTCTAAGATTATTGCAGAGGTGCTACAAGAGGTTGGATAGGGTCTAGGTCTAGAGAAGTTGCAAAAGATTGAACAAGGTTTGGAGAAGTTTAACTGTGAAGTTATGAAAAGAAGAATGGGTAACACACAACCCAAGTTATAACACACCTCATAGAGCAAACACCTAAATTATAATTCACTTCTTGAATGGACAAGGTGCGTTACTGTCTGTTAGGGAAGAAAAACAAAAATCTCAAGGAAGAACGTTAGAATTGTTCAAGTTATTCATGTGTGAAAGGTTGTGCAATGTCTATTTGATCCTGTCAAATATTACTATCAATAAATCCCTGGGTTTGTTCAAGGTACTCTTAAGGAAAATAGATATAAATAACCAAGTATCCTAATCAGTCAGGTGTGCAAGAGTTGTGGATTGATTTGGATTATAATTTTTCTTCTTTTGGTCTTTCTGCTCTTCGTTCTAGCACAAGTCTAAAGAAGGAAATGATGTACAAGATAAACTCTTTTTACCAATCAAGTGATCATGGAGGGTTGAAGGAATGTGTGATAATTTTTATTATATACTCAGAACAATGTTCATTATTTTCAACCTAAAGAACACTTTATTATGCGCACCACCCAGTTATTTTCACTGGTTTTTTTATTGAATTGTTGATATGATTGGTTGCAATGAATTCATACAAGATTGATGGGAAATATTAGTGTGTATGCAGAGATCAAGGTGTTAGTGATTGAGTCTATTTATGAGTTTACTAGTGCCATTCTTGCAGGAGTTGATTAATTTTCATGTATTGGATTGAAGTGACAAAGTTTTGTCTTTCTAATGTTGTTATATGCAAAGATTAAGGTCTTAGGCAGAGGTTCTTGTAGAAAAACATTTTAATAAGATCACTCGCTTGATTATGCCTAAATCTAAATGTGCACACTAGTAATTATAATTGATTCATTATATGTTAGATTTGTTGGAGATACATTTGTTTGACAAAGATTGTGTATTGATATGCTTGCTACACATATTGTGATGCTAAATGTAGAGATTAGTACATAAGTCAAAATTCCAGTGCTTGCAAAGAAGGTGAATTGTCTTTTCAAAACCTGGGAATTAATGCTTTGTGTCAACATTCCATACGGAAAGAAAATCTATCAGAATGCCCTCAGAATAACTCCAATCCAATGGAAAGTCTTGAAGCAACTTATTTTTCATGTAATAGAGCTGAAGATCTTAGGAGATTGAATAGAATTGTGCCTAAACTGGTAGAAAAGAGATTCCCAACAAGCTGTGTTCATTGTGAACAATCATTGAGAAGTCAATTTTATTCTCAACTGAGGTGGACTTCTACTTCACCATTTTGTGCTATTGGCAGCACAGTAAATTCTCCTGTCAGCCATCTATCCAACAATGTTGTGAATGAAGGAGACAAAGTGGCATGCAAATATTCCTCTAACTATACAACATCTAAATTTGGACAGACTGAACAGTCAAGATCAGATTGCAACCTCCATGGTACTTACATCCATAATGCTCCCAAACATATAAGATATCCAGCAAGGGTCCACCAAAACCAAGTCTACAGTCAAGGCAAGAGCACAATTTTAGAACTACATGCTTTCTCAAAACTAGTGAATAGTGGTTGCATACATACTTCTAGAATTAGGGAGGCTGCCAATAATCCTAGATCCCTTATAATCCAATCATATGCACTCCAAATTTTATAAAATCAATAAAAATGTAATTCAAGCCTTCCTCAGTGGTTATTAAATGCACAGAAGCAAAATGAAGAAAAATAAGGGACAAGATATAACAAGAAACAACATAATCCACCTGTTCCTTCTTCAAGAAAAATGGAATTTGTGACACAACAATTGTCTTGTGTCAGTAGTAGTTGGTTGTCCTTTTTAGACCCCCTACATGATTTTACATCTGCCCCGGCTCATCCACCTTCTTTTCAAACTACATTTCCATCTGACTGTGAAATACTTACTCCAACAGATTCTGCAACCTTGAAGATGAATTGGAGATATAAATATGATTCAAAAAATTTACATGAGAGAGAAAATATAAAACTACCCAAGGATATGAGCAGAAATATATGTGTGATCAGCCATAACAAAGGAACTGTACCTAATACTATGAATCTGGTATCCCCAGAGAGTAAACGCCCAAGTGATTGAATGAGAGGTCTGAGAAAAGCATCTGACCTAGAGGCAAAGGAATTGCATGGTAAATTGCTTCCACAAAGGCACGAAGGTTATGCACAATGCCCATCACCGAGGTGCGGTTTGAAGATGTTAAATAAACGTAAGAGAGACATTTGTCATGAAATTAATTCATCTAAATATGGTAAGAAGAAAGAGATATCTGAAAATGACTTCGAAGATTGTAGGGCTGTTGAAATCTGCATAACAAATGACAATTCAGTTGAAATTGAAATAGGCGACAAGAACAGGGTTAATGATACCTTTTCTAATCCTTCCCTGAAATCCGGGGTCCCTAGAAAATGCCAAGAAAATGAAGGAACATTCAGGAAACTCAAAAGTAATCTTCTGGAAAGCCAGTATGGAACATCCAGAATTGGACTGCACAATTCAAGCATAGAGTCCTCCCTCAAATTGGCAGAACCAATGAAATTAAGTGGGGGTGAAAAGTATATATTAAAGCCTCCTCCTCCAAATGGGAATGTAAAGCAGTCCTTGCCTATCCATTATACTCTACAATTTGTGGAAATAGTTGCAGAATAAAGAGAGAAATTTACATGGTACAAACAGATACAGTGGCGAACAACAAAGGTCGCCCCCTGGATCAAAACTACTGAGGTGGGCAAGCAGCAATAGAAATTTGTCACAAATACCATCTAATGGAGAAGGCAGATTATCCCATTGAAAATGGTAATTGAGAGAGTGATTAATAGTGTTGTAATTTCAATTCCGTCCAAAAAAAAAATCATGTCCTGCAACGAGCTGACATCAGAAAATGACGATTGAAGTGAATATAGGTAAGAAATTGGTTTGTCAAAACAAATAATCATGGAGATTTAGGGATCAGCAGAGAGGAAAGAGGGACTGCAATTCCAAGTACAGGGCCTTTTTTCTGCTTATCCATTGAAATGGTATACCTGTAATATAATTTTGTAATGTTGCTTTCTTTCTCTTTGACCTTCTGATCAGATAAAAATGACTGATATTTTCAGCCTACCGATGTTTAAAGATCATCAATTTCCCACGAGTTTAATGAAAATTGTTAGAAGGATTTCAATATTGTACATTGGTGTGATGGTTTATATGGAGGAATTAAACCTATGTTGGAGCCATGTGATTTGGAACCACACTCATGTAGAACCATGAGTTGAAGGCATAGTGGAAGCGTGGTGAAAATACGCGTTTTGGAACCACGAGTGAAGGAACAGTGTAGATGGTTTTTTGAAAACCATGAAGGGTTATCGCACAGCTTTTGGGCTGTTAGTGGTAAACGTTAAACCTACGCGATACACCCCAGTGAGTGACATGTGGCGTCACAAAACCATTCATTTCGTGTAAATTTAAAATGTTAAACAACATGTAGATTGTGATGCGATATTCGTCGGATGAACGGGCAGGAGTGGGTCATAGGTGTAAAGTGTGCTGCAATAACGGTGGAACCCTCAGCTTATTTCGTATAACGATTATGTGGCTTAAAAAGGTGCGACAACCGTCTGATCTTTGATCAACGGTTCTCGCAAATAAAGATGCTCGGGGTTTAAACCTTAAACCGGACCCGACATGTTATAATATTGAATCGTGACTCTTTTTGAGTTCTGGTGTTAAGAATCAAAGTTGTTTTCGTTGTGAACAATCATTGAGAATTCAATTTTATTCTCAACCGAGGTGGACTTCTACTTCACCATTCTGTGCTATTGGCAGCACAGTAAATTCTCCTATCAGCCATTTGTCCAACAATGTTGTGAATGAAGGAGACAAAGTGGCATGCAAATATTCCTCTAACTGTACAACATCTGAATTTGGAAAGACTGAACAGTCAAGATCAGATTGCAACCTCCATGGTACTTACTTCCAGAATGCTCCCAAACATATAAGAGATCTAGCAAGGGTCCACCAAAACCAAGTCTACAGTCAAAGCAAGAGCACAATTTTAGAACTACATGCTTTCCCAAAACCAGTGAATAGTGGTTGCATACATACTTCTAGAATTGGGGAGGCTGCCAATAATCTTGGATCCCTTATAATCTAATCAAATGCACTCCAAATATTATGAAATCAATCAAAATGTAAGTCAAGCCTGCCTCAGTGGTTATTAAATTCACAGAAGCAAAATGAAGAAAAAGAAGGGACAAGTTATAACAAGAAACAACATAATCCACCTGTTCCCTCAAGAAAAATGGAATTTGTGACACAACAATTGTCTTGTGTCAGTAGCAGTTGGCTATCCTTTTCAGACCCCCTACATGATTTTACATCTGCCCCGGCTCATCCACCTTCTTTTCAAACTACATTTCCATCTGACTGTGAAACACTTACTCCAATAGATTCTGCAACCTTGAAGATGAATTGGAGATATAAATATGATTCAAAAAATTTACATGAGAGAGAAAATTCAAAACTACCCAAGAATATGAGCAGAAATATATGTGTGATCAGCCATAACAAAGGAACTGTACCTGATACTATGAATCTGGTATCCCCGGAGAGTAAATGCCCAAGTGATCGAATGAAAGGTCCGAGAAAAGCATCTGACCTAGAGGCAAAGGAATTGCATGGTAAATGGATTCCACAAAGGCACGAAGGTTATGCACAATTCCCATCACCGAGCTGCGATTTGAAGATGTTAAATAAATGTAAGAGAGACATTTTTCATGAAATTAATTCATCTAAACATGGTAAGAACAAAGAGATATCTGAAAATGACTTCGAATATTGTAGGGCTGTTGAAATCTGCATAAAAAATGACAATTTAGTTGACATTGCAATAGGCGACAAGAACAGGGTTAATGATACCTTTTCTAATCCTTCCCTGAAATCCAGGGTCCCTAGAAAATGCCAAGAAAATGAAGAAACATTCAGGAAACTCAAAAGTAATCTTCTGGAAAGCCAGAATGGAACATCCAGAATTGGACTGCACAGTTCAAGTGTAGAGTCCTCCCTCAAATTGGTAGAACCAATGAAATTAAGTGGGGGTGCAAAGCATATATTAAAGCCTCCTCCTCCAACTGGGAATGTAAAGTAGTCCTTGCCTATCCATTATACTCTACCATTTGTGGAAACAGCTGCATAAGAAAGAGAGAAATTTACATGGTACAAACAGATACAGTGGCGAACAACAAAGGTCGCCCCTTGGGATCAAAACTGCTGAGGTGGGCGAGCAGCAATAGCAATTTGTCACAAATACCATCTAATGGAGAAGGCAGATTATCCCATTGAAAATGGTAATTGAGAGAGTGATTAATAATGTTGTAATTTCAATTCTGTCCAACAACAAAATCATGTCCTGCAACGAGCTGACATCAAAAAATGACGATTGAAGTGAATATAGGTAAGAAATCCGTTTGTCAAAATACAAAATCATGAGGATTTAGGGATCAGCAGAGAGGAAAGAGGGACTCCAATTCCAAGTACAGGGCCTTTTGTCTGCTTATCCATTGAAATGGTATACCTGTAATATAATTTTGTAATGCTGCTTTGTTTCTCTTTGACCTTCTAATCAGATAAAAATCACTGGTATTTTCAGCCTGCCGGTGTTTAAACATCATCAATTTCCCACGAGTTTGATGAAAATGGTTAGAAGGATTTCAATATTGTACATTGGTGTGATGGTTTATATGGCGGAATTAAACCTACGTTGGAGCCATGTGATTTGGAACCACACTCATGTCGAACCATGAGTTGAAGGCACAGTGGAAGCGTGGTGAAAATACGCGTTTTGGAACCACGAGTGAAGGAACAGTGTAGATGGTTTTTTGAAAACCATGAAGGGTTATCGCACAGCTTTTGGGCTGTTAGCGGTAAATGTTAAACCTACGCGATACACCCCAGTGAGTTACGTGTAGCATCACAAAACCATTCATTTTGCGGAGATTTAAAACGTTAAACAGCGTGTAGATTGTGATGCGATATCCGTCGGATGAACAGATAGGAGTGGATCATAGGTGTAAATTGTGCTGGCAATAATGGTGGAGCCCTCAGCTTATTTCGTATAATGATTATGTGGCTTAAAAAGGTGCGACAACAGTCTGATATTTGATCGACGGTTCTCGCAAATAAAGATGCTAGGGGTTTAAACCTTAAACCGAACCCGACATATTATAAGATTGAATAGTGACTCTTTTTGAGTTTCGGTGTTAAGCATCAAAGCATAAATGATATGTTAATTACCTTATAGGTGACACTACTTCCAGGTTGGCTATATCAGCAAGAGTTCTAAATTTGAAACTTATTAGATGGTGTGCTCTACCATCTCTATACTTTAAATGATTTTCATCTACAAAATGCCTTCTTCTTGGAGCTGGTACACTTGGGTGTCAGGCTGCTCGTAATATTATGGTAGGTGCCATTAATTTACATGAGAATGCATCTTACAGTCACTACTTGTCTTTGAAGTTAATGTGTTTTTTTTTTTCAATATTAGGCTTGGGGTGTTAGAAATATTACGTTAATTTACCATGATCATGTGGCTATGTCGAATCCTCTGTGCCAACATTTATATACTCATGATGATTGTTTGAATGGAGGTCAACTAAAAGGAAATGCAGCAATAGAGAATTTGCAGCACATTTTTCTTGGTATGGTAGTTTCTATATCCTTTACTGGCTTGATTTATTTTTTCCTTATTTTTACTTTTGAGATCCACTTGACTGTATTTTGCTAAACTTTTTTGGTTCAAACCTTACTCAGCACGAAGCAGAGGGTGTTTCTATAACCATTCCAATGCTTGTAAATTTTGTGACAAGAGATGAACTATTGAATATTAGGAAGGATTGTATGTAGCTTAAATATTTTATTCACATCCATGATGTCATTTTCTTATCGACTAGTACAAGAGAAATTAATTGGCTTCAAACACTTCTATGTGTTGACGCTAACAAGATGGGATAAAATTGATTCAAAATATCTACAAAACACCCGATATTTTTTTCTTGTTAAGACCATCTAAGCATTGTGCTTTCTGATTATCTTTGATAGCAGATTCCCATCTTGTATAAAAGCCATATTATTTGTAGGTGAAGTGAAAATAGAGAGATTTTTTAAGGTATTTATTGAGTTGAGTGATACCATGTTAGAAAGGATTAAGAAAATATTTTTATAAGTCTAAGTTGCAACAATTTGTTTAATGAATATAGGAAACATTGTGTAGTTGTGATGAGCTCATATAAGTATATTTTGTGATCTATAGCAACTTCGCTCTCATATAAGTTGAATTAGATAAATATGTAGATGTATTAACAACAATAAAACCCACTTGTAGAAACATTTCTACTAAAAGGCTCCATACCACTACGTTAACAATATTACAGAGAAAAAGTTACCAATAGACTCCAGGGTTCCCAATATCTTTTCATTTCTCATTATGTATGGTAATATAATGTTATTAATGTCTATGAATGACCAAACAAATTAGGTCAATGGGACTAAAAAATACCATCCAATAGTCACATATTGTGGGAGTGCCAAAGCAACTCCTAGAAGCTAAAAGGAGATTTGGGAGCAACACTATAACTAGGACTCGGGACTGAAAAATAACTCCATTTCCATTGGATTAAACCATGAAACCACTGCTCTCTTGCTAATCCAACAATACCATAGAACCATGACCCTTCCCATATTAGTGGTTTCATGGCGCATGGCTCATGGGTTCCAGAGTAAATCAATGAAACCACAGCTTTATTGCCAATCCATCATTACCATAGAGCCATGAACCTTCCCATATGTCTCTTATGACTTCAAAGATTCAAAAGGAAAAATAAATAAAATTTGGAGCATGGAATAAAACCTTACATGCTTCAACCCATTTAAAAAATTAGTCTTTTAGATCATTTGCTAAAACTCAAGATCGACTACCTATTAAATCTCCAAATCAAATGGTTGTCCATATATTATTTTTTATTTTTTGCTATCTCTCCTGTCATTAAATCCAGAATTGTAATAGTCTTTACCATATCACACCCTTTTGATACTATATAGGACCAGAACTTCCATTTTTGGTCCCGAGCCACCATGTGCATGGGCATCTTTGAACAAAAGGATCGAGTCTCCTTTCATTCCCACTTTTTCTAAAGGCTTGATGACCTACTAGATATCCTTGATGAGACTTGGAAATCACTCCAAGTCCCAAAAAACCCATATTTCTAGCCTTTTAGGGTGGCAGCGAACCTTCACACATGGACTTGGAAACCCTTTCTTTGTTCTAATATTTTTTCTTGTTCCATCTCAGATTTAACCTATTATATATTAAAGTTGGCATTGATGTGGATAATATTTTTCCATTTGGATTAATTTTTTCACACTAACATCATTATTTGATCATTTGGATAAATTTTTCATATTGTAATTCCTCATTTCTTGTTGAATTATATTTTTATTGTTATTTTTTCAATGAACTAATTACTAGGAAGGTGTAGGAGAAGTAAATATTTAGTGTGCATCACTATTAGTTGATATAATCATAAAGACCTTGTTCATATATGATGACTGGCCATATCAAGTAGTTGTGGGGGATGCCATATCGAAAGCACTAAGAGAACCCGCATTTGTAAAAACATTTTCTGCTCCACTGGTTAGATGGTCATTTAATTTTCAGACGGTCATGTCTTGATGTAGGGGCATAATTTAATTTCCTGATATTACCTTGGTAATTTCTAGAGAATTTAGTTTGTTAGATTGAACGGTGATGTGTGTCCAATAAATGGCTTTATTTCCAAGTGGAGCTCGAGATCATCCGGAGGATCATGAGATAACTATTGTCATGATAATTTATGTTCCTATTTTGTGTTGATTGGATCCCATATTTTTGGATCTAAAACGAGTTGTAATTAATGTCGAAACATATTAATAAAAAAATGTGTTAATTTTTAGTTAGCGATGGTATTTTCTATGCTTGGAGTAATTTACTTCAATCTTTTAGCCCAATTCAATTTCCTATTTAGCAATCACATTAACATTGACAGTAAATGTTGATAGAACATAAGAAAATAACTAGAAGACAAGCCAAGACAAGAGGACACAATATTTTGGCAGATGCCAGGGAAAAACTCCAATGTGGGAAAAACCCTTTGATCAAATCTTCTTATTATTCTTCAAATTCAGCAGAGAGAGAAATTACAAGTTATAACAGTAAACATGATACAATACATCATACAATGCATAGGAGTGCTATGGATATGAAGTTCAATATGAAATAATCTATTGATTGCTCTTCCAATGGCCATTTATTAGCTATGTGAAGAAGGATTTGTGGAATTTGTATTTACTATAAGATTATGTATAGCTGAGTTGCAGACAACTAAGTAGAATCTGGTAGGAAGTTTGGAGTATGTATAATTCATAATGATATTTTATTTTCTTCATTGACGACTTTTCAATGTGTGAGTTTTGACCTAAGACATTGCATTATCAATGTGTCAAGGCTCAAAACTCGACCTATATGTCAACTACTTCTTATGATCGTTCCTAGGAACATGAATCCTATTTTTTGTAGGTTTAAAATTTATCACAAGTTTTCTCTATTGTGGTCGAATTTGTGGATGTTATCTCAAAATTTATTTAAGGTACCATGGATCTAAATTTCTAATGAACTTTCAACACTATAACAAACTTTGGTGCAAATTGTTGATCAATTCTCACTTGGTTAGGGTTATAGATGTTAATGAAAATTTTGTGTGCATGCATGAGAGTTGGGTGCAAATGCTCAATGTTGTGTAGCATTAGTGTGATAAATATGGGATAGTGCAAAGCATAGTTTTGAATATTAGTCTAATTTGACTCGCACCTAATCAACTCAGTCAAGTTGATTGTTGGTTGAACGGTTAATTGTTGGTTCAATGGACAGAAGATCTTGCAGGCCCAAATACCAAAGGGAAAAATGGAGCCCATCATGGGGTTCTCTTTGTAATTCTCCACCACTTTTACCTTCCATGAAGTCCTGTTCAACCTCAATATCAGTGCTAGTAGTAGCATGAGCAGCAACACTATGCTTAGTAGAACTAGAATGTGTTTTCCAAACTGCACGAGAACTAATTCACTCACAAGTCACCATGTGCCATGTTTGGTCTTGGTGGTTCGCTTCCTTCAACTCCTGGTTCAACTACCATATCTTCATTGGAACCAACACCCTAAACTCCACTAGACAACGATTCGCCATTTTGTACTAGTGATTCGCCATTTTTACTGGTGATTCGCCATGATTTTACAAGATAATATAATCTCGTGAGAGATTCGCCAAAAAAATTATATATACATATTATATTATTAATAAAATCGCCTTCCATTTTTCCTATGAATCATGGGGATTTGCCCATTTATTATACATATAAATTTAGGGGGGTTCTTAAAATTTTCCCTGCTTCCAATACTGACCGTATGAAATGGTACTTGAGCTATATGTGTTTAGTCCTTGAATGAAATGCTGAGTTCTTTGTAAGATGAATGGAACTTTGGCTATCACTGTATAACGTGCCCATATCATGATTCTTACCCAATTCATCCATAAACCTTTGTAACCAAATCATTTCTTTACTAGCCTCTGTAGTAGCATCATACTCTGCTTCTATTGTTGAAAGTGCAACAACACTTTGGATTTTTGAAACCCAACTAACAGTTTTTCCACCTACAGTAAATACATATCCTGTAGTGCTACTCTTGTTAGCTCTGTCACCTACCATATCTGCATCAACATATCCCTATAGAGCAATGTTTGAACCACCAAAGCATAATTCTTTATTTGTGGTACCTCTCAAATATCTGAGAATCCATTTCACTGCCATCCAATGTTCTTTTCCTGGATTGTTCATGTACTTGCTTACAACTCCCACTGCATGTGCAATATCAGGCCTTGTGCATACCATTGCATACATTAAGCTTCCAACTACTGATGCATATGGAACTTTAAACATATATTCCATTTCTTCTTGGGTCTTGGGGCACATCTCCTTACTAAGTTTGAAATGGCTAGCAAAAGGTGTACTAACTGGTTTTTCATTCTGCATATTAAATATTTTCAACACCTTTTGTATGTACTCATTCTGAGACAATGTTAATTTGTGAATTTTCCTGTCTCTATTTATTCTCATACCAAGAATTTGTTTTTCAGCTCCCAAATCCTTCATTACAAATGATTTTTCCAATTTTCCTTTGAGCACATTTATTTCCCACATGTTAGACCCTGCAACAAGCATGTCATCTAAATACAATAACAATATAATATAACTGCCATCATTTTTTTTTTTAGATAAACACAATGATCGGAGTGACATCTATTATAACCTTAGTTCAGACATAAACTTATCAAATTTTAGATACCACTGCCTTGGAGCCTGTTTTAAGCCATACAAGCTCTTCTTTAACCTGCACACCATTTTTTCTTTCCCTTTTACCTCATATCCTTCTGGTTGCTGCATGTATATATCTTCCTCCAGATCTCCATGGAAAAATGTTGTCTTTGCATCTAACTGTTCAAGATGTAAATTTTCCGCTGTTACAAGACTTAAGATAGTTTTGATTGAATTCATCTTTAAAAAAGGAGAAAATATTTCATCAAAATCAATACCTTTCTTTTGTGCAAATCCCTTCACCACAAGTCTAGCTTTATACCTCTATTTTCCTCCATCTTCTTCCTTCAGCCTGTAAACCCATTTATTCTGCAATGTAGTTTTACCTGCAGGCAACCTGAATAAGTCCCAATTCTGGTTATGTATTAAGGATTCCATCTCTTCTTCCATGGCTAGCTCCCACTTCTTCCTTGTTTCAACTTACATTGCTTCTTCATAACATTTAGGGTCACCAGAATCAGTCAACAATAAATAATATAATGAAGGAGATTATCATTCAGGGGGTCTACTTATCCTGGTAGATCTTCTGACACCACTTTCAGGTGTTTGAGGTGCCTGTTACTGTTGTGGTGGTTGTTGTTGTTGTGGCTGTTGATTATTATTATTTTCAGGCACCTTTACTTTTTCTGTGATCTCATCAAGAACTGTGTATTCTTTGTTTTTTTTTTCTTGTTTCTTTTCTTGTAACTGATTCTTATACAATACCTTTTCATTGAATATTACATCTCTGCTCCTAATTATTTTGTGATTATCATAATCATATAAGCGATAACCAAAATCATTAACACCATATTCAATAAAGGTACATTTCTTTGATTTTGCCTCAAGCTTTGTTCTGTTTTCTTTATTAATATGGACAAAGGCCTCAAACCAAAAGACTTTAAAAAAGAGTAGTTTACCTTTTTACCTATCTATGATTCCTCTGGAATACCACCATCCAAGGAACTTGAAGGCCCTCTGTTTATGAGATAAACATCAGTATCTATAGCATTTGCCCAAAACTGTAAAGGCAATCCTGCATGCAATCTCATGCACCTTGCATGCTCCATGATTGTTATGTTCATCCTTTCTGACACACCATTTTCTTGTGGTGTTCTTGGAACTGTCTTCTCTCTACGAATTCCATGCTCTGAACAGTACCTATCAAACTCTTTGTTGCAAAATTCACCTCCATTATTTGATCTGAGACACTTCAACTTCTTTCCTGTCTCAATCTCAACAAAAGCTTTCCATTTCTTGAAAGTATCAAATACAACAGATTTATTTTGAATACAATAAATACAAGTTTTTCTTGTTACATCATCAATAAAAGTAACATAATAACGAGAGCCGCCGAGAGATGATACCTGAGCAGGTCCCCATACATCTGTATGCACAAGCTCTAATTTTTCACTCTTCTGTTCTTTCCCAACTCAAAGAAATCTGACTCTCTTCTGTTTTCCATAAATACAATTCTCATAGAAATCCAAATCAACATTCTTCAAACCCGGCAACAAATTTCTTGAGTGAAGAATCTTCATCCCCTTCTCACTCATGTGTCCGAGCCTATGATTCCATAATGCTACATCTGCTCCTTTGGAAGTTAAAGCATTAATAGAGTTAGAAATACCATTGCATAAATACAATGTACCAACCTTTTCGCCTTTTTCTATTACTAGGGCTCCTTTGGTGACCTTCCAAGTTTTATCTGTGAAAGTTGTCACACAACCTTCACCACCTAACTGCCCTATTGAAATCATATTTTTATTTAGATCTGGAACATACCTTACCTCCTTTAATAGCCATTGGTTTCCATTCTGTTGTTTTACAAGAAATTTACCCATTCTAACAATTTTACATGGTTTATCATCACCCAAACGGACTTGTCCAAAATCTCCTTGAACATAGTCATGAAAATATTTCTTATCAGGTGTGGAATGGAATGAGGCCCCTGAATCTACCACCCAGGATTCAGTAACATTTTCGAAAGAAAGAATCAAATCATCTTGTAACACATCACCTATCACATTTTCTTCATGATTGTTTTCTTGTTGTGCGTCTCCTTCTTTTCCCTTTCGAGATCTACAGTCTTTCTTTAGGTGCTTTCTTTCTGCATTTCCAGCACACTATCCCCGATCTGGACTTGGGTCTTCCTTTTCCTTGATTTACTGCGATATCCCGAGCTCTTTCCTCTTTCCATTCTTCTTCCCCTAGACTCTGCACTCAAAGCATTACTTGATGTCTCACCAAAGCTTTTTCGTCGCATTTCCTTGCTAAGGATAGCACCGACAACATCATCAAACTTTAAAGTACTAAATCTAGAAACAGAGTTACTGATGGCCATAACTAAACCATTCCAACTTTCTGGCAATGAGCACAAAAATAAAAGAGCCCTAACTTCATCATCAAATTTTACCCCTACAGAACTTAACTGACTGGTAACTATATTAAACTCATTTAAATGGTCTACAACAGATCCACCTTCCGACATCTTCATATTAAATAAATGTTTCATAAGAAATACCTTGTTTGAGGCTGAGGGTTTTTCATATAGTTTCGACAATGCCTTAATCAAACCCTCTGTTGTTTTTTCCTTTGAAATATTGAAGGCTACCGACGTCGTAAGGCACAACCGTACTGTTCTGAATGCCTTTCTATTGATAATCTCCCATTCTGCATCTATCATAGCTGTCGGCTTCTTTGTTTTTCCGCTCAATGGTAGGTACAGATCTTTCTGATATAGATAATCTTCCATCTGCATCTTCCACAGTGGGAAGTTTTGGCCGTTAAATTTCTCAACCCTAAACTTACCATCTTCTGCCATTGCTCCCACTCGAACCAAGAACTCTTCTTTCCTGCGAGATTATCAGCCAAATAGACCTTCGGCTCTAATACTAGTTGTTAGAAATTTATATATTATGGAGCAATGCAACACATAAAAATATGTGGAAAACAAAAGCACAAAAACCACATAAAACCAGAGAGACGCAGATATACGTGGTTCACCCAGTTTGGGCTACGTCCACCCCGAACAGCCAGTCCTTCCTTTCTATTATCCAGCAAAATGAAGAGACAAAACCTACAGCAGATCTGTTGTAATATCCTCTGTTCTCTCTCAGAGTCTCCCTATCTATTTCTCACTCTGATAATACACATAAAATACACATCCACAATACAATACACTCATATAAGCGAGGGGTTGCCTTCTAGGGCAAAAAACCCTAAACTAAACATAACTTCCACCGTCAGATCATCCGCCTAATGAACGACCCAAATTGATTAGAAATTACTATACTTTTACAAGGCAATTTTACATATGTTTTTAACTTCGGGGGCGCTGCCCCCAAACCCTCGTCAGGGGACTGCTGGCCCCCGAACCCCCCAGCTGGGGGGTCAGCCCCCCCGGACCCTGCAGGGAGGACAAGTCCCCCCTATTGTAGGAGTGTACAGTTTTCCTGGGGTATACATCCGCCTAAAACAAGGGTCTCTGAATCAAGATGAAAATCAGGCTCCACACCCAACAAAAACCCCATCGATAGGAAACAGAGTAAAGGATGAAGCGACAGAGAAGCACCGCGTGCAGGTGAGCAAATGGTCATGATCAAATTGCAGATGTGAAGGCGAGAGATGAACGAATGAGATCACATTGCAAGATAAGTTGGGAAATTTGCAATGCGATGAAGGGCGAGCAAGAGATTTGCGATAAGGCGGGGAAGTTGCGATGTTGCGATGTGACATCATCATCACAACTTCGCATCGGCAATTTCATTGTTTACCATTTAAGCTATTTGTTATAATTGCTGACATGCGATATCAAATAAGTTGCGAAGTGTGATTGCTTCCGATTGGTCACCGTGTTGTGGGACCCTACAACCAAAGTTCTGCGTTTATGTATGTTGTTTGGGGAAGTTTGTGAGTTGTATAAAAACTACGGAACCTGTGATAAATTAACCATTGTTTGATTTCTTCCGTATGTATGTTTATAATACTCCAATATTATAATATATTGCGAGTAAAGGGATTTTATGTGGTCCATAACCCACAGGTCCACAGTAATATGTGTAATTTGCAATTTCATGCTGCATCAAGTGGTATCAGAGCAGGGAAATATTTCCTGTGAAAAAGATTCTGCGTGCAAAGAAGGAGGTACAATTTTGTTGAAGATTGGTAATTTTGTGGTATTTATATTGTTGTGCAAGTAGCAGCCGAGGAAGGTGAGAAGATTTTCAGCAACCTAGAGCTAGGAGTGCTCAAATGGTTCTAGAGAAGAGAGAACCAGAGATATGTCGAAATACTGAGCTCAAAGGAGATAAGCTTGGTGAGGTTTTGTGTAGCAAGGAGGACTTGCTACTACAGAGGTTTTGTTGCAGCTCACAGAAAGATCACAAAGGAAATTCCATAGAGGATGTGGGTAGAATTGCTAAAGAAAGAAAAGAATACCAAGAAGAAGACTTGGTACTGATAGAAAGCAGCAGACTTGTTATAGAGATGAAGAAGGCATATGACGAGGAGGTCATATAAATTTTGTACCTTGGCAGTGTGATGCAGGAGCATCGGAGCACCTTAATTAAATTCAAATTCAATGTTGTGAAAGACAAGACGTGGACAACCATTTGTAAATGGGGGGAAATTTCCATGAAATAGAGATAAAATGATGGAAGTGATAAGTCTCCAGAAGAATTGATTAATTGTAATTATCTGCCATGTAATCGAACAAAGAGATTTAGGGGTTTAATTGAGCGATTGTGGGAGAAGAACTCATGGATCTTAGATGATCCACTTGCTTGTAATTTATTTATAAATGTGAGTCTGTATGTCAAATAGGAGGGAAGAGTACAATGTACCCTGAGGGTGAAATTTGTGATTCAGGCCTGAGTGGCCTTAGCCTGTATTTGAGCTCGAACAATAATGAAATTTGTGTCTTTTAAGTATCCAGGATAATCTGGAACTTACAGTATCTGTGTGTTGCTTATTTCGAAATCTCAATATATTCATGTGTTATTTCTGTTAATTAATAGACCGTGTGAGTGTGAGTGAGAGGATGAAGTTCCTATGAACTTCGCATAGATGAAGTTATGGCAAAGCATGGATTATTGAATGAAAACCCCATCGATAAGAAATAGAGTAAAGGATGAAGCGACAGAGAAGCACCGTGTGTAGGTGAGAAAACGATCATGATCAAATTTCAAATGTGAAGGCGAGAGATGAACGGATGAGATCACATCGCAAGATAAGTTGGGAAAGTTGCGATGTGATGAAGGGTGAGCAAGTGATTTGCGATAAGACGGGGAGTTGTGATGTTGCGATGTGACATCGTCATTACAACTTTGCATCAACGATTTCATTGTTTACCATTTAAGATATTTGTTATAATTTTCGACATGTGATATCAAATAAGTTTTTAAGTGTGATTGCTTCCGATTGGTCACCGTGTTTTGGGACCATACAACCAAAGTTCCGCGTGTATGTATGTGTTGTTTAAAAACTGCGGAACTTGTGATAAAGTAGCCGATGTTTGATTGCTTCTTTATGTATGTTTATAATACTCCAATATTATAATCCGCTGCGAGTAAAGGGATTTTATGTGGGCCATAACCCACAAGTCCACGGTAATATGTGTAATTTTTAGTTTCATGCTGCATCAGAAACGAGTCTCCATTATGGGCTTACACTCATTTCCATATCTGAGACATTTCTACCTACAATTTATTCTCCTTGATTGGAATTTCAATTAACTAAACAAACTATAAATATTGATGCACATAATCCTTTCATTGCAACATCCACAACAACCCATAAAATTATTTTAGAATTATGACAATACCAATAATTCACTCACTTTCAATTATTAACACATTAACTACAATGAACTATTGTTTTTCATATATGTATGTTTATTTACAAAAGCATTAATTCAAACAATGCAATCAAACGTATGTGCCAACATTCATGGATGCATAACTTGAAAATTTACATATGTGACATATCCACATTCAATTAATGCATCGTTGTTGGTTCAATAATACCTTTGTGCCAATTGGTGTAATCCACCATAAAATTTTGGAGTATCTAACTAATGCCTCAACGCATCATCCAACCACCTCCCCAACACTTGTTTGACCATCTAGGCACTTTTCTCTTTATCTCATGCACAACACTAGGAATATACCCCTTCCTTTGCTCAACAATCCCTTTAGATGGTATTTCATTTTTGCACTAAATAGTCCCTTGAGAAACCCTTTCCCCTCCTTTAGTGTTTTAAGTGTTGGTAAGAGCACTATAATCTAGGACACTAACACAAGCAGGGAGACCATTGCCATACTTTTGCAATGTTACAAATTTTTCTAAGTCCAACAATGACATGGCCTCAGACATGACTATCTCACATGATATCCATTCCAAAACATGATTATAGGTACTCATTGAATCTAGTTACTACCACTTAACAAACTCAACATTTCATACTATCATATGAAGGAAACAAAATATGTTAACAATTTTTACATTTATAAGGCTCCCCACCTTTTCCATACCTCCACTTCGGTAACAATCACAAAGATTCATTCAAACATCATAATCATATAAACAATGATATCAAAGCATTATTAAAGGAATTATTACTCAAATTCCCTTCATCACTCATGTAATTTTGGCATGACTAAAGCATACCTATATCGTTCCCATCAACATATATGATGTTACCTATCTAGTTGGTGTCTCACGGGATCTCACAACATTAGTCCACTAACTATTGACCAGATTATTCCTACCTCATTCTCTCTTATTTAATACACAATCTACAACCTCCATAGGTATACATCATCCCATATTCATTATAAACATAGTAGCATCTTATATTTAGCCAATATGAAATATCACATGTATGCTCAAGCATGTGTGTATGTGCACACTTTACTCAATAGTATACCTCAATGTGTCCACTAGTGCATATGCATCCTAACTATTCTCTTACATTTATCAACATTCACATTGCTTAACTATCTATAAAAAAATAAAAATAAAACTTTTTCAATCTAAAAAAATACAAACAATGTAACAAGAGAAAAGTCAAGAAATTATTCCTTCAAATTCCATAGCATGAAATTTCTTGATATGGTTGATCTAATCTATGGTGTTTCTATGAACCACACAATAAATCATTAACTTTGATATTCTCACATAATTATCTATAAAAATAAAAAATAAAAATCAATCTAAAAAATACAAACAATGTAACAAGAGAATAGTCAAGGAATTATTCCTTCAAATTCCATAGCATGGAATTTCTTGATATGGTTGATCTAATCTATGGTTTTTCTATGAACCAAACAATAAATCATTAACTATGATATTCTCACACAAGTAACAATAACAATAGTTCGTATGCACAATATTGGCTACTTCAAAAGCATACAACTCTACTCTCTAAATAAAATAAAGTTGAGGGTGAGAGAAGCTCCCTCATTTTCATACTTGATTCGCTGGCCACCTGCACCATTTCTTATTGCAATTAATTCTTTATCATAATTACATTCCTAGAAACACCCCAAGTTTCCATGTTATATTAATTCCCAAATATTTATATCTCTTATTTTTTTCTAAGTGCCTCCATAATTATGCATCTATTCATTTATATTAGGCTCTCGTTAACCTTATCTAGCTATGGAACTTACACCTCATTTATTGGATAATTCTAAGCCAAGTTCCACTAAGTCTTACAAGTTGTGTCCACACAATGGAGTGCATTATTACCTTTATAGTATGTCCCAAGTGGATTGAAGTGCACTATTCACTTCACATGATGTTAAAATTATTGCAAAGTTCATTTGATTCCTAGCAACTTGCTCTACCTCCACAAGGAAATCCAACTCAAGTATAACCTAGTCCTTTATCATAAACAACTTCTAAGATAATTTGAACATATATTATATAGTAAGATGGTTCACTCATCTCATACAAGAGGTACACACCCTCTTCATCTCGATATATTTCTTCCACCTTCTGGTCCTTCAAATGACCTTTTCCTCATGTAAACATGATGCATTTCATACTTTGCAATCTGCATTTCCTAGTTTCCCTTCCCTATCTCAAGGGATCAATAACTTGCATAAAACAAGGACAAATTATCTCTAAAGGGGTATGTATCATACCTATGTTGTCCATTTTGTTGTTATACATGCTAATAACTATAGTAGTCAAGAGCACCACAACTCTTCTTTGCAAATTAGTTTGCACAAGCTAATCATTGTGAATGCATTATGTCCATTCTAGATAAGGCACTAACAACCTTAGTCTTTCTCATTATCTCTATCCTTAAACCAATTTACAATTTATCTCTTCATTGATGGTAGTTAACTTGCTTATTAACCAACATTGATATTATTCTCCCATTGGGTATCCTTACTTATTCAAATAAGTTAACATTGTTTTATGGATATTCCATTACAACCATACATATAATCCTTTCTAGGTTTTTTTATGCCTCATTATACTCCTTTTCCATGACATATCCTTAACTCATAGTTCAAGGCACTTTGATATCACGTTGATAGGCAACTTTTTGGATTTCCAAACCCAAAGGTTGTATTCTTTTAATTTCTAGAATATCTAAAAGCACCTTTCTAGAAAGGGTAGCTTCCATACTTATTATCTCTAGAATTCCTTTCTAGTGACCATAATGTTGTCTCATTTTGAGTTTGGAGAAAAATGTTACCACTCATATATTCACTACTCTTTCCCAATTTTCCACATTTTTTTGTGAATACAATCATGGTTCAAAAAACACTCATGGAAATTCTAATTTTAAACAATCAAAAACCTCTATCTCAATAATCTAATATTACAGTAAGTTTCTATATCAAATCTGAAAATTTTCCTTCAAATTAAGTTTTCCATATTGTTGAAAATGTGAAAATAATTTCTATCTCATATCGTATTCCTTCCACATTTCTAATACTGTTTTCAAAATGGGAAATGGTGTCCTATAGTGGAGTTGCCTCATTCTTCTAGTTCCACTTGGAATTCTTTGGAATATCTCAATTTTTTTTTTTTTTTTTTTTTAAATGTCTAGTTATATTTTTTATTTTCCAAAATTCATCGTGAATATCATTAGCATAAAGTACCATTTCACCCTCTAAAAACAATGATTTGCAAGTTTTTAGGAATTTTGTGTGGAATTTGTAAACCAATGCTTAATGTCATTTTATAAACCTTATGGTTGTGAATTTAATATACTTTTTACAATAAATTTATGGCCAAAATATGATTTTTTTTCACTCCAAAATATAAATATGTGTTTATTGATGTGACATCCACATGTCATGTCTATTTAGAGTTTTCATGTCTTTACCTAGGACTGCCATGTTTGATAATTAAACAATAGCCTATTCACTTCAATAACATAGATACCTTATATAATTTACTTCTAGTGATTTTTCTCAATATTATGTAGAGATTTCTATCATCTAAATGGATACAAGGTATTTGCTCCCTTTGCTTCTTTTTTTCACTTGCACACAATAATAAACAAAATTCTAAATTGGTTTTTCTGTTGTTTGTAACTAAGTAGGCACATAGAAATTTGTTATGCACTTCAAAGTTTGCTCCTAATATTGAAGCATGAAAAATAATTCAAAAATGATTTTTTTTTATTAATGCTCTATTTCCCAACCAAATCTCTTCCCATATACCACATATTTGCAATGAAAAACATGTATGGGCTGAAAATTATCTGATCACCCAGGGTTCTTCCCCATGCACATTGAATCGACGTCATTGACTGAGATCCGTGGAGGCAATATTCGCCATTTAGGCATTTCTCTCTCCGCCCACAGTTTTTCCATTTCCGGTAATTTACCCTCTGTTACGGTACGTAAGGGTTGAAATTCGTGGGTTCTTCTGCACCATGGATCCCCCTCTGTTGTCTCTTTCGGTTGCTTCTCAAGTCCGACCAGTTAGAAACTTTTTATTACTGTAATATCCATGGAGATTTAACTATTTGCGCAGATTCATTCCACTAGGTCTAATTCTAAAATACATGAATTTATATGTTAATATAAAATACATAGCTAAATAATAATGATTATTTTGAATTTTTTATTATTCATTTGCTCCGAGGCATTAACAAAATAGAAAAATATTTCACTAGATTACTTTTCTATAATTAAAATCACATTCACCTACTTAATTGTTTTTCTATAATTAAAATCACATTCACCTACTTAATTGTTAAGGAGCTATTTAATCAGCCAAGTCCAACGTAAACCATAATACCAGCAACCTTAAGAAAGCTCCTACAAAGCTCTAATCTCACTTATTTGATCTCATTAGCATCATGACAAAGGCCAAAGCTAAGGAAGACCATGAGACCGCCAAGGTGAAGGAAGCTCCTAAGAGGCTCTAATCTCTACTCTCTCCAAACCCTCATCAACTCATCACACAACCTTAACACTCTCTTTCACTGCCATATACAGCACAATGAAGATCTTCCCTTTCATTGTTCAATAGACCCTCAAGAATTTTCTTCCCTTTATGTGTTCTTTAGTGCATGCACAAAGAGGTCAATTTCCAGTTGCCTTCTAGGAAAACCCTAAGGCAAACAAAATTTAGCTTCAAAACAAGCAACCCTTCAAAATAGTCAATTAGCAACACTAATAAGGTTGTAGGTCAAAATATGTTGCTCAACTGTTGTAAACATTCACCCTTAAACCATCCCATTTTCTCTCACATTTTTGGCAGTTTACTTCCCCAACTTCTATGGACTCCTACAAGTCATGAACTCATGGGATAACATCTTGCCATTTCATCTATCACAACCATGACAATGAGGAAAATATCTCACATAACATGGAAGCTTGTCTAGTATCTGTGCCTACCAATGGTAAAATAATAAAAGACATTTTCGTTTATCATAACTACTATATTTCCAAGTATATAAAGCATTTATTCAGTACATATACACAAGTCTAAAATTGATGAAACAACTTACAAGGAAACATGAACAAGAAGTACCTCTCAATGAGAATGACAAGGTCAAATTACCCAACAATTTTTTCTCTTTCACCTCTTGTACTATCATGGTCCCATTCTTGTGTTATACCAATTTGAACCAGAAATAATAGTACTTCTCAATGAGAATGACAAAGTCAAATTACCCAACAATTTTTTCACTTTCACTTCTAATCATATCATGATCCCATTCTTGTGTTATACCAATTTCCTAATAACTTCCTCCAAAAACAGCTTTAATGGAAATATCATATTATTATTGTCTTTTTTTTTTTATACATCTATTTAGAAACTTGACTTTAAATTTTATAAAGAAAATGTTTACAATATAACACACATCATTATAACTTATTATATTCTCTTTATATAAATCATATTATAATTCAAAATTAAAATGGTGATATAAAAATTGTTTTAACAAATAACAACTTTGTTATATCAAAAAATATAATTAAAAAAAAATTATTTTATCAATGAATATAAAAAAAAATTAATAACTTTTCCCCACCTATAAGATAAGATATACATTTTATTTTTTTATTTTTATTTTTTTAAATCAAAAAGTTGTATATTATATTTTACAAAAAAAATTTCCAATAACAACCAGGTCTATTGGTCGTGTTAAAGAATTATAGGCCATCCAAAACTTGATCTCTTACAACCTTTAAAGTTTATTATCTATCTTAACATCCATAAAAATATAGAAAAAGTAAATGCCAAAAAACATAAATTCAGCAAATTCAGTCCTCAAAAGGCTCTATGGGTACCCGGTCTTTGACACTGGATCGTAGCATATCAACCTGATGCATATTTTGCAACTGTTTGTTGATACGTCCAAATAAAATGTTCTGGTGGTGCTGCTACAGATTGATCTCATGTATATCTCTGTAAATTTCCACCAGAATTGAGGCTACATGCAGTTTTCTCCAATCTCTTAGACTGTAACAATAGCCTTCACTAATAGACATTTCAATAATAAATATACATTTTATTTCCATAGTAGTAAATAGTATTCTATTTGAGTAGTAAATATACATTTAATATCTCTTCTTGTGATTTCGATTGTTACCGTTCTATTTCAGTATTAGATGCACATTTTTATTCAGTTGAAATTTCAAATCTCTTGCTGTGATTTCGATTGTTACTATTCTATTTCAGTAGTAGATGCAGATTTTATTCTTGCAACAGTGCCAGTTTCAAGAAAAACACGTTGCAATTGCCTTGTACATAGCACAATATGAGCCACTAAAACCTGCTGTGATAATTTCTGAAATGAATAAAGTTGTCTTTGAAGTGTTGGTCGAATTTACCATGGTCTAGTTAGCATGTTTTTTAAAATAACAGGTGGTCTGGGAGTTGCAGATTTGAAATACGAGTCTTAAATCAACCAAAAAGAGAAAGAAATGACAGAGCATGCATGTCCACACGGAAGCTGATCATAAGATTGATGATATCGAGGTGCTACGTGTGATGCAGTAAAAGACACGTTTGGCTACCACCATATTCAGCCCCCATTCAGGGCTTCTTTTCATCCACCGTTTGAATATCACGGGAGGGATCATCAACCCTTGGCTTACCAGGTCGGTCGTTGGTTTGTTCATGCTTTCTGTGACATTTTCAAGAAAAAATTCAAAACCTGTACTCGTTCATGGCCTCTCAAACGCTCTCTGCCGCCTCAGAAACATACCATATGAAGAAATACATAGAAATTCATCATGAGAGGACGCATAGAGGAGAAGAAGAAGAAGAAATAGAGCCTCTGCCATTGATGTCCCTGAATCATGTATCTCGCCTCTGTAGGTCGGTGGAAGATTCAATGGATTTTTATGAGAAAATCATGGGGTTTGTGCCCATCAAGAGGCCCGGAACCTTCAACTTCGGTGGAGCCTGGTAATTAAATTCCCCACATACCTATTCATTGGTTTTTCTTTGAAATCTCTTCCTCACATTAGCTCTGTAAAATGGGATGCAGGGTATACATTAGTTTTGAAAAAGATGGTATACATAATTAATATATATCATGTCACCCATTAATTTGGATGCAGGCTATACATCAGTTTTGAAAAAAAAAATGTACGCACAATTAATATATATCATGTCACCCATTAATTTGGATGCAGGCTGTTCAACTATGGTGTGGGTATTCACTTGGTGGAGTGCAAAAACCTAGAGGATCTTCCTGCAAAGAAAGAGCTGAATCCCTTAGACAACCATATATCATTTCAGGTATTTGGTTTTTATATATTCAGTACTGGGCATATCAGATATCAGTTTATTCATATGGGTGATATATGTATATATATATTCCATTTCAGTGATACAATATATATAGCTAATGCAATACAACAATATTCAAGATATTATAGCATTATGTCACACACAATATTCAAGATATTATAGCACTATGTCACACCCCACTAGCAGGGGATTGCCATTATAATCAGGGTATTGGGATTATGTTACTCCCCACTAGCAGGGGAAGCAGGGTGGGGAAGAGGAATTTGAATAAGGGTGGGAAGATATACCCCCAAATTGATTAATGGTATTTTGATGTTTTGATGTGTATGTGTCTATATGTTCCATGAAGTGCATTGCATTAGATACAGGGATCATTTATCCTTAAATTCAGGTGTTTCATGTGAATGGCAGTGTGAAGACATGAACGTTGTAGAGAAGAAACTGAAAAAGAGGAATATAAAGTATCTCAGACGTACAGTGGAGGAAGGAGGGGAGAGGATAGATCAACTGTTTTTCCATGATCCAGATTGTTTCATGATAGAGGTCTGCAACTGTGAGAAGCTGACATTGGTTCCCCTGTGTTCTTGTAGCACACGGATCAGGCTTCCTCCTGATTGGCACAGCCCTCCCATTGCACTTGAGAATGGAGAGCAATCTAAAAGATAGGTTTTGGGGAATTTCATCAAAGGAATCCCCATTCTAATTATATATGGAGCTTAAATTCAAGTAATTTGTGTGGAAAAGCATTTTTGATGTGTCTAGCACGCCCGCCCAAGTTGTGCATGGAATTTTTTATGCGAAAGCGAAATCAATGAAATCAATGTTTGTGAGCTTCTTGTTCAGTTACAATGGATTCGATCGTGAATTAGAATAAGTGCTTAGCTCTGCAACAATTATTTTGTATCCCTGATTAATTATTTTGTATCTCTGATTAATGTGCTCTGTACACGCTGCTTATGAAAGTCTCAGATAGCATAACTTTATGAACCGCTGCTTATGAAAGTCTCAGATAGCATAACTTTATGAACCGTACATAATTAAGGCTCCTGCTTGAATTGGTTTGGTTCCCTCTTCTGTCTTTGGAGTTGATCTAAAAATTGTTGCTATGTTACCAATTATCTTTATCGTGAATTGTGAATTATGGTGTTTTCAGTTCTGAAATTAAGTGAAATGAAGTAAACTATGGTGTTTTGAGCATGGTGTTAATGTTTTGAGCATGGTGTTAAATCATGGTATTGTGTTTTGGTTATTTCAGTGTTGTGTTTTGGTTATTTCATGAATGAAGTAAACTATGGTGTTTTGAGCATGGTGTTAAATCATGGTATTGTGTTTTGGTTATTTCAGAAATGAAGTAAATTATGGTGTTTTGAGCAATGTTAAATCATGGTATTGTGTTTTGGTTATTTCAGTATTGTGTTTCTGTTATTACAGAAATGAAGTAAATTATGGTGTTTTGAGCATGGTGTTAAATCATGGTATTGTGTTTTGGTTCATGTGTATGATGTTTTGAGCATGGTGTTAAATCATGGTATCGTGTTCATGTGTTTGTTTCAAACTAACAAACTGTAGACGCGTTTCAAACTAACAATTTTAGTTCAGACCATTCATTTTCAGACCATTCATTTATATAATTAAAAATGTTAAAAATGGATGGTATATAATTTTTTTTGAGTTTTGACTGTTGCTTCTCTCTTCATGGTATATAAATGGATGGTCTGATCACCCAATCTTCATTATCCTGATGATGAACTACAGTTTATCCTGATGATGAACTACAGTTGTTAGTTCGAAACTTGTAGGTTCCAAAAAAAAATTATGTGATTTCCCGGAAGATTTAGAAATTAAAATGTTATGGATCACTCAAGCTTGCACTCTCAAATTTTTTATTATTTTAAATCAATCATGGTATTAGTATATTTTTTTATTACTTTAAATCAATCATGGTATTAGTATATTTTTTGAGTCAAATTTTTTATCAAATTTTTTATTATTTTAAATCAATCATAGTATTAGTATTTTTTTTATTACTTTAAATCAATCATGGTATTAGTAAATCATGGTATTAGTATATTTTTTGAGTAATTTAATAAATTATGGTATTGGTCTAAATCATTTTTGAGTAATTTAATAAATTATGGTATTGGTCTAAATCATGGTATGGTATTAGTATGTGTTTTGAGTATGTTGATAAATTATGGTATTGGTCTAAATGTATGTGCTTTTGTATTAGTATGTTTTTGGTATTAGTATGTTGATAAATTATGGTATTGGTCTAAATTATGTCTAAATGTATGTGTTTTGGTACTAGTATGTGTTTTGGTATTATTATGTTGATAAAAGTATGTGTTTTGTGTTTTGGTATTAGTTTGTTGATAAATTATGGTATTGGTTTAAACTAGTCTAGATCCATCTTAACTCGGGATCTATCAAGCGTCAAGAGGGATCAAATCTCTCGACGTGCAAACCTCTTTTTTGAGTGAAAATTTTGAGGAAAGGTTTGCACCTCGAGAGATTTGATCCCTCTCGGCACTTGATAGATCCGAAATTAAGATGGATCTAGGCTGGTTTTAGTGGTGTGCTGCCAAGAAAAATCTATAGAATATATGATTAATTTTATAAATATGATTATTTAAAAAAAAAATTCTTTTAAAATATATATTATGCAATATTATGAAATGCTTTAACGTTATATTATGAAATAATTTAATGTTATAGATATTTACCTCATATGATGTTCATATTCAAAATCAAATATAACAAATCAGTTTAAAAACTAAACTGGTTTTTGTTAAACTCCAATCTGGAAAGTATGCCTATGGCATAAATCCAAAATAATATATACACTCTAAAAGTATTATATATATATATATTATAAGTTGATATATTACATGTATATATATTCATTTTAATTTACATGAAGTTATATCCGTTAATTTTGGAATTCCCAACTCTCTAAAATGGTTCAAATTGTTTAAAAAAATCCTTCTTATTAATAATTCATGATACTCGCTTTGTACGTATATTTGTTTGATTATTTCTAAATAATATTATAATTTAAATATTTTTATTATTTTTTTATATCATAAAGATATTTACCTAACATTGAATTTATATCACATTTGGCTACTGGAAAAATATGATAGTATATACAAAATCAAATTTAACAAATCAATGACAAATTCAAAAACTACACTGGTTTTTGGTAAACTCCAATATGAGAATTTATATCATATTCGGCTACTCGAAAAATATGTAGCATTAAGAAGTCAATGACAAATTCAAAAACTACAGTGGTTTTTGTTAAACTCCAGTATGAGAAAGTATGTCAAGCATAAATTTATGAAATTCTCAACTTTCTAAAAGTTTCAAATTTTCCTTAAAAGAATTATTCAAAAAAATCATTCCCATAAAAATTGAATTTTTATACCCATGATCATTAATGTGATCACCGGTCACCTTACAACGAACCCCTGAGCGAGACTTACGTTTGCATTACTCTGGCGGGAGTTCTGGCAGCTGGCTTTGCAACAGATGCAATTGGGATTCACGCAATCTTCGGAGTTTTTGTGTTTGGATTGACTATGCCCAAAGATGGCTCCTTTGCAGGGATGCTTATTGAAAAGATTGAAGATTTTGTGTGACAGCTACATTTACCGTTAAATTAGTTAAGTAATCTTTATTATTATTTGTTAATGAAAATTATTGAAACAATTGTTATGTGAATGGAAAGGCTGTTTTCCATCTTGTTATTTTGAAATAATAAAAATTAAATCAAGAAGAAAAGTAAAGTAAAAGTAATAATGTTGTTCCAAGAACTGGAAAGTGATTGCGCAGTTGGCGCAGTTATCCACTCCTCTCAGGATAAGAGAGTTATTCCAAGAGGGAGTGGGGGTTCTGTGAATGGATAGACAGAAGGAGAGATTTTCCTGAGCTGGGTGTACCAGTGGAAAATACTCTGAAATTCTGAAGATTCTGGCTTGACTGGACCACAGGTCCTGAGGTTATAGCAGAATGGTGTCTACTGCCAACTTGAGCTTTCCAGTGGAAGCACGGGGGAAGAGCTAGACGTTATTGCTGCTCTTAAGGTTGGGAGGAACATCAGCGAGACAAACGCAATTTGCAGATAAGTATTCATTGTAATATGTTCTGAATACTAAGGCAAACAACTGTTAATAAGTACAGACAAATAAAAAGTTGAAATCACTGATAACCATTATCTTGAATGGAAAATATAAATGTACGTGATAATTGATTTCATTTTGTGGTGAAGGTTAATACTCTATAATATTAGTATGTAGAGGAAGATTGAGTTTTCTGTTATTATAAATTTTGATAAATTGTTGAAGAATTATCACAAACAAATATCCTAATAGTCGGAATCGAACTATTAACTCTGGGTAACAGAGGGAAACCCAGAATATCTCGTTCAATTCCTGTCTAGCTATACACGGAGCAGTTCTGGGTAGTCCGGTCACCATTAACTATGAGAGAACAACAATATTAACAGTGATTATCAAGGAAATGCCCTTAAAGAAATTGCTAGAGTATGTTCAAGAGCATAGTAGACTTTATACTCTTAAAAAAACAAATAGAGAGAACCGAATTCCAGAAAATCCTTAAATATTGTATATCAGAAAATAACAGTCATTGTATGCCGAACAAGAACTTCAAAAATTATGGGCTAAAGACCGACATGAGGTTCTTTTTTTTGTCTTTCTAATTTTCTACTATTGCAATGGTACAGTAAGATTGTAAATAACATATATAAACAGAAGTAAAACCCAAATAGAAGTTCTGTTATAGATAAAGCCAGACGTTATCTCTACCATTACCGCGTGCAAATGTCGTGAATATAGAAATTGTAAATAAATGAGAGAAATATCATTATAGAAAACTGGGATTCCGAACCATAAAAGAAGAAGCGAAGACTTCGCAAACAGTTAAAACATCAAACAGATCTCTCTGTCGATTCTTAAGGAAAACTATGGGTAAAACCCAAAAATGATATGTATCAACTGTAACATTTGAACCATCGTAAACATTATTCCAAAGGGAGAAACCCTATTAAACTGTTACAATCTCCGTCGAAATAAAATTACGCAGTTCATTTATTTATTTTTTACATAATTCAAATAAGTCCTTTTGGAAACAGGGAAAGAAAACTCAGATGAAAATCTGAAGTATTCAAGATAGGATTCTGAAGTATTGCTTGCAGAAGTGCCATGAAAACCGTCGAGTAAAACCTCAAAGCATACCTGGAGAATTGGAGTTGATTAAGTCGAAGCCAGATTTACAACCGAGTTCAACAGAGAAGAAATTGCCATGTGGATTTGAGAGCATACCTACTAAACCATCTGTCAAGCGAAAGTAATAATCGGGGGTATAAGCCATACGGAATTCATAACAACCAATGCCGAAAACAATATTTATAAATCTGATTTATTTACCTGAATAGACCACCGAAGGGTTTACCAGGCGCGACCTCTCCATATCTAAGGTGTAACAGTGAAAATGTAAGCATAAGATACAACGGATTTATTGAACCGACTCACCGTTTGAGAAACCATACTTCTGGACTCAACGGCAAGCTGGTAATTTTAAATACATAACATAAGGATGCAAGTATAGGTCAGTGAACTGAGCGGTGTGAAGAAAAACCAAGACATTAACACGCAGAGAAGAAAGATTACGAATGCACATTCTTAACATAGTTAATCTTAATGCAAAGCTTACCTCTGAAGCTGAACTACGTTTCGCATCATGCTGCGTAGCATTATAAACCTTCATGGAATCAGGGTTTCTGAGCTTGGCGAGAGTAAAACTCGAAGTAGCAGAGGAGAAGTATGGAAACAACAGTGCCATAGAGTAATTTCAGGACTGGCGGTATTACTTAGACCATTTTCCGCCCGAACTCCATTGCATCGATCCACACCAAACAAATCAACGGCTCAGATCTACGAAGGACACATATGGTACCCCCTTGGAAGTCGTGAGTTGTTACAGCTGTAGGGGAAATTCAGTTTTTGGATTACGCATTAAAGCCAACAGTATAACAACCCTGACTTCGTTAAAATCTGAGTTGACAAGTGTATGAGGAACCCTTGTCATTTCATATCAATTTGCTAGCTTGGGATTTGAGTTAATTATAAAGTTAAGGTGGTAAATTCAATTACCATTACCAGCTTTTCTATTGAAAACCTGAATTTTCAATAACCTTTGTATATGCATGAATTATATTAAGTGGTAATGTAAAACTTAAATTAATATTAGAGTTTTGTATAATGTGTAAATACTTCAAGCTATGGAGTTATAATAACTCTAGCGTAAAAGTTAAAAGTAAATTTATTTATTTTTTATGTTACTATGTATGTGACAAGTGGTATCAGAGCAGCGTTCATACGCTGGGACCCTAAGGGTGAAACTAACAATGAAGCTGTGTGTAAATGATGCACAGAAAAAGAATTTAGAAATCTAGCAGGAACATAATGAGAAGAAAAACCCCGTTGTAGCCCCCTCAAGACACTACGGAACCCCAAGTACAACCAGTGATGAACCCAAAGATGTGGGTTCAGCTAAGTGTTGAACAGCAGCAGAAAACCAGTACATTGTTGCAAGAACAACAGCACCAAACCAGTTTCTTGTTAAATATTGTTCAACAGTTGTAGGAGGAAATGGTGCGCGTTCGAAAAGATAATGAGCGACTACTGCAATACCAGAAAAAGATATTAAAAAGTATGTCAGATAAACAAAACCAGGAGGTGGAACATCCTAGTACTGATAGAGGTATGCAAGAAGAAAATGAGTAACAAACAGGAAATAACACCACAGAAAGAGTGGAAAGGAGTCCCTCTCAACGAAGTAAGAATAAAAATTTTAATGAGGCAGAATCTGGTAACTTGTCAGATCCGCAAGAAGTAAAGAGGCAGAAAGTAGAACTTCAAGGAGAATTTCGTAAAATAAAACCACCAACATTTGATGGTGAAGCTGAAGAGGTGGCAGAGGCATGGTTAATAAATATGAATAAGTGTTTTCAGGTGTATGAATATAACAGCAACCTAAAGGCCAGACTAGAAATATATCAGGTAAGAGAGAAAGCCACTCTGTGGTGGGAGGAGGTAAAGAATATGCATAGTATTGAAGAACAGGACGTCATCTGGGAATCATTCTAGCAATACTTCAAGGACAAGTATCTGACTGAAAGATTTTATGATGAAAAAGCTAAAGAGTTTTGTGATCTAAAGCTGGGACATATGACGATGGATGATTATATTACTAAGTTTACCTCCCTGTTACGTTATGTCCCATATCTTCGAGAGGAGAAGGCTAAGGTGCAGAGGTTTCTGAGCAGCTTACCAACACACATGAAAGGCAGAATAGAATTTGTGAATCCCCGGACTATGGATGAAGCCATTCGTAAAGCTCGAATGTGCTATCAACAATCCAAGGCAAAAGGGAAGATTGGCAAGACTTGGCAGCCAAAGAAATGACAAAAAATTAATTCAAGTTTCAAAGGTGCCAAAAGTGGCAACTTTAAGAATTATGTACGAAATCCTGGCAGTAAACAGTTTGGCATAAATTATCAGAGGACCAAATGGCCAGCAGACGAAAAGCCTACAGAAGCATCCAGCAAACTTGAGCAAGGGCAGTGGACCAAGCCACCCTTACAATGTTGGGGTTGTGGTGAAGCACATTACTACAAAAACTACCCACAACGAACACGAAATGATGTTGTAGCAAACTTACAGGAAGCTTCTACTATGGGTGATGTAGCACAAAACATTCCCCGTATTAATGCGGCATTGGAGGACCGGCAAGCAAATTATCAGCCCACGATGATTGAGCTGGAAGGTAAAATAATATCTCAGTCTGTTTCTATTTTAGTAGATCCGGGCGCAAGTCTGAGTTATATTAGTCCCAAGACGGTAGAGTTGTGTAGATTGAAAGAGCAAAAATTAAAAGTTCCTGGCTAGTGTAGCTAGCCACAGGAGCAAAGCGTAAAGTGACTGCTAAAATTCCGAATTGCATATTAGAAATTTCAGATCAGCAGTTACAAGTAGATCTGAATATTCTACCATTGGGATCATATGATGTGTTATTAGGCATGGACTAGTTAGAAAAGCATTGGACCTTAATAGATTGTAAAAAAAATATTATCTACTACAGAATGCAAGATGACACATGGAAAGAGATTCAAGGAATCAAAAAGCCATTGCAGATACACCCAATCACAACATCCCAAATGAGTAAGTGTATAAGAAAAGGATGCCAGTTGTATGCAATTCAGGTAGGGTATGCAGATTCTAAGGAAAAGTCACCTTTAATGGAAGATATACCAGTGGTGCAGGAATTTCTAGATGTCTTTCCAGAAAACATTCATGGTTTACCACCAAGGAGGGACATTGACTTCACCGTAGAATTGCTGCCAGGAGCTTCCCCGGTGTCCAGGGCTCCTTACAGAATGAGTGTGCCAGAGCTAACTGAGCTGAAAATGCAGTTACAAGAACTGTTGGATAAAGGGTACATTCGTCCAAGTGTGTCCCCGTGGGGAGCACCAGTATTATTTGTTAAAAAGAAAGATGGGACCATGCACATGTGCATGGACTACAGACAGCTTAATAAGTTAACTGTAAAAAACAAGTACCCCCTACCAAGAATTGATGATTTATTTGATCAAGTAAAAGGGGCCACGGTGTTTTCTAAGATAGATTTTAGATTCGGATATCATCAGATTCGAATTAAGGATGAAGACATTTGTAAGACAGCATTTCGTACCAGGTATGGACATTACGAATTCGTGGTGTTACCCTTTGGACTGACAAATGCACCAGCAACCTTTATGAGGTTAATATATGGAATCTTTCATCCTTTCTTGGATAATTTCGTACTTATTTTTATAGACGATATTCTAGTATATTCTAAAAATCAGGAAGATCATAAGGAACATTTGAGAATTTTCCTGGATATGCTAAGAAAGCATCAGCTGTACACTAAGCATGGTAAATATGATTTCTTTAAAACAGAAATCCAATATCTAGGCCATGTTATTTCAGCTGAAGGAATAGTTGTTGATCCCGAAAAGATCAAAACTATTATAGAATGGCGAGTACCCCAGAATGTGGCAGACATTAGATATTTTATGGGGCTAGCTGGGTATTACCGAAGATTTATTGAGGGATTTTATAGAATTGTTTTTCATATTAATTCCTTACATAAGAAAGGAAAAGTTTTCAAATGGACCACGGAGTGCCAAAACAGTTTTGAAAAACTGAAACAGCTCTTGACTACAGCTCCTGTGTTAATAGTAGCCGACCCCAGCAAAGAATTCGAAGTATGCACGGATGCAAGTAAAGAAGGTGTTGGGGCAATCCTGTCTCAAGAAGGCAAAGTGATAGCTTATGAATCCATAAAGTTGAAGGAACACGAGCAGAGATATTCTGCATATGATTTGGAATTGACAACAGTAGTTCATGTGCTCCGGGTATGGAGACACTACTTGTTGGGCAAAAAGTTTGTATTAAATACAGATCATAGCAGCTTGACGAGTTACTTCAAGCAAGCGGATTTGAATTCAAGACAGGCAAGATGGAATTCTTTCTTAAGTGAATTTGACATGGATATTCAGCATGTCAAAGGAAAGGAAAACCGAGTAGCTGACGCTTTAAGCAAAAAATTACATGGTATATATGAGCTATATTATAATCAACTAGAAAACAAATTTTCAGAGCAAGTAAAGAAAGAAGCACAAAAAGATCCCGAATATCAGTTCTTGTGGCATCAAATGGAAGGAAGCAAAAAGTTGGGAGGCACATCTGAGTATGGAATAAATGACGACCAGATGTTAACCTTCAAAGGTAAAGTATATGTGCCTAATCGATTAGACCTGAAAGAGTTGATAATGAATGAATATCATCGCAGCAATTATGCAGGTCATCCGGTTTACCAGAAGATGTTGACCGCGATTAGAAATGTATTTTTCTGGCCTGGTATGCGAAAGAATATTGCGGAATATTTAAGTAAGTGTTTGGAATGTCAACAGGTGAAGGTAGAGCATCAACATCCTGCAGGATTTTTGCAGCCCATACCTATACCCGAATGGAAGTGGGAAGTCATATCTCTAGAATTCATCATGGGATTACCAAGAACAAAAATACATAATGATTCTATAATGGTTGTAGTGGACAGATTGAGTAAATCTGCACATTTTATACCCGTCCAGTCTACTTACAAGATTGTACAAATAGCTGATATTTTTATGAAGGAAATTTTTAGATTGCATGGCATTCCAAAGACTATCATTTCAGATCGAGATGTTAAGTTTACTTCTGTTTTTTGGAAAATCTTGTTTTCAGGATTGGGAACGCAGATAAACTTCAGTACTGCCTATCACCCCCAGACCGATAGTCAAACGGAGCGAGTGAACCAAGTTCTGGAAGACATGTTGCGCATGTATGTGATGAAGCAGCCAACTAAGTGGGAAGATTACTTGCACCTTGTTGAATTTTCTTACAACAATGGGTATCAGGAATCTCTGAAAATGAGTCCTTTCGAGGCCTTGTATGGGAGGCAGTGTCGCATGCCCATAAATTGGAGCAACCCTAAGACAAAGCTAATGTTGGGACCTGAAATGCTTGCGGAAATGGAAGCAGAGGTGAGAAAAATAAGACAAAATCTGAAGGCTACACAAGATCGACAGAAGGTCTATGCAGATAAGAAAAGGTCTTATCTTGAGTTCATAATAGGAGATCATGTGTACGTAAGGATCAAGCCAAAAAGGAGTACCTTACAGTGGGCCTCTTGTGCCAAATTGGCTCCCAGATTTTGTGGACCCTTTGAGATTTTGGAGAGGGTAGGACCTGTAGCCTATCAGCTAGCATTACCCAGCCATATCCAAGTATACAATGTATTTCATGTGTCTCTGTTGAAGCGTTATGTACATGATTTGAAGCATGTAATTCATTGGCAGCATATAGAGGTAGGATAGTAATGAAATCCTAACTTGTAATGTGATTTCCTTTGCGAGAAATTGACCTGGAAATTGTTTATTGTTTCAGATAGAACCGGATGGAGAATTCATGGTCGAGCCGCAATGCATACTTGACCAAAGGGAAATCATGCTCCGAAAGTGAGCTATCACCCAAGTGAAAGTGCAATGGAAGCACTTCAGCACGGATGAAGCTACTTGGGAAGATTAAGGGTTCATACGGAAGGCTTACCCAGAACTCTTTTCAAAGCTAAAGTGAAACACCGAGGATGGTGTTACTTCCAGGGGGGAAGCTGTGACAACGACATTTACTGCTAACTAATTGGTTAAATTAGTTTAGTAATCTTTATTATTATTTGTTAATGAAAACTACTGAGACAATTGTTATGTGGATGGAAAGGTTGTTTTCCATCTTGTTATTTTGAAATAATAAAAATTAAATCAAGAAGAAAAGTAAAAGTAATAAAGGTTGATAATAATGTTGTTCCAAGAACTGGAAAGTGGTTGGGAAGTTGGAGCAGTTACCCACTCTTCTCAGGATAAGAGAGTTATTTCAAGAGGGAGTGGGGGTTCTGTGAATGGATAGACAGAAGGAGAGATTTTCCTGAGCTGGGTGTACCAGTGGAAAATACTCTGAAATTCTAAAGATTCTGGCTTGACTGGACCACAGGTCCTGAGGTTATAGCAGAATAGTGTCTACTGCCAACTTGAGCTTTCCAGTGGAAGCACGGGGGAAGAGCTGGAAGTTATTGCCGCTCTTAAGGTTGGGAAGAACATCAGCCAGACAAACGCAATTTGCAGATAAGTATTCATTGTAATATGTTCTGAATACTAAGGCAAACAATTGTTAATAAGTACAGATATATAAAAATTTGAAATAAATGATAACCATTATCTTGAATGGAAAATATAAATGTAAGTGATAATTGATTTCATTTTGTGGTGAAGGTTAATACTCTGTAATATTAGTATGTATAGGAAGATTCAGTTTTTTGTTATTATAAATTTTGATAAATTGTTGAAGAATTATCACAAACAAATATCCTAACAGTCGGAATCGAACTGTTAACTCCAAGTAACAGAGGGAAACCTAGAATATCTCATTCAATTCCTGTCTAGCTATACACGGAACAGTTATGGGTGGTCTGGTCACCATTAACTATGAGAGAACAACAATATTAACAGTGATTATCAGGGAAATACCCTTAAAAAATTTGCTAGAGTATGTTCAAGAGCATAGTAGACTTTATACTCTTAAAAAAAAATAGAGAAAACTGAATTCCAGAAAACCCTTAAATATTGTATATCAGAAAATAACAGTCATTGTGTGCCAAACAAGAACTTCAGAAATTATGGGCTAAAGACCGACCTGAGGTTCCTTTTTTTGTCTTTCTAATTTTCTACTATTGCAATGGTACAGTAAGACTGTAAATAACATATATAAACAGAAGTAAAACCCAAATAGAAGTTTTGTTATAGATAAAGCCGGACGCTATCTCTACCATTACCGCATGCAAATGCCGTGAGTATAGAAATTGTAAATAAATCATAGAAACATCATTACAAAAAATCGGGATTCCGAACTATAAAAGAAGAAGCGAAGACTTTGCAAACAGTTAAAACATCAAACAGATCTCTCTGCCGATTCTTAAGGAAAAACTATGGGTAAAACCCAAAAATGATATGTATCAACTGTAACATTTGAACCATCGTAAACATTATTCCAAAGGGAGAAGGCCTATTAAACTGTTACAATCCCCGTCGAAATAAAATTACACAGTTCATTTTTTTTTTACATAATTCAAATAAGTCCTTTTGGAAACAGGAAAATAAAACTCAGATGAAAATCTGAAGTATTCAAGATAGGATTCTGAAGTATTGCTTGCAGAAGTGCCATGAAAGTCGTCGAGTAAAACCTCAGAGCATACCTGGAGAATTCGAGTTGATTAAGTCGAAGCCAAATTTACAACTGAGTTCAACAGAGAAGAAATTGCCATGTGGATTTGAGAGCAAACCTGCTAAACCATCTTTCAAGCGAAAGTAAGAATCGGGGGTATAAGCCATACGGAATTCATAACAACCAATGCCGAAAAAAATATTTATAAATCTGATTTATTTACCTGAATATACCACCGAAGGGTTTACCAGGCGCGTCCTCTCCATATCTAAGGTGTAACAGTGAAAATTTAAGCATAAGATACAATGGATTTACTGAACCGACTCACCGTTTGAGCAACCAGACTTCTGGACTCAACGGTGAACTGGTAATTTTAAATACATAATATAAGGATGAAAGTATAGGTCAGTGACCTGAGTGGTGTGAAGAAAAACCAAGACATTAACAAGCAGAGAAGAAAGATTACGAATCCACATTCTTAACATAGTTAATCCTAATGCAAAGCTTACCTACAAAGCTGAACTACGTTTCGCATCATGTTGCATAGCATTATAAACCTTCATGGAATCAGGGTTTCTGAGCTCGGCAAGAGTAAAACTCGGAGTAGCAGAGGATAAGTATGGAAACAAGAGTGCCATAGAGTAATTTCAGGATTGGCAGTATTACTTGGACCATTCTCGCCCGAACTCCATTGCATCAATCCACACCAAACAAATCAACGGCTCAGATCTACGAAGGACACATAGGGTACCCCCTTGGAAGCCGTGAGTTGTTACAGCTGTAGGGGAAAATCAGTTTTTGGATTACGCATTAAAGCCAACAGTACAACAACCCTGACTTCATTAAAATCTGAGTTGACAAGTGTATGTGGAACCCTTGTCATTTCATATCAATTTTCTAGCTTGGGATTTGAGTTAATTATAAAGTTGAGGTGGTAAATTCAATTACCATTACCAGCTTTTCTATTGAAAACCCGAATTTGTGATAACCTTTGTATATGCATGAATTATATTAAGTGGTAATGTAAAACTTTAATATTAGAGTTTTGTATAATGTGCAAATACTTCAAGCTGTGGAGTTATAATAACTCTAGCATAATAGTTAAAAGTAATTTTTTTTTTTTTTTTTTTAAATGTATGTGACATGACACTTTGTATCCGCCTTGTTGTTGCCACTGTATTTTTCTTCCAATGGTTTGAAGACTAATGTGGCAACGATCCATGGAAGCACGACTTGGGGCCTGCTCTTCTTGGTGATCATGACAGCTTGTGCTGGCAAGATTTTGGGTACGTTTGTTGTTTCAATTACGCATAGAGTTCCTTCTCACGAAGCAATGACTATGGGGTTCTTGATGAATACAAAAGGAAAAGATAAGAAGGTAAAAATCAGGTTTCATAAAAATGTTAAGTTCATTTGAAAGGAATTGAACATATTTAAATTCTTGATTTGGCTATTTTTTTTCGGGTTATGAATGACGAAGTGTTTGCAATTCTAGTGTTGATGGTTCTATACAGAGATTCATTACAACTACAATGGTAAGAGCCATATACATGCCAGCAAGGAAGGTCGCTCCATACAAGCACAGAAAGTTACAGAGAGAGAAACAAGAGGACGAGCTGGGAATCCTGGCTTGTCTGCACAGTACGAGGTGCATACCAGCGATAATAAACCTGATAGAGGCGTCAAGGGGTTTTCGAAAGTCTGCGTTCGGTTTCTACACATATTCAATGTGATAATATATTTTTTTAATTGAAAAGGTTATTGAGTGTTTTAAGGTGTTTATATATTCTCATAGTAACTCTCATTAATGTTCATGTATTTGTATTTTTATTGTTGTCATATAAATTAGTGTTCATTTTCTTTTGGTAGCCATTGAGGATGTTTTTGACCTATGATGTAATTTAATGTTCATTTATTTTTAATGATATGAGGTAAAGATTATAATCACATTGAGGTTTAAGTTGGATTATTTAAATGATGTAATTAGTTTTTATTGGTTGAAATATTTGAAAAATGAAAATTTTATAATTACTCAAGAGGAAAAATGATGAAATTGTTTATGTGTTTATCAGTCTGTAGTTGTAGTGTGAGAGTGTTTCCTCTATACTACTCTTTCCTTTGTTATTTCTCTTTCTTATGTTGCTCTATACTACTCTTTCCTATGTTACTGCTCTTTCATATGTTTCCCAATCTTGTTGTTCACTCTCTGGTGTTTCCTTGTTTCTTTTTTTCCTGTTACTTTTTTCCTATGTTACTGCGTTACAGATTTTCCTTTGCAACATATGGTGTAATTTCTAGTAAATATTTTATATAAAAATATGATCACATTAGTGATAATTCATAATATATTTATTTTCTATCTTCATTTATTTAGATTATAGAGATGTTGTAATGTTTAATATTTTAACTTAGTCAAAAAATAATAATAATAATGACATAAAATTATGTTGTAATGTTTAATATTTTAACTTAGTCAAAAAAATAATAATGACATAAAATTCTCTAGCCAATTATGGTAGAGATGGTGTAATATCATGTTTAACATTTTTTTATTTCAACCCATGGTTTTTCCTAGCCTTAATTTTCTCTAATGTGGCCAAGTGTCAGGAGGGATCAAACCTCTCTTTACTCTAAAAAAGATTAATATGACTCTAAGATAGTTATTTATAAAGCCCAACAAATGTTATAAAATGTCGAAATATGGGTTTCATTATCAATAATCCATATCTTCCTCTTGTATCTTTCCACAATATTAAATTCATCACATAAGTCACATCAAGATAAATATCGTATACCAATATTGGTGTATACGATATTTTTAAATCTTGCACATTGTCTTTGTGAAATTTCACTTGAATTAATTGTTATGAGCATTGTTAATTCTTGTCAATATGGGAAACAACATTGCATTTAGTTTACATACCTCATGCTTTTGAATCCCGCTCTCACCATAAATACCATTTACTTTGAATTTTCTCTTCATTCTATAAAAGAAATCCAAAACAATTTGTCATAAGTTACATATGTAAGTTTTAATAATATTGGGAGCTTATTAATCAGATTAATTACAAATGATTTGCCCAATCTCAATTTTGAAGAGAAAATACTAGACATTGAGAAAATCCATAGAAATCAAGTCGCCTCTCTTTTTTCATGCCTAACATGTTGATTCCTACTTATTTTAGTCCTCTCATAATGTTATATATTTTCCTGTTAAGAATTGAATTTAAATCTCTCAACAATCCACCACTCATGCAAATTTGGCGAAGCTCGGCATTAAGAAAATTCATAGTTGTAAACATTAAAAAAATCTTAGATTGGGATGAAAATAAAGTTTAGATATGAACTTGTATGAAATGACTATTATCCACGTTAAAAAACCTTAATTTGGGATTATAGCAATGAGAACTGTGATTTTGTTCATTTAATTTATAGCATCAAATACTCACTCATTTATTCTCAAGAATGATCATTCGAACCCCTTTTCATGATTCGATGCATCTTTTTTTGTCACACTCTTTCACTTTCTTCTTTTTGTTTCTTGCAACATTGACGTTAGTGTGATTATACTTTACAAATATTTCAAGAATTCCCCATAGCTCTCTTTCCTCCTACTTCATACCAAGCCCAAGAACAAACAGATGTATCCTTCATAACATTAATGCTTATAACAATATTTTTCAACCCAAGTGGGATTCTTAAGAAAGCTAAGTAGAAGGTAGTATAATGTATATTCTCACCAAAGTTATACATTAAGAATTATGCTCTAATATCCCAATTTTTCATGTTTGTTCTCTTGGTTTGAGTGATAAAGCGAGCAATAAATGTCCTCAATAAAAATAACATTATAACATACTTGGTGGCCATGATGAGTAATGTCATGTAGTTTCAATTTTCTATGGGTCTTGGGAAGCTCCATGTAGAAACATCTTAGCGTAAATAATAAGAAATATATGCAATCATGTTAGATTTTCATGTTCATAAAGGTCTCTAAAGTAGGTATTTGATCTCGTCACTTTTTTTATAATACCATGAAAGAACTATCACCCTTCAATAAAGACCTCAAGGCCTACTACAATTTCTTCTTAACTAATGATATCTAAAATGAACATGGTTCCTATGGTTTAGCATGATTGGGGTATGTTCAAAATATGAATTTAAGATGTAATGTTCTTTCATCATATTGGATGTACATAAACTACATCCTCTCTTATATGGGTGTCCATAAAAATGTTTAAGTTGTGTTTGGTTTAATGATTTATATCGCATTTTTAACGCTTTGATTCTCCTTCAAACAAAACGTTGTTCAATGTTTATGAATTTTTATTATACTAATGTATATATAAGCCATCAAATGGTTATATTTGAAATTATGAAGTATAATTATTATTAATTTTGAGTTAAATTTCAACTTATATATCTTGTTATTCATTAACTTTTAAAAAAATTTAAAAAAATGGAAAGCCAATATTATATTTAGAATATTTTTTTGAAGTGTGCACTTAGTTTAGTCTTCTCGATTGAAGTATACCTACTTTTTCAACTTTTCATAATGAAGAGATTGAATAAATGCATACATATCCTTCAACTTAAAATTAAGCATAAACCTTCAAATTTGATCACTAATGGGAGAGACACACGCACACACAATTTAATTTCCATCAAATTTCATATTTTCTTTGTATATGAGGAAAGACAAAGAAAATGTTAAGTCCTTGAACTACACATTTTAAGGGTCCTTATCTTCAAAAAAATTTGTATTTCTAGCAATATAAACTCCTTTCGATATTTTTAAGGAAGAATTTATATTTTCTTATTTCAATGTTCATAAGCCAATTTCTCATAGTCTCCTTGATGGAGTATCAAATGCATACATTTTTCAAATCCATTTTCTTCTACTTCTCTCCATAGCTTAATTACAAAATTATAGGACATGATAAGATAATAATTTGTTTCATCATCTTGTTTACATAAACATCACCAACCTAGACTTAGAAAAATTCCTCTTTTGCAATATGTCCCATGTAACAGTTTGTAGAAATAACCATATGAATATTTTGGATTTTTATCGGAATTAAAATTTCCATACCAATTTCCGCAATTAAATTTGTATATCATCTCCACATTTTGTTTCCAATTATTTATATCAAATTCTTAAGATATAATCTCCAAATCGATTGAAATATCATACAAGTTGGTCCTCTTCATCCCTTAACCTTAGAAAGCAATATTTAAGACTACTAGTGTAACTTTGACATAAGTCTACCTCCTCCTCCATTAAATCAACCCCCTTCCAAGTAAGTCATCCCTACTATCAAAAGGTGACCCTACACTAGCTAACTATCTATGCTACAATATAAAATCCCCTAGATCTTATATCTTGTATCATCTGAAATGATAGTTTGTGCTAATACCCACTTCTAGTCTAGTTGTATAAACAAATGTGTGCCTTGATTCCCTTTCCTATGTGCCAAACCAACCAATTTCCAATTACAAAAGGAAAAGTTGGAGAACTATTTTACATATGATAAAATCAATGTGCAATCATTCTAGTGATCTCCTGACCCATTCCTTCATAGAGTCAGGGGAACTATATTTATCTCTAATAACTTGTGCCCACAAACCTTCACCTTGAATTAATCTCCAAACATTATTTTCCACATAATTTTTTGAAAATAGAAATATTATTTTTAAGCCATATCCCCCTTAATCCTTTGGGATTACAAGTTTCTTCCAAGGGACTAGAGAATGCATTTTTTAACTTGATCCCCTAACCAAATGAATCTATATTAACATAATATTCTAATCAATTAAAAACACCTTTTCAAACCCATGCAAGTGACATCTAGTACACTAGAATTGCTTCTAATCTAGCTTTTACCAATGCCAAACACCCCCCTCTGAATAACCAATGATTACACCATATATTGTAGTTTTTCTCCACTTTTTCAAATATCATGTTAGTGTCAGAATATGCATTCTGCCATCAATGATCAAAATCACTCTTTTCATTCTCATTTTAGGTGTCTCACTCAGAATATTTTTAATCATTCCATTAGGTCATGCTAAAAATTGTTTCATTGATGGTAGCCCTACTCAATAAAACTTCACTCTCCCTTAGAAACTCACATTTGCTGACTCACCTTCATGTCTAGCTAAGCATAATAACACTTTTGAAAAAATGATTTCACCATGTCTTATCTAGTCAAAGTCAATCATGGAAGTCAGGTCATTCAAGGTCCCATTAGTTCATTAGGTTTTGTTTTTCAAGGTCCAAAAAAGCACCATTTCATCTCAATAAAGTCAGCAAATGTGTGAGAGTGACTCAATAAACATTTTATTTTCACCTGCAGAAGATCTTCAGCATGTAAATATCATATTTTTAAATTTGTAATTTTGATTTTTTATGATTTTCATATCAAAATGTCATTTTGATATGAAAATATAGATGTAATTTATTTTTAATTTCCTATGTAATTTTATGGTTTCTATATGTAATATTTTCAATCCCTAACTGCCAACTCAAAACACTCATGCCAAACTGAAGAATATAAATGAAAAACTCCAGCAAAATTAACCTGCAAAACAAAAAGTCAAAATTCAAAGAGCATTAGTGTGAAAATTTGAAAGAAGAAATGAAACATTAGAAAAGTGGGTTTTAAAAACATAAATCAAACCCACTCAAGTATAAAAGCCCTCAAAGACATAAATTCAAAGTTCATTTGCTTCCTACACCCTCAAAACAATGTGCATTTTTTAAAGGTGTTGCGCGCCTATCAAGAGGAGGGCATTTTTAACCTGGGTGTTGCGCGTTTGGTTGAAAACTCTCAAGGATTGCCAAAAGACCACTAAAAATCTCTCAAGTTTCACAAAGGGTTGCCTACACTCTCCAGCAAGCAAGTAGGTCACAAATCCATCACTCCTCTTCTCCTTCATCAATTTATGTGATGTTTAATTTGGTTTTGGTGTCTTAAGTTCAAAATGTCTACTAGCATCCCACTACCATTCCCACGTTTCAATTTACCCTATCCCAAACCCCCCATATCATAAAACACTTTCCCATAACCCTTACATAACTATCTCCTTGCCTAAGATTTCACCTCCTTCAAAACCCTAAGCCCTAGGTATTCATTTTCCTAGGCTTCCTATACCCTAACTATAATTAAATCCCCTATTCTAAAACCCCTCATCATCACTACCCCCTGTCACCTCCCTCATATCACAAATTCCTATTCCCATCTCCTCAAATTTCCTTACACCAACTCACACTTCTTACAGCTACATTCCATTCCATCATCTCCCTAGGGTTTTGACACCAAATACATCATGGCAGAAGAAGAGAACAAAAGTCATAGTTAGGAGGAAGAAAGAGAGGAGATAAGTCCATATTAAAAAGGAGGGAGAATCATTAGACATGAGCCAACAAATATGAGAGAACTCATGGCATCTCCCATCATTGTAACATGCTTTAAGCATGTAGGTTGTTTTGAGTTCTATGAGAAAGAACAAAGGGTCCAATACCATCCCATGTTGACCAGATTATTCATTTCGAACCTCCATGACAACCAGGTAAACTTTTTTGGTGTCACTTTCACTTTGTCCCCTGCCATCATATCAGCTGCAACTGGGATCCCAAATGTTGGGGAAAAATGGTTCAAGCAAGGAGAATTGAATCAATTCTATTATGAGCCATATATTAAACCAATGAACAAGAATGAGAGAAAGATTATTTTTCCTTTCTCTTACCTCCTAGACAGATATGTCCCTATGATGAAAATCATCATGACGTACTTTACTTATGAGGGTAGGTTTTCTAGACTCTACTACTATCATGTCCAGCTACTCATGCACTTCACAAGGGTCAGAATGCTCAATATACCTTATTATGTCTACTGAAGCATTGGCAAGATGGAATTTATTTCCCAAAAGAGAGATTATGATCATCAAATTCAAGGTCTCTTTCACCACTCCCTCATCAAGATGATGGTCCTCCATCACCTTGATCAGTTAAACATTGCATGTGACACCTTCATAACGAATGATATTTTCATTGTCCCACCTATTCAGCATGACCATGATGCACCTTCATCATCTCATCCTTCCACATCCATTCCTCCATCTCAACCTACAATTCATACATCATCGCCAGATCGGTCTCCTTCACCCACCTGACCACCGTCATCTCCATTTCACATTGAGATAAAGTCACCTAGCAAAGGTAAAATTAGCAGGCCTAAGAGGGCTGATTTGGGCACATTGGCACATACATATCAGAGAGGTCATAGGCAGGTGTTTTCCCCACAGATTGTGGGAGTGGCCCTACCTTCTTCACCAACAAATCAGGTACACAAAGGCAAGGAAAATATGGCATAGGTGGACATACATGAAGAGAAAGGCCTCCATGAGAAAGAGGCAGATTTTTAACTTGTAGACTTGGACACAATGGATGATGATAATACTTCCTTGATCATCCAAGAGAGGGAAGCCAAGATTAGAGTGCTCCAAGCTAATCTTGACAAGTCCAAGTTTGTCATTACTTTTCTCAAGCAAGAGAACCAGCAGCTAAAGACCAAACACTTCATTGATGAAGTGAGATGCATCAAAGCACAAAGATAGGTAGAGAAGGCTAAATACTTTCTTGAAGAGACACTAGAGAAGTATGGTGAAACTTATGATGAGGAGGACCAACCTCCAAAACAGATACCTAGTACTAGAGGGCTGAAAAGAGCTCTAGAACTAGAGAGGAAAAGAGAAGTCAAGCTTTCTAAAGAGCTGAACGTTGATGAACAAATGGAAATCGTGGTTAATCAAGACCGGGAGTATTTGTTTGAGAAGTTAAACGAGCACTTGGAGAAGCTCTTGGCCAAGGCTCAAAAGGAAAATGATATTCAAATAAGGATGGAAAAGCATTATGCCATGAGGAAGAAAATTGCAAGGGCCGAGCTCAAAAGAGCCAATGCAAAAATTGAAGTCTTGACCAAGCAAGAGGAGAAAAGGAGGTTAGATATACTTGTCGAGGTAACACTCCATGCCTCAAAAGAGCCAATGCAAAAATTGAAGCCTTGACCAAGCAAGAGGAGAAAAGGAGGCTAGATATACTTGTCGAGGTAACACTCCATGCCTCAAACACATGATCAGAAATCATCCCACCAATTTTGACAAGTTTTTGGAAAATTTTTCAAGTTTGTAAATTTCTATGTTTTTAGGGACATTTTTAGCACAGCAAAAATGTCAAACGCGTATCACCTAGGGTGTTGTGCTCTTTTCTGGGGAATCCAATGATAAAATGGTCACCACCTTTGAATTCATAATGATTATTACATTCACCCTATACATTTTCTAAGCATTTGGAGGCAAAGTGGTCAGTGAAAAGGGAAAAAAACCACCAAAAAACCATGTTTCTGCCTCATTTTTTGGCCTTGGCGTTACGCGTTTACCAGTCTTTGGAAAATGAGTTTTTGAAAAAGAAAATGAGCTTCATTTTGAAAACTGAAGGCAAGTCTAGAAATTAGACTTGAAGGGCTTTCCAACAAGCGATCATGGAGCAAATTTAGACATCGGGAAGGCACCCAAAAGTAGCCTTGAACAGAGGGGGCATGTTTGACACAGAGAGGGCGCGTTTGACAAGGAGATGGCATGTTTGGCAGTGTTCTGAAATTTTCATCTTGGGAAATGATGATTTTACCTATGTAAATTATGAAAATAAATGTAATTATCATGTTTTTACTATTACGTAGAGTAAATATATTAAGTAAATAAAACAAATGAGGTGTAATGAATCGGTTCACTTAAGTTAGGAATGAGTCACTTGGACCATCATATAATTTAGCTATTAGTTCATATTTTTGTGTAATATCTTCCTCAACTCATGGATTCGACCGCTGAGGATGAGTGAAGGTTGTTTTCATGTCTATTTAGTCCTTTTATTCATAATAGACAAGTGTTGGAATCAGTTTGATGTTTGCTAGTTGATCAAGGAAACTTTGTACTCAGTTTGGCCAAGCTAATAAAGAGGAGTTGCAGCTACTTTTATGGGATACTTGTGGTATTTAATGTCTATCATAGTTTACTCTTCAGTATCATATGTTTGAAAGTATTGTGTTCATGTTCACTTTCATTTCTATGTTATGATATTTTACATGTTTTAGTTGGTCTTTCAGTAATTAGAATACATGTTTGTACATGCTCTGTTTTGGGTAACTGATCATATTTTTTTCATCTTCTTATTTTTTAGAAAAATGCATCTCCTATGCTTTTCTCAGCCTTCTTACATCTTCAACACCATTCCATAAAAATTCTCTTCAAGTGATAATCATTATACCTACCTTGCCCCATTGATCTCTACAACCCTAAATCATTTTCCCTGCCCTAGCTTTCCTTGACCTAATTCCTGCATCCAGTGATTTCCCCAACCAAACAAATTCAAAACAACCCCCTGCACTCTATATCTAGCCTAAAAACCATAATTTCTCCATCCCTCCTGGCTATGACCCTTTTGGAGAGAGCCCTCTTCGGCTTGATAGGGCTAGCTATCAAGTCAAAAGCTTGGTTTGTGGTTACCTCTGTTAGGATTCCTTCCTCAGTCTTGGGAATTTGGCGAAGTGATAACATATCCATTATCAATATCATTTTTTATACATATTTACCTTGAGCTAGAAGCCCAAATATTTCATATCAATCTGCAACTCAATGAGGTTGATAGTGAATATATAGATAAGTGATAATATTCCTTTCCATCTTAGAGATATAGTAAATAGATATTGTTGATCTTTCAACATTTATTATCAGTCCAATGGCTAAGTAGAATACATCAATGAATTCTTTGAATTTCCCAACCACCCTCTTTGTGCCTTCACAAAATATTAAAATTTCCTCTACAAACAACATGTGTGAGACATAAAAATAATTGGATATATTTATCCCTTAAATTTGTGGTTCCCAATGATTTATTTTCATGATCTACTCAAGCCTTCTACCACTAAGAGAAAAGCAAGGGGGTATGGAGGAAATGCATTATAATTCCCCTTTTTCTTCTAAATAATGAAGTAGTCACACCATTTGTGAGAATAAAAAATGATATAAATGTTATATAATTCATCAACCAAGAAACAAATTGAGAGCAAAACACTAAGTGAATTAAAAGTAATCTTAAATAGAGCCAACTTACCATAATGTAAGTATTTGAAAGGTCCACCTTTACTGTCATATATGTTCTAAATAAAGTAGTCACACCATTTGTGAGAATAACAAACGATATAAATGTGATAGAATTCATCAACCAAGAAACAAATTGAGAGCAAAACGCCAAGTGCATTAAAACTAATATTAAATACATCTAGTTTACCATGTTGTAAGTATTTGAAAGGTCCACTTTTACTACCATACCCTAAATCAAATTTACCTTTATTCAGTGCATCCCTTTTATGAAATCCCCACTTGCTCATGGATTTGTATCACCTTAAGCAATCTGAATTGTTCTAAAGGGATCTCCCTGGAAAAAAATCATTTTGATATAATTTTATTAATGCATCTATAAAGAGAGATAAACCAAACATTTTCAAAATAGGTTTGGTTACCAACATTTGGAATCAAATTTATGAAGTATACATTGAATGCAGCTAGTATTTTGCCTCTTATTTCCATCAAGTTTTAGATTTAAATCTCATGGAGAGGAGTTGAGGGTGGTATTTAATTATGGAGTTTGAATATCCCATCGAGTGTCCCACAATCCTAATTATAGCATCCTAATGTTGGATAGATCATTTTCCTATCTTACATTAGATTTCACCTGGACAACCTTGTGTGTGTGTGTGTGTGTGTATGTGTGTGTGCATTCTAAGGAAGTATCATTTTACCAACTATTATTACATAAGAAGGACAATAAAAATTAAAAATTTCAATTTCTAGGTGTTATAAGCATTTAGACCAATCCTCTAAGGCTTGGTGGTCTATTATTTTATCATGTCTCATTACGTAATAAGTATATAACTTTGTGTCAAATGCTCATAACTGTTTTTCCAAAACAAATTTCATCACATACTTACATATTGATCATCATTAAATATTGACATTTTAATGAGATTTGTATATTTCACAGTCATCTAAACTCGAAATTTAAAATTTTTCATAACAGCAATAAAGAAATATTCTAGTAAACCCAAGGATCATGATTGAAATATATGTGATGTCCATTCTATTCGATAGCCAAACTCCTTGGTCTAGATTAAGCACTTATTTAAATAAAACATCAACAATTACATTCTTATCTTGTAAAATATGATTAAAAATTAATTGTCCCTTCCCAATATCAAGAAATAGTGGTTAAAGTGTAAATTTTTCAGTGCAATCTCCTACCTCGTCCACTTTATAAAAAGTACTAAATTCTCAAAAATTTTGATATGTGATACTCCATATTCATAATTAAGAGTTAAAAACTAGTTTGAGCATCATAAGTTCATAAAACCATTTGTTCCATGACCCACTCCAACTTTGAAAGAAATGTTATGAGACACTAAGAGGTTTAGTATCCTCTCTAGTCCACCCCTACGGGGATCTCCGTATGAGGTTCCATAAAGAAATTCCAGGGAAAATATCTATTAATTTTTTCAACAGGAAACTACCTTATATTTTTATTTATTTGTATATGAGGAAAGACAAAGAGAATGTTAGGTCCTTGAACTGCACATTTTAAGGGTAATGTATCCTCATCTTCAAAAAATAATTGTATTTCTAGAGATCCAAACTCCCTTCAATACTTTAAAGGAAGAACTCTATATTTTCTTGTTTCAGTGTTCATAAACCAAATTCTCATAGCCTCCTTGATGAAGTATCCTATGCATACATTTTTCAAATCCATTCTCTTCCACTTCTCCCCATAGCTTAGTTACAAAATTATAATACATGATAATATAATAATTTGATTCATAATCTTGCTTACATAAACAACACCAACCTAAACTTGAAAAACCCCTCTTTTGTAATATGTCACATTAAATATTTCTCTTGTGTAGCAATAACAATATGAATATTTTGGATTTTGATGGGCATTAACACTTCAACACCAATTTCAACCATTAAATATGTATATCATTTCTACTTTTTGTTTCTAATGATTTGAATTAAATTCTTAGGATACAGTCTCCAAATGGATTTAAAGATCATACAAGTTGATCATATTCATCCCTTAACTTTATAAAGCAAGCTTTAAGGCTACTAATTTACCTTTGACATAATTCTACATCCCTCTCCCTTAAACCAACCACCTTCGAAGTAAGCCATCTCTATTAACAAAAGGTGACCCTACTCTAGCTAACTATCTAGTCTACAACATAAAATCCCCTAGCTCTTAGATCTTATATCATATGAAATGCTAGTTTCTGATAATCCCCACTTCTATTTTATGTGTATAAACAAATGTGTGCCTTGTTTCTCTTTCCCATGTTTCAAACCAACCAATTTCCAATTACCAAATTAGAAGTTGGAGAACTAGTTTCCAAAGGAAATCATTTTATAGGTCCCCTAACTCATTCCTTCATAGAGTCAGGGGAACTATATATATCTCTAATAGAACTTGTGCCCACAACCCTTCACCTTGAACTAATCTCCAAACATTCTTTGCTTCATAATTTTTTGAAAATAGAAATATATAATTTAAGCCCTAGCCCCCTTAAGCCTTTTGGATTATAAGCTTCTTCCAAGAGACTAGAGACTGCAGTTTCTAGCTTGATTCCCTAACCATATGAATCTATAAGATAATCTACTAATTGATTCAGAACATCTATTGGGATCCATGCAAACAACATCTAATACACTAGCATTGCTTCTATTATAGTTTTTACCAATGCAAACACTCCCTTCTAAAAATCCAATTGTTAAACCATAGATTGTGTGTTTTCTCTACTTTTTAAATTATTCATTCTCAATATCATTTTTTATGCATATTGGCCTTGAGATAGGATCCCAAATATTTCATATCAGTATCTCACTCATTGAGGTTGAAATGGAATCTATGGATAAGTCATAATATTCATTTCCATCTTATAGATATAGTAAAGAGATATCGTTGATTTGGCAATATTTATTATCATTTACTAGCTAAGTAGAATAAATCTAGGATTTATTTGAATTTTCCAACCACCTTCTTTGTACCTTCACAAAATATTATAATTTCCTCTACAAACAACATATGTATTACATAAAAATAATTGGATACATTTATCCCTTAAAGTTGTCATTCTCAATGGTTTCCTTTTGTGATCTACTTGTTAGTTTTTGTAGCATCGGATGTGTTCTAGCCTCGAGATTTGGCAGAGAGGTTAGAATACATGTATTCTCCAATACCCATAATTTTTTTCTCGAAATTCCACCTAGAGACGACTTAATTAAATTAATTTCTCAGTTTTTAATATTTCCTAGGTCTAAACTTAGGAAATATGATTAATTAAAAGGAATTAATTAATTCATGGTGAGAATCTTATAGAAAAAGACATGGACTGATTTCTAGTTAATATTAGCCATCGATTAAGTTTTAATCATGGTAATTGAAGTCTCAACGGAATATTATAAGAATAACTCGACAGGGCTTGGAGCAGATACTTGCAGAGTTCGATTTCACTTGCAAATCAATTTCCAATGTAGCATTGTTTTATTGTCGGAGAGAGAGCCAGTGAGCTCGAAGCAGTGAGAGAGGGGTAGGGATAGTAAGGTAGGAAGAAGCTTTTCCAGTTTCGATGAGTGCATTGAAGAGAGGCAGTGATCTGAATCTGAATGTTAGTTTTGTTGTACTAATTTCATCTTCAAAATTATAAATAAATTGATGATCATTTGCTTCATGTGCATAGGTTTCTTGAGGTGTTTGTGAGTGTTAAACAGGTAAATGTATTGAGGTTTATGTTAAATTCGTGAGCATAATAACATTAAAACATAATTTTGAATAGAAGCAATAAAATGTACATCAAACCATCAAATGATCCATTAACACAGTGTTTTGATGAAGGATTTCACCCCTCCTGGGCTACATCTCCTTGGTCCAGCTTCCATGGCTTGGGCCTCTGTATTAGCTAAAAATGGAAAAATTTGTTGTTTACAATCATCTACTGCTCCTGAAACCTGCTCCAACATGCTCAGAATGTCTGAATCATCTAGGATAGACTCTTATTGAGCCCAATTTGGTCGAATTTTCCAAAATTTATGGCCTAATCAATTATGGCCTAAGAAACTCCACTAAAACTCGAGAGAACTCCAGTTAGCATCGTTAATTTTGGATTCCCGCCATAAAATGGCGGACTCCGCCAAACTGCTGTTGAATTAAACTAGGCTTAACTATCAGATAAGCATGGATTAATTAAAATTAAACATGGTTTTAGTGCTAAATGCATGTTTTAACATAATCCGGATTAACACGCAAATAAACATTGATTAAGGGTTAAATTAAACCTGTTTGTATGGTTTAATCCGATATTAGCATAAGCCTTCGCCTTTGGTTATAGCATTGCGGTTCTATGTATGAGGGGGCTGCCCCCCTCCTCCGCCCGCCAATTCAATGGGATGGAAAAAAATATATGTCGCGGCCAATATATATTAAGATATGTTGTGCGGTATGGTGGTAAGACTTTGTGTTAGTGCAGGAGAGGTTGCGAGGTCGACCCCAACCTCTGCCCTTCCACCTGTAATAAAATTTTTCCATACCACGTAATAAAATTTGACCTTAGCACTTAACCATAATTTCAGCCTTGGAGGGGGGGGTGGCATGTGGCGGCCTTCGGGCTTTCCACGTATCCTATTCCCATTGGCTCCTCCCACAACCAGTAAAAACATAACATATCACCCACTTAGAAACCATCCACAAAGTGACACTTAGCATAGTTTCATTGGGAAAAATGAAGGAATATTCCCAGAATATTCTTTTTTTATTAACTAGGTTTCCATGTCACCATTCTATCATTTCTACAAAAATTTTAGATGTTTAGGAAAACGAATAGCAAGCTCTATCTTCCTCATATAGAGTCGGTTTTTTATGAAACGAATTGCATCAAATTCTTGGCGACGAGCACTTCGTGGTCATTCAGGTTTCGATTAATTCTGAGAACTTCCATTTTTTAGCTTAACATTGAGCACCTGATCATTCCTCCCCACTAGAAGCCTTTTGGACCCCAAAATCACTTTTATTACTAAACATGTGGTGTTGAACCCTTAGTTAAACTGAGAGGGGGGGGGTAAATAAGTTTAATGCATTCATGGACTTTTAAACTTTCTTTGATACTTATTTACACCTTCATTTCATTATGAGCTTAATATACAATGGAAAAACAATCTTAATAAATGAGCACCAAGTATAAAGCAGATTAAATACAGAATATCAACACATAATCATCATGCACGTAGATAACATATATAAGTGGAAACCCATAAGGGAGAAAACTACATCTTATTATTGTTGTGATGCAAAGGCAAGCTCCAACTCTCTCTCACCACTAATTTTCTGTAGGCTCCAACCTACAGGAGGCTACTACCTCAATTCTGCAAGCTACAACTTGCAAAGAAGCTCCAACTCCCATCTATTTTTTGCAGGCTACAACCCACAAGAGGCTCCTACCTCAGCCAGCTACAATTGGACATCTATCAAGCTACAAATTGATATGGAAGCACCAACTTCCTCACACTACAATGAAAACACATGTTGATTTACCTGGATACCAGCTCTGTTCTATTCCTTCTTCACTGATGTCCTCCAGCCTTCATATCTGCCTTAAATCATCTCTGGATATACACAACTTCTCTTCCTTCTCTTTCTTCTTATTATTCTTCCACTCTCTAACATCTCTATACATATGACATTAACATAATTTATAGAGATCACCTCATAATTGTTCGCATTCCATATGGGAATATGAAATGAATAGGTATGACTCTTTGCCTTCCACCTTCTCATTTTCTTGCCCAGCACATTCAGAATAATATAACAGTATGTACACATTTCAGTATCACAGTGGAGTTTTGCTTTGCTTATGGAGACTTGCCTTTGCATCACAAACAATATAAAAATAAATAAAGCATTTTCAGTTACAATCAATGATTTACTCAGCCCATCAGTTTCTTCACTTTGTTGTGCGTTTGTCCTCTTCTGCTTGTTGTCCCTTTGTCTTTTATTTTTTCGCAGTTACATTTCCAACTGTACCGTTGCATTAGTTGACCCATGCCTTTATGCTTTACACCACCTCTGCCTATTTCATATCTTACCTGCAGCATTCTATGCTCTTCTATGCTCCTTTGCTCTGTGTCGGGTTACTTACCCGAGTCTCCTTCTGCCCACGTTCAGTCTTTGTTATCAGACTGTCGCAACTGCATAACATCTCTACAGGAGTGTCGGGTCATTTGCCCAAAGTTTTCTCTCGTGTTCAGCCTTTCCTTTTTTACTCACAGCCGCATCTACATGACACTGTTCTGCATGGGGTCGAGTCCTTTTACTTACCCAAGCCTTTTCTTGTTGTGTTCAACCTTTCCTTTGTTACCCTAGTCGTCCTCTGCTTCCAACATTTTCTTCATAAAATCACATAGCCTCAGACTTGAAATACATCAGATCTTAACTTCGAAATTTATCGCATCTGGTCTCATATCATATTTTGGCATAGCAAAGGTTTTACGTTATAATTCCATTTTCCACCTCCGATGTGATTTAACACTAGAAAGGCTCGGCATACACGCTTAACTTTGGTTGAAGGGTCCCACAACGCGTTGACCAATCACAGCGCATCGCATTTCTCTTGCCCACAAGTTTCCCACTCTACAGTTAGCGATAAACCTTAAACCTTGCGATATACGATTTGCGCTCGTGCGTGGTGCTGCCACGTGGATTCTCTTCATCTCATCGCATCGCAAAAACCTTACCGCATCGCAACCAAAATAATATTCTTTACAATGTCTTCAAGTTAAACCCTATATCTTGCAGGATGCGACGTTGCGCAAGGGTGACATGTGTCTCTCCATTTTGCATCATAGAATATTTAACTTTACTTGCGATCGCCTTATTTCTATCCTTTAAGTGCTACGATGTGCAGTATGCAGTTCGTCGTCCGGCATTGATCTGCCCCCAGATCTAACAGTCCTCATCTAATCGCACTTCACACTTTATAATATTTAATTTGTGGTTATACTCTATTTCTTGCGATGTGTGATATTGCGTTGTGTCGTCGCATGTCCCTTCTTCAATTCGCATCGCAACTAATTTAACTTATCTTGCAACGCCTTAACACTTACCCACTATACTTTGTGATTTGCGCTTTTGATCTCCGCCGATGTGATCATCATTGTTGATCTTCCCAGATCTACCGTCCTCATTGTTGCTTGCAATTCGATTGTATTTATGCCCCGCATATCTTACGATGGATCATATCTGTCCATTTCTTGCCTTTTTTTTTGCGATCTAATCCCGACCGTCTACTCACCTTCGCACGGCTCTTCTTCGCCTCTTACGCCTGCTTTGATCTCAGTCGTCCATCTCTTACCTTTGTTGCTACGATCTAATCGTGACGTCCGTTCACCTCCCTTGGAATTCTTTTGAAAGAATTCTCTACCTTAGTCAATTTTTCGTTTGTTTACACAGTCCCACTCTATGACTCCAGCTCTTGATTCTCTTGCATCTACCTCTCGTCTGTCGCCTCTTCCTGCTTCTTCTATGTGCAGGATATCTAGTCCTCACTGTCTCTAGCAAATCCGATTGCCTTCAATTATCTCTGCCTCTTTGTTGTCTCTGTTGCATTCGCTACGTGTGCTGCATTTGCTGCCTCTGTTGTCTCTGCCTCTTTGCTACCTATGATGTCTCTACCTCTTTGCTGCCTATGCTACCTCTGCTTCTTTGATGCTTCTACGAATCTCTCCTTTCCTACCTTAACTTCTTCTCTATTTCCTCTGCTTCTTTCTACTGCCTTTGCCTTATAGCTGATGATTCTGGTGTTGCTCCTATCTGTATCTTTGCCATCAATGACAATATTTCCAATAGTCTCCCCCTTTGGAATTGATGGAAATACTCCAATACTTCCTCCAGGATTTCCTCCCCTTCTCATTCTGAAAGGTGTCTTTTCTTCCTCTGCTTGATTTTCCTCCCCCTTTAACATCAATGGCAAAGGGTTGCACATTTCCCAGTGTGGTTTCTATATTTTCATAATACTCCGATCTTGAGGACCTATTCCATGCACTGTTCCATTGCTCTAGCTCTTTTGTGACAACTTTTATTGACTGCTCTCCCCCTAGAATGATGCTTTCTTGTCTAATATTTACTATCACTTCTCTACTGCACTGATCTCGTTCCTTGTATGCTGCCTTTTCTAGTGTATTTCCAACAGTCTCCCCCTGAAACCAGTATATATATATATATGTATATGTATATGTATATGTATATGTATATGTATATGTATATGTATATGTATATGTATATGTATATGTATATGTATATATATATATATATATATATATATATATATATATATATATATATTTTTTTTATTTTTTTTATTTTTTTTTAATACCATATCAGAGAGTAACATCTGCAGACACTACCCATAGTTTGTCTCTTTGATATTCGAATGGTTCTTTAGCAAGAGGTTTTGTGAATATGTTTTTTGTATGTTCCTTTGTTGGTACATATTCCAGCTTCACTATTTTTTGTGCTACTTGTTATCTAAGTAAGTGGTACTTTATTGGGATGTGCTTTGTTTTTTAATGAAGTACAAGATTTTTTGATATACTTATTGCACTAGTATTGTCACATTTGGTAGAAATGGGTTCATCAATGCTTACCATCATGTCTTGGAGGGTTTGTTTCATCCACATTACTTGTGTACAACAAGTTGTTGTTGCTATGTATTATGCTTTTGTTGTAGATAGAGAGATAGAAGGTTGCTTCTTGCTTAGCCATGCCACCAGAATTTCTCCCAAATAAAATGCACCTCCACTTGTGCTTTTCCTATCATCCACACAGCTGGCCCAATCTGCATGTGTGTATTCTGTCAATGTGAAGTTTTTCCTTTTGGATACCATAGCCCATAATGTGCAGTTCCTTGCAGATATCTGAATATCCTCTTGATTGCTAGCAAGTGATTTATTTTTTTGTTGCTTGATATCTTGCCACGAGTCCTATTGTCAACATAATGTCTGGTCTAGAGGCACTTAGGTATATCAGACTTCCAATCATGGATCTGTAAATACTTTGATCTACATCTGAAAATCCATCATCAGCACATAGTTTGCATCCAGTGATCATGGGAGTTGACACAAGTTTGCAGTCTTCCATTTGGAACCTTTTCAACATCTCTCTTAAGTATTTTTCTTGTGAAATGAATATTCTTGTGTTCTTTTGTAGCATTTGAAGTCCTAAGTAAAAGGTGAGCTCTCTAATAATATACATATCAAATTCTGATTTCATCTCTTCTGCAAATCCTTTTTCTAACTCATATTTGTTGCTACCAAACATGATGCCATCTACGTATACTACTACAATTAAGAGTTAATTTTCATCAGCCTTTATGTACAAATTGTTGTCTACTCCTCCTTTCTTGAACCCTTGTTTTTGTAAGTATTTGTCCAGCCTTGAATACCATGCACGAGGAGCTTGTTTCAGACCATATAAGGCTTTCTTTAATCTGCACAGGTAGTCACGTTTATCTGCTAAGGAGAATCCTTCAGGTTGTTCCATGTAGACTTATTCCTCTAAATATCCATTCAGGAAGGCAGACTTCACATCCATTTGATATACCCTGAAATCATGATAGCATGAAAAGGCCAAAAAGATTCTAATTGCTTCCATTCTAGCTAAAGGGGAAAAATTTTCATCATAATCAAGTCCTTCGATTTGAGAATATCCCTTGCATACAAGTCTAGCTTTATTTCTGATTACCTGCCCTTGTTCATTCATCTTATTCTTGAATATCCATTTTTTGCCAATGACATTTTTCCCAATGGGTCTTGGCATTAACTCTCAGGTATTGTTCTTCTCAATTTGGTCTAGTTCTTCATTCATAGCATTTACCCAGTTTTTGTGTTTGCTAGCTTCTTCGAACTTCTTTGGTTCTATTTGTGATAGCATGGCTAGGTATACTACTTCTGTCTAATCAGCTAGTTATCTTCTAGTGTGGACTCCTGCACTCTTGTCCCCAATGATTTGATCTTCTGGATGGTTCTTATGAGTGTGTCTTGAGGGACCTTTTGAGTTTAATTCAGTATGTTATTTTTTCTTTCTATGTTCATCATTATCTTGGTTTTCAACTTCATGATCATCTGGAGGATTGGCACAGCTTGTGCTTCTTGTTCTATTTGGTATATCTTCGTCGAATCTCACATCAATGCTTTCCACAATTTTGTGCAGTATTTTGTTGTAGCACCTGTAACCCTTACTCTTGAATGCATATCCCAAAAATATTCCTTCATCAACTCTTGCATCAAACTTCCCCAGTTTTTCATCATTATTTTTTATGAAACACTTACTAACAAAGACTCTAAAGTGTTTTATTGATGTTGGTTTCGCATGCCATAATCGTAAGGAGTCTTTTCAAAATTTTGTCTTAGATGAGCTTTGTTAAGAATGTGAATAGTTCTATGTACTGCTTCTGCCCAGCAGGTTTGGGGAATGTTACTTTCTTGTATCATGACTCTGGTAATCTGGTGTACTGACCTATTTTGCCTCTCTACCACTCCATTCTGTTGAGGTGTACCTGCAATTGTAAACTATTGTTTTATCCCATATTCATTGCATAGGTCTGCAAAATCATAGTTCGTGAATTCACCTCCTTTGTCTGATCTGATGCATTTTAGCTTGCATCATGTTTGATTTTCTGTCAGTAAATTAAATATCTTGAATTTATCTAACGCTTTGGATTTATATTTGAGAAATGCCACCCACGTCAATCTGGTAAAATCATCTATTATCGGCATGAAATAATATTCTCCACCTAGTGCATTAGTTCTTGAAGGTCCGCACAGGTCCATGTGTACAAGCTGAAGTGGCCTACTTGTAGATAGTTGATCTTTGGCTTTGAATGATGTGTGGGTTTGCTTTCCCAGTTGGCAGGAATAACATATGGTATTTTGAGGCTTCTTTATTACAGGCATATCTCTGACAGCATTCTTCTTGCTCAGACTGATGATGTGGTCAAAGTTTAGGTGTCCCAATCTTCTATGCCATAACCATGATTCATCAAGTTTGCTTATGTGGCATGCTTCATTCTCTTCTTCTACTATATAGAAATTACTTTCATTTTGAACACCTCTGATCAAGGTCTTCCTTGTGGTGATAGACCTTACTTCACAATCTTGGGCTCTGCAAAGGACCTCGCAGCCTTTATAACACATTTGACTGACGCTTAGCAGATTTTCTTTTATCCCGTCCACAAATAGTACATCTTGAGCCTCTCCTCTTGCATTATTCAGACTGACTGAGCCTTTTCCTTTGATTTTCCCTGCGTTTCCATTGTTGAATGTTACATTTCCATATTTCTTTTCATCAAAGGTTATAAACTTGCTTCGGTCTCCAATCATATGCTTTGAGCATCCACTGTCCATATACCATAGGCTTTTCTGATCTTGAGCTATTAGAACCAGATCACACTTATTCAGCTTCTTTTTCCACTGCATGCAGCTATTTGTTTGGTAATTTTCCTGAGGAGATGGACCACAATATTTGAGAGGACAATTGTGAGACTTGTGCCTAATTTGATGGCAGCCAAAGCATTTGATTATATTTCTGAATGGATTATGTATACAAGTGAATTCTCCCTTGTTCATAATTCTCCTTGAGTTTTCATACACCAGTCTTCGTCCATATGTTCTGCACTCCATAGCTTTATGATTGAACCCCTTAAAATAAAAACAATACCCATGGAAGTAGTATCTGTCTCTAGCAGAGAGAGTTTTTTGAGGTAATATTTTTGGTTGTTGCATCTTTTGCTGGTTGGACTGGATTTTCTTTATCTTACAGTATGTCACGTCCAAGTCTGTGGCAGGCGAAGCAAGTGAAACTCCTCACAGGAAGAAGAAACCTCCTTTGACATCTTCCACATTTGTTAAATTCATCCTTGGGAGCATATGAGTCTTTTGAAATTTATTGTATCTTCATTTATTTTGTTGTTACTTGAGGTTGTTTTTTGTTTTTGTTTGATTCGTTATATATCATATTCTTGCCGGTTTCTAATTCTGTGGATTCCCTCTTTCCTGCTTCACTAGATTTTACAAAGATGATACTCTTGTTATTTTCTACCTTGGACTTTTTGGTTTCTCCTTCATAACCTATCCCAGCCTTTATGAGAGGATATCTTTGAGCATTTATTATTTTATCCAATTGTTCAGAGCTTGTCATTTGTGGAGTGTTCATTGATAATTCCCTTTAAGCATTTTCTAATTTCTTTCTCAGGCATACTACTTCTTCTTCCAATTTCTCTTGCTCCTGAATTTTATCTTTAATTTTCTTTAGTAGAATGTCTTCCACCTTCTTAGCTTCTTCAAGTTATACTTTCAACTAAATGAGGTTTTCTGAATTTGGTTCTTCTTTTACATATTTCAGGAGAACGTCTTTATGTTTTTTGCACTTGATTTTGAGTATTTCTATTTCCTCCAGGGCACTAATTAGCTCCCCCTCAATATCTACCTAACCTTCGTCTTCAAATTCTAGGAGATATTCCTCAAACACTTCCTTGGCCATCAGAATGAATTCTGATGTTCCCTCTTCATTGGGGGATTCGTTTGAGCTCTCAGATGCATTGCTGTCTTGTTGAACATAGAAATATATTCGATCAAATATGTTCCTTTTTGGCTTGTTGCCAAAATTTTCCCTCTTGAATGATTCTCCATTTTCTTATGAGGACATTTAGATTCATAGTGCCCCACTCTTCCACAGTTAAAGCATTTAAATGGAAGTTTACCTTTATACTTTCTTGTGCCTCTATCTAATCTTCTGACAAATTTGGCCTCTTCCTCATCAGAGCAGGAGCAAGTATCTTCCTTTTCTCCTTTGCACTTATCTGCCTTAAAGGTTGCCTCCCTCACATTTGACTTCCCTTTTGGAAGTCTCATCTCATAGGCCATTAGGTTTCCAAGCAATTAGTTCATGGTCAATGTTTCCCAGTTAGTTGTTTCTTCTATGGAAAACCTTAGGGTTAAACCTGGATGGTAAAGATCTCAATATATTTTGTACAATTACACATTCTTTAATGGTTTCTCCTAGAGACTTCATGTTATTCACAATTTCTGCAACCTTTAAGAAGAAGTTTCCTACATCTTCTTCTTAGTTCATTTTTATATTTTCAAACTGAGCTCTATAGGCTTGCAGTTTGGCCGCCTTCACCTTTTTATCTCCCTCATGGATACTTTACAATGTATCCCAAATTTCTTTGGCAATCACACATTACCTTGATAAATTCAGACTCACACAGACCGCTCAAAATTGCATTCATGGCTTTTGCATTGGCTATGAAATTTTGTCTGGCATATTTTTCTGTGTCAGTGTCCTTTGGAGCATATCCTTATTCCACATCAGCCCAAACTTCTATTCCTAGAGACATTATGTATGTCCCCATTCTTATTTTCCAGAAAGCATAGTTTGTGTCAATAAAAAAATGGGGCTTTATTTGTTGAACATCCTTCTAGACTAGCCATCTTGGGGACCTAGGATCTCCTTCCAGTTGTTAAACTGATACAGAAGGAACTGGCTCTGATACCAATTGTTGAACCCTTATCTAAACTGAGAGGGGGGATGAATCAGTTTAATTCATTCATGGAATTTATTTTATACTTATTTACACCTTCATTTCATTATCATCTTAATGTACAATGGAACAGCAATCTTAATAAGTGAGCAACAAGTATAAAGCAGATTAAATACAGAATATCAACACATAATCATCATGCACATAGACAAAAGATATAAGTGGAAACCCATAAGGTAGAAAACCACATATTATTATTGTTGTGATGCAAAGACAAGCTCCAACTCCCTCTCACAATTGATTTTTTGTAGGCTCCAACCTACAGGAGGCTACTACCTCAATTCTGCAAGCTACAACTTGCAAGGAAGCTCCAACTCCCATCTATTTTCTGCAAGCTACAACCCACAGGAGGCTCCTACCTCAGCCAACTACAACTAAACATCTATCAAGCTACAAATTGATATGGAAGCACCAACTTCCTCACACTACAATGAAAACACATGTTGATTTACCTGGATATCAGCTCTGTTCTATTCCTTCTTCATTGATGTCCTCCAGCCTTCCTATATGCCTTAAATCATCTTTGGATCTACACAAATTCTCTTCCTGCTCTTTCTTCTTCTTATTCTTCCACTCTCTAACCTCTTTATACATATGACAGTAACATCATTTATAGAGATCACCGCTTAAATGTTTGCATTCCATATGGGAATATGAAATGAACGGGTATGACTCTTTGCCTTCCACCTTCTCATTTTCTTGCCTAGCACATTCATAATAATATAACAGTATGTACACATTTCAGTATTATAGTGGAGTTTTTATTTGCCTATGGAGACTTTCCTTTGCATCACAAACAATATAAAAATAAATAATACATTTTCAGTTACAATCAATGATTTACTCAGCCCATCAGTTTCTTCGCTTTGTTGTGCGTTTGTCCTCTTCTACTTATTGTCCCTTTGTCTTTTATGTTTCTGCAGTTACATTTCCAACTATGCTGTTGCATTACTTGACCCATGCCTTTATGCTTAAGACTGCCTCTGCCTATTGCATATCTTACCTACAGCGTTCTATGCTCTTCTCTGCTCCTTTGCTCTGTGTCGGTTACTTACCTGAGTCTCCTTCTACCCACGTTCAGTCTTTGTTATCATAATTCCGCAACCACATAACACCTCTGCACGAGTGTTGGGTCATTTTCCCATAGTTTTCTCTCTTGCATTCAACCTTTCCTTTTTAACTCACAGTCGCATCTACATGACACTGTTCTGCACGGGTTCGGGTCCTTTTACTTACCCGAGCCTTTTCTTATTGTTTTCAACCTTTCCTTTGTTACCCAAGTCGTCCTCTACTTCCAACGTTTTCTTCATAAAATCACATAGCCCTAGACTTGAAATACATCAGATCTTAACTTCAAACTTTATCATGTCCGGTCTCATATCGCATTTCGGCGTATTAAAGGTTTTATGTTATAATTCCCTTTTCCACCTCCGATGTGATTTAACACTAGAAAGGCTCAGCATACATGCTTAACTCTGGTTAAAGGGTCCCACAACGCGGTGACCAATCACAGTGCATCGCATTTCACTTGCTCGCAAGTTTCCCACTCTACCATTAGCGATAAACCTTAAACCTTGTGATCTGCGATCTGCACTCGTGCGTAGTGCTGCCACGTGGATTCCCTTCATCGCATCGCATCACATAAACCTTACCACATTGCAACCAAAATAAAATTCTTTGCGATGTCTTCAAGTTAAACCCTATATCTTGTGGGATACGATGTTGCGTGAGGGTGACACGTGTCCCTCCATTTCGCATCGCAGAATATTTAACTTAACTTTTGGTCGCCTTATTGCTATCCTTTAAGTGTTGTGATGTGCAATATGTGGTTCGTCGTCTGTCGTTTATCTACCCCCCAAATCTAACGGTCCTCATCTGATCACACTTCGCACTTTATAATATTTACTTTCTGGTTATACTATATTCCTTAAGATGTGCGATATTGCGTTATTCCACCGCGTGTCCCTTCATCACTTCGCATCACAACTGATTCAACTTACCTTGTGACGCCTTAACACTTACCCGCTATACTTTTTGATTTGCGCTTTTGATCTCCGTCGATGCAATCATCACCGTTGATCTACCCATATCTACGGTCCTCGTTGTTTATTGTAATTCGATTGTATTTCTGCCCCACATATCTTACGATGAATCATATCCGTCCATTTCTTGCCTTTGTTTTTGTGATCTAATCCCGACCATCCACTTGCCTTCGCGTGGCTCTTCTTCACCTCTTCTGCTTACTTTGATCTTAGTCATCCATCTCTTGCCTTTGTTGTTGCGATCCAATCGTGACCATCCGTTCACTTCCCTTGGAATTCTTCAAATCATTCTCTCCCTTAGTCAATTTTTCATTCGTTTACACTGCCCCACTCTATGACTTTGACTCATGCTGCTCTCACCTCTACCTCTCCTCTGTCACCTCTTCCTGCTTCTGTTATGTCTAGCAAATTTGATTGCCTTCAGTTGTCTCTGCCTCTTTGTTGTCTCTTCTCCATTCGTTACATGTGCTGCATTCGCTACCACTGTTGTCTCTGCCTCTTTGCTGCCTATGTTACCTCTGCTTCTTTACTGCTTCTGCGAATCTCTCCTTTCCTACCTTAACTTCTTCTCTGTTGCTTCTACGACTCTCTCCTTTCCTACCTTAACTGCTTCTTTGTTGCCTCTGCTTCTTTCTGCTACATTTGCCTTATAGCCGATGATTCTGGTGTTGCTCCTATATGTATCTTTGCCATCAATGACAATATTTCCAACATGTGGATGAGGGTACATTTCCCTCACCCTTCCAGTATCAATCCTCTAAAATTTCTCATTTTCATCAACTTGATATTTTCACAAAAACTAATCTTTTTCCTTGACTCTTGAGACCCTCTCTTGCTATTGTAGACACTGTCATGCTGCAATTTTCCTGAATTTGCAGAGCAGCAAGCTGTTCTTGCAAAAACAAACGTGTTCCCACCCCGATCATCAATTAAAGGAAACTTGAAAATTGTTTCACCTCGAACATTGTCGTCATGGTGATTCTTAGTAGGTCTCGCTTTGTACCTGCGTTGACTTTTAACCAAGTATTTTCGCCATTTCCATGTACCCTTTGGAAAACAAACACCAGCACTTGTCGAACCTATGCCTTCTTTGTCAAATTACTTTGGCGATTTATCTTTGACCTTTTCTCTCTCTTACACCGGCATCTTGTTTCCAACACTGCTCAACACTGATGTTGACTGCTGCAAATATTTCACATTTTGTTTACCTCCTTTCAAAGGCAATATGTTAGAGTCCTAAAACATCTCATTACAAGCATAAGCAACTTCAATGAAATCAACTTGTTCATTCGATGCATCTTTTTGAAAGGTCTCATTCAAAACATCTCTATGTTTTATCATTAACAAAGTCAAATTTCGACTTGCACTCACTATTCTCTTCATTTCTCCTACATTTATAAGAGACAAACTTCTATTCTTCTTATGTGCTCTGACTATGTACTCAATTTCATCTTTAAACAAGTGATACTTATTGTCGTGGCGATGAAATGTGCTTTCTTATCATAAAGATAAGGACTTCCCAAAACAATACCTGAAATCTCAAGCGGCACTACATCAAGTTCAACTTCATCAAGAAATTTTGAATTGATTGCAAACCTTAGAATGCACTTCCTTGTTACCTACAAGTTTGCATTCTTTCCTATCCACCCTAAAGGATAAGGTCTTGGACGTATAACAGTTTCAAGGTTTAGCTCCTTAACTAAGTCTTCAAAAATCAAATTATCTTGAGAACCAATAACAAATAGTGTGTCTATCTTGGTATGTTTAGAAACGACTCTAATATGAAAGAGTTCAATTATTGTATCTTCATCTTGAGTTACATTGGAACAACTTGAAGAATTAGTGTTTTCTATGTTCTTACCTTTCAAACCCATTGTTGTAATCTTGGTTTCATCTCTGGAATCTAAACCTACGTCATGTTCAATGATTGCAACAATTTTCCCCTTCTCTTTGGCTTTCAGATTTTTTGGCTTCAACTCTGGATGAAGTTGCCAACAATGGTCTTCATCATGGCCATTCTTAGAACAATGTTTACATGTGAGTTTCTCTTTCTCTTTTTGGATAGATTTATTTCTCTTTCCTCTTTTTTGACAGAGTTATTTCTCTTTCCTCTCCCATTAAACTTTCCCTTTCCTTTACCCTCATACTCAAGGAAACTATCACCTTTCTCATCTACACTATTTTTCACTCTTGCTTCTAAATGTGTGGCTTAAACGCAAACCTCATCTAAGTTTGTGGGATTGAACATGAGAATAGTGTGCCTAAGGTAATTGTGCAAACCCCCAATATACTTTAACAAAGTTTCTTGAGGATACAAATTAACACCCAAAATAAGAGCTCTTCTCCCAAATTCATGAGTATAATCTTGCACACTTTTCCCTTTCCATTGTCTAAAATTATGCCAGTCCATAATGGCTTTTTTCATTTAAGCTATAGGATAAAATTTCCTTTTAATGGCAGCAATAACATTTGACCAAGACAATGAGATCTTACTATTGTTTTTAATCTCTTCTTGAGTCCTTGCTTCCCACCATACAAGTGTTGATCCCTCCGTCCTCAAGGAAGCCAATTGAATCTTTATGTCATCTTGTTGAAGGTTCTGAATTTTACAACAAACCTCCAATTGACGAATCTAATTATCCAAATTCTCTGCATTCACTTTGCCATTATACATTGGAAGCTCAAATTTGACATCAAGTTTGAGTAAGGGATTTTTTCCTTTTGGGGTTTTTGTGTGAACATAGGTGGTTTTGGTTGTGGAAGTGGAAGATGAAGTTGATGGTGATGATGAGGATGATGATGAATATGGTGGAAATGGAGGAGGATTTCCTCCACTTCCCTTTGAATCCTTCTCCTCATCCTTTTTGTCTTATGAGGTTCCCTATCCATGTGGAGACTTAGAATTCTCTCCAACCATCCTGGTGCTCCTCCCTTCAAAGAGGATCATAACCCTCTCATTTAGGTCATAGAAAGCCTTCTTGTATGCTTCCTCTTCTGAAATACCTTCAGTCTCTCCTACACCTGACATGATGGCTATGGATTCAAGCTCAGCTTCTAGTGCAACTTGTACCTCTTCAATCCCAGCTAGAGATAAAACTTGAGGTGCTTCAAGTGAAAATGTGAGTGAAACTTTGGGTGGAGATGGTGGCCTTGTGGCTCACCCTCTTCTCGTCCTAACCTTAGGACTAGCAACCAACAATTTCCATTCTCCTCTCTACAACTCCAACCTTGTAAGCATCACAAATTTGCAACCACTAAAACCCTACTTGCACAAAACTCAATAAAATCAAGCAAATAACTTGCCTCTGATACCACCTTGATCTAAATCTGAATGTTAGTTTTGATGTGTTAATTTCATCTTCATAATTATAAATAAATTGTTGATCATTTGATTCGTGTGCATAGGTTTCTTGAGGTGCTTGTCAGTGTTAAACAGGTAAATGTATTGATTTTTATGTTAAATTCATGAGCATAATAACATTAAAACATTATGTTGAACAACAGCAATAAAATTTACAGCAAACCATCAAATGATCCATTAACACGCTTGTTGTCGGATCTGGTCAATTGCTCTTTGCTGTTCGGAGTAAACCGTTTCATTCTTGGGATCCTCTAATTGTTCCAAATTCTCAAAAGCAGCTAATTTAGTTCGATGGAGAGACAAGCCAGTACAAATTTACAAAGAAACAAAGGAACGTAGTCGCTTGTCCGCATCAGGCAAGGGAAATGTTTTGATGAAGGAGTTCACCCCTCTTGGGCTACATCTCCTTGGTCCAACTTCCATGGATTAGGCCTCTGTATTAGCTAAAAATGGAAAAAAAGTGATGTTTAAAATCCTCTATTGCTCCTGAAACATGCTCCAACATGCTCAGAATGTCCAAATCATCTAGGATGGACTCTTATTGAGCCCAATTTGGTTGAATTTTGAAAAAGTTATGGCCTAGGAAACTCCACTAAAACTGGAGAGAACTCCAGTTAGCGCTGCTAATTTTGGAGTTCTGCTTAAAATGGCAGAATCTGCCAAACTAGCCGCTGAATTAAATTAGGCTTACCTATCATATAAGCATGGATTAATTAACATTAAACATTTTTTTAGCGCTAAACATGTGTTTTAACATAATCTGCATTAATGCGCAAATAAACATTGATTAAGGGTTAAATTAAACCCATTTTTATGGTTTAATATGCCATTAGCATACGCCTCTGCCTTTGGTTATAGCATTGTGGTTCTATGTATGAGGGGGCTGGGTCGTGAGGCTGGCCCCCTCCTCCACCCATCGGTTCAATGGTATGGAAACAAATATATGTTGCAGCCAATATATATTAAGACCTGTTGAGTGGTATGGTGGTAATAATTTTCATTAGTGTGGGGGAGGCCGTGGGGTTGACCCCGACCTCCGCCCTTCTACCTGTAATAAAATTTTACCATATCACATAATAAAATTTGACCTTAGCACTTAATCATAATTTCAGCCTTGGAGGGGGGGGCATGTGGCGGCCTCCGGGCTTGCCGTGTGTCCTCTTCCCATTGGCTCCTCCCACAACCAGTAAAAACGTGTCAAATCACCCACTTAGAAATTATCCACGAAGTGACACTTGGCATAGTGTCATTGGGTGAAATGAAGGAATATTCCCAGAATATTCTTATTTTGTTGACTAGCTTGCCATGTCCCCATTATGTCCTTTCTACAAAAAATTTAGTTGTTTAGGAAAACGAACAGCATGCTTTATCTTCCTCATACAGAGTCATTTTTTTATGAAACGAATTGCACCAGATTCCTCGCGACGAGAAATTTGCAGTCATTTAGGTTCTGATCGATTCTAAGCACTTCCATTTTTTAGTTTAACACTGAGCACCTGATCAGGTAGTGAGTTCCACGAAGAGGCAACGCAGTGCTTCAGAGGAGATCTTATATTTTGTTAGGGAGAAGCAGTGATTCAGTGCCAGAAGTAGGAGAGAGAGTATGGAGGCTAGGAGGATCCATTTCCCAGACATCATTTGGTCACAGAGCAAGAGGAGAAGCAGTTACGAGTTGTGGGACGCACTACTGCGTAGGCTAATGCAGTGACTATGTAGAGGTAGCAAGGAGCACCTCAAATTGAGCTAGGTTCAATGTTAGATCACCTGTGGCAGTTAGATTTTTCTCACTAGATTTACTGCCAGTCATTTCTCTGTATGGATTCTAGTTTTAAGCATCCATATTTTTTTACTCGGATTTACTATTGCATAATAATCAAACCCTTAGTTTTTGCACTGGTTTTCCTGAGTTGGATTTTTCCAAAGACTTAGTCCAAAAATAACTCTATATTTTTGTGTGTGTGCATCTATTTCTTCCAGCATTTTTATTTCTTTCGCAGTATTTTTTTTTTGAAGGCTACAGTGTATTAGTTTAGATATTTACCGTAGCACACAACAAATAATTTGTTTGACTAATATAACAAAAAAAGAAACTACATCAGTTGTTGTAGTAGGATTCTAGGTAACAGAATTTTCACATGGTATTAGAGCGCAGATAGAAATCCAGAGAACGTAGTTGTAGAGAGGAGAAGGAGCTTCATAGCAATGTGTAGGCAGTTGCTCGAAACCCCAGAGGCAGTGCAGTCCCTTTAGCTAGGAAGGTGAGTTTTTTAGGAAAATTTTAATTCTCTAAGAGAGTCGAGAGAGAAATTAGATTTTCCAAATAGAATATTACCATAGGCAGAGGGAGAAGCAGTATTTTCCTTGTAGAGAAGATCTCCATTTGGGACGCAGTATTTTGCAGCAGTTGTTAGTGCAAAATAACATCATGAGGAAGAAAGAGCACACATTGAGGGAAATATTTCCTCAGGGGACTTCTAGTTTAGAAGTTCAATTTCTCACTGTAGAGCAGGAGTCGTTGTGAGCATATTTTCCCAATCTATCATAGAGTGCGTAGAGCCTATCGACAATTACGCAAAGGAGAAGAGTACGATTTCAACATTTTTGCAGAGATGGCATCAACAGGGCTAAGAGATTAGGATCGGTTGGACATATCCTCCAACTACGTGATCTAGAAGGCAAGGATTTCTTGTCTTCTAGATGAATGTGATCTCAAGGCCTACATTGATAATGTGGTGGTTGTACCCATGGGTCCAGATCAGCTAAAGTCCTACAAGAAGGAAATGGCGAAAGTGAAGACACTAAATCTCAATGGGGTTCGAGATCATTTGTTATCACACATAGCTAGCAAAGATACTTCCAAGCAGCAGTGGGATTCTCTCACTATGATATACCAAGGATCTTCTAACCAGTGGAAGATGTATCTTGAGGAGAAGTTTATATGTACCTGTATACAGAAGGGGGAGTGCATAGACCCCTTCCTCACTAGGCTTCAAGATGTTTGAGATTAGTTGTTGGTTGTAGGGTCAATGCCCCAACCTACAGAATTGGTGTGGTTAGCTCTGAACAGTGTTTCTGAAAAATGGCAAGTCTTTTTCTAGAGTATCCTGGGCAGAGACAAGTTTCCAGAGAGGGACCAGATGTGGGCTGATCTACAGCAAGAGGAGATGAGGTGATATTTAATGAAGAGCACCATCATTGGAAGCAACAACAACAGTGGGATGAAGTTAGTGAAGGAGGAGGATAATGTGGCAATCGCATCAAAGGGGCATTAGGAGTAGCGCAGGAGGACCTAGGTGACAGATGCATCACACTAACCACAGTTGTTGTGAGCATATTTTCCCACTCCAGCAGGGAGTGCCATTAGGGGAATTTTGAGGTCTAAAATGGGCCTCCTAAGAAAAATGTACAACAAAAATAAACTTTATAAGAACCAATAGGATTCAAGATGATGAAGTCAACCATGGGGGATAATTCACCATTTTTGGAGTAAAAAAGTAAAAATATTAAAAAATAATAAAATAATAAAACTAATTTTTCAATTCGTATTTTCAACTTATCTCTCTAATTTTTTACTCAAATTCGCATGGGAGTACTCGTTGGATGCAAAATTTAATTCCTCATCCAAGGAGTACCCATGTTGCATACTTTCTATGGACCCTCCTACACGGAAAATGAGAAATACATGAAAAAATGTGTTTACAATCACGTTTTTCATGTATTTCTCATTTTTCATGTAGAAATTTCCATCAAAAGTATGCAACATGGGTACTCCTTTGATGGGAAATCAAATTTTTCATCCAACGAGTGTTTCCGCTCGAAATTTGAGTAAACCCATTGGGAGATAAGTTGAAAATATGAGTTGAAAAAATAGTTTTTCCTTTTTTCCCTCTAAAATTTGATGATGTAATCAAATCTTATTTTATTATTTCCACTATTATTTTATAATTTCCTTAGGAGGCCCATTTTAGACCTCAAATTTCCCCTAATGATAGATCCTGGCAGGATCTGCGTAGAGGAGAAGAGGAGGATTTCAAAAATTTTGCAAAGATTGCATCAGCAGGGTTGAGAGATCATGATCAGTTAGACGGAGCCTCCAACTATGCGATCTAGAAGGCAAGGATTTCTTGTCTTCTAGATGAATACGATCTCAATGCCTACATTGATAATGTGGTGGTTGTACCCAAAGATCCAGATCAGTTGAAGGCCTACAAGAAGGAAATGGTGAATGCAAAGAGTCGGATTCTCGATGGGTTTCGAGATCATGTGGTGTCACACATAGTTGGAAAAGATACTGCCAAGCAGTAGTGGGATGCTCTCGCTATGCTATAACAGGGATCTTCCGAGTAGCGGAAGATGTATCTTGAGGAGAAGCTGAGATGTACCCATATGCAGAAGTGGGAGAGCATAGACCCCTTCCTCACTAGGATTCAGGATGTCTAAGATCATTTTTCAGTCGTAGGGTCAACGCCCCAACCTACAAAATTGGTGTGGTTAGCTCTGAACAGCGTTTCCGAAGACTGACAGGTCTTTTTCCAGAGTATCCTAGGTAGAGACAAGTTGCTAGAGTGGAACTATATTTGGGTTGATCTACAGCAACAGGAGATGAGGTGAGATTTGGTAAAGAGCACCATTATTGGAAGTAGTAGTAGCAGTGGGACGAAGAAAGTGAAGGAGGAGGATAATGTGGCCCTCGCATCAAAGGGGTAGTAGGATCAGGGCAAGAGGAATAAGGAACTTTCCAAGGTCAAGTAATCTAGGTGTGGAGAGCTAGGACACTACAACACTCAATGTCCTCTCAAAAAGAAGGACAAAGAGGAGAAGAAGGACCAGCAGATTGCATCCGTGTAGATTGATAGGTTCTCCTATCGACTCGAGGAAAACTTTGCCATGATAGCAGACATCCCTCCACGAGTGAGGTGGGGTGACTTGGTTTTATAGCCCCAGAGAGCTATAGGATGAGCAGGATTCTTGAGGAGGTCCACCTCTTGAATCAGTACCTTTCTATGGGAGCCCATGGTACGCAGTAGCAGGATGGACCAGTGACAGTTGGTGCAGGAAGATTCCAGAGTGACAGATGCAGTAGCTAATAGTGGTTAGAAAATGAGCAGCACAGTGCAGATTTGGCAGTATTTCAGTTGGCACAATGCATAGTCAGCAGTAGTGCAAAGGCTTCAGTGAAAGTGCATAGACTAGTAGCAATCAGGACTCGAGTGACATATGCATCACATTGATCACAATTGGTTTAGTGTTTTGGACATTTCTAAATTGGAGCAGCAGCAGATGATAGGGAGTCGCAGTGCAGATGCAGTAGCTGGAAATAGTTCAACAAGGTCAGCAGCAGCACAGATGAACTGCATATCAGATTTGCACAGTGGTTGGTGGGAAGCAATAGCCAGACATCATTAGTGTGACAGGAGATGATGCAGAGGCAGTGTATTGTAGCAGTAGTTGCAATTGCAGTACTAGAACACATTCCTCTCTAAGAGGGAGTGTTAGTTTTTCTAACATCGGTGGTTTTCTAGCCTCGAGATTTGGCAGAGAGGTTATAATACATGCATTCTCCAATACTCATGAATATTTTCTAGAAATTCCACTTAGAGACTACTTAATTAAATTAATAAGTCAATTTTTAATATTTCCTAAGTTTAAACTTAGTAAATATGATTAATTAAAAGGTATTATTTAATTCATGGTGAGAATTTTCTACAAAAATACATGGATCGTTTTCTAGTTAATATTAGTCATCAATTATGTTTTAATCGTGGTCGTTGAAGTCTAAACGAAAGATTATAAGAGGAACTTGATGGGGCTTGGAGAAGATACTTGCAAATTTTGATTTCACTTGAAGATCGATTTCCATAGTAGCAGTTTTTGTTGTTGGAGAGAGAGCTAGTGAGCTCGAAGCAGTGAAATAGGGGCAGGGATAGTAAGGTCAGAGGAAGCTTTTCCAATTTCGTTGAGTGCATTGCAGAGAGGTAGCACAATGCCACGCAAAGTTAGCACAGTGCTTCATAGGAGATTCTATATTTTATTGGGGATAAGGAGTGATTCAGTTCCAGAAGCCGGAGAGATAGTTCAAAGGCCAAGAGGATCTATTTCCCAGACAATAGTTGGTCAGAGAGCAAGAGGAGAAGAAGTTCTGAGTTGTGGGATGTAGTATTGCATAGGTTGATGAAGTGACTACGCAGAGGTAGCAAGGAGTAGCTCAAATCGAGCTAAGGTCAGTGTCAGATCTCCTGTGGGGGTGAGATTTTTCTCACTAGATTTACTTCCTGTCATTTCTCTGTATGGATTTCTAGATTTAAACATCCATAGTTTTGTAGTCATATTTACTATTTCATAATAATCAAACCCTCAGTTGTTGCACTGATTTTTCCGAGTTGAGTTTTTCCGGGGACTTAGTCCAAAAATAACTGTGTATTTTTTGTGTGTGCATCTATTTCTTCCAACATTTTTATTTCTTGCGTGGTATTTTTTTGTGAAGCCTGCAGTGTATTAGTTTTGATATTTACCGTAACACACAGTAAATAATTTGTTTGATTAATTTAACAAATAGAAGAAACTACATCAGTTGTTGCAGTAGGATTCAGGGTAACGGAATTTTCACACTACTCAAGTCTTCTACTACTAAGCGAAAAACAAGGGGATACAGAGGACATCCATGTATAAGTCCCTTTTCTATTCTAAATAAAGAAGTAGACACACCATTTGTGAGAATAACAAACGATATAAATGTGATACAATTCATTGCCAAAAAATAAATTGAGAACAAAACACCAGGTGAATTAATAGTAATCCTAAGTAGAGTCATCTTACCATGTTGTAAGTCATTGAAAGGTACAACTTTACTACCATACCCTTAAAAATTTTACCTTGATTGAGTGCAACCCTTCTTGTGCAAGCCCCACTAACTCATGTATTTGTCTTCTCTTAGGAAATATGAATTTTTCTATAGGGATCTTCCTTCAAAAAACTTATTTTGATGTAATTTCATAAATGCATATATAAAGAGATAGTAGCCAAACATTGTTGAAATAGGTTGAGTTACCAACATTGGAATCAAAGTTATGAAGGTTACATTTAATTTGGCTAGTATTTTGCCAATAGCTTTTGAAACCTTTATCAATATTCTGAATTCTTCTTCCACAAAATCATAAAATTCTAAAAATAAGTCCATAAGAATTCCATCTCAACTTGGACTTTTATATATCTATAATCTTTGAAGAATCAAATGTAAATCTTCCTTTCCCATGTGCTTCATCAAGCACCAACTATATTCTAGATTGAAAAAAAAAATGGAATGAATTAGACATTATTAGAATTTTTATTATAATAGCTTTTTTGTCATCCTTGCAAATGGATCCAAAACAATTTACCCCTTATTCATCAATTTCATTAAAAATTTATTTCCATGTGTCTTTTGGTTTTTCAATCTTCCATATAGAATTTATATTCCTCCTAAAATTTGTGAATACATCGAAAACATTAAATTTTCATAGCCATAAATCCCTACCTTTTAGTCTCCATGTTTTTTATTTATCCAAAAGTATCAATCTCTTCTCTTCTTTAATATATTTTATTTCCTCTATTTTATCTTTGGAAAATTAACCATAACCTTAATTGGAACAAAGATCCACCTTCCTCCACCTCATTTAAACATTTTCAACATGTTGTCTTATTTCCTTTGACGATGTTGTTACAACCTTTTTAGATGCTTTTACGTTTTGATGTAATTGTAAAGGAGTCAATTCTCTCATTGTGGCATCAAAATGGAATCAATCCTCCTTTACCTTTTTACAAAACCTTCCTCTTTCAAGCACTATGGGTTGAGCTTGAAAGGGTTGGCTAAATTCGCTTGCATTGGGGCCACTTCCAATAAACTATTATGATATTGAGACACTTAGGAGTTACCTAAGATCAACTTGGTCTGATTTTTCTTTAAGTAAAAGTGTGCTTGTTGACACGTATACACCTATGATTCTTACAAAATTTTAAATCATTCCAAATCCTCTCCATTTTTTTCCCCGAGGAAAGAGAACAACCTCCCTCTCAATTTTATGGCTAGAGTGAGGTTGTTGGTACCCGGCTAACCCACAAGTATAATCACTTAAGAGTTCATAAGGCTTGAATCCTATACAACAGTATTCATAAGCACAGTCATTAAAAAAATATTTATCAAGGCATTATAGCTCATCAAGTCACTAATGGGGTTTTGAAGTTGGGTGGGAAGATAACATACATTCCACCAAACCACCTAAGATAACCCAAATTCACCAAATTCTTTCCATTTATTGTGAAAAAAAATGATAAATAACATAATAAAGTGTGGTCCCATAGGAATGAAATCAATGTAAATTTGAATTTTTCATTATGATTATTCTTTGACTTATACTCATATGCCATTAACTGTGTTGTAATTTTGTTGTATGGAGTTATGTTGGCACTATTTTATCATCTTCGTTTATACGTGTAATTCTGGCACCAAATAATTAATGGCATGATATATAGTATGGCATCAATGGTGTGATTATGTTATGAAAATAAAAATTAGAAATAAATTGTTTTGTTTAAAAGGGATGGGAATTATATGTTTTGCACCATGAATATAACCATAGTTCAATAATTAGCAACAAACATTAGCATACAACATGACAAGCACCATGATACACAATTCATACATTTATGGTTGATGTTATGATTTAATTGTTAGTTGATACGATGGTATTTATGTTTATATATTGTTTGAATAGCATAAGAAACAATAATATTGGATATTGTTGTCACCCTACACGCATTTACCATCACCTATTTCGATATGACATTGCATGGTTTTAAGTGATGGTTAATATTTGATCGGCGGTCATGATTTTACTTAGCTTTGACATTTCCACTACGCCACAATGAATTAATGAGGAAGGTGCCAGCTATGCAACTAGATAGTCTTGGGAAGTTGCCCCACCTGATCGGCTAAGAATTTGATCATTTGGTAATTGTGGATAGTAATTTTTAGCTTTGCTCTACATGTAAAGAAACTAACTCATATCCAAGACCTAGCCATTGCTCAAAAAAGGTTTAAAATCTAAGTTTATATCTTCAAATGAGTTTAGTATTCATCTTAGTGCATTGTGGTTTCATATTTTGAGGTTAAAATTAAATTGGCTTAGTGATTGTATGTTTTCAATCATCTTTATCCCTCTTTCTTTGGCTTGTTTTACTGAAAGGAAGTTAAAATTATTATGGTTGTTTGGTTTCACTTTTTCCCCTCCATACTTGAACTTTTCATGAGGTTCTTTTCCCCCAATTGTATTGTTTCAATCACTCAAAAGCAGGGTGTTGATGGTTATGAATATTGTATTAGACTACTTATTTCTGACTTGTTCTACTCTGAAAGTTGTGTCAAAAAGAAGGGGTTATGTTTCATTCTAGATTGGTTGAAGAAAATATTTGGTATGGTTGTTCCAACATGTGTAAAAGTTTTCTTTTGATAACAATGCGAATAATTATGTTATTAAGAAAATGGTTATAGTTATATCACAAACAAAATCTCTAGTTCATAAAAGAAACATGTATCTAGTTCTCTTAACTTTTGAGTTATTTCAATATGATTATTGTTGTTGTTTTATAATCTCATTTAGTTATCAAATTGTAGTTAATTTATATGTGAGTCTTGTGTGTCTTACTGCTCTATTCAGAGCATAATTTATTCATAATTGGCAATAAACTCGAATATAAACCTTTTCGAACGTGTCATTGGCACTAATGTGAGGTTATTTTGGGTTCAATCCCGAGACTTGAGGGTTTATATGATAAGAAACTTTGTTTCGATCTCTTGAGCTATTGAGTCTTGTAGCTCATAGAAAATTTTAAGGGAGAAATTTTCCCATGGGTTAATTTAGGGGGTTTTTTTTTTTGGTTGGGAGAAATTTTTGTAAAGAGGGGTTTGACTATGCATCACCCAATATTAATTTTAAAAAAAAAGGGAAAAAAAAGTTGTAAAACAATTATTTCATGGGAATTTGATGGAGGAGAGTTAAACATTTCATTTTTCCTTGCAAACTAGATCCTCCCATTTGCCCTATTTTTTTGGTAATGGAAATTATTTGGATATATTTTCCCCTTTATGGGAATGTCAATTATTTGGAGTCATTTTTCCTTCTGAAATTCATCTTCATGCTATTCTAGTTTTCCATTCATCTAAATTATTCAGAATGTGGTTTTTCTTAGTAATTTTTTTCCCACGCTTCATGGAATCAAGGGGTTTATCGAGGAGTCATTGTGTCCCTATTTAAATGACCATGGCAATGGAGGTTGAGCCAAAAATTAGATGAGTTTTTCAATTATTCCTATTTTATTCAATATCTGTCCAGGCTCTTCAACCTTGTGCATTTTTATATGGTAATCACTCACATCCTCATTCTTTGAATGTTAAAATGAAGAAACTCTCCTAGATAGAAATATGAATGTGATTATTTAAACTTTACCCTGTTTTTACATCTACCTAATATGGAAAAATTATTTTGAACTAAACATTTATGAGTTTTTTTATTATAATAGAGGGGGACATCACTAAACCTTTATATAAATAGTAGGTGTTGCACCATATTTTTTTATCTCCAAAATTACTATTTAGTCGAAGCATATTCAGTTGAATTAGGTTAAAAGATACTTTCTTATCTTGTCCCCCTTTATAGCCAAGCATTGAAATGAAATGTTTGTCTAATAATTCATCTTAGGTATCTTATATATAAATAGGGTAAGAGAGTTCCTTTATATAAATAGGAAGGTCACCCTATTCTTGTTATATTGAATGTAAACATGCCAACTACTAGCTCATGTTAATAACCATATGAATGTTAACAATTGTCACGGCCCCACGATGGTCGCACCACTTAGAACACCGAGGGAATGTGACACCGGTGTATATTCTTCCTAATGGCTTGACCAACTTAGGCATACTAGTACCCAAACTACGCCTCTAGCCTATGCACCATGTAGTGACTTGATAAAATTACTTGTGGAATTATTAATTTATCCAATCCATGCAATAGCAATTCAATTAGAATAACTTCAACACTTGAATTTACTAAGTGTTTTACTTCATTCACATTCATCAATGAACATAAACATAAGCCAACAATAACACTTCAACAATAAAAAACAATGCAATACTCCATTCACATCCATCGATGAAAATAAACAGAAACCAATAATAACACTTCAAAAATAAACAACAATGCAACACTTCAACAATAACTTCAACTTGCAACATCAATATAAACAAGTGTGACTTCTTTTATAATATTGGAGGGGAACTCCCAACAGCAAATTCCCCTTTTGTTTTTATTACTTCAATATACAACAAGTGTCACTAGGTCTAACCCCTAAGGTTTGCTACCCCAACGCCCTCACAAATTATTGACAAAGTTTTTTGTGCAGCCAAAGACTCACACCTCAACCATAAACCAGACCCAAAACAAACTTGTGCACAACTCTTGATAGATTTCAGACCCACAAAGCCCAACCAACCAGAAACCGAAAGTTTTGTGCACGTCTTGGCTTGTTGGGCAGGCCTTAGCTTGACTTCGTTTGTTTCCTTAGTTATCTTACTTTTTTTCCTTACTCGCTCTGTGTCTGGTGAATTAGGACTTATAAGGCCATAAAAAGTAGTTTGGCAGGAAATCAGTGAGATGTTAGATGAAATGAAGCAAGTCGTTTCCCAAGATGACATAAAAATGATAAAAGAGGCAATTGCACAGCATATTGTGGAGCTAACAAAGTTGCATACAAAGTTGTCAGTGCATTTGGGATGATTATAGACAAACACAAAGATTTTGTTACCAGATGATAATTTCACAAATATGAAGCTCATTTTATATTTCAGATAAATTATTTGACTTATTCCAAACATCGGTTACATTAGTAAATTCTTAAATATGAGGGAGAATGTCATCATCAAGTGACAAAAGTAGCATGGAATTTTTATTTTTTCTTTAATAATCATCAAGCAAGGATATAGTTTTGAAATTACCCCATGACAATTTCCCAAAGATCATGATAAGACAATCATTATTCCAATTTTCATTTCTAGGCTAGGTAATTTTTTCCATTCAATTTGTGAGATTTAGGGATTATGAATTGTTTATGTTAGCCATATCTCTTTGTAACTTTAAAAATCCTCTTATGATCTCAAAATAAAACACCTTATTATAGTAAAAATATATTTATGATATCAGTAAAAAGAAAACCCTTATGACTCCTTAAAAACCCAAGCTTATAACTCTAAAAATTAGTGTTTGCAAAGAGTTTAAACACAAATTCGTAGAGAAATGCAAATAAATTTTTCTCATTATAACTTTAAAAATACTCTTATAACCTCAAAATAAAACACCTTATTATACCAAAAATATATTGATGATATCAATAAATATCAAAAACCCACTTGACTCCTCAAAAAAAACCCAAGCTTATAACTCTAAAAATTAGTGTTTACAAAAAGTTTGAACACAAATTTGTAAATATTTTGAGAATAAAGTTTTCACTTTTTTTAAGCTTATAACTCTAAAACTTAGTGTTTACAAAAAGTTTGAACACAAATTTGTAAATATTTTGCGAATAAAGTTTTCATTTTTTTTAATCTAGTTTGCGGGAAAATTTTCCTTCTTATACTAACTTGATAACTACACTGGATTTTAAAACAACAAATTATTTTAGGTTAAAAAAGAGAAAGTTTTTAAAAACAGGACACCCAATAATGGAATCCAATTGAGTAACATTTACTATGTTTTCATCAACTCTTGTTCTGTCATTTTACTAGTTTAGATCCATCTTAACTATCAAGCGTCGAGATGGATCAAATCTCTTTTCACTCTAAAAGAGTTTATCACCTCAAGAGATTGATCTCTCTCGGTACTTGATAGATCCGAAATTAAGATGGATCTAGGTTGGTTTAATTATTAATAATTGATAATTATTATTATTATTATTATTTTATTTTATTTTATTTTTTTATGTAATTTGACCTAGTCAAAATGTTTTAATTTATAAATATAAATTATATTTTTATTTTTATATTTTATTTATCTGCTTAATTGTATTATATCTTTATTGTTATGTAATTTGACCGAGTCAAAATGTTTACATAACATAACATAACCTTACAACATCTCTTCCATATTGGGCTGGAGAGTGCCTCTCAACGCAATAATTACACCGAAAGCGTTTTTTCAGGGGAGTTTGCTTCGAGCTCTCAGTTTTCTATCTGCAGCCTATAAATGAATGCCACATGAATTTTTCTTCGACTTATTAACCAATTCCATGTGCATCAGACGTCTCTCAGCAGATTTAAGGTTGAGGAGACTGTGTACGATTGAATTTGATGTCTCTCAATGAATTTAAGGTTGAGGAGATTGTGTATGATTGAATTCGAGGTTGTTACGAGGAATGGAGGCAGTGAATCTGAGGATGAAATCCGGGGTCACTAATCAACCAAATTCATCATTTTATTTTGGTGATTTGTTTCAATTGGTTTGCACTGCATTTTATTTACGTAGTCTAACCAAGCTTCAAATTTTCCCGGAAAACAATGGAATTTCCAACAATATTTTGACAAAATCTGGTAAAAATTTTGGGAAATCTAGGTTACAAATGCCAAGTTCAATAATTTGGATTCCCCAAGGGATTTTGACCGTGTTGAATCCATTTCCACCATCAAATTCCGCGATTTTTCATCGTTTAGGAAAAAAATTCGCCTCAGCAGACAACTCCCATTTTATTTTGGTGATTCGTTGCAATTGATTTGCACTGGATTACCATTAGAAATGTTGCTTGGTTGGGTATTCAATTTAATTTCCCTGGTGAGTAAACTTTCCTTTCATTTGTGTGCCAACTTGGGAGGAAATGACCATGGCAATGAAGCCATATTGCCCTTATACAAGGTTGCCAATAACAGACCAAATTTACATTGCAAGGAATCTATGGAAGTGAAAACGATGGATTTTCAAACCAAAAATGCCTTATTTGTGAGATGACACCCTGCACAAAAATAAAAATTAGTCTTCAATGGGCCAATATAAATTTCTAGGATGTGTTGAGATTCAACAAGATGATGATCTTAGTGAAAAGAGTCGCCTTCACTAAGTGGGCCCGCAGGCTATTTTGGCACAAGTCTATTTTTAGACTATGTATATTTTTAGACATGGTGATCATATTTTAGAAGTTGCAGGATGAAATTTGAGGATGGTTGATCAAGTTGGAAAAATAGATGAAATTCTATTTTTAGAATATTGGGCAAAGTCTATTTATAGATCGTTGATCTAAAAATAGATGCATGTTGATTATTATTAGCTCTTAATAATAATCAAACTCTAAACAGCAACTTATTCTCTTGGAGGACTTAGTTTCAGTGCACGGATGTGGCAAATCAGTGGATTGAGGGAATTATGCAATTCCCAAGGGTTTACTGGAGTTCATGCATGGAGGACTCAGTTAGAACTCAAGTGGCAAAGTTATGATAGAGTTGGAAGAGTACTTTATGGAGTTGTATTCAGTTTAACTCAGTTAGGCTCAGTTGAGCTAGTTGTATCTAGTCTAACTGAATGATACACTAGTGAGAGTGGAGTGAATTAATTAGTTAATTAATTCACAAATAATAACTCATTAATCAACTAACAATACAGCAATTAACTACAGTGCATGGCAGTTCCAGTGGAGACCCAGTGGAGAGATAGGTGAAAGGGCAAGATGGACTATGTGTTGTGACTATAGTGATGCATTGATTGCATCACACACACATTGGAGTTTCCAATGAGGATTGTGCAGTCAAGGCAAGTGTAATTTGAATTCATTCAGAGCTCTTCTTCAGCAGTGATTGCGCAGTGGAGGCAGGCTAGCTGGGGGCAAAGATTGGTGCATGGATTTGCAGATTTTTCCTTATTAGTGTGTGAAGATTGTATTGTACTAAGAGCTTGATGTACTAAGATTTGTATGAGGATTGTTACATGATCTCCATGATACATAATATATGATAGTTGGGGTTTTCAGCTTCAGGCTTTCCTGCTAAACAACTGTGTTCTGTGCAATTGTTTTTATTTATGTTTCACATGGGTGTGCAATTAATGTTCCGCAAAATATTAACAGTGGAATGATTCTGTATTTTGCAAGAAGTTAAATATTGTGAGATCAGGGGAATCTGGATGTATGCATGCTTAATGTATACTAATTTCTACAGGATGGTCTATAAGGAAATATTAGAAATGTGGTAATTTTAAGCATTATAATTAATATTGTAAGTCAAAAAAACATTGATAAACGCAATGGATCTGATGATGCTCCTTACATGGAAGTGAATGCGTCAATAGGTGGAGGGAATATGTACTTAGCATCTACAAGTAAATTTATATCATGATATAGGATTTATCAATTTAATTTTGTATTTTCATATGAATCCCCACAAGGAGTTTTTTGTGAATATAAAAAATAAAATGGAGGCAATTTATTTCTCAAAGATGACTTGATAGCTAAAATCATTGGACGTGGAAGGGTCTAGTTGTTGCTTAAGTATGGAATGGTTTAAAACCTTCCCAATGTTCTACATATTTCTAATATTGGCCTAAATCTTGATATATATGAGTAATATGAGTGAAACGTGTGCCAATTATATCTAAAAATGATGTATGAAATATGGTTAGAAAACAAATGGTGTTAAGGGGAGTTTGGATTAGAATTTATGTATAAGTTATTGGGAAGCGTAATATCCCCATCCAGTGATCCCAACCCCTTTGACAAGTAGCTACAACGATAGGATTCCAAATCTCAATCCATATAAACCAAATATTCCTAATAACAACCAATTATGCCTCCCAAAAAGGGACATAAATCAATATAATGCACATTCGTGTGTGGAGAATTAAAATGAAGTGGAAATAATAACATAATCACATATAACACACATAATACAATGATTTTCATAACATAATTTGTATATACATAGACAATGATAAAGAACTTATCTTTTAGTCGTAAATATTTGAAAACTAATTGTTTAAAAATTATTTTCCACCTAATGATAGGAATCTACTATAGATTTCACCCCCAAGTTGGGCTATCAGGCTACTAAGGTGAAGGAAATAACTATGGGCTTCTCTCTAGATCAAATTAAGTGGAAAATTGTTAAGAGCATGTGTTTCCTTTTAAGAGGTCACAGTTCAAATCCAGAGGGGGGTACCGTATGCACACCTTCAAAGGATTTCGTAGTCAAATTTTTGCAGGGAGGCAAGTCCCTTATCCCACAAACAAGGGGGTCTCATACACCAATTTGGTCTCTAGCTTGGTCATGACCTTAAAATTATATTATTATTATTATTATGTATTACTTTCATGCTTAGCCAACTTCCTCACCACAAAGCATTACAAGCATCACATTTTCTCATTTAGTCATCAACTGATCCGGATTTATGCAGGAATGCGACAGAATACACATATAACCATAAATACAAAGATGCAGCGGAAATAACACTTCATTTCATTAATATCAAAGAACTGAAATTTGCTTACAGACAGAATGGAAATAAACTAGCTAGGGCGTTGGTAGCTTATCTCTGAGAAGAGATGTGGCGGCTACAAGCCTCTAAACTGAGTTACAATGAGGCTCGAGGGCCTATTTATTATTTAGAAACAATGGAAAACCCTAAACTTCCAAAAACCTAACCCTAGGAGATGAAGCGCCAAAAGTATGGGCCCCATTTGGGTAAATTGGTGTTTCAACTTCCCGGGGACGTAACTTTGGCATACTATCTTCGTTTGACGCACATGATACATCGTTAGAAAGATCTATCCGAGGACTACAATTTTTGCCACAAATATAAATTCCAAAACGAAATCATATTCTCCGGACAAACGATGCCCAAAAAACTTCGTTTAGGGCCTCAAAACGGCTCCAGAATTTCAGGACCCGAAAAAACTGCTAAAAATAGTAAGTTGTGTTGAAACCTAAAAACTGAAAGAGACAATGGTGGGGCCCCAAGTGGAATAGGCGGGTGGCCACCAAAATCCACCTGGATCATCAACAACCAAATAAATTGATCTGGGTGGATACTTACAACCGATAAAAATTGATGTTTTCAAATGTTGATGAAAAGGTATACATTTCGAAGAGCTTTTCGAAATCTTTCCCACGACACTTGAACGAGGTCAAGCATACATCATATGAGAAATTTATGGAATTCTAAAGTTTTAGTAAAACATGCAAAAAAAAGATGTGCATGACCTAATACATGGCATCACTAGAGCCCGATAAGTGGTTGTATAGATGCTGACATGGAAGTACGAATGATGATAGGTGGAAGTATGAATGTGACATGTGGAAGTACAGATGTGATACAGCACGCTAACTAAATTGTACATATGTTGACGTGGCATGTTGATGTGAAAATGTAGACATGGAAAGTTGATTGTGCAAAGGGCATAACATGGATGAATCATAGGGTGCCATGTGGCAGCCCCAAATGGACCAAGAAGGTTGGAAAAAAATCCATCGATAAGTTTCGAACCCCCTACATTTCCGCAACAAACACAACCAGCTATCTTTAAACCAGTGATTGTTCGTTGGAATCATACCTGAACAACCTACATTTAAATTTTAATGGTTATTTGGTGTCTAAAATTGGACCAGCTACATATTCAACCCCGCAACCTCCACCCAAAAACACAAAAGTGCAACCAACACGCCATCAATACTCTTGTTTACCAACGGTGAGTAAACTCTACTTAATTTTATTATGTTAAACAACACAAGATAGTAGACGAGAAGATAAGACATTGAATACATTCTATTACAATGATATACATATTAATACATTTTCTATGACCATTGGATTCATCTTCCAATGTCTCTTAGACTCCAATGACTCTGCATATTCCACACCAAACCCTCAGCAGATTAGGTGTCCAACATTCCCCCCCCCCCCCCCCCAACATGAAGGGGTATATACAAGTCCAAGAAGAGAGTTATAATACAAAAATACAACAATTTATGACCGAAATAGGTTAAATGAGCTATCTAAAATGATTGTATAAGTTGGGAGAACTCGAGGTCTCTACCATCAATGGTTTAAGGATGACCACCAACACTGGAACGCTTAGTTCAGTTCTTGTAACTCTTCCAAATCTGGCTAGAAATTGAAGTCTTATGCTATAGGAAGTGCTCCCTAATGCTTTGAAAAGGGAGACTATTGGGGTCTCAACCTGGAACGCTTAGTGCAGCACCTGAAATAGTTCAAAATATTGCAAGAAGTTATTAAAATTCTGCTAGAGGAAGTGTCCCTAATGTTTTGAAAGGGGAGACCATCAACCTGGAAAATGGAGGTCTCAACCTGTGGAAAAAGGGAGAACCTAAAACTTAAAAGGGAGGTCTCAACCTCTAGTGGTTTAAGGAAGGCCACCAACCATTGCCATGTCTATGGGTAGAACTCTGAATTTGGCTATGGTTGTATTTGGATGTAGGCTAAGCAAACAGGTTCACGATGTGGCTCAGGTTCGCTTGATGTATCTTTGAAGCTTATATATGATCATCAATTCCCCCTGTTAGATACAAGGTGAGAATATGAATAAAAATCAACTGCAAAACCTTTTAATACTCAAGAAAAAAAATTGTGATATGATCAAAATATCTTTTTGGTTGTTGAAGCCCCTTGCCAAGAAGAAATCCATTCAAGGTGGATCTTCATTCTTGTAGGAGGCTTGTTTCTTAAGAATTTATTTGATTGATGTATGTGTTGACCACAATGCTCACAAGAATGAAGATAAAAACAGTGAGGTTTCACATGGCCAACTCGATTACATTTTGGTATTTAACAATATATTATGAATGTGGAGGAGTAACATCTGGAACATGTGAATATGAATCATCATGAAGAAATTCAGCACTCTAAAACTGAATGGGCTTAGTGTAGTCAGGAACATGAAACGAAATTTCATTGTCATATCCAAGACCAGTTTTGTGCTTATTGTTGAAAAACTCTTCCCAAGGTTTGATGATGGGCTTGGGAAGTGCAAGTTGAATTTTTTCATTTGCATGCAAATTTTCTCCTGAAATAGGCTCAATGATCTGATCAGTTTCTGGCAGTTGATGGGAGTCAACTTCAAACTAAAAAGGGGGATTTTTTTGAACAAAAACAAGTTCACAATGACAACTCTTCTGTTGAAGCTCATCTCCCTATAGTTGTGATTCCAACTGTAAAAATCCATCTTCTCTTGTGTGTTGTATGCATGTTTGAATGTTAGTAACAGTGGCCTTGTTGATTTTTACCCTACCATCAATAGTGGAATGTATGAGGGTATTCAGTAACTCTAGTGCATTATTATCGAGCCATTTCACAATAATTGAAGCAAAAGAATAGTGTTGACTTCAACTACAAATGCACCTATAAACACGAAAAATTATAAATAGCTCTCACTGTCAAAATAGCTTTCACTGTCAAGATTTGGATTCATCCGTCTTTGAGGTTGTCTGATTGGTTTGCAATTTGCCTCTATATAGATGTGATGAGTACAAGTCTTGGGACTTATCCCTTTCATGTCAGTGTATTCCCATGCATATGCAGAAGAATGTCTCTGTAATACTTTGACTAGTTCTTCTTGTTGAGATTTTTCCAGGTTTTTGTTTATATTCAAGGTCTTGCCTGGAAAATTTTCACTTGTAGAACTGCCAAATTTGTCCATAGAATGAAGAGACATCTGTCTAGATGACAAGAACTCAATATTGGATTTCTCTTGAAATGATTCTTGTTTTTGTTCTGGAGAAGATTCAAAATTTTCTAGAGTATTCAGAATTTGATTATCTTCACTAATTTCTGAAATTGTGAAGAGTGGTTGCAAATATTCTTCATCCTCTATCCATTGAGTGTCATCTAGATCCGTAATTGTCCTAGCTGGAGGATATAAAGTGAATTTCTTTGTTGAACTTCCATCAGAAATATACATATCACCGGACCTACAACTAATAAAAGCATCAGCTGTAGCCAACCAAGGTCTTCCTAGTATGACATGATGGCCTCCTAGATTATTCTTGGGTGTCAGGATCATGAAATCCACAGGGTACTCCCAAGAGTCTAGGGACACTGGAATGTCTTCTATTACCCCATCTGGTCTGATCACAGATCTATCTGCCAGTTGTAATAGTGTGGGTGTAAAGAGAAGATTAGGAAGTTTCAGTTTGTCCATGATTTGTCTACTCATGATATTTATTGCTGCTCCTAAGTCAATGAGTGTGTTATGAATTTCAATTCCATTGATGTGAATTTTGACAACTGGATTTCCTGGGTCAAGGTACTTTGGAATAGTAGTCTTACCCATCATAATGTCTGCTATTTGTCCTACCACTTGAATTTTCTTGGTTTCTCTTATTCTTTTCTTTGTTGTCTTCATACTCAACTCCTTTATTGTTTTGGCTAAAATTGGGATTTCCTTGATGGCTTGCAATAATGGAATTTTAATGCAAACATTTCTCAATTCATCCAAGAAATCATAATTAGGCACCATTATTTTTTTTTCTACACCTTTGTCAATTTGTAATCTTTCCGGAAAGGGAGGTATAGAAGTAGATTTGGATGGTTGCTCTAATACTGGAGTTGGGCTTATTGGATCTTTTTGTTTCAGTTTTTCAATGTTTTGGCCTTGAAAGGATGTTTCTTCCTCAAGACTTTTATTAACCCGTAGGGAGTCTTCCTCAGAATTATCTTGTTCTTGTATGATCACAAAAGGTTTCCTCTTCTCAAGTATCCTTCCAGACCTAAGTTGAACATCACTAAGGTCTAGAGGAGTAATTAAATAAGTTGGAAATTGTTGTCCTTCTATCATGTATGTATTCTGGGGTTCTTATTATTGGGGTTTGGTATGGGCTGAGCTGGTAATTGATTGGATTTTTGAGGGAATGGTAATGGAAGTGGTTGATTTTGATGAGGTTGGTTCAAATGATGTTGTTGTGAATTTTGTTGAAAATTTTGTTGAAGATTTTGAGGAAAATTTTGTTGAGGATTTTGAGGATAAAATTGTGGATATGGTGGATAGGATGGTGGATACTGATAATATGGAGAGTATTTTCCATAGGGACCTTGTGATCCTTGTGCCCAAGCTTGAGATTGATTTTGAAATTGGGGCCAAGGTTGCTGCCAAGAATTCCAAGGTGGAGGTTGATTATACATTTGATCATGAAATCCCCGTGTCTGAGATCCCTGCCAAGGTCTTCTAGATACAAAGTTAAGAGATTCTGTGGAATCTGTAGGAGTTTCTTCTTGAAAAAAAGCCTTGAGACCAGGAAGAGAAGGACAATTCTTGGTCTCATGTTTCTCAGAACAAATAACACAGGTTTCTACAACTTTTACATCCAAAGGGCACTCTCTCAAGGCATGTTTCTTCCCACATTTGGGACAAAAGATTGCCAAGGCATCAGATTCAGCCTTTTGCTTGTTTTGTATCTTGAGGGTGTCTATTTGTTCACTAAGACTCCCTAAGATGTCAGATTTAAAATCATCAAGCATATGTCCTATTTCTGATCTACTTACTTTCCCAGAAGCAGATTTACTTGCTCTTGCAAGAGCAGGATCTCTTGGACCTTTGACAGTTTTGGATTTCCCTCTGGAAAGGTTGATACATAACTCAGATATTTCAGGTAATGTGAATTGTGATATATCCCCTTTTCCCATCATGTTAAGGATATCCAACCATTCATCCCTAATGGTTTTCAACAAAAGAGCTTTTAAAGTGTCTTGATCTAGGTTTTCCATTTGTGCCCTTTTTATGTTGTATTTAAATCTTTCCAACAAATCTTCTAAGTTTTCATCTTCTTTTTGTAATATCTTGAACACTTCTTCCTTATGATTAACCGGCATACAATAATCCAAGTATCTCTCTAGAAATGCTTGTTTCATGTCTTCCCATGTCCTAATGGAACTACTGCTTAAGCTCATAAACCACTTCAATGCTGCTCCTTTCAGAGTTGAAGGAAATAATTTCAATTTTTGGGCATCTTGAAGGTAGTCATAAGTCCTACACAGTACTTCAAATTCGAATAAGAAAGTTTCAGGATCCTCAGCTTTAAGTCCATAGAAGTTCGGAAGGACAGAAGGTGAAATGTTTTTCATGGTTGTATTGGTTTCTCCATCAAGTATAGGGAACCCAAAAGAGCTTCCTATTCTACCTCTTCCTCCATCTGCACCTCTACCTCCTCTTCCTCCTTCTCCTCTACCTCTTCCTCTACCTCCTCCAAATGTGTTTTCTCCATTAACAACTCCTCCTCCTTCTTCTGCCATGGTTGACTCTCCTGTGGAAGTAGAAAGGTTTGTATCCTCAACAAAGGTTTTTGGATCCTCTTCTATGGCAGGTTCAATGGATGAAGTGGAAGGTTTCTCTAATGGAATAGGTGACCTTAGATCTTCTAGAAGTCCAGGATCAGTAAAGGATGGAAGATGGGTTTGAGTTGAAGGTGTACTAGTTCTGGATCTAGATGAAACAAATGGTGTTCTAGATGTCAAACTTCTGCCTCTGTTGCTTATAAATCTTCCCCTTGAATCTCTCTCCCTACACATAAAATTGTTTTTGGATGCTAAGAAACAAAGGTTACCTAGTTTTCACTTCCCCGGCAGCGGCGCCAAAATGTTGTGTCTCAATCTAGTCTCCTAAACTGAGTTCATTTAATTGTCAACCAGGATTTGTAAACTGCTGAAGTGAAATGTACCATATGTACCTAGGTGCTTGTTTCTTAGTGCGTTGTGTGTAGTGTTTTGTGATGTTTTGGTCTTTTATGTTGATTTATGATGTTTTTGGTCTTTTGAAGTTTTGTGTTTACAATGGAAATGTCTAGAAAACTAATGAAAAGAAATTGGTGGTCAAAAACACAGTTGAGCCTAATGTATGGAATGGCAAATGTAATCAAAAACACTGAAGCAACATCTAAACTATGACTGAATAGAAACAAGAGCTTAATGATGACTTCTTAAACAAATGACACAAACTAGACTTTGAGAAATGATCACTTAAATATGCAAGTTTTCTAACTAGATAATTAGACACTAATCATGATGCAACATTCTATTCTAAGCTCATCTATTCCATGACTAATTCCTAGTTCTATTCTGCAATTTTCAATTGAAGGTCAGAGTCTATTCTCCAAGAGTTATTGGTTTCTTTTCAGGGTAGTTCTATTGAGGAAGAGCTCTGTTTATGGTGAGGAATTTGCACAGATATTTCAGACCTTGTAATGATGTTATCTTATGTTCCTAAGGTTATGGATCACTGGTGGTTTTCAGAACAAAAAGATATTTGTAAATAATGAAGGCTGTCTTATGAATCCTATCAACTAAAGTGATCTACTGTGCAAAGGGTGACAATGTGACTATGAGATGTAAGTGCAATGAATTAATTTAAACATGAGCTTAAGATGCTTATGAACTAGAACAATGTTAACTATAAGCCATCATCAAACTTTGAAACGAAGTAACTGGACATGAATTAAATGCAAAATGAAACTCCGGAGCATTCTAATTAACATGCACTATTCTATGAAGTTACACAATCGGTTTGTTCATCATGAGGGATATTTTGGAAGAGTTCCTTCTTGTGGAAGAGGTAGAACAATTTTGACTGTGGACTTGTATACAATTGAAAGCAAATGAACTGAAAGCAAATGAAACTAAGTTGTCACATCACAGTCATATCTTGAACTTCTTAAAGATGTCTTGGAAGAATTTCTTCTTGTGGAAGAGTGATTAGGACAAGTGCAACTGTGATAGTGAAGACTAAAAACTACAACTAATTCCTATGATACTATAGCTATTCATCATTCATTGTTATGATTTATTGGAAGAATGTCTTCTTGTGAAAGAACTGGAATGAATATAACTACAGTATCTAGTTAAAAACAAATACAACTTCTATCCTACAGTACCATAGTCATTAAACATTCATCATTTTAATTTATTGGCAAAGTGTCTTCTTGTGGAAGAACTGGAACGAATATGACTACAGTAGCTAGTTAAGAACAAATGCAAATTTAACTCCTATCCTACAATACCATAGTCATTTAAACATTCATCATTTTAATTTATTGGAAAAGTGTCTTCTTGTGGAAGAACTGAAATGAGTACGACTACAGTATATAAAACAAAACAACTACTAATTCAATATGCAGAACGTAAAGACAGCTAGGAAAAACTTATCTAGTTTACGCAAAAGAAATCCGTTCAAGGGGCAGGGGCCCTCTACCACTTGACGGCATTCAACTTCACAATTAAATCACGCCTTCAAGATAATTTTGTCTACTCCATTAACGATGCAATAGTTTGAACATAATGCTCTGTGTCTTCAAAGACGTAACACAGAGTTTTCACAAAATCTAGCAGCAAATCTAATACAAAATTTCTAACTAAGCTCTCGGCCTACTCAAGAGTTTATAAAGTAAATGCAAGTAACAATAATTACAATAATTTAGGAATGATGTCTTCCTAATCCAAATCATCTTAGGAGTCTTTGAGGCGGCTGCGTAAAAGAGAAAAGACACCTGGACTGTGACAGTCCTAGTAGGAGTCTTCCTTCACAAATGTGTTCACACGTGCATAACCGTACCCAGAATTCATTTCCTCTTCCATGACGAGCAACACACCATGTAGGCACGACGTGGATCATGCCCAGATGCGTTTTTCCTCAAGAGGCCACCTGGAACATGCTCAAACATAAAGGTAGCCGCAGAATCGTTTATACATAGAATGCCCGCATTCTCGCAAACTTGGCCCGGTCAAAATGCTTAACAATGGCAACAATCACAAAATTCAACAAGTCAGTCATGTAAACCATTCTAGAAGTAATTTTAACTATTTTTATTGATCAATTGGGTTTAAAATGGAAATGGACAAGGGAAAAATGAGGTAAAATGAGGTGAAGGAAAGCACAAATTTGAGGCTCAACATACCCCCACTGCTGTCTCTTTGCATGTCCTCCTGCAAATTATCCTATGAATTTTGAGGCTTCTGCAAGGACATCTAATCCCCTTCTTCTCCTTTGTCTGAAAGCTAGAGGTCTTCTGGGTTTCCTGATCACAAGTTTGAACCTGAGGTTTGTGAGTGCCCTGATCAACTTTTTGTTCCTTGTCTTCATCTTTTCATTGGTCCTCTCCACTTTGTCTATATGCAGGGATAAGGTTGAGATCATGTCAGTCTTGAGCTTGATTTGATCTTTGAGAATTTCATTCTCATTTTTAATGTGTCTATTCAACAATTCCAACTCATACCTATCCCTCCTCAATATATCAATTTCAGTTAGTGGAGGACTGGGGGTTCTCTCTTCTCTTTCTGAAGCTGTTCTCTCTAAAGTTTCCACATAATCATAGATTTCCTGTTGATCAGGATCAATCTCAGGGGTGCCTTCATAAAAATCTTCATCATCATACTCTTCCATAGATGTTTCTTCATCTTCAATATTGATTACCCCTGTTTGTTTGATTGATGTTTTCTGCAGTTTTCCTTTTAATCTGTGGCTTCTCCTAAGTTGAGAGGAACCCTCCCCTTTTTCTATAACAGATTCCTTGATTACCTTCTCTGCCTTGAGTTGACTCTTGATTGTAGTCAACTTCTCCAAAATGACTTCTTCACTGCTTTCTTGAACCGGTTTGTCAATTTTACCTTTTGGAGTCCTCCATCTCCTACTTCTCTTTGTGGCCTGTGGTTCAGGTGATAGTTCTTTTGCTTCCTCAAAATGATTTCTTATTAAGAAATCATGCCATGTATCATTTGATTTAGATAGATGATGCTCAATTAAAATTTTGACTAACCCATGATGATACAGGGTTGTTTCCAAAAACTGAACTCTTCTCTGAACACAGGAAGCCATTTTCTTCAGACTTTGATACAAGAAATATGGTAAATTCAAATCTTCTCCTGGAAAATGCAACATTAGTCTCATATGGTAGACATAAAATGTCCCATATCTACCCTCACATGTAACAAATTTTTGTAAAAGAAGTAGTATATTCCTCCATTTGCTCTTCAATGTTGTACTGGGAATTCCCTTCTTGAACACACTAACATCCATGTTTGGTGATTTTAAGATTTGTTTCCATGAGTCATTATGGAATTCCCTATTTTTAAACCATCTTTCCCCATCTCTGGATAATCCTGTAGCCTCTGCTATAAAAACTTCATTAACAGTAAACTTAACATCTCCTATTTCAACCTCAGTGCCTTGGAATGATCTAGCAAATGTTTTGGTGACTTCCTTATGGCAACCATTAAACTTTTCCAAGAATTGGAGCCATCCTATTTGTTGTAGCATCTCCTTGCATTGTGGATAACCTTCTAAATATTTTGATCCCATAGGCTCAATCCTTACGATGAAACCCATGATTTTTCACTATCAATTAACACTCTTCTCTATCCACAAAACAATGGCTTTTACTTTCGGATTAAAATGGCTTCAAGCTCTAAATAAAAATGGCTTCAATTTTGGAAGAACATACCTTTGAAATAGCTACAGTCTTAAAAATCTCCGGTTTGTATGCCTCTGTTTGAAAAATGCCTTCGAATCCTCGGACTGATGTACTTCTGTTGAACTTTGGAATGATATGGAAGCAATTTCAATTTTCGAGCTAATGTGTCTCTGATAGATAGTGGTAGATGATTTCAAATTTCTTTTTGTGCAATACCTCCGTCTTTGGTAACAGAAGACTTCAAACTCAATCACTGAAAAACACTTCTGTTTCTAGTAACAACAGACTTCAAACTCAACCTCTGTCTCTGATAGTAAATGGTATGCTTCAAATTCAACACTACAGCCTCTCTGTCTCGGGTAACAACAACTTCAAAACCAGTCACTACCACACCTCTGTCTTTGGTAATAACAGACTTTAAACTCAATCACTACCACTCCTCTGTCTTTGGTAGTAAAGTCTTCAATTTTAGCACCTCTGTCTTCTGGTAGCAACGGGCTTTAAACTCTACACGGCCACAATTCTGTGTTGACAGTGAAAATGCTCCAAACTTTGTTCTCAGTGATATGCTCTCTGTTCATTGAGTTCTCACACCGTTATGCTTCCAATGTACCTCTTATGTTCTGCCCCTGATGATAATAATGCTTCTGCCTTCGGAATGGAATACTGGCTACGGAATGACGTTATGGCAAATGGTCACGGCATAGAGTGGTGAAGTGAGGTGGAGGATTGCATTAATGATTTGAGGAGACGGCGGAGGATTTACGACGGCAGGAAAAATCTTCATCATTAAAGAACTTGGTTAAGAGTCGTGGGAATTTCAAATGATTTGGCCGTTCCACCGCTCAAATGCTATTGGATAGAAAATTTGAATTGGAAGATTTAATACAAAGTCTATAGAGGGTTTTGTTTGGTGTTTGATCAATAAAATAATTAAAACAAATTTTTGAATAATCCACAACTAAAATATGCTAAATTTTCATGAATTGCCATCGTAATTTAAATTTGTTACCTCTGCCCTTTATTTGATGTTTGTGTAGCCTTTGTCTTCTCTGCTCATCTTTGGAGGAATCTTTCACAATTTTCTTGATATTTTTGATTCATGAATTCACTGGATCACTTTGTTGTAATTCTGATGTCTGCTGTTTGATGCCTTCAGGGTTTATAGCTGCCAAAAAGACTGTCGGGCTGCAGAAAAGGTGATCAGCTGCAGAATGTCCACTGAGCTGCAGAATGTTCCTGTAGAACACTTCAAACATGAAAATGAAATGTTTCTAGAGAATGGGTGAAATGTTTATGAAAATGGATGAAAATGGATGATGGATTATGAAGTGGATAATGGAATAAGAATGGATTCAGTTCATGGAATGAAGGAACATAAGGGTTGTACTGCAATTCATGGCATATTTTTATTCACTTACAGCAAGATATCAAATTCTATGTTTTGACATGAAAATGAAGTGAATGGAAGATGGAGTGAAATGAATGGAATGGAATGGAGTGAAATGTGAATGATGGATGAGATGAAGTATGGATGGATAATGAATGGAGTGAGATGAAATGAATCATAAGTACTATGGCACTGAACTTATGATTTTTATAACAGCTGCTGAGAAACAAAAATGGGAAAAGTTAGAGTGTCAGAGAGACTCTGATTTTCACCCTATCTTTTCTGTATAAACATGCCAATCAGTGATTGGTTTTCATGTTTATACCTTTATTTTTATTTTTATTTTTTTTATTTTTTTTCTTTTTATTTTTTTTTTCAAAAATGAAATGGAATGAAGGAACATAAGGGCTGTACTGCAATTCATGACATATTTTATTCACTTACAGCAAGATATCAAATTTTGTATTTTGACATGAAAATGAGATGGATGGAAGATGGAATGAGATGAATGAAATGTGGAATGGAGTGAAATATGAATGATGGATGAGATGGAGTATGGATGAATAAGTGGATGGAGTGAAATGAGATGAATCATAAGCTCTATGGAACTGAACTTATGATTTTTATAACAACTGCTTATAAAAAAAAAAATGGGAAAAGTTAGAGTGTCAGAGAGACTCTGATTTTCACCCTATCTTTTCTGTATAAACATGCCAATCAATGATTGGTTTTCATGCTTATACCTTTTTTTTTCTTTTTTTTCTTTTTTCTTTTTTTTTTAGAATAGAAATGCTTCAGAAAATTTAATCAAGTTGATGAAGAAGAGAGACTCTTCTTCATTAACTTCACATCATTGTCTTCTTGGAACTTCTTAATAAACTCTTCTCTTGAGAGTGGCTTGTGGTATAGCTTCAGTCTATGACCATTCACAAGAAAAGTGATCTCTTCTTCATCTATAGTTCTGATTTTTACTGCCCCATTATCAAAAATTCGAACAATTTCATATGGCCCAAGCCAATGTGTCTGAAATTTACCTTGAAAATCCTTGAATTTTGAATCAAACAAGAGAGCCCAGTCACCTTCTTTGAATTTATTCTCTTTGATGTACTTGTCATGCCATCTAGCCCTTTGCTGTTGGACTAGATTTTTTTTCTGAACTGCATCTTGTCTGATCTCATCCAATTCATTAATTTGCTCCAGTCTATGCTTGTGTGCCTCCGTTAGATCAAGTCCTAGCTGAACTGCCATCTTGAATGTTTGAATTTGGAACTCTATGGGAAACAAAACTTGCTTTCCATAAACAAGCTCATAAGGAGTATGGCCTGTTGTGTTTCTCCATGTAGTTCTATAGGCCCACAAGGCTTCGTGAAGCCTATCTACCCAATCTCTTCTATGTAGATGAACAGTCTTTGTTAGGATTCCTTCAATGACTTTATTAGTGGATTCCACTTGACCATTTGCTTGTGGATGATAAGGAGTAGATGTTCTATGTATGATTTTATACTTCTCCATCATTTGCTCCACTAGCCTTGATGTAAATTGAGCTCCTTGATCTGTAACAATTTCCCTTGGGACACCAAAACGAGTAAAAATATCCTCAAAAAGAAAAGTAATTACAGATGATTCATTAGCAACAAGTAATGGTTTAGCTTCTACCCACTTAGTAACATAATCAGTGTAAACTAATATATATTTCTTTTGTCTTGATGGAGGACTAATAGGTCCTACAAAATCCAAAGCCCATTTTTCAAAAGGTTCAATGTGTACCTGAGGTTGTAATGGCATCTCACCTGAAGGAGAAGGTTTCCCTACCCTTTGGCAACTGTCACACCTTTTGACATACTCTTTAGCATCTTTAAACAAATATGGCCAATAATATCCTAAATTAAGGATCTTATAGGCTGTCCTCTTATCTGCAAAGTGTCCGCCACAAGGTTCGTCATGACATGCCTTGAGAATCTCAGGCATCTCATCTTCACGAACACACCTTCTAATGATCAAATCTAGACCTGTCTTGTACAACTCATTAGTGACCCATGAATAATTTGCACTATCATTAATGATTTTTATTTTATCCCTTGCATTCATAATTGAAGGAAATTTTCCTAAAACTAAATAATTAGCAATATCAGCAAACCATGGAGTTTGAGTAGAGATTGCAAAAAGATATTCATCAGGAAATTGATCTTCAACCGGAGTGTCATCTTTGATATTTTGAATTCTAGACAGGAAGTCAGCCACAGTGTTTTGTTTTCCAGGCCCATCTAGAATAGTAATGTTGAATTCTTGCAATAATAACAACCATCTTATAACTCTACCATTAGTGATTGATTTATTCATTAAATATCTAATGGCAATCGACTGGCAGAATATGCCTATAGTTATAGTGTTCAATTTGTTAATGGCATGAACAACAACCTAAAAACTCTTTTTCAGCTACGATAGTTTGGGTAATCACAGGAGTCAAATTTTACCTATATAACATGGCATAGAATTAAATTTTTCGTTCTAATATCAAGCCTTTAGTCAGACGGTTAATCAACAGACATGAAAGGTAACTTCAGCTAGTCCCTTAATATAAAAGCCTAAATTTTGCTTGTGGTTTCAAAAGCTAAATCGGGCACCGTGTCCACTTAAATTCACAATCTTTGGTGAGTAATTTGAAGAGAGGAGATGCGATGTTTGGTGAAGTTTTCATAAATTCCTATAGTACCCCGTAAATCCTAAAACCCTTACATCTCTTCGACAATTTGGAATGGATAGGTTAGAAATAACTTCAATTACCATCAACTCCATCCCATCTCTCGAAATGTGGTGCCCTAAAACAATACCCCATGAACATCATAAAACATTTTTCAGACTAAGAGAAAGGTTTAAGTCAATATCTTTTAAGACCTTTTCCAAGTTTTCAAAGCCTTTCAAATGTATCCTCACAAACCGTAAAATCATCCATGTATACCCTCACACAACCATGTATCGTACTCTAAAAATTTTGAAGGATCGCCTTTTGAATGTTGGCATCGTACAATCCAAATGGAAATACTCGTATATATAGGTACCCTTATTGACAAGTAAATGTGGTTTTATCTTGTCTTCAAGTGCTACTTTGATTTGATCGTAACCACTAAATCCATCCACGAAAAGTACTTTTTACTCGCTAAAGGTATCTAATACTTGATTCATGAAAGGTAAAGGAAATGGTCTTTAAGAGTAGCTATTCAGCTTCCGTAGCCAACACACACCTCTTCCATTTTCCATTTTTTTCTTAGCATACTCATTAAAGGGGGAAACCACCCATTTTATCCGAAATAGGATAAATGAAGTTAACATTTAATAATTTTTGTGTTCTTCCTTGACACCCCCCTAAGATTTGATTCATCTGCCTTGAGGTTGTCTAACTGGCTTGCACTATCTCTACATAGATGATGAGTACAAGTCTCAATTCTATCCTTCATGTCACATTCGCTATGCGTAAGAATGTCTCCGTAATACTCTGACTAGCTCTTCTTTGGGTTGAGATTTTTCCAGTTTTTGTTTATGTTTAAAGTTCTTGCCTTGAAAATTTCTACTTGGTAGAAATCGCCAAATTTGTCTAACAGAACGTAAGAGACATCTGCCTAGATGACAAGAACTCAATATTGGATTCCTCTTGAAATGATTCTTGCTCGTGTTCGGGAGATGATTCAAAATTTTTCATATATTCGTAATTTGATTATTCTCTACCAATTTCCAAACTGTGAAGAGTGGTTGCAAATATTCTTCATCTCTTCATCCATTGAGTGTCATCTATCCGTAATTGTCCTGGAATGAGGATACAAAGTGAATTTCTTTGTTGAACTTCCACCGCAACACATACGACGATTTACAATTAATAAAAGTATCACCGTAGCGCACCAAGGTCTTCCCAGTATAACAGATGGCCTCCTAGATTATTCTTGGGGTAAGGATCATGAAATCCATGGTAGCATCTCAAGAGTTCAGGACACTGAATGTTTCTATTACCCCCATCTGTCCGATCGCGCATCTATCCGTTTAATAATAATAGTGGGCAAAGAGAAGATTAGAAGCTCTGCGTCCATGATTTGTCTACCCGCGGATATTTATCATCAAGCCCGAAGTCAATGAGGTGTTTTGAATTTCAATTCATTGATGTGAATTTTGACAACCCGACTTCGGGTCGAAGGTACTTTTAAATAGGCTCCCACGACTACAATGTCCTGGCTATTTTTCCTTTTCATTGAATTCTCTTGGTTTCTCTTATTCTTTTCGTTGTCTTCATACTCAACTCCTTTGTTGTTTCGAAGCCAAAACTGGGATTTCCTCGATGGCTTGCAATACGGAATTTTAAATGCAAATATTTCTCAATTCATCCAAGAAATCATATAATTAGCACCATTATTTGTTTTTCTACACCTTCGCTAACTTGTAATCTTTCCGGAAAGGATAGTAGAAGTAGAGATGGGATGTTGTCGACACTGAGTTGGGCTTATTGGATCTTTTGTTTGGGCTTTTCAATGTTTTGCCTTGAAAGGATGTTTTTCCAAGACCTTTATTAACCGTAGGGAGTCTTCCTGGGTAATCATCTTGTTCTCAGGCTGACCGCGGTATGCTCCCTCTTCTCGCACTTCCGTACCCAAGCCGACATCACTAAGGTTCAGAGGAGTACCAACAAGTTGGAAATTGTTGTCCTTCATCATGTATGTATTCTCCGAGGATTCTGGCTATTGGGGGCTTGGGTATGGGGTCGAGTCGGTAACGATTGGGATTTCGAGGGAATGGGGGAAGCTGGAAGTGGTTGATTTTGATGATGTTTTGTCCGTATGACGTTGTTGAGAATTTTGTTGAAAATTTTGCTGAAGATTTTGAGGAAAATTTTGTTGAGAATTTTGAGGATAAAATTGTGATATGGTGGACAGGATGGTGGATACCCATAACAAGAGAGTATCTTCCAGACCTCGTGATCCTCGTGCTCAAGCTGAGATTGATATTGAAATTGAAGCCATGACTGTCGCCAAGAATTCCAAGGTGGAGGTTGATTACACATTTGATCATGAACCCCCGTGTCCGCATCCCCGCCATATCTTCTAGATACAAAGTTAGAGATTCTGTGAATCCGTAGGAGTTTTTCAGTGTCACCTTTGAGACCAGAAGAGAAGGACAAATTCTTGGTCTCATGTTTCTCGTAACAAATAACACAAAGCTTACAATTTTTACATCTAAAGGATACCTCTCAAGGCATGTTTCTTCCCACAGCATTTGGGGACAAAAGATCGCCAAGGCACCGTACTCCGCCTTTGCTTGTTTTGTATCTTCGAGGGTGTTTGCTTGTTCACTAAGACTCCCTAAGATGTCGACGAAATCACTGCTACGTGTCCTGCTTCCATCTACCATCGTCCCGTGTACGGACGACGAGCTTCTTGCAAGACAGTGATCTTCGGGATCAAGGCTTTGGATTTTTCTCCTGGAAAGGTTGATGCATAACCCGTGTATTTGCATGTGAGAGTTGTAGACATATCCTTTCTATCACATATGATATCCAACCATTATCCCTAATGGTTTTTGGTTAAAAAGAGTCATATGTCTTGATCTAGGTTTTCCATTTGTGCCTTTATGTTGTATTTAAATCTTCCAACAAATCTTCTAAGTTTTTGTCTTCTTCGTATCATCTTGGAACACTTCTTCCTTATGATTAACCCATACAATAATCTAAGCACTTTCTAGAAATGCTTGTTTCATGTCTTCCCATGTCCTAATGGAACCATCGTTAAACTTCATAAACTACTTTCAATGTCGCTCTTCGTAGTTAATGAAATACCCAATTTTTGAGTATCTTGAAGATAGGGGGCTGCAGTCCTCTATGGCAAAGACTTCGTTCGAATAAGAAAGTTTCAGATCTCGCTTTAAGTCTAAGTTTCTAAGGACAAGGTGAAATGTTTTCTTGCACATTGGTTTCTTTCATCGTTAGGAACTCAAAAGAGCTCCTCATTCTACCTCTTCCTCCATCCGCACCTCCTCACCTTCCTCCTCCTTCTTTCACTCTCGCCTACCTCCTCCAACAATGTGTGTTTCATTAACAACTCTCCTCCTCCTTCTTCGCTATGGTTGACCCCATCGTGAAGCAGAACGTGTTTGTCCTCGTCGGTGTTGCCTTTGGACCTTCTTCGTGGCATGTTCAAAGGTTGAAGTGGAAGGTTTCTAATGGAACAGCACCCTAGATTCTAGTCCGTGACCGTGAAAGGATGGAAGATGGGTTTGAGTTGCATGTGTACTAGTTCGGATCCAGTAGCGGCGGTGTTCTAGATGTCAAATCGCTCTCGTCGTTTATAAATCTTTCTCTTGAATTCTCTCCTTACGACAAAATTGCTTTTTGGATGTTAAGAAACAAAGGTTACCCAGTTTTCTACTGCCTACACCCGCGCTCAAATGTTGTGCTCAACTCAAATTTCCAAATCGTAGTTCATTTAATTGTCAAACTGTGATTTGTAAATCGTACGGAATGTACCACAAGGCACCTAGTGTTGTTTCTCAGTGTTGTGTAGTGTTTTTTTGTGATGTTTGCCCTTTATGTTGACGATGATGTTTTTGGTTTTGAGTTTTGTGTTTATAATGCAAAACAAGCTTAGGAAAACTAATGAAAAGAAATTGGTGGTCAAGAATACAGTTGAGCCTAATGTATGGAATGGCAAATGTAATCAAAAACACTGAAGCAACATCTAAACTATGACTGAATAGAAACAAGAGCTTGATGATGACTTCTTAAACAAATGACACAAACTAGACTTTGAGAAATGATCACTTAAATATGCAAGTTTTCTAACTAGACAGTTAGACATTAATCATGATGCATCATTCTATTCTAAGCTCATCTATTTCATGACTAATTCCTAGTTCTATTCTGCAATTTCAATTGAAGGTCAGAGTCTATACTCCAAGAGTTATTGGTTTCTTTTCAGGGTAATTCTGTTGAGGAAGAGCTCTGTTTATGGTGAGGAATTTGCAGAGATATTTCAGACCTTGTAATGATGTTATCTTCTGTTCCTAAGGTTATGGATCATTGATGGTTTTCAGAACAAAAAGATATTTGTAAATAATGAAGGCTGTCTTATGAATCCTATCAACTAAAGTGATCTACTGTGCAAAGGGTGACAATGTGACTATGAGATATAAGTGCAATGAATTGATTTAAACATGAGCTTAAGATGCTTCTAAACTAGAACAATGTTAAACCATAAGCCATCATCAAACTTTGAAACGAAGTAGCTGGACATGAATTAAATGCAAAATGAAACTCCAGAGCATTCTAATTAACATGCACTATTCTATGAAGTTACACAATCGGTTTGTTCATCATGAGGGATATTTTGGAAGAGTTCCTTCTTGTGGAAGAGGTAGAACAATTTTGACTGTGGACTTGTATGCAATTGAAAGCAAATGAACCGAAAGCAAATGAAACTAAGTTGTCACATCACAGTCATATCTTGAACTTCTTAAGGATGTCTTGGAAGAATTTCTTCTTGTGGAAGAGTGATTAGGACAAGTGCAACTATGATAGTGAAGACTAAAAATTACAACTAATTCCTATGTTACTATAGCTATTCATCATTCATTGTTATGATCTATTGGAAGAATGTCTTCTTGTGAAAGAACTGGAATGAATATAACTACAGTATCTAGTTAAAAAAACAAATACAACTCCTATCCTACAGTACCATAGTCATTAAACATTCATCATTTTAATTTATTGGCAAAGTGTCTTCTTGTGGAAGAACTGGAACGAATATGACTACAGTAGCTAGTTAAGAACAAATGCAAATTTAACTCCTATCCTACAATACCATAGTCATTTAAACATTCATCATTTTAGTCTGTTGGAAGAGTGTCTTCTTATGGAAGAACTAGAATGAGTACGACTACAGTATACAAAACAAAACAACTACTAATTCAATATGCAGAACGTAAAGACAGCTAGGAAAAACTTATCTAGTTTACGCAAAAGAAATCCGTTCAAGGGGCAGGGGCCCTCTACCACTTGACGGCATTCAACTTCACAATTAAATCACGCCTTCAAGATAATTTTGTCTGCTCCATTAATGATGCAATAGTTTGAACATAATTCTCTGTGTCTTCAAAGACGTAACACAGAGTTTTCACAAAATCTAGCAGCAAATCTAATACAAAATTTCTAACTAAGCTCTCGGCCTACTCAAGAGTTTATAAAGTAAATGCAAGTAACACTAATTACAATAATTTAGGAATGATGTCTTTCCTTATCCAAATCATTCTAGGAGTCCTTGAGGTGGCTGCGTGAAAGAGAAAAGACACCTGGACTGAGACCGTCCTAGTAGGAGTCTTCCTTCACAAATGTGTTCCCACGTGCATAACCGTACCCAGAATTGATTTCCTCTTCCATGACGAGCAACACACCATGTAGGCACGACGTGGATCATGCCCATATGCGTTTTTCCTCAAGAGGCCACCTGGAACATGCTCAAACATAAAGGTAGCTGCAGAATCGCCGGTTAGCTACAGAATGCCTGCATTCTGCAGCTAATTCCGGTCAATATGCTTAACAATGGCAACAATCACAAAATTCAACAAGTCAGTCATATAAACCATTCTAGAAGTAATTTTAACTATTTTTATTGATCAATTGGGTTTAAAATGGAAATGGACAAGGGAAAAATGAGGTAAAATGAGGTGAAGGAAAGTACAAATTTGAGGCTCATCACACAAATGATACCGACAGTCATCGTTGAAGCAGAAGGGAGCTGAGAAGCTCAAGCCTCACTTTTACGGGCCATACAGGGTGATACGCAGGATTGGGCAGGTTGCGTATGAGTTGGAGCTGCCCCAAGGCAGCAAGATCCACAACATTTTCCATGTATCATGCCTGAAGAAGGCGCTGGGGCAGTAGGTGACAGTGACAGAGGAGCTACCGCCTACAGATGATGAGGGGCACTTGGTGTTGCAGCTAGAGGCCATTATTGATACTAGGGAGAGGCGGTTACGGAGCAGGACGGTCTGGGAATTCTTGGTGAGGTGGAAGAATTTGCCGGATGAGGATGCCACTTGGGAGAGCGAGAAGATTTTGCAGCATCCATCACTTCAGTTGCTTGAGGACAAGCAACATTTTGCCGGGGGAGACTGTAATATTCCTAATTAGCGACAGATAATTGGAATATTCGATTTTGTATAGTTTTGCCGTCTAAAGTTTGTAAATAAATAAAAAGTGAGTAAAGAGGGTCTAACTCACTTAAAGTGAAATAAAACATCCTCCTAGTAGTGCAACGTTATGACTTAAGGGAGCCAAGGGGGGCCAAACACCACGTAGAGGAGGAGACCCACGTACACTCTAGAAGCTTCTGCGCAGATGAGGATAAGCACGTGGAGGAGAGAGAGGCTACGTTGGGGTTTTGGAGGGAAACCAACGTTATAAAAGATGGAGAAGCCTCCTCATTTGATTCATTCTGGAGTTGATGATTTTGAGCTAGACGTTTGTCTTCTTGAGCACGCTGGCTGTTTAGCCTGTCTGCAACACTGTTTAGTGCATTGAGTGTCTCCGGTCGGAGATCTTGCCCTTAGCCCCGGGGGACTTTGAGTGCCTGCTCGGGCAAGGTTAGTTCTTCAGTATTTTGTGAGTAGTTTGTTGTTTGGGTTTGTTGTGGAGCTGGTGCTTATAGAGACTGTGCAGTCACTGGGAGAGAGGACGCAGTCCCTTTTGGCGGTGCTCTGGATCGGGGTTTCTACAGGAGTTTCAGCCGAGATTTTGAGTAGAGGGTCAGCCTTTGCCCACAGGAGGATTTTGGCGGAGTTTGAGGCAGTGTTTGAACTATTTCCATTTAGCCTCTGCGCAGAGCCTTGGAGGCCGACGTAATTCCCTGAGGAGGCATTTTCTGGTGATTTTCGGGGGTTGGCCATTTTTGATATGGTTTCTGGGTTTTGTCCGAGTTGGTGAGTAGAGGAGGTTTGCAGTTTTTCAGCTCATTCCGGCAAGGGGATCAGCCCCTAGTCTTCAGTCCATTCCAGCAGTAGCAGCTACACGGCAGTTTTCCAGCAGTTGGGACGCAGTTCATAGAGCAGCCATTTCCTGTATTTTCAGAGAGTGTTTCTTCACTTGCCTTGAGCAAGATTAGGTGCCATCACTCTGATCACCTATTGTACTTCATTATATTTCTTAGATTAATAAAATGGCTCAGCATTTCCTCTCTATGTTTTCTGGATGAGTTGCCGTAATTTCTTTCTCTGTTATTATATGTCTGCTGCACTGTTATTTATTTATATTTCTGAGCATTCTAGTTCTATACCACTTGGTGCGTTTATCTTTCACTCTTAGACAAAGTCTGGAAAGGGCCAGGTAGCCTTCGGATCACGTCCTCTTTTAGAGGCGGAATATCCGGTAAATGCCCTTCCAGTCCATCTCTGGTTGGAGTTTGCCGTGTTTTAGAGATATCCCCGAAATGGGATATTACAGTATTCGTCTTGGAATGCCACCTTAAGCGTAATTAATTGAGTTAAGCGCAAAAATAACACTGTTTTCTTAAAGTTGTCGAAATGCACCAGAACAAAAGGCAAACTGTGCGGATGATGGAATATACCAAGCGAATGCCATTGAAAAACATAAGTGATTTACTGTTGAAATTTGGTACCGGAGGACAGGTGGTTCCCTAAGGCTTTGATCTTTGGCATAGGGAAAAGTGTCCAAAAGAATTTAATTTTTCTCCTAAAGTAACTTTATAAATTTTTATAAAGTTAAATCTAATTTAAAAGTGACTTAAGTGATAAAGTTACTAAAGTGACTTTATAATGTTATAAAGTCAAATCTAATTTTAAAGTGACTTTAAGTGATAAAGTTACTAAAGTTAAAGTGACTTTAAATAAAGTCAATATAAAATTAGAAAGGAAAAAGTGACTTTGGAAATAAAAGACTAAGTGGGTCTTTATTAAAGTGGGGTGAATTAAAAAATGAAAAGTGAGATTTAAATGAGCATTTAATCTCAGCCCTAGATCTCAATCTATTTCAGCCATTGGATTTAGGGATTCCCCAAAAGTCACTTAGGGTTAGGTTAAAGGAAGAAAAGGAGGAAAAGGTCATTCATTCTTTCATGAGCAGATTGAGAGAGGAGGAGAGGGAGCTGAAGAGTAATTTCTGAGCAGAGGGAGAGCAGCAAAGGCAGCACAGCAAGTCCGTACAGCAAGAGAGCACACTTCCCAAGGCTGAAAAATCCGTACAGCAGAGTTCATTGGCACATTAACCAAGGCAGAAAGGCCGTACAGCATTTGCACGGTTTTCGAGAGAGGGGCAGCACTGTTTTCGAGAGCTGGAACAGCAGCAAGGAGCACGATTTTCAAGGCAGAATTTTCTGGGCACGAAAATCGAGAAAGGGGGCTGTTGTCCCATCCGTACGGAATCCGTACAGTCCGTACGGTCATTCCTGGCACATTTTTCGAGGCAGCTAAGACAGCATTTAATGCTGTAATTTCTCTGAAATATTTATGTTTGCTGTTTGGCACGTTTTTCGAGGTGGAGGGTGGCACGAAAGTCAAGATAAGTGATTTTTGTGTTTGCTGTAATTTTCTGTGTATTACTGCTCACTGTAAAAGCATTTTTCAGAAATAAATGAGAAGCTTCCAGACTGGTTTTCCCCAAGAGTTGTAGGGGGTTTTTCCAGGGTCACCTTGACCAAAAATACTGAGTTATGATGTGTTGAATGACTGTTTGTTACTGCTGTTATTTTATTTCTGCATTTACAGCATTCTGAAAAATTTTCCAGAATTTGTGTTTTCAGCAAAATTTATTTTCCAGTTTATTAAATGTATGGATATGGGAAAGGGCATTTAATTATTTTGGAGTAATAAGGCGAAAACTGAAAACCGGGGTGGGAAATTAGAATTTTCTACA